>CM060706.1:43486607-44686607 GCA_030686995.1 Artemisia argyi
TTATATATATATATATATATATATACGTATATATATATATATATAAGTATATATTATATATTATATATACTACGTATATATTTATAATATATATAAATATAGTATATATATATGATATATATATAGTATATATGTATATAAATATATATATATATTTATATATATACTTATATATATATTATATATTTATATATATATATATATATATTATATATATATAGTATACGTATATATATAATATAGTAATATATATATATATATACTATATATATATATATATATACTATATATATATATATATATATATATTATATATAATTATATAGTATTATATATAGTATATATATATATATAAATATACGTATATTTGTATATATATATATTATATGTATATACGTATATATAGATATATATATATATATATATATATATATATATATACGTATATATATATATATACAAATATACGTATATATATATATTTTAGAAAAATATTTGAAAATAAAAATATTTTTTAGAAAAAATATTTTGTTAAAAACATTTTTTTTATAGAAAAATTTAAAAAAAATGGAAAAAATTATTTCAAAAAATATGTTTTTTGGAATTTTAAATTTCAAAAACATATTTTCGAATTTTTTTTTGTAAAAATAAATTTCTTATTTTTTTTTTGAAATTTCTAATTTTTTTTTTCAAAATTTGTTTTTGGAAATTTTTTGGTGGTGACGGACAGTGTAAACACGGAAGAATAAGTGGAAAAAAACGAAATAAAAACGCAATGAAAACGGAAAAAAATGTAAGAAGAACTGACAAAAACGTAAGAAAAACGGACAAAAATGGGAAAAAAAACGTATGAGAACAGAAAAAAAAACATAAGAAGAATGGTAAAAAAACGTAAGAAAACCAGACAAAAATGTATGAAAATAGAAAAAATGTAAAAAAAAAAAAAAAAAAAAAAAAAAAAAAAAAAAAAAAAAACGGACAAAAACGTAAGAAAAATGTGAGAGAAACGGAGAAAAACGTATGAAAATAGAAAAAAAAAAAGTAAGAAGAACGGAAAAAAAAGCGTAAGAAAAACGGTCAAAAAACGTATGAAAACGGAAAAAACGTAAGAAGAACAAACAAAAACATATGAAAACGGAAGAAACCTGAGAGAAACGGATAAAAATAGACAAAAACATATGAAAACAGAAAACACGTAAGAAGAACGGACAAAAACTTAAGAAAAAACAGACAAAAACGTATGAAAACGGAAAAAAACGTAAGAAGAACGAACAAAAGCATAAGAAAAAGGGGACAAAAATGGACGAAAAGGTATAAAAAAAATAATACTAATATTAATAGTTAAATAAATAAATTTAAAAAAAAAAGTTAGGACTAAATCAGCAAAACCTGGCGAAACACAGGGATCATTTGTGTAAGAAACTGAAAAGTAATAATAGACACAAGGGTATTTTAGTCATTTGATATAGGCCAGGGACGAATTTTGCCCCAAAAGTTTCCCACAGGGACGATCCTTGCACTTTCCAAACTTCCGGGACGAAACATGCAATTTGGCCAAACTTTAGGGATGATTTTTGCAATTCTCTCTTTATATTATCAGATTGTACAAAACTTTTGATAGATAATTCTTTGTTTTCCCCAAATCCAAGAGAAATGTATTGAGCTTTTAGATAATATCGTAATGGATATGATACTCAAACCAATACTATAGAAAACGATAAAGATTTTTCATATCACTGATAAGACATAGAATTAACTACATTTTTTGTCCTCGTGGTTTACCGGGTATAACGGTTTTGGTCCAATAGTTTGAAATGTAACGGATCTTGTCCAATATCCGCTGACCCGTAACACTTTTGGTCCGTTTTTGTTAATGTCGTTAGTTTGACGTTCGTTGACTGTTAAATGAGATGGTAAATTAGTCATTTTATGCAACCACTCACTTTTATCCTTATCTTCACACAAAACACAGACAAAAACATAACACTCCTCTTTGTATCTCTCTCTCTCTCTCATCTCCTCTCTCTCTCATCTCTCTCTCTCTCTCTCTTCACCCATGTATATCTCTTTTAGTTTCTCTCTTGACCTTTCAACACCACAGCAACATCCACCACTAACACCTTTCCTGTAAAACACGAGGCACACACAAACACTTTTCCTTGAAGCAATCGAAACACAATTTAAACCTCTCTGGTTTTGGTTTGTTCGAACCACACAAACACAAACACCACAAGGTTCGAACCACACAAACACCTGTAAAAGATATCTAGGGAGTAATGAAATCTAAGTAAACACAATTCTCCCATTTATTGTTCACGCCACTAGTTTAATTAGCTTTATTTACATTTTTGTTATTTTATTTTGATTGCATCTTTAGTTATTGGGTTAGTTGACTAGCAACTAATTCCGCCCACTCTTCCAAAACCCGAGATTTTACTTGCTTTTCATAAAATATAAAAATACAAAAAGAATAATCCCTCACCTCTAGACCTAGTTTTTAGGCTTTCTACTCCTAGCGACACTATTCCTGAATTGAATGATCAATCCCCCGGTACTTGTCACTATACTATACTACAACGATCAGGTACACTTCCTGGTGGGGGTTGTAAGCTTCTCGAGATCCCTCGAGAGCTAAAGCCTGGTGCAGTTCCCACGCATCAAGTTTTTGGCGCCGCAGCCCGGGGAATAGTTATTGTCTAGGTTAGGATTTTTTTTTATTAGGTCTACTTGCTAGATTCTTTTCTAGTAAGATTTTATTTTTATTTTTAGGTTTTCTTTAGTCTATCTATTTCTTCGTGCCTTTGTTCGTAATCTTTACCATCTGAAATCATGGAAAGTGGTAACATCTTTGAACCCATCAACCCACCACAACAAGACCACCAACAAAACCCACCACTAGCAAACCAACCTCTTAGGCCCCGAACCCTAGGAGAGTATTCCCGACCTAGCCATCAAGGCTATCGAAACACTATTGAGCTCACCCAAGGAGCCAATGTGCCCCCCTTGCGATCCGACACCATCTGGTTGGTGCAAAGCGGATGTGCATTCCATGGACTTCGTTCCGAAGATCCAAATCAACATCTCAATGACTTCCTTAAAATTGTAGATTCTATAGACCTTGATGTTACAACGAGAGAGTCGACCCGATTACGCCTATTCCAATTCTCTCTACGTGATCAAGCTAGTCAATGGCTTGAACGTTTACTCGCGGGATCCATCACCTCATGAGATGATCTCATCACTCGTTTCTTTGCTCAATTTTTCCCACCGGGGAGAACTACCAAGCTTAGAAATGATATCTTGATGTTCCAACAACGTCAAGGTGAAACTCTATATGAAGCATGGACTCGTTTCAAGGACTTACTCCAAAAAGTCCTGTATCATGGCATAGATCTTTGGCTCCAAGTCAAAATCTTCTATGACCATATCGATCTCTCCACAAGGCGAACCATTGACCAATCGGCCGGTGGTAAGCTACGTGATCTAAGTGCGGAAGAATCATGGGAACTCATAGAAGATCTTGCTCTCTATGACAACGAAAGTTGAAATGATCCCCGTGATTTGAAAAAAAAAAACGGTCAAGGCAATATCTTTGCCTTCGAACAATTCTAGCACTCCTGACCGTAGGATCATGGAACTTGAGGACCGAGTCAAGTTTCTCATGAAATCTTACGAAGCTCCTAAGCCTTCAAGCCAGGTGAGCAAAATCGCCTCTTCATGTAAATTGTGCAATGGCCCTCATGAAGCTCACAACTGCATGGAGCTTCCAAAACATGCTTGTAAGGAATTCACATCGTCACATGTTGGTTGAGGTCCTCGAAACTTTGACGAGGCCTATGAGGCATGGAAGGATAAACCCAATTTCAGAGGATACCAAACTCGGAGCGTATCCTTCAATGATTCCTCCCCAATCGAATGGTCCGAACATTTTCCATCACAGAGCACTCCTAGGCAAAGCTATGAAGATGCCTTGCGAAAGTTCATTTTATCTCAAGAATTACAGCTCTCTACGCTCGAGACTAAATTTCGACAACAGCAAGCCGATATGAATAACAAGATTTGTAATCTGTTAACTGCTATTAAAGAGCATGGTGTTAATAAACCAATTCAGGCTGAAGAGGTCAAATCTGTTACCGTCATGAGTCAGCCAACCTCTCCTATGAAAATAAAAAGTCCCAGTAAACTCTTTAAACATCTGTCACCAAAGGTAAATGACGTAAGGGACCCTGTCAACCCCCTAGGACCGATCCATTTTGTAAATACTATCACCACAATATCTGCTCCTACACCTAACCTGAGCCAACAACCAACTGGAAATATGGGTCATAAAGCTAAGGATGAAACCTCGAGGTTAGACCACGAACTGGACAAGAGCCCTACTAACTCATTCGAGGACTCCATCACTCAAGAGTCAGGCAGATTGGATGAAGTGATAGAAAGATCGAAAGAGCGTACGAGGAATCCAGCAATTTTGGGTAAATCTATTATAAAGGAAACCAAGAAAAAATTGGTGGATATGACTAAAGGGAGTAGTGATAGGAATGAGGGGAGCAACTCTAAAGTTTTCAAGATTTCCTGCACTACTAGGAAGAGGCTCTTAACCGATACTCATATAGATCCTAACCTTCCTGTCAACATGATCCCTCTCTCCCTTTACAACGAAGCCTTCCCTGAACGCACATTGTATGAAAGAATCAATAACGTCGGGGTAATAAAAAATTTATCAGTTATGATTGGAGAATTTGTCTATAACATCGACCTCACCATGGTCGATGACATAGACCCTATCACTAATCTAACATTAACCAACCTTATTCTCGGGAGACCATTTTGTCAATGAATCGGGGGTAATCCTTGATGAGAAGGATGGTAGTGCCTTATTCACCAATGGCGTCAAGAAGGTAATTTTTCGAGAAGGTAATGAGGAGGTGTACGAGTACCGTCCATCACTAGAAGGGAACCTATATGGATCAAGGGATGGAGGATCGGGGAGGATAAGGCGGCGTGATCCGAATAACCTGAAAATCCCTTGCATGATCGGTCATAAGTATTTCGATAATGTCTACATTAACGTGTTCCTGCCTAAGAATTTTATGTCCCTATTCAACTACAACAATATCTGCATATGGGGAATGATTTATAAGGGAGAAAACGTTGTTGGTAGAGATCATGAAATCCAGGTATTCATAGGAAATATGGCATTCACAATGGAATTTACGATCATGGACAACATCGAAGACTATGTCGACCCAAGGTTGTCACAAGTTGTTTTCGGAGCACCCTTTTGTGAAATCACTAATTTAATGGTTGATGATCAGAACGGAATCATGACTTTCGCTGATGGAATTAGGAGGGTGTCATACCAAACGCCATACAAGAGAAGGGACCTCAAGGGAATCGATTGTGACCGGCTTGATAAGCTAGGTTCTCAACTTATCTTATGTGATGAAGATGTTCGGAGAGGATGTAAGAACACTTCTGATTTATCATTTGGATTCTTTAAGGATGTTAGTAAGCTTGGATCCAAGTATCGGAAGGATGTCTTTGAGTTTGAAGACCCAAAATATCTGCACTATGAAAGCAATACCAATGTTAGAGATGACCTAGAAAGTGAGACCAAGGATGAGGTCACGTAATTGCCCATGACCTTGAGTCTAGCTACAAGACTCGTAAATAAAGAAAAGCGCTTCTCAGGAGGCAACCCATGCTTTGTGTGATTTTCATTTGTTTGATTGTTATTTGTTTCCGTATGCATGCTTTATTTTTATTGTTGGTAGATCATGTTTCAAAAGTAAAATGGTGAAAATACTTTATTTTGTCGTTTGGCTTTGTCTTAACTTCATCCAAAGGTGTTTCGCAAAAGATAAGTGTAAGGGGAAACCCCAAATATGTTTTTAAGAAACAAAATTGATCATGATTCTCCACAATATTAAATGGACATGTATATTCGTATTTGTTAGAGTCAAATGCTTGTATCGAGTCATAATGATGTTTTGCAGGATTTTCCAGGAAGTAGGACATAAGTTTTTCCAGAAACTTAACGTAAAGATTTCTGCAGATCACTTCTGACGGCGTCAAGAATTAATTCCTGACGGCGTCATGTGTAAAATTCTGAAAATTTTGCTAGTTTTGTTTTTCTAACGGAGTCTTAAAGTTTTTGTTAATTCTTTAGTTTTATAAACTCCAGGAAATCTGCAAACATTCATTCCACAAGCAATATATCTTACATTGCTTTCTGGGATTTGTTAGCATATATAGATTGCCGCCGATTTTACGCGAGGTTGCCTTGTTTGGTTTCTTAGGTTTAACAGGTTATGTATGACAAGAAGATGATTTATATTCTGGAAGGGAAGCTTTGATTGTTCATTTTCTTGGAGGAAGATCTAACTTTGTTACCACACTATCCACACCGAGCGAATCAGGGGCGTATTTGATTTCATTCTTTTACCTATTTCACTATTACATTCTTTAATTGAACATTGGGGACAATGTTCATCCTAAGTGTAAGGAGAGGGTAAATGATGATACCTTATAAGATACACTTTCACTTGAGTTTGTTTGTTTGATGGTAGGTGTGTAATAAAACTATGAGAAATACTTGTTAGTGTAATTTTAGCGCCAAATTTAAATTTTTTACAACATTTAGGAGTGAAACTTTAGCCTTAGCAAGCGTCTCATGGATAGGAGTCGTATGACTAGCACAAAACAGTATCATTAAGAAAAATTTTCCACTCAAATATGTGAGGTTCGCCTTTAGATTTGATAGGAAAAGCATTTACTATTAGTGCTTATGAGTGTACCGGTAGCATTTAGATTCTAGAACTTGCGTTAGTAATGCATCCCGAAACCGCTAGTGAGACTACATTCGTGTAATAGGATCTACTACATGATAAGAGGCATTAGGATCACCCTTGTGTTAAACCCGTATCATAATTACTTGACCATTTAAGTCATATTACTTGGCTATTTAAGTCAATTAATTTTTCCCACACCTTAGCGTTGTACTCATTTTTAGTACACGAAACCCCTAGTACACCCCTCCTAGCCTATCTTTTCGTTTTTAACTTTTAGCATCTTACTTAAAGGAAGAATTTGTTACAACCCACTTAAATGTACACCCAAATCGCCTTAGCCTTCCGTGTATGCACTCATCTTTAGTGCATTATTGTTATTTGTTTAAACCCTTAGTTAATTATCTAATTGATTACATGGTTGTTAAGTCGAGTCATATCCTTGTACATATTGTTTTGGGACGATTGGGACTCATGGGTAAAGTACTTATGTTATGGAGTAATGGGGAAGAACATCATATTATTACCCCCATATGTGTGTTAATCTTAAAAGTATTCCAAGTGTTTTGATTATCTTAATTCGAGTCATTAGATTAGTTTATTTTAAAGTATGTAAAAATTCAAGTGTAAGGGGAATGTTCATTCCCTATGATGTATTATTTTGGATGGTAGGGTAAGAGTGTATGCAATATATATATATATATATATATATATATATATATATATATATATATATATATATATATATATATATATATATATATATATATATATATATAGGAAAAGAAAAGAGAAAAAAACATACGGACTACCATCCCGTTTCATTCTATGTTTGTTTTATGTTTTTGTTATTTTTCATTTATTAGCTTAAGTCGAGTCTAGTCTTGGCCTAGCAACGCCATATTGTACATGTAATTAACCAAGATTATTAACTCGCCACCAGTAAAGATTGTCTTTATCCAACAAAACCGTGTATTCCATATCCCTACACCTAACGTTATAACCCTTTGAAAGACCTCTTTGATAGTTTATCCTAGGTGCTTACGCCTGTGTTGTGGAGGTTTGATCATTTCCCAAGCCTATGATAATCTATTTTGCTATGACAGGTAGTGAGAGATGTTTTCCATTTCCATATTGTGATATATACTTTATTACACTCGAGAGATGTGAGTATCTAAACACTATTTGTGAGGTGCTAGTGTATGACCTCCGTGCTTGTCTTTGGTCTTTAGTGGAACGATTATTTGTTGTAATTACTTTTATATTAGTGTTAAATGACCCCTAACTAGTATTTTGATTAGAATAAAAGCGCATTTGCTTGAGGACAAGCAAATCTCAAGTGTAAGGGTATATGATGAGGCGAAAAATGATCCGTTTTTAGGGGGTCATTTAAGCCCGGAATTGAATTTATTTGATCAAATATTGCCCTAAATCATTCCTTTTGTGATTTTAGGTACTTTTGGAGTGAATTCTGGAAAATGAAGCATTTCGGACGTTTTTGGAGCATAAAAGTGAAGAAAACGGCAAAGTCTTAATTTTACTTGCTGGGAACAGTACCTGACGGCGTCACCAATTCCTTAATGACGGCGTCAAGAGGGAAACAAGAGGTGAAGAGGGTAGAGACCATGACGATCCAGAATGTATTTACACTAGGGCGTGACGGCGTCACCATAGGCCGTCAAGGTCCCTTTACTCTTGACGGCCCAGAAGAAAAACACTCTTGACGGCGTCAGATCTGGATCTAGGCAATCCGATTTTATTATGGGCGGCGGGTTGACGGCGTCAGAATTTTGCTCTTGACGCCGTCACCTTAGAAAATCTATATATAGTCTTTGTAATTTTCATTCAAAAGAGAGGAGAATTTTAGAGACGACTTGAATAAACCCTAGCACGTTTTTAACAGTATTTTCAAGGGTTTTCACCATTTGAATCCTTTCATGTTCAATTAAGATAAGTATCCTTTCAATTCATTCAATATGTCTATGTGTTGTTTGAATATATCTTACGCTTGTCTTGATTTTAACATGCTAGGCTAGATCTCTTGTGTGTTTGCTTAGATGTAATGAAATCTAGATGTTGATTATAGGTTGATTGCATGTTTATAGTTGTAATGGATGAATGATTTCGATATTAGGCTTAAGAAAACTGGCAGACTTCCATAGTGTAACTTGCTTGAACGTCTTAAGAAGCATGAACCAATGCGTACTAGGTTTTCATGGTTGTATTTAATGCATGAGCGAATTCTAGTGATCCCATGTTAGGAGCTTCTTGCAGGCTCGACATAGGAGTGAAGTAGGAGCTTATAGAGTTGGGGAAGTACGTACGCCACCCCACGATTGGTATTAAGGAATATAACCCGTCATCCACGCAACTGTAACAAACAATTAACCTGTAAAAGATATCTAGGGAGTAATGAAATCTAAGTAAACACAATTCTCCCATTTATTGTTCACGCCACTAGTTTAATTAGCTTTATTTACATTTATTTTATTTTATTTTGATTGCATCTTTAGTTATTGGGTTAGTTGACTAGCAACTAATTCCGCCTACTCTTCCAAAACCCGAGATTTTACTTGCTTTTTATAAAATATAAAAATACAGAAAGAATCATCCCTCACCTCTAGACCTAGTTTTTAGGCTTTCTAATCCTAGCGACACTATTCCTGAGTTGAACGATCAATCCCCCGGTACTTGTCACTATACTATACTACAACGATCAGGTACACTGCCTGGTGGGGGTTGTAAGCTTCTCAAGATCCCTCGAGAGGTAAAGCCTGGTGCAATTCCCACGCATCAAGTATATTAGTCATTTCACATAACAAGACGAGGGTATTTTAGCCATTTTATATATTTTAACTGGTCAAACTAACAGTCAACAAAAAAGTAGACCAAAAGCGTTACGGGTCAGCGTATATTAGACAAGATCCGTTACATTTTAAACTATTGGACCAAAACTGTTATACCCGGTAAACCATGAGGACCAAAAATGTAGTTAACTCTAAGACATATGTATTGAAAAAGCTTCCAATGCTTCATTCTTGTTTGCATTACACACATATTAATATGGCAGAATCACATATGGTGATTAAAGAGAAATCTTGTGATACTGGTATATTAAGTTTATGGCATGACATATTAGGCCATCCAAGATCAACAATTATGGAAAATATGATTGAAAGTACAAATGGACATGCATTGAAAGACAACAAATTTCCTTAAACTAGTAAAATGGATCCATGTACCTCTTGTTCTCTTGAAAAACTTATTGTAAGACCTTTAATGGTTAGAGTTGATAAGAATCACCTCTGTTTCTTAAAAGAATTCAAGGTGATATTTGTGGACCAATACATCCACTATTTGTACCATTTAGATAATTTATGGTCCTAAAATATGCATCAAGCAGATGGTGTAGCATTTGCAAAGTTCAATTCATGCTCAAATTATTAAACTTAGAGCGCATTTTCATGATTATACAATCAAAAGAGTAAGACTTGATAATACCGGTGAGTTTACATCTCAAGCATTTATTGACTATTGCATGGATGTAGGAATTGTTGTTAAACATTTAGTTTCTCATGTACACACACAAAATGGTTTAGCTGAATCATTGATTAAACGTCTTTAGTTGATAGCTAGACCATTAATAACGAGAACAAAACACCCTATGTCTATATGGGGTCATGCAATTTTACATGTTGTATCATTAATACGAGTTAGACCAAGTGCAAATCATACATACTCTCCTCTGCAACTTGCTTTTGGCCAAAGCCAAATATATCACATCTTAGAATGTTCAGTTATGCAATATATGTTCCTATTGCACCACAACAATGAACAATTATGGTTCCAAAGAAGGTTGGGAATATACGTTGGATGAGAAACAATATCTTTATAAGATATCTTGAACCTTTAACAGGTGATGTCTTCACATCACGTTTTGCTAGTTCCAAAGAAGGTTGGGAATATACGTTGGATGAGAAACAATATCTTTACAAGATACTTGAACCTTTAACAGGTGATGTCTTCACATCACGTTTTGCTAATTGCCAATTTGATGAGAAATATTTCCATCACTTAAGGGAGAAAAGAAAAAGCAAGAAAAAGATGCTACATGGTGTGAACCATCATTATTTATCTTGATCGTCGCACAAAACAGTGTGACACTAAAGTTCAAAGAATAATGCATTTACAAAAAGTTGCAAATCATTTACCTGATGCATTTATATATATAAAAAGAGTGACTAAATCACACATACCAGCTCCTAATGTGCCAGCTCGAGTTGAAATTCAGATGGAAAATCCGATGATAAAGTTACTTAAGAGTCTAAAACACGTTTGAAGCTAGGAAGACCAATTGATTCCAACGATAAAAATCCTCGAAAAAGAAAAGCAACAAAAAATACACTTGATCATTAGGAAAGTTTTCATGAAAAGCAATTATTAAATCTTATCTTGAAGAAGAAATGAATGATAATAACAAATAGATTTCTATCAGTTATAATCACACAAAAATATTGTAGGACCGAAATGATATAGACATTGTTGATGAGAAATTCTCTCATGTTGTTGCATACGATATCATGAGTGGAGATGATGATCCATAACCAAAATTAGTTATTGAATGTCAAAAGAGACATGACTGAAACAAGTGGAAGCAAGCAATGCAGGCTGAATTAAATTCACTCAATAAACGAAAAGTTTTTTGACGAATTGTCCTCACTGTTAGAGTTGTGAAACCAGTATGGTACAAATGAGTTTTCATAAGAAACCAAAATGATAATGATGAGATTATAAGATATACAACTAAACTTGTAGCTTAAGGTTTTTCTCAAAGACCAGGAATCGATTATGAGGAAACGTATTCTCCTATCATGGATGCAGTTACGTTTAGGTATTTAATTAGCCTAGAGGTTTTTGAAAATTTAGAAATGCACCTTGAGGATGTTGTTACAGTTTAATTATATGGATTACTTGATAGTGATATCTATATGGAAATACCAGATAGTTTTAATATGCTTCAGGCAGTAAGTACAAAACCAAAAGATATGTATTCAATCAATTACAATGAAGTTGTTGTGTACTAAAAGAAAGTATTTGAAATGAAAGACCTTGGTAAAACAAAATATTATCTTGTTTTGCAAATCAAGCATATGCCTAATTGCATAATCGTGCATCGGTCAAATTATACCGAGAAGGTCCTAAAACGTTTCAACATGGACAAAGCAAATCCATTAAGAACACCAATGGTTGTTAGAACACTCAACATTGTCAAAGATCCATTTCGACCATGCAAAGAAAATGAAGAGGCCCTTGGTCCAAAAACACCATACGTGCAATTGGAGCTCTCATGTAACTTACATATTGTACTAGACCTAACATATCTTTTGCAGTATATCTATTAGCAAGGTTCAGTTCATCTCCCACAATAAGACATTGGAATGAGATAAGACATATATTCCTATATCTGCGAGGAAATGTTGATTTAGGTCTATTTTACTCTAATAGTTCAAAACAAGTTTTTGTTGGTTACGCGGATGCATGTTATTAATCGGATCCCCATAAAGCTAGATCTAAAACTGGTTACCTATTCATGAACGAAGGTATCGAATTTCATGGTGTTCGCATAAACAAACACTTGTCGCAACATCATCAAATAATGCTAAAGTTTTTGCTCTACATGAAGCTAGTAAAGAATATGTATGGCTGAGATTGATGACACAACTCATTTAACTTTTTGTGGACTAGACAAATAGAAAAGTCCAACTGTGATCTAGGAAGATAATGCAGCTTGTGTCACGCAAATCAAGGGATGATATATCAAGAGTGATAGGATAAAAAATATACTTCAAAGATTCTTCTCATACACTCAAGACCTTATGAAGGAACTCCCTACTGCGGTCTTTAGAAAACAAAGGCACTCTTTACTGCGGTCTTTAGAAAACACGTCCATGATATTAGAATGCCACATGTGCGAAAGATGTAACAATTTATTGATGTCAACATGAAGGGGAGTCAACTATACATTGCACTCTTTCTCCATTGGCTAAAGTTTTTTCCCACCAGTTACTTTTGCAAGGTTTTTAATGAGGCAATATTCAAAGTTGAACTCTACGTTTTTCAAAAGGGGGTGTTATGAATTATTAGGCTGCCTACAGAAGGAGCTAGCGACCGAGTAATTTTCTTTTTCCCACTCGATCTCACTCGGTCCTTCTATTGTGACAAATCGGTCACATGTTTCTTTTGGGAGATTTAGGTCGTGTATATGACTGAGTAATATACACACATAAAAACAACACTCACACTTTCTAATTAATATTATTAAGGTCGACTTTACTCGGGCACCCAATCGCATGCAGGTCGCTGCAGAAAAAAAGCTGACGTGGCAGGAAAAAAGAGAGGGATTGGGTCGCCTTACTGTAGGCAGCCTTAGCTACTATGTAGTGAATTATTGGTTGCCAGGTACTGAATTATTGGTACTATGTGGATTTCCTCATTTGTCAAGCTAGTTATAAATTACTTGTCCCCTTAATAAATGTACCTAACAAGTGTAGTGAATAGCATAACGCATGCATGTTTGTAGTATAAATATGACATGAAAGTAACGAAATAAATGCACCAGGATCGACTTTTATAGGTGATCTCTTGTAATTCTCTTGTTCCTTTTAAGTTCTATAATTATATTGTCATAGGTCTTGTTAATCATAACAACCGGAACAACATCACTAAACGACCAAATACTTTGGTAGAAAGACTATACCTGTTAAGCTGTCACTGGTTGTTGGTCATAGGAGACAAAAAAAGTTGTAAATGACGCTTAAATTATTGTAACATCAAGTTTCTAAGTAATTTAATGTGTTCATTTTCGCTCATTATCTCTCTTTTAAACTATTGTGCCAGGTAAGATTTGCAAAATATGAGAAAATATCATTTCTCTTTTCAACATTCAAATAAGAGTAAATTGCATAAAGTACTCTAATTTAGGTGGTTTTTTTTTTTTTTTTTTTTTTTTTTTTTTTTTTTTTTTTTTTTAAATTACGGTACTAAAGTTAATTTTATGTGCAATCTAAGATTCTTTGAGGTCATTTTGACTTTTTGAGAGAGGTTTCTAGTCATTTTTCCCACTTAAATAGTTAACTAACGTGATCGATCATTATTATTGACCATATAAAAGTCATTGCAGCTAAAATTATAACCGATATCCTTTTTCTGAAAAGTAAAAATCCCTTAAATTGAACATAAAACTAACTTCTATAATTTTAAATTGAGAAAGGAAAAAAATGATCTCTTAAATTGTCATTCAATTAAAAAAACTTAAATACTCCATGATCTCAACTAACCCACAATTAAAATAAAATTCAGATCCCAATTGCTACAAAATTGTATATCACCCATCAACAATCGATGAGTATCGTAATCCAATTTAGAGGTATTTTATTGCTCTCTTTTACATGTTGATATCTTTCTCGTTATTATGCATGCACACCAAGTGTTCGATGAAATGCACTTCTATAAATGCTTATCTTTTACGAAAATTATTAGTCTTAGTCGCTTAGTGGAGTTTTAAGTATGGAAGAATCACAATTGCGGGTCAATGAAATACACTATATGACTAGTATACGAATGAAAACCGTTCGGCAAACCTTCTAGTAGGCTTAAAAGTAAGGAAGTCGTACCCCGTACTATAGGAAGCAAATTTAATGCAACTGCCCTCCTTATCACTATATTTCGTGTAGAATGTGAAGTTGCACCTATCTCGTTTGGAATAAGACGCTTGACTTAATATACCCTTTCATTTTCTAGCCAAGGCCTGCTATCGTTTGTTTTTAGGTAATTACTTAACTTATAATGCTGTGTCGAGCTAAATTAGGAAGCTGATCTCTTTTTGCCTGTTAGGTCCTTTTGTTTTTTTGAATGTTACGTCGAGCTAAACAACGTATCAACTATCAAATCAACTAACTCGTAACCCACAACATACTGTATTCGACAAAATGTAACAAATAGTATCGATAAGTCTTTCTATACAAAATATTGAACAACTATTCCATCAGTAGCATCTCAAAGAGACCCATGATTTTAAGAAAGGTAAAGAGATAAATAGAGGCATGTTGTGAATATGATTTCAAAACTTGTACATTTGATGCTTGTATTAAGGCATTACCGCCAATACAATTAGTAGGAGGAGTAGACTGACTACCATCCTTCTTGGCCATCAAATGTACATTTGATTGGATTATTTAAGTGGGCCTAACTTACGCTAATCAACTGTGTCATACATCATTCATGCGCACACAATATTAATTAAACAGTCTCAAAATTATCTAAAGTTGGCAAAATAATTACAGAAAATGGGACACCGTGTGCCTCCTTATAGGAAGACCGCATGCAGATGCAGAGGAAGCTTCTGCATAGCGATATTCTCCTGTTATCATTAAAACTTCTAGTTACTAGCCTTCAACATCACATGATTCCATATGACTTTTAACTCTTTATAAGCCCGAAGATCTGTTCGCATACTCCTGAACCAGTGCCCCAAATAGCGAAGGTCTCTCTATCAACCGTGATGGTTTATCAAATTCTCTCGCATAACCTATTTTCAGCAAAACACATATACAGCTGAGTGAGACTAAGTTCAAAACCACAAATTCATCAAGTAAATCTAGACAAGAATGAGAGTATTACCGGCATCAATGACTAGAACGCGATCACAGTCCATGACAGTTGGTATTCTGTGAGCAATGCTAATGATAGTACAGTCGGCAAAGTCCTCTCGTATGATTTTTTGAATTACAGCATCTGTTTGTGAATCAACAGAAGCAGTTGCTTCATCCATGAACAACAGCCTACTGTGCTTCAGCATCACCCGTCCCAGACATAGAAGTTGCCGTTGTCCCACACTCCAATTATCACCATTATCGACAACTAAGGGGAAAAAAATCAATATGTTTAGACACAAATATAAGATTTTGCTTCATTTAGCTAAAAAGTGTGTTTATAGACATGTTTCTATTACCTGCAGAATCTAGTTTACCAGGTTTTGCAGCTACAACATCGTTAAGTTGGCATCGTTCGAGACTCTGCAAAGCAAGTTTTTGGATCAGATGGTTTAAAACAAAATAATGAGAATAGATCGGACATTGTTATTCGTTGCCTATAAGTCCATGGAAACAGAAAAATAAATTTACCCTCCATATCTCTTCGTCAGAATGTTGACCAGTTGGGTCGATATTGCTTCTCACAGTGCCTTCGAAGAGGATTGGTTCTTGTGGAATGATCCCAAACCGAGACCTGAGGTCATGTAGTCCAAGGGTAGAGATGTCGATGCCATCAATGATTATACTTCCACCAGATGGCTCCACCAACCTAAACAGAACCTGGATCAAAGTTGATTTCCCGCCACCGGTTCTACCAACCACACCAATCTTTTCACCTCCTTTAATGCTTAGGGTAATGCCTTTAATCACTAGAGGTGTGTTTGGACGATATCTAACCTGTACTCACATGCAAACAATCAAGAACTTCAGCTGAGATTACTCTTACAATGATCACGTGTTTGGATTCTGGATTGCAGAATTATATATCATTAAATTACCTGCAAATCTTTGAGCTCTACATTGCCATGAGATGGCCAGTTTGAAGGAGGGGGGTTATCTTTTTTCACCCATTCGGCTTCTGAAGGTATTTTGATGAACTGTTTAATCCTTTCAACAGAAACCATTTTGTTTTCGACAAAACAGCTCATGTATAAAGCAAAAAACAGCACCCCATTGAGTGACAACCCATATGATAGCGATAATCCAACGTTCTCTGATCATGAGCAGCCATTTTTAAATTAGTAATCTATAAGAAAAAAGAAAAAGCTAACAGGAATTTTAGGTGAAGCTGTAAATATACCTGGTTTTATAATACTGCTAGGTAAGACGATCATGAACACAGTGGACGCACAAAGAAATAAGCTTCCAAGAAACTCCAAACGGAAACCTAACCACCCGTTGGATCCATTATTGTGAAAATCCATTCTTAGGTTATTATTCACACGTTCAACGTTTACTTGAACAAATCTATCTTGCTTCCTAAAACACCTAATCGTCATAACGCCAGAGATGCTCTCTGAGAAATGGTTAACAACAGGTGCTTTTGTAATTGAGTCGAGTCGTGTGATTTCACGAGATGTTGAAAGATAGTATCTCTGAAACAATCAGGCCATAAGATAACATCAGATTCATAATTGACCTTATCATATGCCAACTCCCTTAACACAAAGGAAACATACCCGATACCAGAAATTGAGCCAGCCGAGTGGAATCAGTAGGAACACAGTTGGCCAAGCGTATTGACAAGTGATGATGATAATACCAATTACTGTTATGAACATGGTAAGACAAAGGCTCATCATAAACGGAACAAAGACATCGATGTTCGTTTGATCAGTTGATGCCTGAAAAATCAAACGTATAATCATAAGTTGTTTCTTTATATGCTTGGCTGTTTAGTGCAATAAAAGTTTAGCGGGAAAAGAAAGAATTTAAGAAACTTTACCCTACTAAGAATTCTTCCTGAAGGTGTAGTGTCAAAAAATGACATTGGAGCATGAAGGATGCTGTGAAGAATCTGTGTGAAGAAACTCTGGGAAGTTTTAAGGCCGAGGATTGTTGAAGCGATGATTCTGCCAGATACCAAAACCAATGCAAGACAGGCTATAGCTGCATAAACTTCTATAAACAGCAAAGGGTTGAAAGACGAAGCACGCTCATCAGCAGTTTCATATGCCAACCAGTAATCGCTTGCCATCTGTGCACCTTGCCACAAGAACGCAAACAATAAAACAACAATCACCCCCCACCATCCAAAAGCCTCAGTGACGTAATCCTTATAGACTTTCAAGCTGATTCTTCCAGTTTCCCTCTCCTCTTCTTCTATTAGGTTTGATGTTCCTTCAGCGAATCCTTCAGTGAAACTAGACTTTGATCGTTCTAAAGTCCTTTGATCTTCTTCCCGGGGGTTTTGACTAAGAGATTTTCGAAGAGGTCTAGGGGAGGGGGGGTTTTGACTAAGAGATTTTCGAAGAGGTCTGGGGGAGGTGCTATCCGATGTTGTAGGTTTCAATTCTACTAGTTGCATAGACGTTTCGTGGGCAGAAACTAAATCGTTAAAACCCAAGCCAGATTCTACTAGTTCATCATACTTTCCTGATTGAGCAATCATCCCATCTTGCATCACCTAACAGAGTAGAAGGTAAATTTTTAAAAATACGAGAAACAATTTGAACCCTAATATGCATGATAAAATCCGAGCTTATGATACTTACAAATATTTGATCAACATTATGCAGGAAATCAACTTGATGCGTGACGAGCAAGATTGTCTTGTTTCGGAGGACGCCCCTCACACACTCCTGCAATAGCAGAAGAAGAGAACTGTAAGACTTGAATCACAAAACAAATCACTTTAATCCTACTATGATTACCTTAAATAGTTGTGAACCAGTGTGAGCATCAACTGCACTGAAGACATCATCAAGAAGATAGATGTCACAGTCTTGATAAACAGCACGGGCAAGTTGAATCCTCTGTTTCTGACCACCGCTAAGGTTAATCCCACGCTCTCCAATTTCAGTCTGGTCACCGAATTCCATCATTTCCAAGTCTTTTTCTAAGCAACAGTTCTTGATTACTTCCTTGTATTTTTGTCTATTCATTGGTAAACCGAAGATGATGTTTTCCTGAATTGTTCCAGTTTGAATCCATGCTGTTTGTGCAACGTATGCAGTGGTCCCACAAACCCTCACCTGTTATAACATCAACTACATAGTTTACAACATGTTCTCCTGAATTTTTTGGGTAGCAATGATATGTTATTGAGATTAATGGTACCTTTCCGGAGATTTTGTGCATTTCTCCGATAACTGATGCCAAAAGAGATGATTTCCCGGAACCCACTGTCCCAACAATTGCTGCAAGTTCACCTTTCTTAATCTCTAAGTTCAAATTCTTGACTACAGGTCCTTCAGCAGCTTCATCATCCCAACTAAAAGACCCATCTATGACCTCAACCGCTGTGTTGCCGCTGCAACCCTCCTGCCTCTCCACCGCTTCCTCGTCCAACTCCTTACTCAACATGAATGCATCCAATCTTCCCAATGAGATCATGGCCTGAGAAATGGAAATCATAGACTGGGGAAATGTCCGAATTGGCTCTTGCAAGTTCTTGAACAACGATGTGGCAGTGAACACTGTCCCGGCACTAAGTGGGATACCAAGCAAAATAGCACTTCCAAACGTGAGTGAAGAGATGAACAAAGGGGCACTCCACAAAATAATCAAATTTCCACCAATGGAATACATGAATTTGGTTAGCCATCCATATTCAGACTCACGAAATGCTTGAATCCTCTTGTTGAAGTGTTCTTCCCATGCTTGGAACTTAATTACCCTCATGTAATTAAGCATCTCGTTAGTAGCTTTCATCCTGGAGTCTCGGTTTTGCATTATATTGAACTGAAACCGGTTGTTCCTTTTAGTACCCAAAATAACATACAGCAAAACAGCCAAGATCCCGACCAAAGCTACCAATGAAGGAACACCAAGGTAATTGTATAGAATAACCAAAGCCACCGTAATTTGGACTGGCATAAGCCAGATAGCATGCAGCTGAAGCATCATATCACCAAGTTGTTGAGAATCTACGGCCATGTAGTTCACAATTTGTCCAACACCATGTGCTTGCCTGGCTGAACACGAGAGGCGCAACCCCTTTTTGTATAAAGAAGTTATCAATGTGGACCGGATCAACATTCCAAGCTTCTGAGAATTGAAATTGAACTGGTGCGATGACAAAACTTCAACAAACTTAGCACAGAGAAGGATCATTATCAAGTAATATCCCTCATACGGTGAGGTACTCTTCCCTGAAGTAAAATCAACAAATCTTTGGATCAACAGAGGGCCAACATACATAACACAGAGCCTTACAAGTGCAAGGAATGCGGTGAAGGCAATATGTTTCCAGAAACAACGAAGCAATGCGAGTCTAACAGGATGTTTCGAGTTTTCTTCAGGCTTAGGCCAATTCGCCTCAAAAAGCTTTGACATTTTCTCGGCCTGATGTTCTGGTGAAAGAGTTGGGACGTCCTCTAGCTTCAGAGGTGTGGTGTACCCTTTCTGCAACAAGGGGTTCATCCACAACCAAAAGACTCTTGATAGGATTGAAGCTGATGCCCATCCGCTCACATTCGACGACTTATTCAGCTCATCAACCCCTGATACTTTAGCCTTACCATTACTAATACCATGACCATTTCCATTTAGTGATTCAGGTTCTGTTGTCACTATGATTCCAGTTGATCCAGTTACAGATACAACCAGGAGGAAAACCGAAAATGGTAGACATACCAAAGAAATTATGTCTTCAGACTCGAGAACTGGAGTGTTTCCTGTACCAGAAACTAAACGAGCAAGACCGGAAGAAGCTAATAGAGCAATGACAATGAAATTAACTACCCCAAAAACACGAAGAGTGGCTGGATGAGTCACGGCTTGAAACCTCTTCTCATGAATGATCAAAACAGTGATCACAAGAAAAGAAAAGGCTTGAAGTAACCAACATATTCCATCTATCAACTTCCATGGCATACTGTTGTATTGTGTAAATGCCAAAACCGATGAAACAATCGACAAAACGGTTAAAACCGCCGTGACAAACAAAGATAACTTAAACCAAAGATTGGTACTGACAACAACTTTAGGTTTACTAATAAGAGGTTCATTCACACTAGATGTGGTGTTCCTTGAGGTGAACCTCGAACACATCTTTTGGATAGCGAAAACGAAGAGTATGAGCAAGAAAACTACATCAATCGCAGACAAAAGTGCCCTTTGAGGACAAGGAGACATGAAAATGAACCTTAACCATTGAAGCACAAGTGTAACACCTGAAGCATCATGTGCCACAACAGAACTTGAAGAACAAGTAACAGAATTCATCCAAGATGAACTAGAAATCATCTTGGATATCCAAAATTCCCACAAATATTTTCTACGTCAACTTGTGCAAGCTCTTATATTCCTATTCTAGACATCCAACAATCTTTCACCCTGAAACATAAAGATATACAACAAAATAAATAAATAAACTATGAAATCAGACAAAAAAACAATCCCTATTCTCTGGTTTGTACAAAAGATGAGACAATGTTCTTGACTTACATAAATTTGATTAGAATCAAACACGTATACTATATTCCTATGTTACTTACGTCACGTGAATATACTGATAAACAGAAAGATATTTTCAAACGGAAAAATAAAATAAATTATCCAGGTATGGTTGCATGTAGAACACGTTGCTCATTTTAATTTGAAAATGAAACCATAGGCAATAATACATAAAGCGTGCTGTGGGTCGTACATCACCTTTTAACACGTTGCTCATTTTAATTTGAAAATGTAAACCATAGGTTAATCCCATATCTATATTTAGGATTTAGAACAGGCAATAATACAAAAAGGGTGCTGTGGTTCGTACATCACCTTTTAACACGGTTGCAAATTTAGCGGTGTTTAAGCCCTCCCTACATAAAATAATTCAACAAGAACAAACAAACTTGACTACCTATGTGCAGTATATTCTTTTATGACTTTATCCACTGTAATATCTAGTACTTAGAGAGAGACGTGTCATAATAGATACTCACATATTGGAATCCTAGAAATGTACTGTGTACTATATATACATTTTATTATGAGAGGTGATTTACTCGCATGTTGGAATCCTAGAAATTACTGTTCATACTTCATAACACAATTTTGTTTTTTGTGATTTACGGAGTAGGTAAAATATGAGAGGATCCCGTCCCGTAAAATATACTCCGTAATTAATAAGCACTCACATTAATAACAAAATTATAAATGTAGTAGTGTGAGTGTTTTGAGCCAAATGGCTCAGGTTCAAGCCCAAGCATGTGCCAGTTTTTTTTTTTTTTTTTTTTTTTTTTTTTTTTTTTTTTTACTACGTATCTTTTATATAATACAAGAATTACATCATTTCAGAGTGTTTTTGCAAAACCCTTCTCATTGAAAAAAAATTGGACCAATAGGAGAGCTCGATTTTGACACATAAGCGAAATTAAGCAATATGATTGGCCAATAAAAAGTCAAAATTGAATTGATTTTGGTCAAACTTTAATAAATTTGATGGAGAATTTAATTGATAAAAAAAACACATAGAAATATAGGTGTCAAATTTATGAAAATAAAAACTTAAGAAAAGAGGAGGTAATTAATAAAACATTAGTGGTTGAATTTTAAATATATTAGAGTTAATTGTAAAATTATAAGTCTTCATGTTTTTTAATAACTTTAGATAATAAACAATTAACCCCTTACATTTTATACTCCTACACTTTATAATGTTAACTTTGTTTAAAATTACATGAGCAATAGTATTAGGTTAAGGTTTTCTTTTTTTTTTCTTTTTTTTTTTTATCAATTAAAGTAAATTTAGTAAATATGTGAATTAGTTTTAATATACGTTAAATATTTTTTAAACTAACGTTAGTTTTAAACTTTAATCCAATAGAATATTTTTTTAAATAAGGACTCATGTTACTATATAAAAGTTTAATTTATGCGTACACGGATTTGAAATACAGCTAAATTATTAGTAACAGGAATATAAATATCAAATGGTAAGCATGAGTTACTTTGATATTAAAATAAATATACGCGATTTTACTTATAACAACGACTCATGAAATTGTTATTTAAAACTTATATATGGATATCCATAAAAACATTTAAAAAACTTTACGGAGCATATTTTAACTTCATCAACGCTCATTATGTGCCACTAAATTCGCTCATTTTGTACAACATGATATCAAAAGTTAAAGTTGAATAACAATGTTAACCTCAAACTCAACATCTTTGTCAGTTAAAAACGTTATACAAAGCTAATTATTAAAAAAAAACAAACAAAAACACATAGGTTAGATAGTCATTCTTTAATATAGAAGGTGTTTTTTTTTTTAAATTATAAAAAAATACATGCATCACAATCCTTATTTGATAAGAATCACCTCCTAAATCAAAAAAAGAAAAACTACATAACAAAAATATAAGTAAAAGTAATACCATAATTTCAAAACACATTGTAAGTTGATAGCACGGGTTTACAAAACTAAAAGCATATATTACTAACATCTCATGCAAGTCAAGTATTATCATGTGATTTTGCTTGAATAATAAAATATAATTTTTAATCAAAAAGTATTCTCCTAAAATAATAGGTAGATTAGAACATATATACATATGATTTTTTTAATCTTTACTTCACTAAGTAAAACTATTTGAAACATGTTAAGTGGTTTAGTTTTTAATCGATAATAATACATAATCAAATCAAAATTTTAAAAACTCTGTGCGTGCACAGGTATTATAACTAGTTTGTTTTTAATACTTTTACAGTTTAGTTATTCGCAAGAATGATTAGTTAGTATTTATTTATAAATTTTGGCTTTTTATATGATTTTACAAATTCACAATATTGTCAATTATCCTAATAAGGTAGGAATTTGAGAAAGTTTGATATTATTTTAACTATAGTTTATTTTAAGCTACATGAAAATTGTACTAGTATTTTGTAAGCCTTATCATGACGAGAAATAATCATTAGCCTATAAATACGAGAAATATATATATCAGTGAATAATCTAAAGTTTAGTACCCGACATATCATAATCATCAAATTTGTAAATTTTTAATAATAATAATAATAATAATAATAATAATAATAATAATAATATCGACAAAGTTATTAAAATATAATTTTTCTATAACCATATCGACAAAGTTGGTCTTTCAACGCTTTGTAATTGGTTATTGGATAAAACGAATAAGAAAAGTTTAAAGCAACGTGTCTCATGCTTTGCTTTTCTGGCTTTAGAGTTTAGACGTGTAAAAACAAGATCAAAAGTAGTTTATTTTAGCCATACAACTAAAAGTATATATCTAAACATAATCATAATTATGCATTACTAATAAAACACATGTTATATCTCATATATTTTCATGGTATTCATCAAGAATGATAAAAGATATGATACTGGCATCGAAGTGCGATCACCATGATACTCATTTATAACAAGATACTCAAATGATTTTTTTTTTTTTTTTTTTTTTTTTTTTTGGGTTAAAAAATTCCAATAAAAAACTTTAAAACATCAAGGCATTAGTTTGTTCCATTTTATCATAAACTATTTACTCTATTAACATAAGTTTTTTTTACTAGAGATTATTTTCGTTTTAACTATGATTCATGTTGACAGTTCCTAATTTTGTGCTAAAACTATAGCGGATAACAATAACATAATGCAAGACTAAAAACAAGTATAACTTTTTAACTAATATGACATGTTAGTATCTTGCTGGTTGCACTATATGAACTCACTTTTTTAGCTATACAATTATAATAATATGACAAGTCTAACTATATTCGCAAACGAGTAAATTATTCCCACACAGTTTTAGCTATACAATTAGATGACATATCTTTTAGCAAAGTGTACGGTTTTTTACCGACACTTTTTTTAAATAAAATAAAAAAAAAAAAAAATTTAATGATGATATCAGTTTCATTGAAAGAGATTATAAACATAATCTTCTTTTACATCAACCATATATACTTTTTGCATTACAGAAATATGTAAATTATTACACAGGTTTAGCCCTACAATTAGACGACATATCTTTTTAGCAAAGCGTACGGGTTTTTAGTGACACTTTTCTTTTTTTAGGATGATATCAGTTTCATTGGAAGAGATTATGAACATAATATTTTTTTACATCAAACATTCGAACATATGTAATAAAAAGTACATATGGTTGATGTAAAAGAAGATTATGTTCATAATTTCTTTCAATGAAACTGATTTCATCATTAAAAAAAATGTCATTAAAATACTGTACACCTTGTTAAAAAGACTATACATGTCACCGGATAGTATTAAGTTTACATAATGCATAAATAGATGTAAGTGATATTTCTAACCTTTTTTTCCTTCTGGGTATGAAATGAAAGGAGGTGAGACTTTACAAGTTGGTTGACAATGGCGGTTCAAATATATAAACTAAACAAATAATACAAGTAGAGGAAGGTAGATTTTGTGGTCGACAATTTTGGTTACATAATAAAATAAATAGACAAGACAGAAAAGTATCTTGAAGATAGCGTTTTGGGGTGAAAAAGTGGGACACTTCACTGTCTTCACATTGACTTCATTGCCTGCGTTTGTGTTGTGTTTTGATTTGTGTTGAGATGTTTACATCCTCACGTTGGACGCGTACCTACTCCTTCTACTTTGTGAGTTGTGAATTAATCGTACAATTATTGCCAATCTTTTCACGAATTAATATATGTTATGAAATGGTAAAAAGTAGGAGTATTTATTACTCTAGGATAATTACTTTTATAGATGCAAAACAAGGATGAAAGAATAAATGCCACCGTTTTTACGTTCCACCAGCCAGTCATCCATACAAGAATGGTGAGTATTTTTTTTTAAAGGTGAATTTCAACTTAGAAACGATCATCTTCGCGGACAGCGAAGGCTTTATCGCCACTCCGTCAGACTATGTTGTATTAACCGGGTCCACGCTGATCTCAGGTGGTAACGGGTTTCCCCCGGAAACCGTACTGCCTCCACACAAGTTTACCTTGCTGGAGAAACATCCGGATGAAAACCGGGCCATGCTCAAGATTTGAACCCCCGCAACGAGTGGCATGAAGGTTCAAATCTATCATTGCAATATATCTCCGGAACAATATGGTCTACAAGTGGACCACAAGTGAAGACTTCCCGGGTGGTCACCCACCCGGTACTACTCCCACTTGTGGCTCGCTTAACAAGTTAAGTCTCATCCACTAGACCACAAGTCCTTTGATAAGAATGGTGAGTATAGATAGATTTGCACATTAGTTCATGGTAGCCACTCAATTAAAAAATGGATAATTTAGTATTTTACTTGTTTTTTAACTTCATCTTTAAATTTTAAATTGTTATATAAATTTCAAACGAAAAATTTTTACGAAAAACTGATTTTACTATAATTTTCAAAATTTAATTTGGTACGAATTTTGATATATAAATACAAACTTTCTTTTTTAAAATTTTAAGTGACTATTGGTTTTCTTGAATTTTTCTTCATCTTTTGCTCTAATTTTGTCTAACTTAAAAGTTGAATTACGCAAAATTTAAAATACGAAAGTTGTAGATTTTTTACCGCTCGTTACCAGAAATTTGAATCACAAGATGTTTGATAAAATTCCTATGAGAGATATTTTTGTAAAAATACATTTAAATGCACTAATTGGTATACCACAATACAAGTTTGGTTATTTTAGTTATTTTTAGTTTTTTTAACTGATAAACAAGACTAACTGATGAACAATACTAACTTATGAACAATACCAACTGATAAACAAAACTAACTGATGAACAATACTAACCGCAATCTCAATCTACATGTTGTTCATCAATGTTTACCATACTCCATGTTGTTCATTAATGTTCATCAGTTAATCTTGTTCGCCAGTTCAGTTAGTCTTGTTCATCAGTTAAAAAAAAACTAAAAACAACTAAAAAATGTATTGTTATACACGAATAGTGCATTTAAATGTACTTTTGCTAGAAAAATTGTCAAACACCTTTTGTGCACTAAATATGTTTATGGGCAAAGAAAGGCAAAAAAAATCTACAACTTTCGTGTTTTAAGTTTTGCGTAATTCAACCTTTAAATTAGACAAAATAGGGCTAAAGATGACAAAAATTTCAAGAAAATCAAAGCTTATGTATAATCTAAAAAATAAATAAATAAATAAATAACAACTCTCTCATACAATTCTCAATGGCATATTCATCACTTGACAATTCTTCATCGGTTAAGACTTCTTCGTCATCCCCACTCATCCAATAGACCCAAAGTGCATTCTTAGTAGCACGATCCATGGTCTTATGGTTGTTGAACTTACTAGCTAACCAATCAGAAAAATCATCGTCATTAGGATCGTAGTTAATGTCAAAGCAAGTATCACTTAGCATTCTTTTCTTAATCTCCATAAATTCATCGAATTGCTTCTTAAATCTACGTGACAACCACGAAGTGACTATGCGTTTTACTTCATTCATAGGAGCCAATTCAGGGTCCCCATATTTAAGTTCAAGCCAATCCTTTAAAGAGATATCCATCAACCTTACTAATTTTTTATTGAATAGAATCTCAGCTTCAGCAAACATCCTTTCATCCTAAAGGTTGCTTTTATCTAACCCATAGAATTATTCGACATAAGGCATATAGGAAGGTTTTGTGGTTTTGATTTGTTCTTCGTTCCGCTTCTTATCATGTGATGGATTCATGCAATTGGCTTGGTTCATATATTCAATTCGAAACCTTCCTTCTTCTTCCTTGATAGTAGTCCAAACCAATCCTTTAGATTCAATCATCGGCCATAGGAGGAGAAATTCATCTTCCGTGTAGCTTATCAGTAAATCATAAGTAAACAAGTCACATTCCATGCTGCTTAGGCGTTTAAATTCCATAAATGTAGTTTCAATAGGAGTTTCCCGAGTGAATAGATCAGCATCAATTGTAAGTATATCAAATTCATCATTCTCATATGTTTCAATTGAGCATACCGGCATAATAGTGTGACACTTCGATTCAAACAAACGGTCAAAAATTGGTAGGTTGCAGACAATAGCATCGTAAGTCTCATTGAAAGTTGAACGCAAGTGTTCATTATTTCATTCCGAATCATCAGAGTCTCTATCATAAATGCATACTGCTGGAAACTCAAGCTAACTTCATAAATCTCACACTCATCATCATCATTCTCCAAGGACCATAGATTTTCCGTAAGAGAATCCTTACATTGCAGTGACTTATCTTGATCCATATCGAAATATTCATTCATCTTGATATCTTTCATAGTAATTTCTGCCATCATAGGCAAACTCGTCAGTAGGATTTGCCCGGCGGAAAAATATCACAATAATTAGGAAAAAACGAAGAGTAAAAGTTGCTGATATCTGTAGACGATGCGCCGTATCCAATAGGATACGCCGTATATTAATACATTAAAAATAGTTAAACTTTTATTTCGGAAAATCGATACGCCATATTAAATAAATCAATACGTCGTATCTTATAAATATCAAATTACTTATAATTTCAAAAATGCATGCGCCGTATAGGAAAAAGCTAATACGCCGTATGTTCGTTACGTTTTAAATACAAGCTTTTTTTATATTAATGCGCCGTATTGACAAAAATTGATACGCCGCTTCTTGTTGTTTAATGAATTCGAAAACTGTTTTTAATAAATTATTAATACGCCGTATCTGTAAGACAGATGCGCTGTATAGCGTTTAGGGTTTTGAAATTTTTTTGATTAAAAACAGAATACGCCGTATCTAGGGTATAGATGCGTCGTACTAGAATTATTAAATAATTACGTTGTATGAAAAAATTGAAATGCAATACGCTGTATCTGTGAAAAAGATGCGCCGTATCGTTTAGATCAGCAAAATACAGCAGAGAACAAACAATGCAGAAAAAATAAGAAAATGAAAAATACAAAAATTACAGAAAAACAAACAAACTAATAAATACTAATTATGCAGAAAAATACAATGAATGCAATTATACTAATACACAACAAAGTTAACAATTAAAACTAAAAATTAAAAAACTAAATAAGTAAAAAAAATAAAAAATAAAAAAAAACCTAATTAAAAGACTAACAGATAAACAGATATTAAACAATTCAGTTCCCAGCAACGGCGCCAAAAACTTGATGCGTGCGTTTATCATTGTAGGTATAAATTATTCTTTATCAAGTTTTACAATTATATTTAACCGACTTAACTTATAGCAGACACTAACGAGCAGTGTACCGGATCAATGTAGCTAGTTGATAAGTAGAGTGTCGATAACTAAGAGTGGAACGTTAACACCTAGAATGTCTATCAGTAGTTTAATTGCTGAGTTAGTTCTAAAACCTAATCTAACGCAAGGGGGTCTTCAGTCTGAGAGACTGGCACGATTTGAGTTGATTATTATAATAAAACTAATGAGATAGAATACACGAATGGCAAACACGTACACAGATACATAACAGATACAGATAAAAGGCCTGACGAATGATTAGGTAGCTTGTCACTTGTTTTATTGCTAGTTTTATATGATGAGTGCTAAAAACTCTTCTCTCTCGTTGGTGTCTAAATTATAGGCGACTAAACTCTTAATGATTACTTATGTCTATATTATTTAACCTTTTTTAAGGGCTTACACTAACTTATAATGCTAGTGAAGAAATCGTAAGAGGGGTATGGCAGCCCAAGCATTCCACAACTAGACTCGGAGGTTATCAATGAACATATAAAAAGAACCAAATAAACATCATATAAACTCTAATCGATGGGAAAGCAATTTTAAGGGGAGCAATATGGTGGTCACAAGCCCATCAATCCTGATGGATTAAAGCTTACTATTATAATAAAACAAAACTACTTAATGGATTAAAACACTAGCAAGACCTTCTTGCTGCTATGAAATCTCTAATTGGGTGTGTTTTGTGTTGCCTTTTCGTCTGTATTATTCTCTTTAGGGTTTATGTTGCGCCTTTTGTCACTCCAAATTCGGCTGTCTAATGGGGTATTTATACTTTTTGTCTGAGGGCATGATGCGGCACATCAACTAAGTTGATGTGGCGTATCTAGATAACATCACGTGGGGTCCAAGATTATTATATTTTAGAATATTCCTACAACGTCTTTAGATGCGGCGTAACTTGAATCTCTATGCGCCGCATGTCCTTCAATATCTTGAATAATCTTTGGTGAAGTCTTGAGAATGATGCGCCATATGTTAGGAATGTCATGCGGCGCATCTGGAGTAGATAAGTCAGATCTTCTTCATTGACCAAGGTTTCATATGCGGTGCACGAGATAATTACATGCTGCGCATTCTTCAAAGTCAGACATTGGTCTTCGAATTCATCTAAGTATGATCATACATTGTGTCTGTCTAGAATGATATGGCGTATCTCCTTAAATTCAATAGACTTTTCCAACTTGATCCATTTAGCTCTATTTTATGTCCGAAATCACTAACTTTCACCAAACGCTTGTTTATAATTGAGAATTACAAAAGTAAGCGATTAAGTATCAATTCTCATAGATGATATAATAAAAAAGTCAAATACATTGGACAAATGATGACAATAATATGTACTTATTTGATGTCATCATCATGCCCTAGGTTTTTCTTGTTATTATCCTCAATTGCTTCTTCTTCATCTAATTCATCATCTACCAAAGGTGATGTTTTAGATGGGCGAGGACTTTCATCGAATGTCACGTTGAGTGATTCTTCGACTGTCATGGTTTCCTTATTGAGGATTACATAAACTTTACTATTTTGAGAATATCCTAGGAATACACCTTCATAGGACTTTTGGTCAAACTTTGTGAGATAATCTTTCGTGTTTAGAATGAAGCACTTACTTCTAAACACTTTGAAGTAATCTAGAGTAGGTTCCAAACCTCTCAAGAGTTCGTATGGTGTTTTTCTTAAGATCGGCCTAATGAGAATCATATTGAGTATATAAGTAGAGGTGTCTATGACATTACACCAAAACTTTTATTTGATTGTTCATTCAACATTATTCTACTCATTTCTTGTAGAGTACGATTTTTTCTTTAAACTACACCATTTGATTGTGGAGTATGTGGAGCTGAGAAATTGTGAGTAATACAGTTAGCATCACAATAAGCTCCAAATTGCAATTCAGTATCAAATTCCCTACCATGATCCGTCCTAATGAAGACTACAGAACAACCTAGTTGATTTTGGACTTTCTTACTGAAAATTTTGACATGCTAGAAAGCTTCCATTTTTTTCTTAAGAAATCTTGTCCAAATGTACCTAGAATAATCATCTATTATTACTAAGGTGTAGAGTTTTCCTCCGTAGCTCCGTACGACAGATGGACCGAAAAGATTCATGTGAAGAAGTTCTAGGCATCTAGAGGTCGAGACTACATATTTGGCTTTGTTACTAGAATGTGATTGATGTTGATCAAACTCAAGTTTTGGTAGATTCCTAACTAACTCTTTAAAAGCCAATGATTGAATCAAACGCATATTTGCGTGGCCTAGTCTCCTATGCCATAATGTAGATTATCGTTAATAGTTGCTAGGCACAAATTGTTATTAGACCTATTTCCTATTTTCATTACATATAAGTCACATTTCTTAGTTCCTTTGCCAATGATTTTTCCATCCTTAATGATCTCACTACCCTCTTCGGAAAAGATCACTTCGCATTTATTGTCGCATATTTGACTAATACCTAGTAGATTAAATCCTAAGTTGTATACATGCTCAACATTTGTGATTGTAAAAGAGTTTTGAATGATTGTACCTTTGCCAATTATGTTACCTTTGAGTTTACTTCCAAAAGTGACATTACCTCCATTTCATGGTTGATATGATAAGAATAATTTTTGATTCCCCATCATGTGATTAGTACAACCACTATCTTTAATCCAATCATCGGGCTCCAAGTCGATTCCCAAGCATATCTAATGAAATCATAGAACAACTCAAACATTTGGTCCCTAATATCTCATGGGTCCAAGGTTGTTAGCATAAAACATATCATGCATTTGTTGGATTTGACTTGGATGTTGAAAGGGTGAATAACTTCCCCAAGGTACATAACTATGTTGGAAATATAGGATACATGTTTTGATAATTTTGTCTTCTAGGTTGTGTTATTCTAACTTGTCTTTGAGAGACATTTATTTTCCTAGGTGGTGGAGTTTTTGATCTAATCACTTGTTTACTAAATCCTACTCTAGGTTTTAATGATGCTTTATAAAAAGTTTTACTTCATATACACTAGCAATAGGTACCTTAGTATTCATTACAGTAAAATGTTTTGTTGTAGGACCTAAAATGGATTTTGACAAAGATACATATTTAACTTATGTCGGCGGTCCTTTTAACATAGGAAGGTCCTTTATATTTGAGGGACCATCTGCCTGTTTTTGGGGACCGTCGGCAGAAGGCTCAATTACCAGGGGTTTCACGAATTAATTTGTTTTGTCCTGCTTGTTGATGCTTCATATAAGTTAAAGCCTAGACCCGTTTTATCTATGGAGGATTTTTGAACATTTAACATTTCTTTAAGTGAATGAGTACTCTTTTCAAATTGAGTTAGCTTTAATGCTTCCTCTTTGAGTTTCTCATTTTCAATTTCAAGATCTTGACATGACTTACATCCAAGATCAATTTCCTTGCCTTACTCGAGTTTAGACACTTTTTCTTTCAATTCAAAAATTTCTTTGTCTAATTTAGTTTTTATATATTTTAGAGATTTATTTTTGTTTATTATTTTAGACTCATTTTGCAAAGAAGATCATATTCATTATCTAATTCATGAGAATCTAAAGAAGATGTGTCATCATTATAGTATTCAGTTTCGGAATGTACCTCTTTTGAAGTTTCTGCCATTAAACCTGTTTTGGCTTTGGTCTTGTTATTTTCTTCTTTGTCGCTATCACTCTAAGCACCTCCAATGTACGCCTTTTGGTTCTTTTCTCTTGGTTGTTGAGGACATTCTTCGATGAGATGTATTGGATTGCCACATCTAAAACATCTTCTTTCGCCTTTACCATATTTGTCATCTCGACTCTTTTGAGATGCGTTCTTTTCATCTCGAGGTTGTCTTACGAATCTGCCTCTCCTTTTGAAGAACTTCTTGAAGTCTCGAACCGCCATGGCATATTCTTCGTATTCACTTTCCTAACTTGAACTTTCATTATCACTAGATTCCTTTTTAGCCTTTAGAGCAAAAGATCACCTTTCTCCTTTCTCATTTGTTCGTGAACTTTTAAGTTCCCGGTGAGTTCATCAAGCGATAGTGTTTAGATTCTTCAATTGTCGTGACCTTTGCTCTCCACTTTGGATGTAAAGCCCTAAGAAATTTTCTCACACAATTCTTGATAGAATAACTCTCATCAAGAGTGTTAATACAAATAATATCAAAAACGTTATTTGCATTATTCAGTCTCTTTACATTTTGATAATCACAAAATATAAAAACACGTTACGTAAAACTACACTTGATAAATTTTTAATCGAGAAAAATCGTTTCAACAACGTACCGACTACAACATTACTTTAGGTATGAACAAACACAATGCCGACATTATTAAAGTGATCAAAGAATTTATGTTTCTCAAAACTTCTCATTTTTATGTGACAAAACATTTTTACAAAAGTATTTTTGTAATTAAAAAAGACATATTTTATTAAAGAAAATAAATTTGAATTTCAAATATCCCAACAGCTATATTTCCCACCTAAACCAGATAAGTTCTTCACCCGATAAACTTTCACCACATCAGGAGAAAAATAGGAGCGTATGTCGGGACGGTCCCGTAAACATGGCGACGGTCTCTTAAATATACGGGACCATCCAGTGTTTAAGGGACCGTCCATCGCTCCTCCTGGTGCCAATAAATACTGCACTGTTTTACTCAGAAAAACAAGCCTCTTTGCACAAAAACATTATGTTCTTTCTTCCTCTCTTTTTTGATCACTATAACGTGTCGATATGTGTTTATAACTGATCTCGTTACCCTCTATACCAAAGTGCAAGAGAAGAACACTCGTATTAGTCAACGAAGTGTTATAGTCATCACACACACATAACTTGTGTTATGATTCTCTTCTTCCCCCAACTCTTTTCTTTGTGTATATTGTAAATTTGTATATCCAACTTATGTGCGATTCATAATTAGGTGTGTTAGGATAAATACGGACAAAGTGTAAGTCCGTGAAGTGGTGTATCTAAATTAGGACTTTGTGTTAGTTCGTGTGTCGGTGTATGAAGACTAGGACATGGTGTGAGTCTGTGAAGTGAAGACTTGGACCAGGTGAAGGTTCGTGAAGACTAGGATTGGGTGAAGATTGAAGTGGACTAGGTGTATGTCCGTGTAGCCACGTGGGCTTTGGTGTAGATTGGTTCTAGCTAGGATTAGGACTTGACATTCCGCTTAGTGTCGTTAAATTGATATAAGCTTTGGTGTACGGTTTGCTCCGCCTAAAGGGAGTAAGTTGACATAGTGATTGTAAACTCTCGAGTGTGGTACTCGGAGAGTGGAGTAGGGCGAAGAGTGATCTTCGTGCCGAACCACTATAAATCTCCGCATCTCGGTTTGGTTGTTTTCTTACTTTATCTCTTGTCTTTACTTGATTTACTTCATGCTTTATTATTGTGTTCATATATATCACATACTTGATTTACATTCAGTGATTTAGACCATCTGTTAGTCAGTAATATACAAATAAACTTCTCCTATAAGAATATACATCTTAAATATAAAATATCAAAATACTAAATTTTTGGCGCATAAAAATTATATATATCTCAAAGACAATTTAAGGTTTGATTTATGTTTCACTAAAAAAATTGCTTACAGGAAACACTCATCAAACTCTTTGCAATAGCATTCATGCTTTGATTACACACAAGTGTTGCTGAAAAAAGATTACAAACAAATGAGAATGTTTAAACTATCACAAATGAGGGGTTGATACTAAATAACCAATGAATTAATTCAACGTAGTATTGTAACGTCTTACTTTTCGTCTAGAGACTAACACAGACATTCACATATAATTTGGTAAAAAGTTAATACATAAATCATAAATGTAACAAAGAGCATTTTAAAAATCAAGAGTCTATAAGAAATGTGGACAAGTTTATAATATGTGTTTGGAATAACATGTTTTGCGTTATGATGATGAAATTCACTCATGTATTTAGTACATTTTTATTCAAATAGTTTTATTTACAAAAGGTTAGTTAAATGAACTTCATTTATTTAGTCGAGTATCACCGATCAAAAAAAATAATAACAACTAAATAAACATAACTCTTGCACAAACGCTAATTCTTTAGGTGAACAAAGCCCCCGTACATATAATAAATGGGAGTTGCTATAGCAATATCCCCCATAATATACAGTATAAATTGTTATGCATACAGTGTAATACTGTTGTTATACACACATTACAATCACGCTATGTATAAAAGGGTGTGTATAAAAGTCGTCGGTGTGCGTATAAATTCCCTGATAATAGAGGATGATATTCATTTAATGCACGTTGTTCACGAATTACGAGTGAACTCATTTATACCCCTATTGTTAGACATAGTTCATATTCTATATATATACTAAAGAGGGGGAGGAAAATAGTACCGAGCACTGTAGCAGCTACAGTGCTTGCTACAGTGCTTTTGTGCAGTAATTTTCTTTTTTTTTTTTGCATCGTGAGATGTACGTTACGCATCGCGAGTTCTACATCACTGTAGCCGCTACAGTAATTTAAAAAAAAATCTTTCGATAACACCGCATTCCCGCAACAACGTGCAGGTTTATAAAACTAGTTCTATATGTAACTAATGATTTCTACTATACATAATCATTGGGCCACTCTATTTATATGGCGACCATGTGATTCGGCATAAACTAATTTCCTGTCTAGAAAATAGATTTTTTTAGGGTGTCAATCTTGACACACCATAATTTAACATTCATAAAAAATAAATCAATAAAATATTGACAACACTTTTCATGCAACACCTTACCTCATCTTTATTTTTTAGTGGCAACCTTGATCCACATTTTGATTGAGTTTGATCCATTTTTTTGTAATTGAAAGAAAGAGTTGCAAGTTTGAAGTAGGGGATTAAGTTTAGTAATTTTAAAATGAATGTGTGAATAAATTAAGATGTGAAAGTGAATTTAAAGAGAAAAAATATATTATATTTTTATTTATTTATTTATTTATTTACTTTTGAAAATGCTACAAACGGCTAGCCCATTTACCGAATTGAGCATGCCGAGCTCCATACCGAAATAGTGGCAATGTTCATGCCGAGGCATGCCGAGCTCTATACCGAATACGTTGCCACCCCCTTAGGGGTGATGTTATAAGAACCCTCCCTTTTGAGGTAAGGTGTCCTTTTTGTCCCATTGTCCCTTTTTGTCCCTCCGTTATTTACAGCGCAACACAGTTTTTTTTTCCAGTTTCTGTTTCGTATTTCTGACAGTTTTAAACGTTTGACATATTAAACTTTATATTTTCTGTTCCGCACTTTCAAGTTTATAGTTTTTTTACATAAACAAAATTATATAAAAAAAATAAAAAATATATATAATAGGGGTCCGTATAAAAAACTAGGGAGGGTCATTATAACCTAACCCTTTCTTTAGACGGCAAACCTGTGTTGCTATTGGTGTTTGTCTTTGAGCATTGTTAAAGCTTTCTATAATATCTTCCTACCAATTCTCCTAAAAACAAAAATATTATATATTTTTTCTCCGCTTATTCTCTTTCTACATACAAACCATCAGTTTTGACATTTGTGAAGATACTGTGAGTAGGAGAATTTACAGAAACATAAAGTAAGAAGATTTATCATTTTCCTTGCTTTTTTTCTTTCCTTTCGACATAAGTTCATGTAATTGCATTATTTTCATTATTTTAAAAGCTAAATTGTTACTACGTAATAACAAATTCAATAACGATCTCACATTAATCCTGGCCAAGAGTACTGACAAGTGATGATCTCTGTCTCAAAATTATATTCTATATTTTTTTTTTCAAGACGTTTCAAAATAATTGTCAAAACAATCTTTTTTAAGTAAAAACTACATAATTTAATAAAGTAATATTTTATTTGAATGGTTGAATTAAAGTGACACAACTTTTATTAGATATATGATTTTTATCTTATGGCAATAATTTTGAGACGGAAAGAGTACATAGAAAGAGCCGTACTCGTATTAAATGGAATATTGATGTCTATGTTCGTTTGAAAAATAATTATATAGAAATTGAGTTTTCAAATGAGTTCACTCGTGATTCGTTTAATGCACGTGTGATATTCTTTTAAGTCGTTTTTTTTGGGGTTCCTAAGCTGTTTTTTATTATTAGTACATCACTTGTGTCTTAAGGGCACACGTTAAGCATACAAAAAGGACTCAAGGATTCACGAAAAAATACTCACGGACTCACAAAAAAATACGAAAAGTGTACTTTTTTGTGAGTTCCTAAGTCATTTTTCGTGGGTCTCTAAGTCCTTTTGATGAGCTTAACTTATGTCTTTAGGGCACAAGTTAGACAAACTTCTATTTGAAAATTTTATAACATGAAAAAGTTTGTCAATTTTATGTCTTATGAGTAAGTGTGGGTAGGAAATTATGAATTTTTAAAAAGGTAACAAAACCTTTTGTTAGGAAAAAAATCGAGTTGGTCGGAAAATTTGATGTTGGTCGAAAATTTAGACAAAGAAGGGGGACACATCGGCTAAAAACAGACACTTAGACGCCGTTGTACACCACATCATACTCTCACATGATAATCATGTCATATTATGGATCGAGAAATGACAGGGAGACCTAAACATTATGCCTAATTTCATGTCTAATCTTGCATGACATCATCTTATTGGTTGCAACTAAGGGAACTATTATTTCTCAAGCCAATAAACTATTAATACACATGTTTAGGCATGAAATTAGTCATATCTTTAGTCCTCCTAATTATTTTTTTTATGGATTATGATACAAAATTTGAAAATTGATTATGCATTATAGATATATTTAGGGGGTAACAGTCATGATTCGATGTCTCTCCCATGATTCATCACTAACAAATAATATCCTGCCACCTCATTACATGATTCAACCATGTCTTACCATACTCTTTTAGTGGCAACCATGATTCCAAGCCTAAACTAATTTTATTTTTTATATTAATAATTATATTAAACAATTTAATAAAACAAAATATTTCATTAATAATTAAAAGAAAATCACGAAGAAAAAAAAAACATAATTATATCTAAAAATTGTAAGGCCGTCCATATTTCTCCGCGTACTCACGTTTTTTTGGCAAGAGTGATCTCTCGCATATCCGAATCGGTTATGTTTTTTCGGCCAACTCATCATTTGCAAATTTTTTCTCTACCACCGTCTCCAATAGTTGTGTTTTCTTTACCATGTAGGTGTCGAAGCTCGCAACAACACTATTCTTTGTTGACGACTCGCTATCGGTCTTTTTGCCTTTTCTTTTCGGTGTAAGAGTTGTGTCGTCATTCAGATCCGGAATAACAGTCTCTGCATTGTCATTGATTCCCGACTCGTAGTTGCCCAATTCCGACGACTTTCTTCATTGTGAATAAAATGTGATTTGAAAGTGCATATTTAAATGGATAATTTTTTGTTTTGTTTTTTGTTTTAATGGCCAACGTTCAAAATATTAAATGCCCAAACGGTAACTTTTTAAATGCAATCGTCCATGATTCTTCGATAGCAAATGCCGATCAACACCATGAGAAGCCCATGCCGCCCCTATGGCAATGGTAATGCTGAGCAGTATGCCCCATGCCGCATACCATGATTCATCCACTGCCACCCTCTTAGTATGTTATGCATTGTGATACACGGAGTTAACCTTGTTATGAGTTTTTGGACTTTTTCCTATTTGTATTGAATAAGTATTACCCTCTCAAAAAAATTGGTCACCATACTATTTTTATTTGTGTCAAAATAAGTGTCCAGTTTTTATATATGGACAGTAATTATGACTAGTTTTTCTACTTTACCCTTATAATCAAAACTTGCATTAATTGTTTATTTTTTATTTTTATATTAACTATGAAGGCAAAATGACTTTTTATCAATCAAAACTAGCATTAATTACACATATGATAATTTATCTATTTTTTGTTTATGGATTCTCGTTTTGAGACAAAAGAAGTAGTGAATTTTATATATTTTAAAGCAATGAAAATGTTATAAACTTCAATATTTTTCATTATATGTCATTTTAAACTTTTTCAGCCTCAACTTATAAACTGCTTCATAATATTATACACTAGTAAACTTTTTTCACAAATCTCTTGTTGCGGATTGCAAATCTTCATAAATGCTTCAGGTCAACCGGCCCAAAACTTTTTCTATCGTATAAATCTATTCCAGTATGCATAAATTTTCTGAGAACCTATATATTTTCACATAATACCAATAGTAATTTCCAGCTACAAACCAAATGCACCAAAATTATTACACATATTTTGTTCATCCATTATTTGATGAATACAACACCAATATTGATTAGACCATCTCAATATCATCTAATTAGTTAAATATAGAATCTTGGACCCAAGTCCTCAATGTTGTCAACAAAACTGCTAGTCATGTCATTTGATTTCATTTTTTCATAAACCCGAAGACCGGTGCGCGTATTCTTGAACCAATGCCCCAAACAGCGAAGGTCTCTCAATCAGCCGCGAAGGTTTGTCAAATTCTTTTGCATAACCTGTTACCAAATTATCACATTTAACTTAAAAGTACTAAATCAATTAAGTGGTCTCAAAGCAGAATGAGAAACTTACCAGCATCAATGACTAAAACGCGATCACAGTCCATGACAGTTGGTATTCTGTGAGCAATGCTAATGATAGTGCAGTCAGCAAAGTCCTCACGTATGATTTTCTGAATAACAGCATCTGTTTGTGAATCAACAGAAGCCGTGGCTTCGTCCATGAACAAGAGTCTGCTGTGTTTTAGCATTACTCGTCCCAAACAAAGTAGTTGTCGTTGTCCCACACTCCAATTATCGCCATTATCAACAACTATAAGCAAAAGCCATATGCTCAAAAACTATATAGGCGTATTTACTAAGAAACCGAGTTTATAGACTAGTTTTTAGTACCTGCAGAATCTAGTTTACCAGGTTTCGAAGCTACAACGTCGCTGAGTTGGCATCTTTCAAGACTATGCAAAAAAAGATCTTGCATCAGATAATGAACGGACATCAAAAGATGTTAGACATTATTGTCCATGTATTGATGAGAAGAGAAATATAAGATTACCCTCCAGATCTCTTCATCAGAATGTTGGCCAATGGGGTCAATATTGCTTCTGACAGTGCCTTCAAAGAGGATTGGTTCTTGAGGAATGATCCCGAATCTAGACCTGATATCATGTAATCCGAGGGTGGAGATGTTGATGCCATCAATGATTATACTTCCGCCAGATGGCTCCACCAACCTGAACAGAACCTGGATAAGAGTTGATTTACCACCGCCTGTTCTACCAACCACACCGATCTTTTCACCTCCCTTAATGCTTAGCGTAATCCCTTTGATCACCAAAGGTGTGCTCGGACGATATCTAACTTGCAAATCTTTGAGCTCTACATTGCCATGAGATGGCCAGTTTGAAGGAGGAGGGTTGTCCTTCTTCACCCATTCGGCTTCTGAAGGTATGTTAGTGAACTGTTTGATTCTTTCAACAGAAACCATTTTATTTTCAACAAAGCAGCTCACGTATATAGACCAAAACAGTGCTCCATTGAGTGACAATCCATACGAGAGTGATAATCCAACGTTTTCTGAACAATATCGTACATTTCAAAGTTAATTCTTTAAAACAAAATGGAAAAACGGTAGTATTGTTTGCGCTTGGTTTTAAGTTTACCTGGTTTAACGATACTGCTAGGCAGAAATATCATGAACACGGTGGAGGCACAAAGAAATAAGCTTCCAATGAACTCCAAACGGAAACCTAACCACTCGTTCGACCCATTGTTGTGGAAGTCCATTCTCAGGTTTCCATTGACGCGATCAACGTTTTCTTGAACAAACCTGTCCTGCTTTCTAAAAGACCTTATTGTCATAACCCCTGAGATGCTCTCTGAGAAATGGTGAATAACGGGTGCTTTTGTAATTGAGTCAAGTCGTGTTATTTCACGAGATGTTGCAAGATAGTATCTCTGAAATAAGCAGGTCATAAGATCAAATCAGAACTTTTGAGATACCTTAGTGTACACTAACTTCTTAACATATACTCTGAAACTTACCCGATACCAGAAATTGAGCCAACCAAGTGGTGCAAGTAGGAACACAGTTGGCCAAGCATACTGACAAGTAATGATGATAATTCCAATCAGTGTCATGTACAGAGATAGAGTCAAGCTCATCGTGAATGGAAGGAACACATCGATGTTTGTTTGATCACTTGATGCCTGAAAAGATTGTGCAAATAATTATATAATCATTCCGTAAATGTTAGCAGAAACCAAAAAGGTAAGTTTTTAGTTAGGATCTTTACCCTACTAAGAATTCTTCCTGAAGGTGTAGTGTCGAAAAACGACATTGGAGCATGAAGGATGCTGTGAAGTATCTGTTTAAAGAAAATCTGGCAAGTTTGAAGTCCAAGAACTGTAGAGGAAATGGTTCGACCAAATACCAAAAGGAAGGATAGACAGGCTATAGCTGTGTAAACTTTTATAAACAATGATGGGTTGAAAGAAGAAGCACGCTCATCAGAAGTTGCATAGGCTAACCAGTAATCACTTGACATATTTGAGCCTTGCCACATAAGTGAAAGCAAAAAAACAATAATCACACCCCACCATCCAAAAGCCTCAGTCACGTAAACTTTATAGACGCCTAAGCTGATTCTTCCTGTTTCCCTCTCCTCTTCTTTGATTAGCTTTGATGTTCCTATGATAGAGCTAGACTTTGATCGTTCTAAGGCCTTGTCATTCTTTTCTTCCCGAGTGTTATTGCTCTGGATAGGCATAGGGGGTGTGTCTTCTGATGTTGTACCTTTCATGTCAACCAGTTGCATTGAGGTCTCATGGGCTGATACTAAATCTTTAAAATCGAGCCCAGATTCTAGTAGTTCATCATACTTTCCTGATTGAACAATCATTCCATCTCGCATCACCTAATAGAGTTCAAGTTAAATAAAGAATCTATGAGCAATAATGATAACCTTGATTTGCTTAGCTATAAGTCTAATACCGAGATTATGATACTTACTAATATTAGATCAACATTATGGAGGAAATCAACTTGGTGTGTGACGAGCAAGATTGTCTTGCCTTTAAGGACTCCTCTAACACACTCCTGCGATCAGAAACAGAAATGTGAGAATCGGCACATCAAAACAAATGTATATTTGATCCTACAATGACCATTGGTCACCTTGAATATTTCTGAACCAGTGTGAGCATCAACGGCACTAAAGACATCATCAAGAAGATATATGTCACAATCTTGATAAACAGCACGTGCAAGCTGAATCCTCTGCTTCTGACCACCACTGAGATTGATCCCACGCTCTCCAATTTCAGTCTGGTCACCGAATTCCATCATTTCCAAATCTTTTTCCAAGCAACAGTTCTTGACTACTTCTTTGTACTTTTGTCTATCCATCGGCAAACCGAACAGAATGTTCTCTTGGATTGTCCCATTCTGAATCCATGCTGTTTGTGCAACATATGCTGTGCTCCCACATACCCTCACCTGTTAGGACATCAATAGTATTGTTTAAGGACATTTTTTCTTGAGTATTTATAATGTCATCCATCAGTGATGGCACATGAAGTTTCTGGTATCATAGTTATTCTAAGGGCTAGTCATCTAATGTTATAGAATAGCAAAGTACTTTATAAAAACTGTTTCACTCTATGAAATGCTAAGGATTCCTTTTAAAGGCGGCAATTTCCGACATGAAATAAATGGGCTGTGGTTGGGGCTAAACGGGTCTAGTCGTAAACAGGTCAACATTGTTAATAATGGGTTGGGTTGGGTTTCATCTCGCCAACCCGTTCAATAATTATAAACAAAAATTTATAAATAACACTTATGAAAAGTAGATAACCAGTTTTGAGTGTTTGGATAAACCTACTTATCTACTTGCTGTATGTTTTAGCAAGTAAGCAAAATTGGAAATAAGCAATTCTAAACAATCATTAAGTAATATATAACATATCTACTTTCATCAGTTAAGAATAATGGTACCTTCCCAGAGATTTTGTGCATTTCACCAATAACGGATGAAAGGAGAGATGACTTTCCAGAACCTACAGTCCCAACTATTGCCGCAAGCTCACCTTTCTTGATCTCAAAGTTCAAGTTCTTGACTACAGCACCTGCAGAAGCTTCATCATCCCAGCTAAACGATCCATCTTTAACCTCAACTGCCGTGTTGCCACTACAATCCTCCTGCCTCTCCACTGCCCCCTCATCCAAATCTTTACTCAACATGAACTTATCCAATCTCCCCAATGATATCATTGCCTGAGAGAGTGATATCATTGATTGAGGGAACGCCCTTATAGGCTCTTGCAAGTTCTTGAACAGCGATGTGGCAGTGAATACTGTCCCAGCATCAAGTGGGATCCCAAACAAAATCGCACTCCCAAACGTGAGTGAAGAGATGAACAAAGGAGTACTCCATAAAACAATCATATTTCCACCGATGGAAATCATGAATTTAGTAAGCCAGCTATATTCAGACTCACGGAAACCTTGAATTCTCTTGTTGAAGTGCTCTTCCCAAGCTTGGAACTTAATCACCCTCATGTAATTAAGCATCTCGTTAGTAGCTTTCATTCTCAAGTCACGGTTTTGCATTATGCTGTGCTGAAACCTGTTGTTCCTTTTAGTACCAAAGATGACATAAATCATGACTGCCATTAACCCGATCAAAGCTACCACAGTTGGCAGGCCAAGGTACGAGTAAAGAATAGCTAAGGCTACTGATACTTGTACTGGCATAAGCCAAATTGCATGCAATTGAAGCATCATATCAGATAGCTGTTGAGCGTCTACAGCCATGTAGTTTACAATTTGTCCAACACCATGTGATTGTCGAGCCGAGCAAGAAAGCCTTAGTCCCTTTTTGTATAAACTAGTAATCAGTGTGGACCGGATCAACATTCCAAGCTTCTGTGAATGGAAATTGAACTGGTGGGATGACAAAACTTCAACAAATTTAGCACACAGTAGGATCATTATCAAATAATACCCCTCGTACGGTGAGGTACTCTTTCCTGAAGTGAAATTGACGAATCTTTGGATCAAAAGAGGCCCAATATACATAACACACAGTCTTAAAATTGCAAGGGCCGCGGTGAATGCCACATGTTTCCAGAAACAACGAAGCAGAGTGGTTCGGACAGGATGTTTTGAGTTTTCATGAGGTTTAGGCCATTTTTCTTCAAATAGCTTTGACATTTTCTCTGCCCGATGTTCGGGTGAAAGTGTGGGAATGTCTTCGAGTTTCAGAGGGCTTTGGTACCCTTTCGTTAACAACGGGTTCATCCATAGCCAAAATACTTTTGATGGGATTGAAGCTGATGCCCATCCGCTCACATTCGATGACTTGTTCAGCTCATCAACCTCTGCTACTTTACCATTACCATTGCTATGACCATTTAGTGATTCAGATTCTGTTTTCAATATGATTCCAGTTGAGCCCTTTATAGATACAATCAAAAGGAATACTGAAAATGGTAAAGATACCAATGAAATGATGTCTTCAGATTTAAATAATGGTGTGTTTCTGGTGCCAGAAACTAGCCGAATAACGCTAGAAGAAGCTAATAGAGCAATGACTATGAAATTTATTACTAAGAAAACACGAAGAGATAACGGATGAGTTACAGCTTGGAACCTCTTCTCATGGACGATCAAAACCGCGACCACAAGAAAAGAAAAAGCTTGAATTAACCAACATATCCCATCTATCAACTTCCAAGGCGTCTGCGTATTTTGTGTAAAGGCCAAAATCGACAAAACAATAGTCAAAACCGCTAACACGGCTGACACAAGCAAAGATACCTTAAACCAAAGATTGGTATTGACAACAATTTTAGGTTTACTAATAAGAGGTTCATTCACAGCGGATGTGCTGCCTGAACTAAATCTTGAATAGATCTTTTGGATAGCGAAAACGAAGAGTATGAGCAAGAAAACTACATCAACCGCGGACAAAAGCGCGCGTTGAGGACACGGAGACATGGAAATGAACCTTAACCATTGAAGTATGAGTGTAACACCTGAAACATCTTCTGCCACTACAGAATTTGAGGAACAAGAGACAGAATTCATCCAAGATGAACCAGAAATCATCTTGGATTTCAAATGAAAACAAACTTGTGCTCAAAACCCGTAAATGATTTTATGATCAAATGGTGCAAGAGTTGATTTATATTGTACAAATCCACCAATCACATAGGTTGAATATTAGTACATGCAAAATAACAAATGACAGAAAAACAAAAATGATTTGGTTGTTGAGTCAAGATAGTCGATCGTGTGGCGTACTCTTAGTTGGGTACGTATTACAATTAATAGGAAAGGTATGCAAAAAAAGCTATGGTAGGCCAAAATCTGTTATGCATGGTCATGTGTCAATTCACTTACAGTATTTAACTTGGGTAAAAAATAAGGTATATCAATTAGTCAAATTAATAATTTATATGTTGTAGAAACCTATAAATTATTTTTAATGAAAGATGTTGTCTGAACAAGAAATTTAGATTTGCATGACAAGCACAAAATTCTTTTTAATAATTGCCATGTTTATAATGAGAACTTTTAATAATTGCCATGTTTATATTTGTCATGTTTATAAATTTAGAATGCTTAAATAAAACCTCTATGGTTGTGTTTAGCAAATCCTTTTAATAAAAGTACTTGTTTTAGGATGTATAGATATCAGACCGACACCAAACTTGATTTTATAATGTGAGTTATTTGTTTCATTTTTTGAAAATTGCCAATTATAATTTATTATAGTGCAGTTTTACTTTGTATTACATGGCTATATGGATTGCTCTTGTAAAGAAAATTAAAAAAATAAAATAAAATAAAAGTATTGTTATATTTTCTTACATTTTTTTGCTACTTATCCTTGTATTTATATAAAAATTTGACATGTGCATTCCACTCATTATTTCTCCTCACATGAACCATCAGTTTTTCCACATCCTGTAAATAAGAATGTGAAGCAGGAATAAATATCATTTCTTATAAAATAAAGGTTTGTGGAAATATTATTTTTTCTAGCAAAAAAACTAAAAGGATATAGTCTTAGTCGTTGTCCTTGCATGATGAACGGGCCCTAAAACGGCGACTAGGCATTATAGGAATCTTCCTTGATTAAAGGGTGGAAAACTTTTACAAATGTCCTTGTTTAACTATGCATATAAAACTCAGTCAAAAGTAATACAATATTTAAGAGTTAAAACATAAACGTACAAAACGTACATAGTAGCTATAAATTTTGATATAAATGATACAATGGATCTAATTATAAACTTAATCGTGGACCTAAAACTACGTGACATCATTCTGATGAGTTGTAAAATAAGTGGACATCACTTATTTTTACTGTATTTTTTTAGAAGATGAGAATGAGACAGATTCTCATAATTCGTTTTCAAGTGTGAAAATTTTATGTAGTGTTTACCAAAGTTTCATTGTTCAACTTTCAAGTACATTTTGATTTATTTTGAACTAATTGTATCACGTGTTTCATGTGTAACTTTGTTTCTTTGTATGTCCCTTTGTCAATGAAAACGAGTATTTGAAGCGGCATAAATTTATTAAATTGGTCTGTTAGTCTGAAATTAAATTGATAAAGATGGAAAGTAAAACAATAAAAAAAAGATTATCATTTCTCCAACACTAATTAAATTTATTATTAATTACACGTATTCAATCATAGAAAACACTAAAAATTACACGTATTTTTATTGGATGTAATCGGGTTTTAGCTTTTGTATCATCCTAAAGACAAAAAGGTATATAGTACTTTAGTAATGGTTGAATACTTGAATGTGACTCCATGATTTATGGTATTCTTCTTGGAACTTTACTGACATTTTCATTTTCAAACAAATTTACACCTGTTCATTTGTAAATTTTTTATATTCTTAAGGCAAGAAAACAATATATCTAATGAAACGTGAAAATGTTAATGACACTTGTTGTATGCCCCATTAATCCAGAGCCTTTCGGTTCTGTCTACGTTGAATGATTAAACCTCATAAGTTTTACTTTAATAATCACTACCATTTACACATTATGTTTACGCATAGTGCCATAGTATGTCAATCAAGGATTTGGATAAATGAATGGTGCGAGCGAGATGAGTATGATTGTATGTTCGGTTTTCCGTGTTTGGTAAAGATTTCGAAATAAGATTGTTATCTTGAGCCGGGATAACATTCATATACGATGAGAGTTTAGCGGGTGTTTTGTGTGTGTGAAAAAATAGAACATAGCTTAACCTTCTCATGAAATGCTCTCATATTTATAGGGATGTGTTGGCGTATGTGTCCGAACGGTTCCCACCCATCGGACTTCTCACTCGCCTCCGGTAATGAACCCTCCGGATCCTGCGCGTATCCGAAGGGTAGAAGGAACACATCCTTATATCCGAGGATCTCTCTTTTACATGAAGGGCAATAACATTAATTGCGGTCACGCCGCCATCCCAGATTCTCAGGGATTGTGTTACCCACGTGATCTGACACCTACCTACTAGGTACTATGTAACACTATTCGCTCCTTCCTGAGATAAAGCAGGTAAAGAGGTGAGGTAGTATAAATACCCCCACCTCATTTATGTCATGCAACTAACACACACATATCGCATTTACTCTCACCCACTCCTTTATCTTTGGTATCATACATACTTACTCTCACACCGGAGGTGGGTCCTGGGATCACACCCGGGACGAGCCTAAGGTGTGCTTCTCGTGTGCTGGTCTTTACGCCTATCCGAAGACCCAACACAAGAAGTGAGTACTCACAAGATTTTACCTTAACAAATTGGCGCCATCCGTGGGACCCGTTATTCATTCTACTTGAGAAAGATGACTGGTTCTCCTCCTCCACCCTTTCATACCCCGCTTTCATCAGCCGGAGGGAGCGGAGTGAACACCAACCCAGACAACACAAACAACCCGGTGAATGATTCCCCAAACCTTCAAGAGTTAATTCTTGGACAAATGGCATCCCTGACCGAACTGATTAGGAAGCATAACGCTCTGGGAGAAAATGTGCTCAGGCCGATACGTTTTGATTTCGGGGATGAGGGAAATGAGGTAGTTCGGAGAGAAAAGGTAGTTGAAGTGAATGAAGATTTAAGCAAGCCGTTCAAGGAGGCATCACAGACACCATTTACCAGCCGGATCGTGGAGTTTGCTGGAGAGAAATATACGATGCCTCTAAACATGAAGTTTTATGATGGATCTACGGATCCGAACGATCATCTCACCCGGTTCACTGGAGCAGCAAACCAGGGGCAATGGCCGATGCCCACTTGGTGTCTAATGTTTCAACAGACCTTAGACGGAGCAGCTGGAGGGTGGTTTAAGCGACTAGAGCCCGGTAGCATCAACAGCTGGAATGAGTTAAGAGAGCAGTTTTCCACCCGATTTGCTCTCCGGAGGAAATGTACAAAAGATCCGACGGAAATTACCAAGATCGTCAGGAGAGCCCACGAGTCGTTGGCGGACTTTAAGGAAAGATGGACTGACGAAGCCAGCTACATCAGCGGTGTGCCGGAAATCATTCGTATTTCGGCTTTCATGAATGCTCATAAATGTCCAGCGTTGGCGAAGAAATTTTCGGACAGAGTACCCCGCTCGGTAACAGAAATGTTTGCAAGGGTGGATGATTTCATCCGGGCGGAGGACGCATACCGAAGCACGGAGCTACCCCGAGGGGAAGGGTTTGAGGCAAACAGAAGAAGAGGTTTCAAGGATGACAAATACAGGAGTGAAAGGAAGAACGAACCTCGTCACAAAGATACGTACCACCCATACGTGGCCCCTAGAAAGGACTTGAACCGCAATGATTATTATCGTTCCGATAGAGGCCTTCAGGGAAGGACCACAGCGCCCCGGTCTAAACGCACTCACAAAACCTCCAAGGGAGATCCTGGCCACAAAACGTCATCTAAACTTACCGGCACCTAGACCCACGGGCGGCAAACCCTCGCGTGAAAACATGGGTAAGTTCTGTGAGTATCATAAAGAATCCGGCCATTTAACTAACCATTGTCGAGAGTTGAAAAAGCAACTAGAGATGGCATTGGAGTCCGGAAGACTCGATCACTTACTAAAAGAATGGAAACAGAGAGATGCTGGCAGAGATAGAGAGCCAGCAAAAAACTACGACAAAGGAAAAAACAAAGTAATCAACATGATAAGATCCTCCGGAGGAACAAAACGAAGAAGCTATGACCATGAAGAAGCGTTGATGAAAACCCCAATTACTTTCCCTCCGATCATGACGGAGGACTTATCCGATGAGCCCCTCATCATTGAAGGAGACATCAGTGGATATCTCGTACGACGGATATATGTGGATGAAGGGTCGGCAGTAAATGTTATGTACGAGCACTGTTTCAATAACCTCAGTACTGACATCAGGGATAGGCTCAAAGAGACCACTACGTCTCTCGTAGGTTTCTCTGGAGAGACAAATAAACCCTTGGGGAAAATTGAGTTAGAAGTATGCTTCGGTGACCACGGCATGTACCGAAGGACGATGATGAGTTTCTGTGTGGTTAATTCCCCGTCACCGTACAATGTGATCTTGGGCAGGACAGGTTTGAAGGAAATAAGGGTTGTGCCATCCACCATCCACTCAATGATCAAGTTCCCCACACGTAAGGGAATAGCAACTTTGAAAGCCCGTCCGTCCATCATATCCGAATGTCAGAAGTTGGAGGAAAGGCAAATGAATGAAGAATCTCAATCCGGGGAACCTCAGGAAATAAGCGACGATGGGGAAAGAACATCGGGGACCGAAGAAGTTTTGGTAAACCCAGCTTATCCGGACCAGTTAGTGACCATCGGAAAGGATTTTTCAAAGGAGGGTCGGAAAAGCCTTATCGAGCTATTACGAAAAAATAAGGACATATTTGCATGGCAACCGTCGGACATGACCGGGGTCCCTAGACGGCTAATCAAACACCGGCTGAATGTTAACGTGGCGGATACGCCGATAGCACAGAAGATACGAAGTCTTTCCGCAGAAAAGAATCAAGTGGTGACGAAGGAAGTGGAGGAATGGGTGAAAGCAGGGATCGTTAGACCCGTTAAATACCCCACATGGATCTCCAATCCGGTTCTAGTGAAGAAATGTGATGGCAGTTGGAGGATGTGCATCGACTTCAAAAACCTCAACTCTTCATGTCCAAAAGATTATTATCCGTTACCGGAGATTGATTGGAAAATAGAATCGGTAGTAGGTTTCAGATACAAATGCTTTCTGGACGCCTACAAAGGATACCACGAAGTTCAGATGGCCGAGGAGGACGAAGAAAAGACGACATTTTACACAGAGCAAGGTACATACTGCTATACCAAGATGCCCTTCGGACTCAAGAATGCAGGAGCAACCTACCAACGCTTGGTGGACTCAGCTTTTCAAAGTCAGATCGGCAGAAATTTAGAGGCTTACGTGGATGACATGGTGGTCAAAAGCAAAGACGAGAAAGAAATGTTAGCCGATGTCTCTGAAACCTTTCATAACCTACGGAAAATAAACATGAAGCTAAATCCAAGAAAATGCTCATTTGGTGTAGAGGAAGGGAAATTCTTAGGCTACATTGTAACATCCGAAGGAATACGGGCGAATCCAAAGAAAACAACGGCAATTGCTGAAATGAAATCTCCATCCACTCTGAGGGAGATGCAAAGTCTAAGTGGAAAGTTGGCGGCTCTAAACCGTTTTCTAGCAAAATCCGCAGAAAAATCCCTTCCGTTCTTCGAAACTCTGAAAAACATAACGAGGGAAAATAAGGATGAATACAGGTGGACGGACGCGGCGGAGGAAGCTTTCCAATCCCTCAAGCAGTTAATCCTAAAGCTTCCATTGTTAACCACACCCAAGCTAAAGGAAATTCTGTATATTTACCTAGCGGCCTCTCATCAGGCAATAAGTGCCGTTCTACTGACCGAAAGGGACAAAATACAGTTGCCGATTCATTACGTTAGCAGGACGTTACAAGAAGCCGAAAAGAATTACATGCCTATTGAGAAGTTGGCCCTAGCACTCCTACACGCATCTAGACGGTTGATAAGGTATTTTGAGGCACACCCAATCAAAGTCATAACCGATCAACCCATAAAGCAAATTTTGAACAAAGCCGAAGCATCCGGGAGACTTACGAAATATGCAGTAGAACTAGGGGCGTACGATATAACGTATGTGCCGAAGAACTCCGTTAAAGGGCAAGTGCTTGCTGATTTTATTTCAGAAATATCAGTCGAACAAAAGGGAAAGGGCGATGAGCAGACAATGAAAGAAATATGTGATGTGTCTAGCTCGAATGAATGGATACTGTACACAGACGGAGCGTCAAGTGGGAAAGGTTCGGGAGTCGGACTAGTTCTGATTGGTCCCGACCAAATAGAACACACCTACGCACTCCGTCTAAACTTCGGAAGCACCAATAATGAGGCTGAATACGAGGCACTCCTCGCCGGGTTACGCATAGCAAGAAAAATGAACGTAGAAGCTCTCGATGTCAGAGTAGATTCCAAGCTAGTCGCAAGCCAAATAAACGGAGAATTTGCGGCCTCGAAAGAAAGCATGATACGGTACTTAGCAAAAGCAAAGGATCACATCGGACTGTTCGCAAAGTTTAAAATCCGTAATATTCCGAGGTCTCAGAACCAAAAAGCTGATGTCTTAAGCAAGTTGGCTTCAGTGGCCTTCAATCACCTCACCAAAGAAGTTTTAGTAGAAGTGTTGGAAAAACCTTCGACGCAAGAGGAAGAAGTTAAAGCCATCGTAGAAGAAGAAGGCGACAATTGGATGACACTGATCATTCGGTGCCTGCAAGACGGCATTTGGCCGGAAGATCCCAACGAAGCAAGAACTCTCCGTATGAAAATCCCTCACTATGTCATGGAAGGAAACGTACTGTTCAAAAAATCATACCTGGGCCCAATGGCACGTTGCGTGGGACCCCTGCAAGTAAATTATATCATCCGGGAGGTCCATGAGGGCGCATGTGGCATGCATTCCGGCCCAAGGACCGTAGTAGCAAAGCTTATCCGTTAAGGATACTACTGGCCAACTATGCATAGAGATGCTCGGGAAGAGATAAACAGATGTGACTCCTGCCAGATTCACTCCCCGGTACCGAAACTGCCTAAGACAATACTAACCTCTATCATGTCCCCTTGGCCCTTTTATGAATGGGGAATGGATGTGCTTGGTCCACTGACAGAAGCCCCCGGGAAGGTGAAGTTTGTAATTGTAGCAATAGATTACTTCACCAAGTGGATTGAAGCAAAACCCTTAGCAAAGACAACGGTTAAGGAGGTAAAGAAGTTCGTCTGGGACAACATAGTTTGTCGGTTCGGACTCCCGGCTATCATTGTCACGGATAACGGCACGAATTTCGTGAACGACCCTTTCAAGAGTTGGTGTGCAAAGTTAAAAATCAAACAAATAAACACAGCCGTGGCGCATCCTCAAGCAAACGGTTTAGTCGAAAGAGCCAACGGAAGCCTCATGCACGGTATAAAGACAAGGCTAGGCAGAGCAAAGGCCGGATGGGTCGACGAGCTACCCAACGTATTGTGGGCCTACAGAACCTCTTTGAAAACAAGCAACGGCGAAACGCCGTTCAGCCTCACGTATGGAAGTGAAGCCGTTATACCGGCCGAAATTGGGATGCCAACGCACCATACTATGATGTTCAACCCGGACGACAATGAAGAGGAGCAACGTCTGAACCTAAATTTGCTACAAGAAAGGAGGGAAATGGCCGCGATTCGGGAGGCAAAGTACAAAGCAAAAATTGAACAATACTACAACCAGAGGGTCCGTCCGGTCTCATTCAAAGTGGGCGATTTTGTCTACAGGAGCAACGAAGCCAGTAGAGTGGAAAACCAGGGAAAACTAGGCCCGAATTGGGAAGGCCCTTACCGAGTAATAGAAGCATATCACAATGGGTCATACAAACTCGAAACAACGGAAGGCCGAAGTGTCCCCCGAACTTGGCACGCAATTAACCTCCGGAATTGTTTCCGATGAATTTGTAATGTAAGAACTTGGCTTTAATAGTAATCCATACTTCTCCAATATCAGGAGAAGAAATTTTCCCCATCTACCTATTCTATGTGCACTTATTAAAACGGGTCGTTATTTACACCGTTGTGACTAAATTAACTTAGAATCAAACGGGTCGTTGCTTTACACCGTCACCCAACGGGTCGTTATTTACACCATTGTGAATAAATTAAGTTAAAATTAAACGGGTCGTTACTTTACACCGTCAATCCAACGGTTCGTTATCTTACACCGTTGTGGTTAAGTTACAGTAAAATCAAACGGGTCGCTGCTTTACACCGTCATCCAACGGATCGTTATTTACACCGTTGTGAATAAATTAAGTTAAAATCAAACGGGTCGTTCCTTTACACCGTCAATCCAATGGTTCGTTATCTTACACCGTTGTGGTTAAGTTACATTAAAATCAAACGGGTCGTTACTTTACACCGTCAATCCAACGGTTCGTTATCTTACACCGTTGTGGTTAAGTTACAGTAAAATCAAACGGGTCGTCAATCCAACGGTTCGTTATCTTACACCGTTGTGGTTACGTTACATTAAAATCAAACGGTTCGATTAATTTACACCGCCAATCCAACGGTTCGTTATCTTACACCGTTGCAGTTAAGTTACATTAAAATCAAACGGATCGTTATTTTACACCGTCATCAAACGGATCGATATTTTACATTGTTATCCAACGGATCATTAAAATCAAACGGATCGTTGTTGTTAACTTACGTTAATGTCAAACAGGTCATTATTCGCATCGTTATCCAACGGATCTCTATGTTACACCATCGTTGCTAATTTATGTTAATGTCAAACGGATCGTTACTTTACACCGTCATGCGACAGATCATATTTTACATCGTTGTTAATAATTAGCAACAATATCAAACGGTTCATCCTAAACAAGCATTTGATTCTATCATGCATTAACACGTTCAGAAAAAACAGTAAAAAATAAAATACGAATACAGACATCCATCAAAACGAGTTCATACTGTAAGTTCAAAAGACGTTCAGATTACATTTATACCACAAATGATAAAGTACGAGTTACACATATCTGAACATAAAAAGGAAGCCCTATTTCAAAGTATCTTTCGGATCAGAGGTTCCGGCTTCGGGGCCCTTCGGAGGGATCTCCCCGGTAGGGGCACTCTTCTGTGGGGGGGCAGACCCTTCAGGAAGGAAGTTCATCAAGTCACCCAACGGAAGTCGGTAAGATTCGGACACCTTCTTAATATATGGATACTCGGTATCAAAGATCTTGTTAAACTCGCCTTTCCATACGGACGGAGCATCTCTATTTAGGTTCTTAACCTGTTCAAGTACCCTCTCCACATCCTCATCATCACGGCCCACCTTCACCCCATCTTTGAAGTCAGCCTTCACCCCGTCGATGAACCCAGCTGTATAAGAGAGACTGTACACTCGCCCCATACTCTTCTTATACTCTCGGCTCTGAAAAAGCCGACGGCAAACGGCCGGAATTAGCTCCTTAACCGTGTTGTGTCGGACGATTTCTGACTGGGCAACACTAGCAGTCAATTGCTTGTTATGTTCTTGCAGCTGGCTAAGTTCGGCAGACTTGCTCGACAGTTGCCCTTCCAGCTCTTTGATCTTAGCGGCTTGAGATGAAGCCGTGGACCTCCATTCGTTCTTCTCCCTCTCCATTTCCTCCAACTGCTCAACCAAACCCTCTTGACGGGTAGAAGCTGCACTCACTTCGTCCTCCAGGGCACGAAACTCTTTAAGCAACTTTTCATGGCTGGCCGCGCGGGCATCACGCTCCTCTTCAACCTCCCTCAACCTGTCGGATAAATCACCACATCCTCCATGGGCCTCCGACAACTCCCTGTAATCACGGTTCAACTAACTAAAGCGTTGCAGAAGCGCAGCTTGAATAACCACTCCCGAGCCAACGTTGATGTAAGCTTGACGAACCAACTGATTGTGGCTAAGTCCTGCAATGGCCTCTTGTTCGGCTGGGGTGGCAAGATGATCCATCATCTCCTGGCTGGCCCGAAAGGAATTCATGCGAACATCATCACGAAGGGTCCACCCGGGGACAAAGTACCCCCCGGTCTGATCAGTATGACCTGAAAGTAAGGAAATAATAAGAACAGAATACCCTACAGTCGGACCGATATAACTTGAAAAATATGGAAATAACATACCGGCTTCCAAGGGAGGAGAGGTTCCCGAAGGCTCAGGGGAGCGAGAAGCATGACGCTCGGAATGGGCCGTGTGAGCAGAACCATCTGTGAAGAGAGAAAACAGATAAACAAAAAAAAGAGAAGAGATAGAAAAGCACAAAAAACAAACAAACGAACATATACTTACCATGGGAAAGGGGTTTCGAAAAACCCTCAAGATTCTCCTCATCATTACGGTCAGTGCCTTCGGCCAAATCATCTTGCGGACCCTCCGCAGCATGTGAAGCGTCTTGCTCTTTTTGGACGGGAGGATTTTTCTTCCCGGCTTCCACATCAGCCTGCGGCTCGGCTTGATTCAGTGGAGCGACATCCAAAGTTTTATCTCCAGAAGAAACAACCTCCTCCTCTAAAATCTTCCTCCTACGCTTCGTAACATTCTTCGGGTTGTCAGCAATTTTCCTCTTCGGAACAAGATTTTTTTCCTTCTGCTTCCTCCCCTTCTCTTCCCGAGCAGCAACCACATCATCATCGGCAACTTCGACCACCTTCTGCAAGTTGCTTTTCACGGGAAGTTTCTTCTCCGGTGAGAGTGGTCTAGCGGTCCTCTCAGGACGCACATGATCTTCAGGAAAAGCATCTCCCTTGCTAACAACTGATCCCTCCAGATCCGAAAGCTCCAAATACTCGGACATTGTTATAACTGCAAAAGAGTAGACAAATGAGCACAAGTCAAGAAAAAGAACAAGGACAACTAAAATAAAAATGAATATTACCACGCCCCTCGGCATCCTTTATAACCAGTCTGTGCCCAGTGATTCAGAAAACATTGCAAAGCCCGTATTCGTACAAGAGACTCGAAGGGGTCTTCCGGAGTGGAATCGTCTTTCCGGAAATTTTCCTAGCATCCCTCACTGAGTAACCTTCTGGAAACTTATCCAAGATCTTAGAATCCTTATGCCTCCATGGCATGGCATCCGGAATGGCCCTACGGTCTATTAAAAAGAAAAAGTCTTTCCAAAACTTCAACCCTGTCAGCACTTCCTCAAAACATTTCATCGCTCGTTTTCCGGTTCGGCTTTCAAATGAAAACCAATGACCCTGCTTACATAGCCGATAGAAAACCCTAAAAAGGGGAACGATAGGCACAACGTCTAAACTATAACACCGAACCTCGAAAAGAGTAACTCTATTTAAGCCTATAGGTACAAGCTGGGAAATATGTACTCGAAAGTACCCTATGACGGCTAGAAGAAACGAAGAGAATGGTATCCTAACCCCTCCTAATTTAACCTGCTGCACGTATATTCCTATCTTGCTCTCCGGTAACTCATTCATAGTGAACCCGTCCGGCGGTACCATGGGATGTAGATTGGTTGGAATACCGTAATCCTTACAAAGCTGATCTAGTGTATGCTGAGATAGCTTAGAGGTATGCAGATGCATGTCAAACTTGCCTATCGGTTTTGCTTTACTAGTGGAAGGACCCTCGTCTGGAATATTCATTTCCCCAGGCTCACTATTGGCCATATAAGGAAGAAAGGATGCCGAGGAATGTGTATATGCAAAGAAATTACAAAATAAAAGTAACGCACCTCGGTAAAACCTCGAAATAATAGATGTAATACGCTCCAGTAGTACTACAATGAAAGTGGAATAAGAGATACGGTAAGTGCAAAAATGAAAGGTTCAAGGGCACTATTTATAGGGGGCCTTGAAGAACGTGAAACGTCGTGTCGAATAGTGTACCACCGACGTGGCATGCTATGGGGCGTCCGATCTCTGTACGCACAAGATTAGTGGCATCCAGCTGTAGCCTGTTAATAATATTATTTTAATCGGCCCATGGGCCACATGGGTTAAAGAGCCCGATACCAGTCTGCTACCCTGAAAACACCCCGGCCTATCAAGTATTGAACCATCAGTCTACAACCGATGCTCCAATACTGGGGGGGACATGTTGGCGTATGTGTCCGAACGGTTCCTACCCATCGGACTTCTCACTCGCCTCCGGTAATGAACCCTCCGGATCTTGCGCGTATCTGAAGGGTAGAAGGAACACATCCTTATATCCGAGGATCTCTCTTTTACATGAAGGACAATAGCATTAATTGCGGTCACGCCGCCATCCCAGATTCTCAGGGATTGTGTTACCCACGTGATCTGACACCTTCATACTAGGTACTATGTAACACTATTCGCTCCTTCCCGAGGTAAAGCAGGTAAAGAGGTGAGGTAGTATAAATACCCCCACCTCATTTATGTCATGCAACTAACACACACATATCGCATTTACTCTCACCCACTCCTTTATCCTTCGTATCATACATACTTACTCTCACACCGGAGGTGGGTCCTGGGATCACACCCGGGACGAGCCTAACGTGTGCTTCTCGTGTGCAGGTCTTTATGCCTATCCGAAGACCCAACACAAGAAGTGAGTACTCACAAGATTTTACCTTAACAGGATGCATTTGGGGTTGTGTATCTCGTGGATGTGATCTAATGATCTTTGATGGTCCACGTGGTGGACATCTAATTGAGAAGAAAAGAATGACACGTAATGTGACATCCTTGGCTCAGGTGGTAACAGGAATATTCGACAAGATCTGCACGTACTTACAAAATACCCGCGACAATACCTTTACACGAATGAGGTAACTACACGTAGCGTTAGTGCATAACGGCTTTGAGGATAAGTTTCCAGGCTCGTTCTTGCCCTGGAGTTAGCCTCCAATCAAGGGTTGTCTTGAACCTGGCAGCGTTTATTGGGCTTTTAGCCTTGTGGGCTGGTTATGGCCCGTGATGACTGAGATTCTAAGACTAATGCTAGTGGTGACCACTTTATCACCCAAGCAACCCCGCCACGTCAGTGCCACCTCAGCTTTCTCTCTCCACAACTCCACCCCAACCATAATTTGCTAATAAGGCGACCCCAACCACAACCAAAAACATACCCCACAAAAATAAATTAATAAAAAAGTACACACACCAAAGAGTTAAAAGTTTCGGTTGTGCAGGCAGCCATAACTTTGAAAAGTTTGCCAAGCAACACGTCACATTTGCCTTGGCTAGTGGGGGAACGCATTGCATTTTGAGGTTGTGGTTGCCAAGAGACTCCTATTAGCATTAGTCTAATAGGAGTTAGGGATGAGCAGGAACTGCACCGCAAACCGCAAACCCGAAAAAAACCGCACAACCCACACCACAAAAATCAAAACCGCAACAAAAACCGCGGTGCAGTTCCTAAAAATTAAAAAAAAAAACGCATTTTGCGGTGCTGTTTCGGTTTCTACCGAAAAACCGCACCACAATAACCGCACCGCACCGCAAATCATATATATATATATATATATATATATATATATATATATATATATATATATATATATACTAGACTTCAAAGCCCGCCCGATGGGCGGGCATGACTTATAAGCCCTCCCGGGCATATAAGCCGCCCGTTGGGCGGCCATGACTTGTGATTATCATTGAAAAAAGTAAGTTGGCAAAAAATAAAGATATAAACATACTAAATTATATATTTAATGGATTAAGAATGAAAATAAATATACGTTTATCAAATATGAGAGAAAATACAAAGCTTGTCAACCTTCGTGTTTACAAACTTATTTACATGAATGTTGCATTTGCTATGCATCTATGAGACCATCATAACTTATTACTTATTAGTCTAAAGTTTACACAATGTTGTAAACATGTTTTATAATAGTTTAATTAACATAACTGGTATGTTGAAATAATATGTGTATAATGAATCAGCGATTTACATGTACCTTATTTTATTGTTGTTAAGTTGACCATGTTTATTAGTTTTGTTGTTAAATGCATGTTTTGCATGTAAAATATAACACAACACTTTTTTTTTATTTGTATGTATATAAATATAAATAAGTATTTATATAATTTTAACGTATGTGTATTATTATTATTATTATTATTATTATTATTATTATTATTATTATTATTATTATTATTATTATTATTATTATTATTATTATTATTATTTATGTTTATCTTATTTGTTTAATAGTCTGTTTCAAAAATTATTGATTTTTTTTTTTTAAATTGAATACATTTATAAGAGAAGATAAAATATGTTAAATATTAATGGATATATGTTTTCATTATATATTTTATTATAACGTATTTGTATTTTTGTTTTCTTTCATTATTATTAGTATTAATTTTTTTTCAATTTTAATCTTATTTAATTAAAAATCTGTTGCTATAATTATTGTTATTTAGAGATCAAATGCGCAATTTTTTCCCAGTTTGAGTACTTTATTTAGATTTTAAGAAAAATTTGTTAAAAGTTAAAAAAAAATGTTTTAATGACCGTTAACCAAATAAGATCAAATGCGCAATTTTTTCCCAGTTTGAGTACTAACGGTGTGACTTCTAATCCTTGGTAACCTGTATACTTGCTGTTAGGTAGATTGAATCATATTTGAAAGTATGTTACGTAACTTTGACACTTTAGAAAGTATATTACGTATATGTGTTTATTTGAACAAATATGTTGCGTATCCTTAGCTTTACCTCAAAAATTAATTAATTTGACTCAATGGTGTTCATCAAATGAAGAAATCTATTTAGGTGGTTTATTCGGTTCGATTGCTTTTTTATTGTTAGAAAAGTTTAAATCAAGGAAAGTGTACATACAAAGTTATGGTCAGAATAGTACCACATTATCAAACACGTTTGAATCAAAGAACGGATATATACCTGAGGCCGTTTCTGCTCATCCAAATTTGGTGAGGTCGAAGTGGTTCGAGCAGGTGCTACAAAATTTACAAAAGAATGATGCTTAAATACAGATCATGAAACCATATGCATATCTGTAATATATGAAACTCATCGTAACCATGATTACTCCTACGTACATCTTCAACATAAGTAATATGCACCTTCGTCTGATTATATAAGTAATTTACAGGTGCCAACCTCAATCCCAATCACCCTAATTGCATTCCCCATTGTACATCTTCAACATCTGAAATGTCAGTATCTTCAAAACCAATAGCCAATGATGATGGTGTTTCATATTCTCCATTCAAATTCTCTCTATCGTCATCATTGGAAGATTAATGTAAAGTTGCCTTTGGCCGAAGTTTCCTTCAAGTAATGTATCCAATGCAAACGTCCAAATGCAACTCTACATGAATGTTATCGATACCTGCTAGTATGATGAGAATCCATTAAAAATATTCAAAATTTGATGTCAAAATCGGCGGATCCGAAGTTGTTTCCTGTCAGGTCTCAAGTCATAAGAGATTACTCATTAAAAATATTCAAAATTGGATGTCAATAACAATGAGAGAAAAAAATAATTCATGTCCAAAATATTGTTATAACATGTCTATAAATAATTCTAGCTTCATAGTCCTCAAACCGTAAATAATCTATTTCTAGTTTTCCTTATTTTTCCAAAACCTATGATCTTGAAACTACTATCAACCTTTCTGTCCAAGGTAAAACGGTGCGCTGGTTCCTTTCAGCCATCTGTTTCCTTGAACAAACGCTCCCGCCGTGAACTGCATAGTCTCATTTCTATCTTTAATCACCTTAAATCCTTTCCATGTAACTCTCTTATCGGTACTTGCACCCATGATACTCACCATAAAAACATTTATCTAATGCAAACTTCCCTTGTGATGGCAACCACCCATTTGGTTCAATAAAATCATCAACTACCAATTCCATCACAATAGTCCTTGAATACTCCTTCCATGGACGTCCTAAATAACTTATGGCTTGAGACCTGACTGGAAGCAACTTCGGATCAGCCGTAATGTGACAGTGTTGAATAACTCAACTGGTTGTTTTCTGGTACATCTTCCTTCCTTGGGCAATGATCGTGTTCCTTTGACCATGCAGCGGATGCTTACAGATAATGAAGCAGTTTTAGATGATGACAGTAGCATCACCAAATATGTAATAAACTGTCCCAGAACTGCTGTTGTAGAACTGGCGGTGTGTGTGGGTGTATAATGTGTTTTGGTAACCATCTATATGAACGTTGAAGACTGCTGATCTGTCGGATTCTGTATGAAGGGCCACTGCTTGAGTTGCCTCTGACCAAGGGGTATTTCAGAACTCAATCCGTGCAAGTAATCCAAAGCTTCCAGGCATTGTCTTATGATTTTGTTTTGAATAAAAGTCAGCCTTTCGATTTCAAGAAAAGCGTTGCTCGGATATGAAGGAGGCAATTTCAACTCATTCTCTTAAAAAAGGGTCAATATGGTTTGTATCTTATTAGCAACGGGTCAAATGGGTGGACATGGTCCCAATCCTGTAGCGCTCTGCAAAAAGAATTCATTTGTGATCTTAATGTCAGTTAAAGGATGTATGATCCACTTTTTTAAGCTATCAGTACTTGGTTTTTGGTTGCGAGCATACCATGAGCATTGATAAATATAACAAAATACCAAATTTGCATTATTTTAGGTCAAATGTGTTGAGTAAAGGTGCTTTGGTTAGTTGCATTTACACTTTTACAATTTGTCCAAAGCTTTTTGTTGTCGCAAACTATAGCATCTTTTCTGGAATTCTCATAGGGGTGGTTAGTTGGCAATGAAAGTTCATGTAATGTTCTTTTAAAAAATAGGATAACTCACCTGGGGATGATGTCAGATTGAGATGATGTTCTGGTTTTGGAGATACCGGACAGACCCATCAATCTTTTCATGTCCAAAGAATTCCTAGAGAAAAGTAGATATTGGTACATTTACCAAACATCAATGAGGAGAGCAAAGAAAAAGGAGGTAATTGATCATTAGACAATAATGCAAGATACATACATGTTTTAATTGAATCAAGTTAGCAGTCACCACAGTCGCTTTTTCTTTCCCTTTATGCTCACTACAATAGAGTCATTGACATATTTTGGAATCATATATTATATAGATGCATGTTATTAAGATCAAATGAGAGTTAGGCCATAAAACATACATCGAGTAGCTCAGGCTTTTGCTTCTACTATCACATCCATATATGATGCCTGGAACAAACAATTTTGTGAGATATCTAAGTTTAAATACTAAATAAAGGTTGAAAAGTGGCTGTAAATCATACCTCCATCGTGTCACAAGTTTTATTGATGTAATGTGATAGTAAATAGTAAAGAAAGCAACATATTAAACAGAATTACCTGCATTAATCTCATTCATTGCCCTGCGCACAGAGGTATCAGGTATACAGATTTTCCAACTTCATCCTTTTGCTGGCTTGTTGTATCACACTGTTACTACTATCAATGAAAAAAACAAACATTAGTAGAATTTTCATAAACGTAAAAACAAAACATCATTAGTTAATTGGTTGAACTTCAACATATTAGGGCTTATAGAAAAAGATATAGACAGTCGACAACTCGACATGTGGAATAGAATTGAATGATATTAGGGTTTTGATTTTTTTTAAGAATTATATAATGAATGAATCGGGTTATATTTTGCATAATCTATTTAGCCAAAATCATTAATAGTAGAGGTTTATAGATTAGGTGTTGCAAAATATAAAACAAAATAGATGTTGGTTTAGTGGTTATCAAGTGTGTTAATGCTACAAACACCCAAGGTTCGATCCTCTTAACTGATTTTTTTAAATCCGAATTTAATTAAAACCATTTATGCTAATCCGAATTAAAAAAAAAAAAAAAAAAAAAAAAAAAAAAAAAAAAAAAAAAAAAAAAACTGCTTAGGTGGCATTAATTTGTGATGACATGGAAAATGCAAATAAAATAAATTTAAAAAATTGCTTTACATGGAAACAATGTGATGACATGGCTGAAATTGAATTACTGGGCATTGACTGGGCATTGACTGGACAATGACTGGGCATTTCCTTCAAATGCCTCCTGTTATATATATATATATATATATATATATATATATATATATATATATATATATATATATATATATATATATATATATATATATATAAATCAACTAAATTTCTTAATTTTTGTATGATAAAATGTTTTGGTTTATACTTTCATAATTAGTTATTTCAAACGCATTTAATAGGTTAATTATTGTCTGAGTTTTTAGGTTATATAATTTTATTTTTCTATCAATTTATCATCGAAGTTTTTAAAATTATTCGCCTCATTTGACTTTTAGTATTGTCTAGATTTATAATTTCATACTAATACACAACATTTTGTAGATATGTTTCAACTCATCATGTAACCTTATAATATGTTTATTCTATAATAAATATATACGAAAAAAAAAAAAAAAAAAAAAAAAAAAAAAAAAAAAAAACTTTAAAACCGCAAAAACAGCAAACCCGCAAAACTGCGGTTACAGATTCTCACTTTTCAAAAACCGCAATTACGGATGCGATACGGTTTTTACTAAAACCCGCACCATGCTCACCCTAATAGGAGTGTTGGGTGGATTATTCATTTTACATTGTCTAAAATAGCATATTTTTGGAGTAAATGATCCTACATTTGTAGAACATGAAAAAAGTGAATCTCTTTTAGACATGTAAATTTGGACAAATGAGTTTGTCATCTTCTACCCTTATTATCTTCAATTCATCGATTCAACAATACAAATTTTCAGTGAGCAACATTTTCATCCAACTCACTTTTAACTTATTATCTTCAGTTCATCGATTAAACAATACAAATTTTCAGTGAGCAACATTTTCATCCATCTAACTCACTTTTGACTTTAACCTAGGGTGGTAAAAGCCTTCTAGATTAATAAAAGGATATCACTAATAATGAGTAGTTTACTTGCGCTAACGCAATTGTAAACTATTGTAATAACTAAAAGAATTGGTTTGCATACATTTTCTTTTTATTCGAACACAACATTTTATATATTATATAGTTATATTGTACTTAGGGGATGTTTGGTAGAGAGAAAAGTGAGTGGAGAAATGGAAATGAGTCAAATTCTTTTGTTTGGTAGGTAGAGAAAAAAAAAAGTGAAGAAATGTGAAAAATTGATAGAGAATTGATAGTGTAATTTTTTAACTTTCATTTCCACACCTTTTAGTTGGGAAATTGGAGAATTGAGATTATTTTGTAACATTTTTTTTTCATGCTTTGTATTTTAATTGCAAAAATATTTACGTTGCTACTTTATATAATAAAAATCATGAAATTCATTTTTTTATTTAAAAATTTATTTAAGTTACATTTTTATTTGTTATTAAAAAAATTAATTTAAAAAAATAAGAAAACTAATTTTTATTTTTAAAAAAATAAAAAAATATTTAAAAAAAATCAACAAACATTAAATTTTTTTTATAAAAGTAAAACTATATTTTTAAAATAAAAAATAATTTTTTTTAGAATTGTTATTTAAAAAATTAAAATAATAAAAAAAATTATTATTTTTTTTAAATCAACCAACATTAGAATTGTTATTTAAAAAAAATAAATATATTTTTTTTAAATAACAAACATTATAATTTATATTTTTAAAAAAATAAAAACTATTTTTTCAAAATAAAAAAGTAAGTTTTTTAGAATTGTTATTTTAAAAATTAAAAAAAATGAAAAAATGTTTTTTGTTTTAAAAAAAATCAACCAACATTAGAATTGTTATTTTTAACAAAAATAAAAAAATATTAAAAAAAACAAACATTAGAATTTTTATTTTTAAAAAAATAAAAACTAATTTAAAAAAAAAATAAAAAAAATACAGTTGTTATTTAGAAAAAATATTTTTTTTCCCATTTCTCGGGTCAAGTCTCTGTTGTTACCAAACATTAAAATTAAACAAAAATTCTCTACTGATTTCTATTCTCTGCTTCACTTCATGTCTCAAAAATTCTCTCTACCAAACGTGCCTTTATACATTTTTTGTCTGCTTACACAATTATATGTGTAAATTAAAAGACAAATGCTAGACCCACATAAGAAATTCACACAAAAAATCCACTCGCTGATGTGTCAGGGATGATTGGTGGATTTTCTGGCAGTTTCTCTCTCTTCTTTCTGATTAGACCAATTATCCACTGACAGTCTGACACATCAGCGTATGTATTTTTTGTGTAAGTTTCTTATGTGCGCCTAGCATTTCCCGAATTAAAAACTATAATATGCAAATCACCTCCCAATAATTACACAATGATAAGTGAATTTTAATTATTGGTTCGAAAGGAAACAAGATATGGATATGATGTTACATCAAAGATATTTGTCTTGACATTGACATCATAATCATACCAAAATCATACGTAGTTTCTTATTGGTGTTATATTCTTGTTGGTGAATCATTCACCTGGTGAGAAGGGAAATCAGACTTTTTCACAACCTTTTATATTGTGTCTATGTTCAATCGATGTTACATTTCTTTATCACAATTTTTCTACAATATTCGCTTTGTTTTCTCACAAATTTAGACCTCTGTTTTTCAATTAATCTTGAAGTTAAAGCTATTTGATAGATGCAAACATTTAAACTATATTCTTATATAAGATTGTACGAGCATATATGTTGTCGCAATTGAGTGTCTTTGGTTTGAGGGTAGAAGTATGAAGGCATAACTTTCATTTCTACTAGACGAATACCCGTGCATAGCAACGAGATTTTATAACGACAGATCGTTTAGTGATAAAAGAAAGTTTATGGGTTATAAATGAAAAATAATAAAAGTTAGAGGTGGCAAATCTTGCCCAATTTGTAATTTTTGGGCGATTTTTGACACTTTTTTAAAAGTTTGGGGCGTTTTTTGCCCCCTTCCATTTATTTGATGGGCTCATGCAGGCAAAAGATAAAAACAGATATTATTAGATGGGCTTTCGAATCACACAATTCAACTTTCAAGCAATTACTCTCATTTTTTTTCCGACCAATTCACTTGTCACTGGTAACTATAAAACATTCCAACTATTTTAATTTTAATTTATCTCATTTATTAACTATTTTATGCATAACTATTTAATACTCTAATTAATTGATATATATATTTAATTAGTTGCATTTTTATTCATTTGTCCCAGCAGATTTTCTCAAATTTGCGGTCAGTTTTTTTTTTTTTTTTTTTTTTTTTTTTTTTTTTTTTTTTAAGAAAAAATATTTAAATATAGTTAAGACTTAGATGCTTGATCTTTTTTTACAAGATGAATTAAAGGGGTTTTAGGACTGTTCCGAATGTTTTTAATAGTTGAATTATAATTTGCTCGTTTTAGCCCGTGCCCGTTTGGCCCGATTTATAATTTGTCCGTTTAGCCCGTGCCCGTTTTAACCCGTGTCATTTTAGCCCGTGCCCTCCCGTTTTGCCACCTCTAATAAAAGTTTGAAGATTTAGAGATTAAACATATGACATGAGCTTAAGTATCAAAGTCAATAAGTCAACAAAGTTAATAAGTCAACACATTTAGTAACTGATTTTCCTGCCCAAATTGCTATGAAAATCAGTTACTAAATGTGTTGACTTATTGATTTTGTTGACTTATTGACTTTGATACTTAAGCTCATGTCAACATAATGTTTTGAAACCCGGTTGAACTGTTCCGGTCGAAAAACGAGTCGATTTAAACCGAGTCATGCTTTAATAACTCAACCCGTCGTGTCTAGTTTTCCAAACTATATGTTTTTCCCAGTTGAACCCGTTGGTCCGGTCCAGTTTTCAAAACTATATGCAACATCAACTTGTTAGCTTGTATAAAGTTTTGTGTGTTTTATTAATTTGTATAATAACATATACTTTTCATTTTAGGGTGTTTTAAAAATAACATTAATTAGTGTGTTTAACTATTTTATATTTTATATTATGTTTTAGCTTGTTTAAATTGTATATTGTGAAAATTTTATTGTACTTTTTTAGCAAGGGGTGTTTTAATTGATTGTTTTTAATTTGATATAGATGCTTTTAATGGTTGTACCATATGAATAAATTATTGTAATTTTAAGTTATGAGGTGTTTTAATAAGAGCATTAATTACACAATTCATTTTCTCTCACCCTTGAAGTATAAAAGGGCAAAATGGGGATTGACTGAAAATTCAGTTTTCCACTTTTCCCCTTTGACTAAATCTACATTACAAGTAGTTAAGATTGGAGGCGTATCAAACTTTCAAAACTAGTCATGGATAAAACACATCAAGAGTGGTTGGTTTGCAAACCTAAAATGACCATATCTATAAGACAGAAGCTAGTCGTTAAATCCACTCATCTTCCACATCAAGGTCGCCCAAGTTTAAGTTTTTTTTTTTTTCCCTCATCTCATTTCTCTTCGCTCCTTCTCATTTTTTACCATAGTGGTCATCAATAACTTCACATTTCATTAAAATATTCACGCTATACAGACATACTTGGTATTGGGCTTCACGAGTGAATGGTCACTCCAACTTCTTCCAGTCTAATCATTACTTTTTACAAATCAGACACCGAGTTTTAAAAGCACGTCCATTTACAAGTAACACCAGATATACAATTAGATTATATTGATTTCTATCATATTAATGTTTTATCAATCATAAGTCCATAAAAGCAAGTCATAGCTAAAAGTAGTTAATAATAGCAAATTATGAAGGAACTAATCATATTTTTTTGTTGTGCCTGATTCTTTAAATCGTAAACACTCATCAAAGGGTTTATTTTAGATTTCAATGTTGATTTTTAAGCATTAATATTAGCACATTTGGTTATGTGAAATAATCATCTTATTTTTCTATATCTAGCTTTTTGCTATCATGGTGTAAATTTAAAACTAAAAAACTACGATAGTCGATAAAGAAAGTTTGACTAGTTGCCAATCTTGAATAAGCATGTGCTATGTAGAATACGGTGCAAACAAATTTAAGAGGTCACGCTAAACCTCCTGAAATAGGTGAAAAAGAAAGGCTTTACTTGGTTTGAGGTTGTGTTAAGGTGGATTCAAACCCCGTTAATTCGTCGGGCAAAAAGTCAGTAATCATGGCAAAAAAAAAAAAAAAAAATGTTACCAAGCCACCGGTGAATACGATAGGTTCATAACTTTCAAGAGGTTCGTAACTTTCAAAAGTATTGATAAAACAATACAACAAACTATCGGAATAGCTTAACTATAATTTTTATAGCGCCCTTTCCTAGAAAGTAGTTACTACCTAGGGATGAGTATTTCGACCCGAATCCCGAAACCGAACCGGAACTGTACCGGTACCGTACCGAAACGGTACCGTTCTCGATATACGGTACGGTACCGGGACTAAAAAATAAGGTGAAAAAAAATCGGGACCACTAATTTGGTACGGGACCGGTACCAAATCAGGAAATTCCCGAATAAAAACGGAAAAAACCCGATTTCCCGGTACCGGTATCCGAATCTCGTTCGGTACGGTACCTGTACCACTATTTATGCTCGGGAAAAAATCGGTACCAGTAATTCGATACGGGATCGATACCGTGCTCATCCCTATTACTACCTGAGCCACAAAATAAGCTTTTTTACTAATTGGCTACATCCTCCACATAAATTATATAAGAAAAACTCATGCACCCACTAAAAAAACTGAAGGACCCACGAAAAGATTAAAAGAACCACAAATTGTAAGAAATTAGTTACATTGCAATCGTAGTTGATATATTCCCTAAGCTATCATTTGACATTTCTTAGAATATTTGGTACACTCTGCATGGAGAAAAAGTGATGCCACGTCAGCAAAAGTCTCCATAGCACCAGAAATCTCATGACACCACATTCTAGCTGTAACACTTGGCACCTGAAAATATGGTGCCGTCGTCTTTTTTTTTAACATAAAATAAAAAATACACAATATTAACTAAAATAAACTTCATTAAAAAAAAAAAAAAAAAAAAAAAAAAAAAAAAAAAAAGGTTGTATAAAAATTGTATAAAAAAAACCACAAGGACTAAAACTGTCAACACAAAAAAGTATAAAAGAAAACCACAAGGACTAAAATCGCAACACACTATACATTTTATCAAAATGTAGGTTTCCTATTTGGAAGAGGAAGTGATTTGCACACTCACAAAAGTGATTGACACACTCAAATTTTGAGTGTGTTGACATTTATACCCTCACATTGTTTGGACTTATTCATATCCTGTAAGGGTATAAATGTCAACACACTCATATTTTGAGTGTGTCAATCATTTTTGGGAGTGTGTAAATCACAATCCATTTGGAAGGGTATGTGAGCTAAGGAGGGGCAATGTATGAAGTATAGAATAGTGATGAGTGAAAGATGAACCTACTTTGTAACACCCCCACTTTTAAATTATTTGCAGCGGAATAAAGATTGGGTGTTACTTCACAGCTCATAGTTTTTCAGTAGAAAATGATTTTCTAAAACATTTATCATTCGAAGTTTTGTAAATATCAGAGTTTTCAAAATGAGGTCCCAGTGGTTTCAAAATTTGTTAAATAGGTTTTCGAATGATAATAAAAATGTATAGCCTTTGTAAGAATTTCGTGCTCCTCCGTCCCATTCTTGCTCGTTATAGACCTGAGATAAACATGTTAAAAATCAACAAAAGTTAAGTGATATTCATAGGTTTTAGTTTAATAGTTGAACACAAGCTATAAGTGATAATTGCACCGGTATACAATTATAATTTAAAAATCAGTTGTTATTGCATTAAGCTTATGACACTCAGCCGATTAACAGATCTCATAATAAATGATGGATTATAGTAACAGGGCCCTCGGGATAGGTTCTTGCCAGTAACCTATTAGATTTCAAATAAAGTGCGTTTGGTAGTTTTCTCCAACGCCCAAACGGGGATTGTCAATCCCTAATAGATCTATCCACAATTATTTACGTTCACCATCTGGGTGACTAAGGCTCATGATATGAGGGACTTTTGGCAATAAGGGACTTAAGCAATAACGATATCAGGTAAAACATACCAAGAAAAATATTTGTGTTCAGTTTGTAAAAACTAGCATTTATCCCCCTCGCGAGGTTTATAAAACATTTAAATAAGTAAGGCGAGGCTATGAACTCACCTTAGTCGTATAGTGGTAAAAATATCGATACTCAGTTTGCAATAAGGAAACGGCTCCACACACAACCTAGATAATATATGGCAAGTTTTAGTGTTTGATAGTCTTATTGGTTTAATCATGAGTAGTTTTTGAATACGTGAATTGTTAATTTAACGCTAGTAAAACTTGTGGTTTTATAATATATCGTAAGTTTAGTTTAGTTTAGTTTAGTTATATATATATATATATATATATATATATATATATATATATGTATATGTATATGTATATGTATGTATGTGTGTGTGTGTGTGTGTGTCTATATATATATATATATATATATATATATATATATATATATATATATATATATATATATATATATATATATATATAACGTAAAGTTTAATAATAATAATAATAATAATAGTTTGAAATAAAATGTGACGTCGTGAATGTGAAATCGTAAAATGAAAAAAAAAAAAATTAATTATATTATACGGCCCTAGTCTTTTCCAGACTTTTACACTTTTTACCCTAACGGTGTTAGCGTTACGTCGTCAGTCCAAAGTTAATATATTTATGTTTTACGTACAAAACTTTATGATTTTTACATTTTTCATCCCAAAAGTTTATAAAATTAGTTTTTCATCATCAAGTTTGTAAAATGACAATTTTTACCTAAACTTTATAAAAGTGACACTTTTAACCCGAAAGTTATAAAATTTGCAAACTTAGTCCAAAATTCACCAAATTCAAAACTTAGTGTTTTTATTCCTCAAATAAGTTAAAAATAGTTTATTGAACTTTTCAAAACTGCTTATTTATCGAAAATAGCTTATTATAGCTTAATGGGCTTTTTAACGAAAAAGACTAGGCCCGTTAAGCTTTTAAAATCCATTGGGCTTACGAAAGTTTTGGGCTTGGTTACGGGCTTATTTTAGGATACTAAAAACATTATGAAACAGCTTATTTGGACTGCTTATTTCGTTAGCTTATTTTCAAAGGATTGGGCCTTAAGGCCCAATCGATATTTACTAGTTTTTCATAAAAAGGTTTTAAGTCGCGATGCTTTGCATCATTTAAAGGGTCAAGACGTAATTTTTATTACCAACGTTATACACGAAAATGATAGTTTGTCAAGTGGTTAAATAGTTTGTGAAATAAAATCATGTGCTCGTTAAGTTAATTTTGAAGATATACGTTTGTTTTAGGCTTGCATGGAACGAGTTTTTATAAGTAAAAAGACTTAGAAAAATTTTAAGAGTTTACACGACTTGTTTTTATACGTTAGAAAGGTATCCAAAAATAGTTTGTACGTAACTTTTTAGGTTCAAAACTTTATATTACTTGATTACTAAGGTAGTAAATATATAGACGAAAGTATAATACTTAGGTGTTGTTTATTTAGATTTCGAGAGTTTTAGTGCAAGTGTTTGTGATTTATACGAAAATAATCAAATGTACATTTTAAATATAAATGGAAAAAGTTGTATGAGACTTACTACACCAAAATGGTGGGGTAAAACGAGACGTAGAGTCGAGGAAAAGAGGGTACGTGAGTGTAGTGTATGTGTCGACTCAACCAAGGTTCACAAACAAAGACTTGTTTCTTCTAGACCCGATTTGAAAAGCTAGTGTTTTTGTCAAAACATTTTGAAGTAGGACTAAAGCTAGGACTTAGTTTTTGTAAAATTTGATTTGTATGAAAGGTGGTAACGAGTGCATGCATGCATGGTGGCTTATATACAAGATTTGGAGTAACCTAGTGACTATAATTTATGAGATGTGATGTTGGAGTGTGTACCAAAATTCATGAGGGTGTGTAAGACGCAACATTTACTTGCTCGTCTGTTTTCATCTAGTCGACATTTCAATTGCTCAAAAGAAACGTGTGTGTAATCATTATAAAAATGAATTGTACTTGTCAAATTTATTTTAAAAAGCTTGTGGTACTATGCCTAGATCATATAATATATAGTTGTGTGTGCATGAAAAAGGGAAGTACCTATTTGTTTTAATAATACATGTCGACTATCTATTTATTTGTTAACCGATTTGTAAATCGTGCATGACTTGGTGACAAACGATTAAGTGTAACATTTAAACATTAGGTTGTGTTTAGAAATGGTTTTAGGACTTGATAGAAACAATCGGGGTTCAAAACGGTTTAGTTTTGGATTAGTTGCAAAACGTATGAAATCATTTTTTTTTGGACAAATACTTTGCCCGTAAAAATGTATTTAGACTCGACATGGGAAGCTAAAATTAGACATCCTAAAAGTTGACTAGGTGAGGAACGAGGGTGTGTAAAAATATGTGCGTGTCGTGTGTAGGATTTGGGCGTACGACATGCGTTCCTTACTTGGTCTGGTCGAATGGTTTAAAATAATTATAGGGGTTGGGCTTAAAACGTATGGGCCGTTAATAGTAGCAGGCCGAAAATGGTGTTGGGCTTAGAGTGAAATTAAGGATCCGTTTGAATATAATTATAATTAGTGAAAATAATTAATTTGTGATTAGTAAAATGTTTAATAAATATTTAGTGAAACGTTTACTTGAGTCCGAGAGTGAATAGTGTTTTGTGAATAGTGTATCGTGAATAGTAAAACTTTTAAAAAACATCTCAATATCACTAACCGACTCCAAAAACGATGAATAGTGAAATGATGAATAGTGTTTGGTGAATAGTAACCGATGAATAGTAAATTTGAAAAATGTCCTGAAAATGCAGGTTCGTGACGAATAAAAGAAAATTTTAATATTCTCGCGATTTTAGACTATAGTGGTACATGTGTGAGCATCATTCCAAGCAAAATGAGATCATGAATATCGTAGTGATTTTTAAGTATCATAGCATATTTGATAAAAAAAAATTTGTTATTGGTAAAAACATTATTAATTAACGTAATGATATATTAGTCTTTGATTTACTTTTACTATTTATAGGGAAATTTACGGGAGTTTAAAGTACCTACCCCTCATTCTGAATTCCGTCCCGGAATTCAAGTTTAACAAAATCCCTGTATTAGGAAATTTCGATCAGAGTGTTGTGAATATTGAAGGTAATGGTTATGAATAGTAAATTAACGGCTAGGTGTACCGTGTCCAACGGTCGGGAATAGTGATTTCCAACGGTCCTAAATAGTGTCTAACGGCTAGTTTTCTTCCTACATATACCCCTTTCAAATTTCCATTTCTTCCATCAACCATTTTCCTATCATTTCACATTTCCAAAATGCCGCACCTCATCACTATACTAGCGATTGTGTATGTCGTCCTTGCCGCTATCTACTTAGCGTTTGTTCCAGACGAAGACTTTGGATTCTTGGTTGCGATCTTGTTGTTTGTCGTACCCCTCACGGTTCTAGCCATTACCGTGGACAAGATATGGGGGTAATAATCTTAAGCTAGGGTTGTTTTTAAATTAAGTCCTTGTCGTGTTTCTATGTATTGTTAACGAATAATGAATAAAACTTGTTTTGTTTTTAGGAATTTGTCTTGTTATTATTTTTAATAATTTGTTTATATTTATCTTTCAGCATAATGAAGGTGATTCATCTTGTGGTGGCTCTTGCTATGGTTATGTTTGTGGGGGTTTTTGTTGTCATAGCGGATCAACCTATTGAAGATTATATGGTTTATATTATAATTATTGTGACGTTAGCACTTCCGATGCTAATTATTTGTTTATTTATTAATTTCCGTGGATTGGGGTAAATTTTTCGTTATTGGAGTTTTCTGTTAGTCTTTAGGGTTTTTCTAATTTTTAATTATACCTTTGTTGGCTTATCGTCCTAATGACGAAAAGGAATAAGATAGGTATTTATTTGTAGTTTGTAATATTTATGAATAGTTCAATTTATCTCTATTTGTTGCTTTTACATGAAGATTGTTATTTAAAAAATTTGACATTATGATTGTTCCTTCATAACATGATTCTTCCTAAATGAGACATAGTTGATCAGGCTATGTATAATTGAGGACTAAATGATGTGATGTTAGGTTCAGTCACAGTGGTATTTATGCTTTTCTTTAAGTTGTTTTAGATGGTGTTCAACGTGTTGTTTTTATAATATAACACGTAATTTCTTTTTAATAATAAAGTAGGAAATTTTTGTTCGTATTAGGATGACGAGTCAGAAATTTCTAGGGTAATAACAGTATACTGTTAATTGGTAAGTGGAATAGGAATTGGAATTGAAGTAGATTATAATTATTTCGGAAATATTACAAGGTAGATTTTTCGATACGGTAGAAGGATAGTGGTTATACTTAGGTTACAACCATCGTAACTTAAAGTAAAATACAAGGAAGAGGTACAATCAGGAAATTTTTGAACTAGAGTTTATTTATTCACAACAGGAATTTATTCATCTGCATAAATCTAGTAATCATTCCCTTTATACCACCAAAGTCCTTGTAGAGCTTTCATTTCCTTGTGAAAGTCTTGGCTTTCCAATTTATATTGTAGTTTGGACATTTGTTCTTGTAGTGTCCTCTTGCACCACATCTGTAGCACATTACGATTGTTGTTTGTCCCTTGTTGTCCGAAGTCCTACAGTTAGTTACCTTGTGACCTGTTTTCTGACACTTCCTGTACCTAATCTTGCATATTCCTGTGTGATGCTTCTCGCATTTGCGACACAGGGGTTTACCTCCAAGATATACCCTTCTGGCAACAGGTGTGACGAGGCAGTATCTATTAGCTTTTTGTTTGTATCCTAGTCGGTGATGATAGTTGAAACGATCTCCCAGACGTTTGTGGTGGCAGTCTTGAGCTTTGGTGAAGTTGCAGTGGTTGGAGTTGTTGGTTCCTATTTTTGTGAGTTTTCGCTTTTGTCTGATTCCATTAGGTCTAACTTCTTGCCTAATTCCTTGGTTATGGTTGGTGATAGGGTTAGTCATTCTTTCTGGAGTTTTAAAGAGGTTTGGCCTATATTCCATGTAGTTTTCCTACTTGTCAGGCGTATCCGACTCTCCTCTTGAATAAACTATGGTGACTCCTTTAAGTACTACTGACATGATGTTACTTATCAACTCCCTGACATCTTCAGTAGTCATGGTGATTTTTGATGATGATGGAGTACATGTATTGTTTACGTTGTCTATCTTCTGAAATCATTAATGAAACTTAACTTAGAATCCATCTGATGTCAGAATATTTTAACTAATGAATTCTAATTATTTCATTGATGATAGACTGAATTGACTCCTTACTATAATCTAATTTCAAGATATGTCTATGTTGTATCATAGATAGATAATCAACTCATGATATGGGATTACTAAGGAACAAACCGATTCGTCCACTAAAATAAATTTTCTCTCCATTTTTCAAGTTCTCTCTTGAAAGTTTATTTTTAGACAATCCTTTGGTTTCTGGTCAATTATAGGATGTTTAAGAAATCTTAACAATTGTAAGAAATCTTACGGTAGATTTGAATAGTATAGTAGAAGTCATCATAATATTAATAACTTGATTGATCGTCCTTGTAAAATGATTAGTACAAGGTCTCTTATTAATATGTCAGGGATCTACGTGGAGTTATTTGTTTATCTAGGGAGATAACAAAATGATGAGATTTTTGCATGAAGGTATGAGGATTCATAGTATGCATGCTCGATACGAAAGAAACGATTGATTTATAACGGAGAGATGTAACGGAAGAGGAGGTTATTATATATTATGATTCGATTACAGATTCTGAAAGGTTCAGATTTATTGAACATTACATGAAATACTAACCAAGTCTATCTGGTTTAGTAGTTGCAACAGGGATACTTGTAAACTTAAAATTAGTCACGCCTCTGACGTAAATATCTAATTTCTTTCTCAAGTTTAAGTTGTGCTGCTTCCATGTTTGAGAAACGTTCCTGACACATGTTCATTTGATTAGCCAACATAGTATCTAATGCGGCAATCCTTTGACTCTGGTTTCTTGCTGTGTCTCTGGCCATCCATAGGGTCCTTTCAATGTCTTCAATTCTAACATGTGTATGGCCGTGTTCTCTTCTTGCAGAACGGACCCTGGAATCCAAACTTCCAAGTTCTTGGTTGGTGTTGTCCTTTATCTCATTAATCTTTATTCCTAATTCAAATATTGCTCGTCTTTCAGCATCCGCTCTTTTGAACAATGCGTCAAGGTTACGGTCGTACTTGATGAGGCAAAAAATGAACCACTTTTAGGGGGTCATTTAAGCCCGGAATTGAATTTATTTGATCAAATATTGCCCTAAATCGTTCCTTTTGTGATTTTAGATACTTTGGGAGAGAAATCTGGAAAAGGAAGCAATTCGGACGTTTTTTGAGCATAAAAGTGAAGAAAACGCCAAAGTCTTAATTTTCCTTGCTGGGAACAGTAGGTGACGACGTCAAGAAGGAATTTCTGACGGCGTCAAGAGTAATTTCCATGACGACCCAGTACAGAATTGAAGGCGTCACGAAGTAGGGGGTCAAGAGTAAAATGCATGACGGCCTGGAAACACATAACACATGACGGCGTCAAAAGTAGATCAAGGCAGCCCGAGAAGTATTTTGGCGGCGAGATGACGGCGTCAAAAATTTGTTCTTGACGCCGTCAGACCCTATTTCCTATATATAGTTTTCTAATTTTCACATTAAAGAAAGAGAAGTTTTTGGAGAAACCCTAAGTACGAACTTGGTACGAATTATACAGGTTTTTCAAGGGTTCTCAGCCCTTGACCCCTTTCATGTGTAATTGAGATAAGTATTCTTTTAATTCAATCAATATGTCTATGTGTTGGTTGTCTATATCTTGTTCTTGTCTTAATTCCATCATGCTAGGTTAGATCTATCTCGTGTTTGCTTGGATCTAATGAAACCTAGATGTTAATTATGTGTTGATTAGTTGTTTATGGTTGTATTGGATGAATGAATTCGATGTTAGGCTTAAGAAAACTGGCAGATCTCCAAATGGTAACATGCTTGAACGTCTTAGGAAAAATGAACTGACGTGCACTAGGTTTTATTGGTTGTATTTAATGCATGAGTAAATTCTAATGATCCCATGTTAGGAGCTTCTTAGCCGGCTCGACATAGGAGTGAAGTAGGCACTCATAGGATTGGGGAATTAAGTGCGCCACCCCATGAATGATATTAAGGAATACAATCCGTCATCCACGCAACTATAACAAGTAATTAACGTGTAAAAGATATCTAGGGAGTAGTGAAATCTAAGTAAACACATTTTCTCCACTTATTGCTCACAACCTTAGTATAATTTAGTTTATTTTCATTTTTAGTATTTTATTTTGATTGTATCTTTAGTATTGGGTTAGTTGACTAGCAACTAATTCCGCCCAAATCCTTCAAGCCCGAGATTTTTACTTGCTTTCTAAAAAATATAAAAATACAAAAATAATCATCCCTCATCTTTAGAACTAGTATTCAGGTTTTCTAATCCTAGCGACACTATTCCTAGTTGAACGATCAATCCCCCGGTACTTGTCACTATACTATACTACAACGATCAGGTACACTGCCTGGTGGGGGTTGTAAGCTTCTCAAGATCCTTTGAGAGGTAAAGCCTGGTGCGATTCCCACGTATCAGTACCATTCAAATTTTGTTGGTCGTAAACCTTTCAGCTGTTCAGTGTGAGCCTCTAATATGTTGGCTTGTCGATAAACAAGAGTCCATATTGAAGTAGGAGTGCTTATATTGTAGTTGGGGGAATTAGGTGAGGATAAATTAATTTGGATATCTGGTATTGGGGAATCTGAAGTGTAGGGTAATGGAGAATTTGGCTCAACATTCTTCCACAGCCTCTCTTGACGTGAACTTTGTCCAACTTCAAATGTTGCCTGACCACCAATCACATCTTCATATGATTCAGTAGTTATCCTAAGTTTTTGACGTAGAGATGAACAAATAGGTGACGATAGGAGTGATCTCTGAGTGATTTCTATATTAAGTTAGGGCTGTGATATTTGTACGTAGGGATCTTCAGTATTCGGAGAATTTTGATTGATAGGTGATGTATTAGTATTACGGAGAGTAGTTTTGGCGTTCACGAAAGTTTTTGGAGACATGTTACTGTAGTAACCGAGAATAGTATTTTATAAGTAACTTTTACGTTATAGATATAATAGTACGGATGAAATAATAATTGCGTAAGCGCAATTTCTAAACATGCAGAATAATCTTAACAGGAAATGTACTGAGCAAGGTAGTCTGTAGACACGGAAGGCACGAAGAGTGTAAGGCTATAAAATGTTTTGGTTTGTAAAAACGGTTATAGTTCAGATCTAAATTAGACCTGTTTCGCTATAACCAAAGCTCTGATGCCAATCTGTAACACCCCCAATTTTAAAATATTTGCAGCGGAATAAAGATTGGGTGTTACTTCACAGCTCATAGTTTTTCAGTAGAAAATGATTTTCTAAAACATTTATCATTCGAAGTTTTGTAAATATCAGAGTTTTCAAAATGAGGTCCCAGTGGTTTCAAAATTTGTTAAATAGGTTTTCGAATGATAATAAAAATTTATAGCCTTTGTAAGAATTTCGTGCTCCTCCGTCTCATCTTTGCTCGTTATAGACCTGAGATAAACATGCTAAAAATCAACAAAAGTTGAGTGATATTCATAGGTTTTAGTTTAATAGTTGAACACAAGCTATAAGTGATAATTGCACCGATATACAATTATAATTTAAAAATTAGTTGTTATTGCATTAAGCTCATGACACTCAGCCGATTAACAGATCTCATCATAAATGATGGATTATAGTAAAAGGGCCCTCGGGATAGGTTCTTGCCAGTAACCTATTAGATTTCAAATAAAGTGCGTTTGGTAGTTTTCTCCAACGCCCAAACGGGGATTGTCAATCCCTAATAGATCTATCCACAATTATTTACGTTCACCCTCTGGGTGACTAAGGCTCATGATATGAGGGGCTTTTGGCAATAAGGGACTTAAGCAATAACGATATCAGGTAAAGCATACCAAGAAAAATACTTGTGTTCAGTTTGTAAAAACTAGCATGTATCCCCCTCGCGAGGTTTATAAAACATTTAAATAAGTAAGGAGAGGCTATGAACTCACCTTAGTGGTATAGTGGTAAAAATATCGATACTCAGTTTGCAATAAGGAAACGGCTCCACACACGACCTAGATAATATATGTCAAGTTTTAGTGTTTGATAGTCTTATTGGTTTAATCGCGAGTAGTTTTTGAATACGTGAATTGTTAATTTAACGCTAGTAAAACTTGTGGTTTTATAATATATCGTAAGTTTAGTTTAGTTATATATATATATATATATATATATATATATATATATATATATATATAACGTAAAGTTTAATAATAATAATAATAGTTTGAAATAAAATGTGACGTCGTGAATGTGAAATCATAAAATAAAATAAAAAATTAATTATATTATACGGCCCTAGTCTCTTCCAGATTTTTACACTTTTTACCCTAACGGTGTTAGCGTTATGTCGTTAGTCCAAAGTTAATATATTTACGTTTTACGTACAAAACTTTATGATTTTTACATTTTTCATCCCAAAAGTTTATAAAAATAGTTTTTCATCCTCAAGTTTGTAAAATGACAATTTTTACCTAAACTTTATAAAAGTGACACTTTTAACCTGAAAGTTATAGAATTTGCAAACTTAGTCCAAAATTCACCAAATTCAAAACTTAGTGTTTTTATTCCTCAAATAAGTTAAAAATAGTTTATTGAACTTTTCAAAACTGCTTATTTATCGAAAATAGCTTATTATAGCTTAATGGGATTTTTAACAAAAAAGACTAGGCCCGTTAAGCTTTTAAAATCCATTGGGCTTACGAAAGTTTTGGGCTTGGTTACGGGCTTATTTTAGGATACTAAAAACATTATGAAACAGCTTATTTGGACTGCTTATTTCGTTAGCTTATTTTCAAAGGATTGGGCCTTAAGGCCCAATCGATATTTACTAGTTTTTCAGAAAAAGGTTTTAAGTCGCGATGCTTTGCATCATTTAAAGGGTCAAGACATAATTTTTATTACCAATGTTATACACGAAAATGATAGTTTGTCAAGTGGTTAAATAGTTTATGAAATAAAATCATGTGCTCGTTAAGTTAATTTTGAAGATATACGTTTGTTTTAGGCTTGCATGGAACGAGTTTTTATAAGTAAAAAGACTTAGAAGAATTTTAAGAGTTTACACGACTTGTTTTTATACATTAGAAAGGTTTCCAAAAATAGTTTGTACGTAACTTTTTAGGTTCGAAACTTTATATTACTTGATTACTAAGGTAGTAAATATATAGACGAAAGTATAATACTTAGGTATTGTTTATTTAGATTTCGAGAGTTTTAGTGCAAGTGTTTGTGATTTATACGAAAATAATCAAATGTACGTTTTAAATATAAATGGAAAAAGTTGTGTGAGACTTACTACACCAAAATGATGGGGTAAAACGAGACGTAGAGTCGAGGAAAAGAGGGTACGTGAGTGTAGTGTGTGTGTCGACTCAACCAAGGTTCACAAACAAAGACTTGTTTCTTCTAGACCCGATTTGAAAAGCTCGTGTTTTTGACAAAATGTTTTGAAGTAGGACTAAAGCTAGGACTTAGTTTTTGTAAAATTTGATTTGTATGAAAGGTGGTAACGAGTGCATGCATGCATGGTGGCTTATATACAAGATTTGGAGTAACCTAGTGACTATAATTTATGAGATGTGATGTTGGAGTGTGTACCAAAAGTCATGAGGGTGTGTAAGACGCAACATTTACTTGCTCGTTTGTTTTCATCTAGTCGACATTTCAATTGCTCAAAAGAAACGTGTGTGTAATCATTATAAAAATGAATTGTACTTGTCAAATTTATTTTAAAAAGCTTGTGGTACTATGCCTAGATCATATAATATATAGTTGTGTGTGCATGAAAAAGGGAAGTACCTATTTATTTTAATAATACATGTCGACTATCTATTTCTTTGTTAACCGATTTGTAAATCGTGCATGACTTGGTGACAAACGATTAAGTGTAACATTTAAACATTAGGTTGTGTTTAGAAATGATTTTAGGACTTGATAGAAACAATCGGGGTTCAAAACGGTTTAGTTTTGGATTAGTTGCAAAACGTATGAAATCATTTTTTTTGGACAAATACTTTGCCTCGTAAAAATGTATTTAGACTCGACATGGGAAGCTACAATTAGACATCCTCAAAGTTGACTAGGTGCGGAACGAGGGTGTGTAAAAATATGTGCGTGTCGTGTGAAGGATTTGGGCGTACGACGTGCGTTCCTTACTTGGTCTGGTCGAATGGTTTAAAATAATTATAGGGGTTGGGCTTAAAACGTATGTGCCGTGAATAGTAGCAGGCCGAAAATGGTGTTGGGCTTAGAGTAAAATTAAGGATCCGTTTGAATATAATTATAATTAGTGAAAATAATTAATTTGTGATTAGTGAAATGTTTAGTAAATATTTAGTGAAACGTTTATGTGAGTCCGAGAGTGAATAGTGTTTTGTGAATAGTGTATCTTGAATAGTAAAACTTTTGAAAAACATCTCAATATCACTAACCGACTCCAAAAACGATGAATAGTGAAATAATGAATAGTGTTGGTGAATAGTAACTGATGAATAGTAAATTTGAAAAATGTCCTGAAAATGCAGGTTCGTAACGAATAAAAGAAAATTTTAATATTCTCGCGATTTTAGACTATAGTGGTACATGTGTGAGCATCGTTCGAAGCAAAATGAGATCATGAATATCGTAGTGATTTTTAAGTATTGTAGCATATTTGATAAAAAAAAATTGTTATTGGTAAAAACGTTATTAATTAACGTAATGATATATTAGTCTTTGATTTATTTTTACTATTTATAGGGAAATTTACGGGAGTTTACATACTTGGTCCAGAGGATAGGTTGGTACTCACTGCAAAGAGTGTGTTCACAACTATGTGAAGCCATTGTTACAAATGGAAATGTAGCATAGTTGGTATAGCCCTTGCTTGTAGAGAGGTTATGGGTTCCTAGTGAAGTTACTAATCTAGCTTGTCCTGGTTATTGTGGTGGCAGGTTAAATGACCATGATAGGTAGATAAGGTGAAAATGTAGCTAGATGGTTCTTGGTGCATTTAAGGTGAATTAGTAGCTGCAGGTTGTTAAAAATTGTTGATAGTTTGACTGCAGAATGTATGAAGTACCTGATGTTGTTATAATCAGTTTACTGTGAATGTGTGTTTTGAGTATTTCAATTAATGTATGATGGATGTTCAGTTTTGTTTGGATGTAAGAACATAGGCATGTCTATTTCTTTTGTTCTTTGAGTGTATTAAGCATTGTTATTAATAAAATATGTTCACCTTTTGCACACGAAAAAAAAAATTGCAACACACTAAGCTTGGTACCATCTCCTTCCTCGACAACCTGCATAAATACACACACTATAAAAACACATAGACCCATGTTTAAATTTAAAAAATAAAAAATGGGAAATGCCATGACGCTGGCTGGCCACCACGAAGCAAGGCACGATGACGCCACTAGCGTAACCGTGCGCCATCGACTTTTCTCGGCTGATAGGATGGCACGAGGCCGTAGCGCCGGGTACCTCCCGGTCTTAATTGTTAACACTATGTCTACTTGTTAACTCAAGCCACTATATGTAATTTGTGTGTCATATCACAAGTCATATGCTTCTTCCTTACCCTAATTTCCCTTATTATCGAGATAATTATTTTCATTTATTTAATATGTATTTTCATGTCAAATTTATGTCCAACAAATAAAACCTCCCTCATGAGGGACTATTTTTTTATAACATAATCGAAAGTTACTGTTCTAAGACTGTATTTATTATCATATTTATCGTGCTGATTACCATTTACTGTCATATTTATCATGCTGATTACATACAGTAGAAACTCGATAAATTAATACTCGATTATTTAATAAACTCTCTAAGATAATATTTTTTGCCGGTCGCGACTCGGGGATAGGGTGCTAAATCAATAATTCGCTAAAATTATAAGACAATACATTTTTGATAATTTCTTTAGATCCCATATAAAATATAAATTAATAATTCCTTATATATAGTATATTACATGAATGATTTATGAATGTTTCTTGAAAAATGACTCAATTGTCTTTTGTTTTATGTTGAAATCAATTTCCCCTTGAATCTCGTCTCTAATTTCCTAAGTATGGTAAGAACTTCTGGTGTTGTTTTCTCATAGCTCAACAAGAAATTGTTCAATGTGATTGCCGCTTTAATAGCTTCGTTTCGCGAAAGGGGCTCCATTGTAGAACTTTCATCATCTTCTTCATCGATATCATCTTTATTAATTCCAATAACGCTTTCAATAATTTCTTCATCAGTCAACAACTGTGCAACTACATTTTCTTCTGGGTGAGTCAGAACATCTTCGACATCCACTGCATTGCGATAACCCAACTCTTTGATCAAATTCTGGAGTTCTTGAGTGCTTTCACCACCTTCATCTGAGTTCTCAAAAGTCATGTTATCTGTTGATCGAAGTTTACAATGACGAAAGCAGTTTGCAATTGTATTTGCACGAACATCCATAGTCCATGCTGAAATTGCAAGATCCATAGTCCATACTATAAATTAATAAAATATTAATTAATATATAAATTAATAATTATTAATTTATCGATTAATTAATAAGTTTTGGTGGTCCCGAGTGTATTATATTATATAGTTTCTACTGTATGTCGATCATTCATTCATATAACTAGCAGGGTACCCGCGCGTTGCAGCGGCGGGTACTCTGAAATAAAATTTTTCAATAGAATTATTAAAAATGTCACAGGAAGTCATTTTGACACCTAAATTTGATTGGTTACAGCCTTGTTTATCGAGTCGAGTTTTATTGAGTCGAGTCTTTTGGTCACAGGTTCATGTCTAGGTTAAGATGGAGGGTTGTACATTGTGTTTAAATGATTGTAATATTGGGTGCAAGAGTGTTTTTAATGCTATTAATGTAGAATGCAGGTTGTACATTGTGTTTAAATTATTGTAATATTGGGTGTAGGGTGTTTTTAATGCTATTAATGTAGAATGGGGGTTGTACATTGTGTTTAAATGATTGTAATATTGTGTGTAGGGGTGTTTTTAATGCTATTAATGTAGAATTCTAAGAAAAGTGGATTGAATTTCGATTCATGCTAGTTTTTGTTGTACACAATGCGTTGATTGTCGTAATTATGAAAATTGCTTGCTTTAAAGTGTTGTAAACCATGCATCATTTTGTGTATATCTGAATTTTTTGGAGAGAGAGTCCTTCCTCCATTATAAGTAGTATAGATTATGCATTTTGATTAAAATGAGCGGGGGTACCCGCGCGTTGCTGCAGATATGTTGTGGTTAATATAAATTTGAAATAAAACATTTGAAAAAAACTATTGCTTAAATGTTGTGGTTAATCTAAACTCGAAATAAAACGATTGAAAAAAATTATATTTGTTATTAACGACTAAATTTAAAAAAGATTGATAAACGTAAGTACTATTTTTTTTAAAAAGTATTAATAAATCTAAGCAGCTGGAAATCCAATGTAAATATGCCATTTGCTCCACTTAATGTACCAATTCCTATGGTTTTTTTTTAACGGGATCATTTTTGGAGGAAGACCTTTCCGCTTATAGTATATAGGATAATGACATATATAATTTTGAAATATTACTATAGTGTACAATCATTTTGAACATATGGTACTATTTAGTCCACTGTGCAATACAACCCTTTGAAGCAATGTTTGAATAGTAACATGTTCCCATCTTTAGTATATAAGGATAATATATATATATATATATATATATATATATATATATATATATATATATATATATATATATATATATATATAAAAGAGAATTGCATATATACCTACTAAAACTCAAAAACTTACATATTTCTCCAAATTACAAGGTTTCAATGCGTGATGTACAATGCAAGTTAAGCATGTTTTGATTATATATGCAAGTTTTAGTAAGTATATATGCAATTGCTCTGACAATAAAAAAAAATAATAATAATAATAAAATAAATACATAAATAGATGAATATGAGATTACATCATTTCTCGTAATATATTAGAGTGGAAGGTGCAGCTCCCCGTTCTTGTTCGCTGTTCATACGTGGTATCAACTTCGGCTCGCCGTTTTTCTTCGCCACACCGTCCCACCCTCGCAGTTCCTCGCCGTTGGGCTCCTCTTCGTGGGCACGGCGAGATAAACCTCTGACAATCTTACGGTTTGATTGGGGCCTAATTAAAATAAAAACTGTAAATATTATCCTTTAAATCTTTTATATAATTCATAGTATTTTTGTAAAACCATTCTCATTGAAAAAAAAAATTAGACCAATAGGAGAACTCGATTTTGCCACGTAGGCGAAATCGAGCAATATGATTGGTCAATAGAAAGTCAAAATTAAATTGATTTTGGTCAAACTTAATAAATTTTGTGGAAAAATTTGTTTAAGAAAAAAAATGCAAAAAATTATAGGTGTCAAATTTATGAAAACAAAAACTTAAAAAGAGAGGAGGTAATTAATAAAACTTTAGTGGTTGAATTTTACATAAAATATATGGAGCTAAGTGTAAAATTACAAGTTCCATGTTTTTTAATAACTTTAGAAAAAACACAAATTGTTGGCATGAATATTACGATATTTAATTTAAACATCCTCTTCATGTTTTGATGATGACAAAGATGTAAGTTACAACATATAACGTAAAGTGCTTAAGTTACTTGTGATCACAATTCTTCTATGCATTCTTACGTCAACAAGCCTCGACATATCAACGTCTTAAGTATGCATCAACAATCACTTAAGGTATGGATAAACAAGTGTTTAATACATCTCATGATCAAAGGGGTATTTAATTAACTAATACAAAGTTTATTTAATTATATAAACATATTATATATTTTTTTGAAAAATACTTTTGGTAATAAAGAAAAATGTTTTAATCATACTAAATATACGATTTTAAACTTTTAACCAAAATTAGTTAGTTTTTCACCAAATAAACTTTCCCCACTAAAAGACAGAAAATCTGGCCGTTTCAGTAGGGCGGCCCCCTTAATTTTAAGGGGACCGGCCACGCTCCCCTGTCAGATTTGGTCAGAAATTTTTCCCTATAAATACCACCTCAAATCTGGAATTTTTCTTACCTTTTGCACAAAAATTTTCAGATGCAACTCTCTCTAAACATCCTTCTAAAACCCTTTGATCATAAGATTATTAATCTTTGTTTCAAGTGATCCAATTTCTCATCACTCAAAGAGCAAGAGAAGAATCCTCCCTATCATAAAGCCAAAGATGTATTTGGATCTAGTTAGTGCTTATGTGAAGTTGTGAGTTATGTATATGTAATAAGTAGATCAAGATGATCTTACTTAGTATTGATTTAATGAGTGAGTAAGAAATAGTGGAAGGAAGTAGTAGTGTGGAGAAGACATGTAGTTGTGAAGATGTAGGTGTGTGATTAAGTAGTGAAGTTTAGAAGAAGTTGTGATGAAGTTGTGAAGTCGTGAAGACGTGAAGAAGTTGTGAAGCCGTAAAGAAGTTGTGATGAAGTCGTGAAGTCGTAAAGTTGTGTAGAAGTTGTGTAGTGATCGAAGTTGTGTTGTGAGATTGGTTCTAGCTACTATTAGAACTCGACATTTAGCTTAGTGTCGTTAAATGGTGTAAGCAAAAGTTGTGTACGGTTTTCTCCGCCAAAAGGGAGCTTGTTGAGTAGTGAAGAAAACTCTCGAGTAGGTGACTCGGGGAGTGGAGTAGGAACAAGGAAGGTGTCCTTGTAGCCGAACCACTATAAATCATCGTGTCCGGTTTGCATTTCCTTTCTCTTATCTCTTATCATTTGTTCTTGCATTTATCGCTTTACTTCTATGCTTGCCTACATGTCTTAGTTGTTGCTGATATAGTTGTGATGATTGATTGTGTTGAACATAGTAGTTAATATTGTGATTGTGTGTATAATTGCATGATATGATCGAATAGATTATTATTCACACTTCTCATATTAAGTTTAACTTGATAGATAATTTGATACAAAACGTTTTAAGATTTTTAAAGGAAAACGTATTCACATAAAGATCGACCAAAGCTTCATTCATAAAACTAAGCTTTTCCAAAAGCTTACATATATAATTGATCATATTGATTATATGTTGTTTTCATACTAAACTCTAATTGAAGTTTTCCAAACAAACAATTGAATAAATTTGACTCAATATTTTGAAACAAAGTTTTTATAAAATGAAAAAGAAGGGAAAACTATTCAACCCCCCTTCTAGTTTTCCACAATTGGTACCAGAGCCATGTCGCTCAAATTTTCAAAACAAATGGTTTTAAAAAATTGAGTACGATCCATGTATCAAATTACCCATTAAGGAGGATTAAATATGAAAAGTGTTTTGTTGATTGACTTGTATTAGTTTTGATGATATATACACTAATTATACTAGCTCGAAATAATATTATGCTTAAAATATGTGTTATATGTTCGGTATCAAAATCAGAAAGTTACACACCTTTCCGAAAAGTCAGAAAACAATTTTTTACAAAAAATGAAATTTTGAGTACCAGATGGGCGGCCCCCTTAATTGTCTGGGCGGCCCCCTTAAATACTGGGTGGTCCCCTTAATTATTTAAGGGGTCTGCTTGTCTGTTCGACAGTTTTTCGAAAACTTTAAAAAATCATATAAAATTAACCGTAACTCCGTAGAAGTCGTGCCACCCGGCGTTTTAAAAGTAATTGAGTCTACTTTCATTTAAAAATACTTACAAGTAACCATTACAAACTTAAATAAGTAAGAAAGTCAAAATACTATACGGTGGTCAAAAATTTGTGTTTCGTTTTAACGTAAAACTTTTGTTTTACCTTTTCCTTCAAGTCGGGTATTCCTAGTGGATATACTTTTGAATAATTAAGTATTTATGTTTTCAAAATATTGATCTTAATTAAATTATAGAATGGGAGGAAACTATTTTATTTTCAAATAAATTCGAGCTAAGTAAACATTGGTATATATAATACACAAAACGATGACGAGTGTTTTATTTGCTATGTGAACTCATTTGTGATTTTACTTTGTTAATCGTTGCTATTTGTAATTTAGCTATTTGAATATCCTAACATATGTGCTTTGTACTCTATTAGTTTATAGCTAGTTTTCTGGCTTGTTCTTAACTAGATCTTATGCTAGATTTCTTGCGTTAGGATTGCAATATTATGCTTGCATTGCATATAGGTATAGATGGCTTAATGTTACTCAAACATCTTGTAAATGAGTTAAATCTAATCACCTAAATATTTCAAACAATTTAATCTATTCTTAACAACACACTTAAACATTTTCAACAAATTACCTTGTTTTACCTTAATTTGTTTTTAAGAGAAACTGAATCTTTGTAAAACATTAGTAGTAATATAAAAGAAAAATTATTTTCAAAATCTAAGTGTGTTCATTATAAGTAACAATGAAGAGTCTTTCACATAAACAAAACTTATAACTATCATGAAGTAATAAGTCAAATTTCAATCATTCACCAACCTCACTCATAAATAATCTTAGGATTAATGGAACACACTATCAAAATGCCTATTTATTTTAAATGAGTGTTTGTGAGGGTTAAGAAAGATCTTGATATTATATCAATTCATTATTCAAATTATGGTTGATATATTCATCAAATCTAATTGACATGTTTTTGAGTATGGACAAGAAATTGGATTGTTATTTGTTTAGTTTCAAGATTACATTAAATTTTAACAAAGGATATAGTCTTGAATCCACATACTCAATCACACTAGATTGATATGAAAATATTTACATCCTTTGTAGATGAAAAGAATATGCATTGGATCATAACTCACAATTGTGTTGACAATGCCATATTGAATCTACTTGTCCAATAGTTGTGTTCCAAATATTAGAATAATATGTTTAACACATGCATAAAATATACAATGAAGTAGGATTGACGACTTGGATGTTTCATCCGAAATATTCAAGTAATTTACATTGCAAAGCAATGGATAAATGTGTCATATCCGAAAAACCAAACATGAGCAAACTAACAACATATGTAAACTTTGCTCACACTACTTAAAATCATCACTTCAAGCTAAAATACATATTTAAGAACAATACAAACTATATATTATATGTATTTCATTTTCTTTGTAGCATGAATGGTTGCGTTACAAGATAATGCACTACACATTTCTTTTTGAAATAATTTAAGTTATTAAAATTGAAAAATAACTTGTCACAATGCATAAACAAGTTAAATTCATTTTGTTTTAAATACTAGTTAAATTATGATATATAACATTGGCAAAAATCATAGAAAATAATATTTATTTTAGAATATATATGATGCGTGGGAATCGCACCTTGCTTTACCTCTTGAGGGATCTCGAGAAGCTTACAACCCCCACCAGGCAGTGTACCTGATCGTTGTAGTATAGTATAGTGACAAGTACCGGGGAATTGATCGTTCAGCTTAGGAATAGTGTCGCTAGGGTTAGAAAACCTAATTAATAGTTCTAGAGGTGAGAGATGATTATTTTTGTATTTTTATATTTTTATGAAAGCAAGTAAAATCTCGGGTTTTGAAAGAGTGGGCGGAATTAGTTGCTATTCAACTAACCCAAAGCTAAGATGCAATCAAAATAAAATAATAAAAATGAAATTAAACTAAATTATACTAAGGTTGTGAGCAGTAATTGGAGAAATTGTGTTTACTTAGACTTCATTACTCCCTAGATATCTTTTACATGTTAATTACTTGTTACACTTGTATGAATGACGGATTGTATTCCTTAATACCATTCGTGGGGTGGCATACATAACTCCCCAACTCTATGAGCTCTTATCTCCTCCTACACCATGACCCAGCACAACTATAGGGATTGTAAACAGTGGCTCATGCATTAAATACAACCAATAAAGACCTAGTACGCCTTGGTTCATGTTTCTTAAGACGTTCAAGCATGTTACCATTTGGAGATCTGCCAGTTTTCTTAAGCCTAACATATAAATCATTCATTCAAAACAAGAATAGACAAGTAATCAACACATAATCAACATCTAGGTTTCATTAGATCTAAGCAAACACAAAAGAGATCTAGCCTAGCATAATGGAATTGAGACAAGAACAAGATATAAACAACCAACACATAGACATATTGATTGAATTGAAAGTACACTTATCTCAATTACAATGCAAGGTCTCAAGGGTTTGGAACCCTTGAAAAACCTGTAAAAGAGGCACCAAAATCGTCTTTAGGGTTTCACCAAAACTTCTCTTTTTTTTAATGAAAAAACTAGAAAACTATATATAGGAAAAACAGTCTGACGGCGTCAAGAGTAACTTCTGACGCCGTCACCTCGCCGCCATATACTTCCTCGGACGGCCTTGATCCACTTATGACGGCCTATGTGACGCCGTCACCACCCACGGTATATTAATTTTGCCACTTTGACGCCGTCACGTGTCCTTCTGACGCCGTCACCACCTTCGGAGTTTAATTCTTCATGTCTGACGCCGTCAAGATGTTGGTCTTGACGCCGTCACCTTGTATTTTCAGCATGCAAATTAGGTACTTAGCCGTTTTCTTCACTTTTATGCTCCAAAAACGTCCAAAATAGCTTCTTTTCCAGAATTCACTCTCCAAACACCTAAAATCACAAAAGGAACGATTTAGGGCAATATTTGATCAAATAAAATCGGATTCGGGCTTAAATGACCCCCTAAAAACGGATCATTTTTCGCCTCATCAATATAAATGTCTAGTTTTGATATCATTTGTGAATCACAATCTCATTTAAGATAAATAATCTTAATGAGATTCATTTTTCAAGATATGCTAAGGAGCATTCTTAAATCAAGCACATTTATTAAATCAAGTAATATGCTATCAAAACCAAATAACCGGTTAATCATGAACAAAAGATTAAAACTTTGCGTTTACTCTTATCTAAACATTTAACACATCTCTATTGGGATAGTGAGTAAAATATATCATGTAGACTTACCTTCATAAAAACATGATGTTTGAGTCACATTAAGTCAAGTATTAGTGAATCAAGCAAACTTCATATTTGGTACTCTTCGATAGGTAAATTTAGGAACTCAATTTCTTCTAAAAAGAGAATGACTACTGGAGAATCTATTGACTAGAAATTCAATTTAACCTAACGGTTGAATTGCTTCTATGTGAGAAGTTGGGTGTGTGTAACCCGTAAAAATGGTCATGTTTAGCCTGAATTGAGCACCACTAGTAATAGTCTCATACTAATTCTCCAACTTGATTAAATTTCTCTTCCTAAATATACCTAACACTAGTTTACTTTTATGAACTTTGCTTCTCATTAGATGCATTCATTCCTAGATTTATGGCATATCGCATATATGTTATTTCTAGATGATTATTTGCTCCTATGTGATTTGATTGTATGCCTTTACATGGTTTACACTATATGTATCATTCATCTAGGTATATTTTTCTTACCTTTATATCCTACACCCTCATTTCATGAGAACCTTAGTGTCATTTTCCGATAGGTCATATTAGTTTCATAATATATCCGGATGAGCATGAATTTAATGGGAAGGGAAATCACACTCACTCACATATATCCTTCTACCTCACACCCAAAACCGAGTCATCCTTTGTACTACCAATCTCGAGTCATCCACCATTTCCATGTCCTAAAAGAAACCAAGAATCAATATCATACCTCCTAAATCACTCCTCATAAACACCTCCTAAACCAACACGTTTTGTCTAGCCAATCCAACACCTACTATCATTCCATAAACACATAATCATCACACTATAAATACCTCTCCCAACAAACCTAACATCATTTTTATCACCCCACATACAACATCCAAACTACCATCCACACATGAAGAATCACTTTCATCCATACCTTCATCATGCTTTCATGATCACCCAAATGAAACCACTCTTTTAGCTCAACAAGACAACCTTACTATCACACTCACTAATAAACTTCCACATTCATCTCACTCAATTCTACCAAATGACCCTTTTGAGGATCATACTCAATATCAAAACAACAACCATCAATCTCATCCAAACATGAATCATAAGTTTCATGACCAAACCTCAATCCCTAATCACAATCCAACTCTACCACCATCACCTTCCTCCGAACATGAAAAGTTCGTTGAAGAGCTCAAAGAAGCTCATGAGCTTAATGCTCTTCTTGCATTGCATCTTATTCAACGCAATTTGGATCAACAACCTACCTCCACCAAGAACCACCATCTCCAACAAAAACTTGTCATCATACCATCAAAACAACTCTTCATTGACCTTACTAATGAAGACGACACCACTCCATCCATCAATGAATATATCAACTCACAATTGTCTCCACCACCAAAAGTTATCACCATTAACACCTCTTGATGCACACTTCTCATAATCTCCTATCAATCCACCAACCTATAACCCCGTCCCATGGAGCTTACTTGAAGCTCATGGAGACACTTGCCTTTGTTGCATCCACAACCGAACAATTGTGTTCGGACTAAGAGATGAGATACAATACATGTTTTCTCACATTGAAAACTTGTTGCATCCTCTACCACCAACAACAAACACAGCACCTCCACCATCATAAAAAAAACACCTAAAAATCCCATGATTCCCTAACATCCACCCTTGTCGAACGATATATTAATCTAAACCATAATTGTCAACCCTTTGTCATCACCTTCCCTTTACATTCACAATCATCCCTCCCCATTCTCTTAAATTTTCCTAGGTTCTAATCTTTGCATTAGGTTCTAATTTTTTTTTGGATTTAGGTTGTTGTTTTTAAAACAATAATTGCATGTGTCATACTTTTAGTGCATATACCTAATATGTCCATATATTGTTCCCCTATTAGTTTCATGCATATATCTATTATCATCATTATATATATGTGCACTTGTCTACTAACTTTGTTTTGAAGGATTACTTCACCGCTCGATTCTTTGGTAGCAAAAACAAGTTTTGAGCATACACCAAGGGGGAGCATTGAGGTTGCTAGGATCAAGGCTTCACTTACGATGATGCAAGCTCGCCTTTTAGATTCTATCTCAAGAGTTCAAGCGTAGTAGAAGTCTCGTCTTAGAGTCCACCTTTTTGCTTCGACAAAAGGGGGAGAAGAAGTGTAAACAAGTAACTTATATATTTACTATAAGTTATAGTTTACATAGTTTGTCATCATCAAAAAGGGGGAGATTGTTGGCATGAATATTACGATATTTAAGCTAAACATCCTCTTCATGTTTTGATGATGACAAAGATGTAAGTTACAACATATAACGTAAAGTGCTTAAGTTACTTGTGATCAGAATTCTTCTATGCATTCTTACGTCAACAAGCCTCGACATCTCAACGTCTCAAGTATGCTTCAACAATCACTTAAGGTATGGATAAACAAGTGTTTAATACATCTCATGATCAAAGGGGTATTTAATTAACTAATACAAAGTTTATTTAATTATATAAACATATTATATATTTTTTTGAAAAACACTTTTGGTAATAAAGAAAAATGTTTTAATCATACTAAATATATGATTTCAAACTTTAACCAAAATTAGTTAGTTTTTCACCAAATAAACTTTCCCCACTAAAAGACAGAAAATCTGGCCGTTTCAGTAGGGCGGCCCCCTTAATTTTAAGGGGACCGACACACAATTAAGGGGACCGGCCACGCTCCCCTGTCAGATTTGGTCATAAATTTTTCCCTATAAATACCACCTCAAACCTGGAATTTTTCTCACCTTTTGCACAAAAATTTTCAGATGCAACTCTCTCTGAACATCCTTTTAAAACCCTTTGATCATAAGATTATTAATCTTTGTTTCAAGTGATCCAATTTCTCATCACTCAAAGTGTAAGAGAAGAATCCTCCCTATCATAAAGCCAAAGATGTATTAGGATCTAGTTAGTGCTTATGTGAAGTTGTGAGTTATGTATATGTAATAAGTAGATCAAGATGATCTTACTTAGTATTGATTTAATGAGTGAGTAAGAAGTAGTGGAAGGAAGTAGTAGTGTGGAGAAGACATGTAGTTGTGAAGATGTAGGTGTGTGAATAAGTAGTGAAGTTTAGAAGAAGTTGTGATGAAGTTGTGAAGTCGTGAAGACGTGAAGAAGTTGTGAAGCCGTGAAGAAGTTTAGAAGAAGTTGTGATGAAGTCGTGAAGTCGTAAAGTTGTGTAGTGATCGAAGTTGTGTTGTGAGATTGGTTCTAGCTACTATTAGAACTCGACATTTAGCTTAGTGTCATTAAATGGTGTAAGCAAAAGTTGTGTATGGTTTTCTCCGCCAAAAGGGAGCTTGTTGAGTAGTGAAGAAAACTCTCGAGTAGGTGACTCGGGGAGTGGAGTAGGAACAAGGAAGGTGTCCTTGTAGCCGAACCACTATAAATCATCGTGTCCGGTTTGCATTTCCTTTCTCTTATCTCTTATCATTTGTTCTTGCATTTATCGCTTTACTTCTATGCTTGCCTACATGTCTTAGTTGTTGCTTATATAGTTGTGATGATTGATTGTGTTGAACATAGTAGTTAATATTGTGATTGTGTGTATAATTGCATGATATGGTCGAATAGATTATTATTCACACTTCTCATATTAAGTTTAACTTGATAGATAATTTGATACAAAACATTTTAAGATTTTTAAAGGAAAACGTATTCACATAAAGATCGACCAAAGCTTCATTCACAAAACTAAGCTTTTCCAAAAGCTTACATATATAATTGATCATATTGATTATATGTTGTTTTCATACTAAACTCTAATTGAAGTTTTCCAAACAAACAATTGAATAAATTTGAATCAACATTTTGAAACAAAGTTTTTATAAAATGAAAAAGAAGGGAAAACTATTCAACCTCCCTTCTAGTTTTCCACACAAATAACCCCTTACACTTTATGCCCCTTATACTTTATAATATGAACTTTGTTTAAAATGACATGAGTATTAGTATTAGTTTCAGACTTTCATCTATTTAAATTACAAAATTTTGTAAATATGGGAATTAGTTTTAATATTGTTAGTTGTAGACTTTCATCCATTAGAATATTTTTTTAAATATGGACTCAGGTTATTCTATTTAAAAGTTTAATTTATGAGTACACGGGTTTAAATATTAATACTGCCAAATTATTAGTAATGAGAATATAAATATCAAATGGTAAGCACGAGTTACTGTGATATGAAAATAAATATACGCGATTCTACTTATAACAATGATTTTAACTTCATTAACGCTCATTTATGTGCTACTAAACTCATACATTTTGTACAACATGATATCAATAGTTAAAGTTAAACAGTAACATCAACATCAACCTCAGCATGTCTACCAGTTAAAAACATTATACAAAGCTAATTATTAAAAAAAAAAAAAAAAAAAAAAAAAAAAAAAAAAAAAAAAAAAACACATGAGTTAGATAGTCATTGTTTAAATTAGAAAGTGTTTTCCTTAAATTATATAAAATAAAATAAAAATGCACACATTACAATCCTTATTTGATAACAATCATCTTCTAAATCAAAAAAAGAAAAACTATGTAGGTGATAACCTAAATTTATTCATTGACGTGATGTTTTATAAAAAAAATGTAATAGTTGGCCGTTGTAAAGGAATAAAGTATGTACATGAGAATTATTAAGCAAGCATATATAGTTTTTAATCAGGTTATTACGTTACTATATTGCGATAATGTTATTAAGTTGGTAATCACGGATGTGAGATACTGATGAGTGCTCAAACACTCATCATTTTTGGTCAAATCTGAACTGCAAAATATACAAAAACACTCAGAAATGCATCAAAATACTAAAAATATTTCAAAATTGTGTTTTATATGTTTTAGATGCAAAATGAGCAAAAACAGATGAAAAACGTACAAAGTTTGCAAAATTGGCAGTTTCAGTCCCTCAACTTTCAAAAATTGGCAAAAATAGTCTCTGAGCACATATTTTAAAAGAAAAGTCACCAAAGGTCCTTTTGTAATCATAAGTTGTCATATTTAGTCCTTTGGTGAAAAAATTTCAAAAGTTTTAAGAATTTACAGGTTTGGTCCCTGGAGTTTTAGATTTTGGCAAGATTGGTCCCTAGTGAAATATTTTTGGAAGAAAAGTTAATATTGGTCCTTGGGAATTCAAAAGTTATCACAAATGGCCCTTTGATAAAAAGTTTGAGGAATTTACAAAATTGGTCCCTACAGTTTCAAATTTGGCAAAAGTGGTCCCTAGAATTTCAAAACATGGAAAATATCAATTGTGGTCCTTGTACTATTCATAATTGGCAAATTACACCCTTGCGATAACTATGGAAAATTGACAAAATCAGCCCTCAAGTTTCATGAATTACAAAGTAGTCCTTGTCATTTATTCCGAAACCTAAAACTAATAGTCCAAATCTAAACCAATCCAAGTCCAATACCAGCCCACCCATGTCTTTGGCCCATTACCCTTACCCACAGCCCAATCCACCACAAAGCACAAACAATAAAAACTACACCCCGTTTTTACAACTCCCCCTGCGGTCAACTTTAGTCAAACCAAGCCACCTCCCTCCCACTTGCCTGCAACAAGCCCTGCACACTCCACCTTCCCCATCCCTACAACCCACCTCTCCCATCCTATGTCCCCTCCACCTCCTACTCAGTCCAAAACGCATTTAATGCTCACAAATATCTCCAAGAAACCCTCCCAGTTGCAAAACCTGCCAAAACCAAACTTCCCGCCAAAAAACCAATTTTATGGCCAGGATTCATTGGACCAATCCAAGGGCTAGGATCAAGTGGGATTTGCTCAAGACACAAGTGGAAGCCTAAAAAGTCTTCTATAAGAAGAAAAGAAAGGAGCAGAGAGAAGTAATTAGTTAATTAAATTAGGAGTAGTGTCGTTTTTAGAGTAATCACTTTTTCAGATGTAATCTTTAGGTAAATAAAGTTGTAATCAATCTTTCTAGTGTAACATGAATCATATTTCACCTTAATTTCAAGTGATCTTTACAAATTTCAGTTTTGGCAATTTTGAGTGAAATTGACAATTTCGCTTAATATTGTTAAAAGTTGTTATCAGTATTTCCTTAAGCTCATTTATGTTCATTTAAAAGCTTTCTTAAGTTTCTATGGTGTGTCAATCAGTTTAGCTTATATTTACAAAAATTAGTAAAAATTCCAAATAAATAGCAAATAATTCAAAAATTAGTGTTGAGGAAGATTAATGCAAGGAGCATGGTGGAAATTGGAAGGCCATGGGTTTAGTAGCTTAGTGGTAAGCTTATAGGAGTGTTATCTTGTTCTGATTCATTGGTTTGCAGCTTGGGTGCAATTGTAAGCAAAATCTAATTTTTTGCTTATTACTGTATAACTGCTTATTCTATGCTTCTTCATGTTGCTTTGTGCTTATTAGGTGTAGATTAGTAATATTATAGCCTAAAATCAAGTCTTAGTTCATTAATCTCCATTTGAGCTTAAATCCTTAGTTTTACTGCCAAAATAGCTTAATATAGAATTTTAGGTGTTTGTTGTTTGAACCAGTGTTTCTGTGCTTATTTCATCTCATTGTATCATATTATATTGTTATAATTCAGTTTCATAGCTCAATTCATCCATTTGCTTCAAAAATCAAGAATTAGCACATTTAAAGGGGTGTTTGGCAAAAGCTGTTTCAAAGTACTTTGAGGTGTTTTTGTTGTTTTTTTTAGTTAAGACATGTTACATTAGGTTTATTTAGATTATTCAAGCCATAAAATTCAAGTTCCTTTTAACAAAAGTCAAAAATCACCATTTGATCCCCTTAACCTGTTAACTGTTAAGGTTCAGGGGTGGTAATCCCCTCATTTCCATTCATAAGTAATTAGGATAGGTTAATTTAACTTCATTGTCACTTAATATATCAATCTCAGTCGTTAGGTTAAGATTAAAACTCAAAATAGTCAAAGTTTCAAGTTTACATAAAAAGTCAAATTTTGCCTTTGTGCAGAAAATCCACTTTTTGTGGGAATTGTTTTGATTTTTTTGTTGCGATTCAGAACTTGTGCTTTTCACATGTTGTAGTGTCCCACCTAGACTTTAGAGTCCCACTATTAGCTTATTTTTTTGATTTTTTTCTTATAGCTTATTTGATTGCTCAAAGTGGCCTGCAGGCCTAAGCACTCCCCTGCATCAGTTTTTCGCCCATTTTCCATAGCTTTTTCTGGCTTCATTAGTGGACCCCACCCCCTGCTTATTAGCTTTTTAGAAATCCAATAAGCTGGTCTTAAAGGCCCATGGCTTATCTTTAGGTTTAGAGCTTATTAGGTAGGGCTGCAAGTCCCTTGTATTTGGTCCATTTCACACATAAGCTGAGTGCTCAGCTTGAAAAGCCAAAGTTCCAAGCCCCCCTGACTTCAATAGTGGGTCCCAGAGGTTGAGTTTTAGCTTTTTGAAAAGCCAATAAGCTCAGCTAATTGGATCCACTTTTTGTTTGGGCTTCCAACCATTCTTGTGGGCCCCACAGGCCTGCAAAGTATGCCATTTAGCATTGTTTCTTTCTAAATAGTTCATTGTGCCTGAGCACTCGTTTTGGCTTGCGGCCAGGGCTTATCTAAGTTTTTTCAGTTGAGTTGAGTTTGTTTTAGTATATTACACTATACCTGAGCTTTTTGTGCAATCTGCTTATCAACTGCTTATTCTAAGTGCTTATTTAAAGTGCTTATTTGCCCAATTCAGCTTATTAGTGGGCTTATCTAACTTTTTATATTTTTTTAGGTTTAGTATATTATTTTAGAATTTCTATAAAATTTTTAGATTTTTCTAAGCTTATTTAGTACTTTTCTTAATTAATATTAGTTTTTAAGTATTTTTAAATCATTTTAAATTCATAAAAATTAAATAAAAACCCAAAAAAAAAAAATTAATTTCAGTTTTAAAATTAGTTTTAAGTTATTTTAGAATTTTCAAGATTAAATTTTTATTTTTCTAGCTTAAAATAATATTTAAGTGTATTTTAGTATAATTTAAATTAGTTTAAAATAATTAATAATTAGTTTTTAATTAATAATAATTACATAAATAGTCAAACAAATAATTTTCTATTTCCAATAATTTTCTTTTATCATTTGGATTCTAAAAATATAATTTTCAGATCCGTGGGATTTATATTGGACAGAATTCACGTTTTATTTTGTGCGTTAAACATAGTTTTAATTAATCGTATGCGTTTTGGGTTTTTAAACGTTTTTAGGTATCTAGTTTTCACGTAATCATTTTCATAGCTTATTTAAGCTATTTTCTTTCACATTCCATTAGTTTAATCAATCACTCACATTATCTTTTTCTCATTCAAATTCACCCGATCTCAAACCCGTTTTGAATACAATTCACACCTCGTCGGGACATAACGACCCGGGGAAACACTATATTTCATGGAGAATTGAGCCTAAGGAGTTTGACTATATTGACTACATCCGTGGTTGACTTTAGTTGACTGTTTTTTCCTCAATCAATACCATTCTTCTATACTTATGATTTATGTGTTAACCTCTTTTTGCTTCTCGGTAGAATCTGAAAGAGACGTCAGCAGAACTTTAGCTTATGTCTTATCTAGCTGATAGTTTTTAGTAACTTTTTTTTTATGGTTTAACTTTTTTGTTATACACACCAACTTTTAGTAATTTTTTTATTTTTTTATTTTTATTTATTTATTTATTTATTTTTTTATGTTTTATCGAAAACGTCTACACTTAATATTTGTGTTTTTACTATAAACACACTAAGCTATGATAGAATTAGTTGTGAGTTCAGAGGTTTGTTACTAAGCTTCTCAAAAAAGCTTATAGCTTTATCATAAACTTATTATGTTATGGTAATTGAATAAGCCAATAAGCACCTTTAATAAGTATAACCAAACACCCCTTTAGTTATAATCTGAAGTTTTCTTATTTGATGTTATAAGTAACTATGTTGTTATCCTCACTATAATGCAACATGTAAGTGGTTTTTGCAGTTTTATGATCTTATCACACACACTAAAGTGCAATGCAATTTGTTATGCACGTTTTTAGAAGAGGATTAAGTATCAACACATGATTGTCATGGAAGGATTTTCTATGCCTGCTCAAGGTATGAATGTATAATTAAGTTGAGTTGCTGATTTAGATAATACATGAATGTATTTTAATGTACCAAAGATGTATTTTAGTGCATATATAGGGAATTTTATAGTAGGAATTCTTAGCAGGTGTCTTTAAATGAGTTAATGAAACTTAGCAGGTGTTTGCTGTTATTTATAACACTATGGGTATCAATCAACGGTCTAGAATATGAGTGTCTTTTACCTTGATGATCTAGGCCAATTGTAAAGAAAGTTGCACTAAAGTGAGAGGTCGGTAAAGATTCAAACAATCCTCGAAGACTCGCGAATGTACTCTTTGTCATTTTTTTCATGCATTTATAATATACTTATACAAGTAATTATAATTTCCTTATATAGTTCGATCTCAGAAAAAAAAATTATTTTTTTACATTAAGACATAAAGGTAAGATTAAATTTGAGTTCTACCCATCACATCTTTTTTTGTTTCTCTTTATATAATAAAGAAGCTATAATGTAAGCATCTATGTTAATTTGGTAATTTTAAGATCAAACATGAGAAGTAAATAGCACAAACTTATGAAAATGCTATTTTTCAAACAAAAATGTACATTAGTAAACATGGTATGATGGTTATTCATAATGAAAAAAATGAATCAATTTTCAAAGCTATCTAAATATGCTACATATTTTAACAAAAATATAAGTAAAAGAAATAGCACAATTACAAAACATATCGTAAATTGATAGCATGGGTTTGCAAATCTAAAAGTATATATCACTAAAATGTCATGTAAGTCAAGTATCATCATGCGATTTTGCTTGAATAATAAAATATTATTTTTAACCCAAAAGCATTCTCCTAAAATAATAGGTAGATTATAATATATATACATATGATTTTTTATTTTTAGTACACCAAGTAAAACCAATTGAAGCATGTTAAGAGATTCATTTCTTAATCGATAATAATACATAATCAAAACGAAATTTTAAAAATCATGTGCGTGCACAGGTATTATAACTAGTGTTAATAAACAAGGATAATTCCTTGTTGACTTACCGATTCATAAATGAAGAAGGAGATGGGTGATGATTGACTTGATGTGATCGATCGGGGATGTAGGATGAAGATGGTTGTGTGAAAGTGGTGTGGATTGATGTAGCAGGAGAAGAGATGGGTGTGGTGTGAAGGTGGTGTGGATCGAAGATGAGGAAGAAGAGATGGGTGTGGTGTGAAGCGGTGAAGGTGGAGTGGCTTTTGATATATAATGGTGAAATAATTTTTATTATTTGATAATTAAAAAAAAAAAAAAAATTGTAAGTGGTTGACCCAAATGAGTAAGTTGAGTTTAGTTGTTTGGTAAGAAATGAGTTAGTTGTGAAGAGGTGTTGAAGTGATGTGGCATGCGTGAGCCCGGAATAAAGAGATTTGCTCTCTATCTACGCTCTTACGAGTATCAACTTTTTTTATCCAAAGTTGTGTATATAAAATGGGTTTATAATTTCATTCATTCGACAAAATGGGTTTAAAAGTCAACGACTGGAATTATGTAGTCAGCCGTGATGTCAGCTTGATTTGGACAGGGCGCCAATTAATACAAAAACAGAACCAGTCCCACACTCCCATCTGTCTTTTTCATATTACTGTACATGCTAACTTTTACTTGAGGAACAAGAACTCATACAAAGTCGTGTGAAAATGCCATTTATATAATTTCTTGGGGAACAAGAACAAGAGTCGTGTTGGAATCAAAATTTAGAACTTTGATATTTTAAGTAGAATATATGTATGGTACTTCTTTAAGTAAAAGTAGCCATCATAAAAGTCCTTGTTATGTTGAATAGTACTCATAAAATTTTCACGATTTAACAAATATCAATACAATCAATTGTTTCGGAATTAAATTATTGCCGGGGGAAGTGAAGCTGTGTTTTGCGTGTGTATTCAGTAGGGTTTTAACTGTATAAGTAAATGGTGATCGGAGAGTGATTGTTACAAGGTTTAAGTATGAATGAGTGAGAGAGACGAAATGATTTAGCGCTAAGGTAAAAGTAAACGAGGATAATCTGATGGTGACCACAACTAGTATCCATGGACGGAACTACATGAGCGCCGGGTGTGACATGTGCTACATCCGATTTTAGGTCACGTAGTGCAAAAAAAAAAAAAAAAAAAAAAAAAAAAAAAAAAAATCGTTTTTCTGGTATGTGCAACCCCAAATTTTTATTTGATAATTTCAATTCTTACAATGTAACTTAGTTAGCCTAAGGATTCTTTTATGAAACACCATCTTTAAAATCTTGGGTTCGTCCCTGCTAGTATCTTTAGGATAGAAAGGCATACCTATTTTACACACCCCTTTTATGATTACTTATTTGGTTGTTCATGAGACATCATATCACACAATGGCAAAAAGATACGACACCAACAAGCTATTTGATTCCATACCTTTTTAGTTATACGTTTCTAGTACTGGCCATTCAAATTTCATTATTGAAAGTATGATGGATATAGGGTATCGTTTTCCCCCCAGAATTTTATTTCCACTTACAAAGTTGGACATGATTAAAATGACACATCGTAACCAAACAAAGCCATGATTAAGAATTTATTCAACTGCCTTTCTAAAAAAAATTATTCAAGTTAAAGTTTCATCACTTGGAGTTGACACTTATCGAATTTATGTTGAAACCATTTTTATTAGATATTTAGAATTAAAGTTTTGGACTGTACGTGATATCGATTTTCCACTTGTGTGCGATTTGTGTGGTTCTAATACGGAGTAACATTCATAACCTTCTCAAAGGAAAAAATAATTTAGAAAACCTCATAAGTCAACAAATTACAGTAGTACTTTAAGAGAAACGATGACTAGTAGAAAGTACAATAAACTTTTAAGGGGGCATAAGATTTTTTAGGTTGAAACTTGAAAGTAGAAATAATTTTGCAAAAACAATATAAGAAAGCTCATAATAAATGGACTGGAACTTAGTAGACCCATTAGAAGTCTATACAAGCCCAATATCAAGGACTACTCTTTTATTACCATTTAGAGTGAGTTTGAATAGTAAAAGTGTGTTTGTTTTTTCGAGAAAAATGTCTTACTAGTCTCATACCTCTTACTTAGTTAGAGTCGGTCAGATGTGAGTTGTTCATTTTCTTCTTTTGAGTCAAACACGGTCATACATATTTCATTTTACTCAATAAGAGATGGGGACTTATTTTATTGCCTTTTACCTAATAAGAGGTTGAAGACTTGCGGTGTTGTTTGTTTGTTAAGATGTTGTGTGTCTGAATCTGATTCACACATCTGAATTTGAATATGTTAAAAAAAAATCTGAATCTGAATCAAATAATGTTGTTTTTTTTAACGTCTAAATGATTAGCACACACAAAACTACTACGTAGTTTATATATCATTGAGAGGTAGTAAGATCCTCTTCAAAATCATAATAGGCTAAAGATTTAAACCTCTTAATGCATCCAAACAAGGGGGAAAAACACCCTTAATAGTCAAAAGCTCTTAACGGTTCAGATTTACAAACTATTAGGAGGTATTAAGTGATTTTATTAGAAAAGCAAACACAATCTTAATATAATATATTTGATAGTTTATTAACTACGTTAAATTTATGATAAATTAGTTTTGTTTCATATTACATAAATTACTTATTCATCGCATTACACTAGTTTAATAAATAAATTGCAAAAACCAACACTTAAATCATTCAAACAATTATACAAAAATAAACATCATCATTTCATTCGCATTCAGACTTTCTATCCACCTGTTTATAGTAAGATGCAGTAGTCAGCAAAAAAACATGATCTCCGAAAAGGATCCAACAAGGTTCCCTAGATGAGTCAAGCCAAAAGGTAGATCGGCCAATATGGGACTGATCCTTTTTTTTTTTTTTTTTTTTTTTTTTTTTTTTTTGAACTTAAACATTCATTAAAGAAAACTAACATTCATATATATCACTCCTCGAAAGTAAGGAAAGTTCTTCAGGGAAAGTGACATCCCAACTAAACCCTAAAGTGTTTGAAAACGCATAACGGGCAACCCAGTGAGCTACTTTATTTCTTTCTCGATTAACACACGAAAAGGAAATCTGCATATTTTTTGCCCATAAGCGAATGTCATCCACTAGAGCAGCTAGATTCCATGGCGGGAGAGATTCTAAAGATGATAACTGGATATTCATTGTCTCGGAAACAACTGGATTAAGCACATCGATCACATCGTCAAAATCACGGGCACCACTTGTCATGAAAATAGCTTGAAAACGGTCTCGAACGAGGTTTTGAATTCCTTCATGGTCACGTACCCATTCCCCTTGAGGATTTTTAAGACCTGAAATATTATTCTTTAGCCCACGTTGGATGGCGTAAAGATGGAAAAAGCGAGAATTACAGTCCCCATAGTTTAGCCAATTGACTCGAGATCGTTGATGCCAAAACATTTCTTCACGCAACCAAGTGGTTTCGAGCTCTTGAAGCAACATTCTTTGTCTATGAAAGTTTCCTAGTGTATGTGGAAGCCTTTGAATCATCTCAATTTCCATTGTGAGATCGTCGATTTTCCTCCTGTTATTGCCAAAAGTAACATTGCTCCATTGCTTAAGATTGGAAGCACAATATGATAAATTGTTCTTTATGGCAACAAGAGGATTGCCGACTTGAAGCGATGGCCAAGACGCCTGAATGATGTTTTCACACTCTTCATGAGTCGTCCACAGAGACTCAAAGCGAAAACGGGACCTCTTTTTTTTTATTAGTAGGATGGGAACAATAAACGAGAAGAGCATGATCACTGCCAATTAGAGGTTTGTGGAGAAGAGATTGGAAAGGGCAAGCTTCAAAAAGATTAATGTTGCCTAACACACGATCAATACGTTCACGAATATTATCACTTTCGCTTCATTGGTTGGACCATGTATACTTTACACCTGTAAATGGAATGTCAATCAGACCTGCAGCAGCAGTGAAGTTTTGAAATTCCTCAATATGATGTGAACTAGCCACTCCCCCAACTTTATCACTAAGCTCTCCAATCAAATTAAAATCACCTATAACAAGACACGGTCCAACGGAAGAGGATCTTTGAGTAATAGCATCCCATACAGGAGCTCGCAATACTCTATCATGTGGAGCATATACAAAACACATAGATACGTGTGACAAATGAATGGGTTGAGTTTGAGCAGATCCTTGAGCAATGATGAGATTTTTATTGGATGTGATAATGTCGATATCGAAAGTGGATGTCCACCAAAGAGCCAAATCACCTGAGCGACCTACTGGATCAACATAGAAAGCACACGAAAAATGCAACGATCGTCGAATTTTTTCAAGCTTATTTTGTTTGTTCTTTGTCTCCATAAGAAAAACCACGTCTGGGTGATGAGCTCTACAAAGCTGCCGCAAGTTAGAAACTGTCAAGGCTCGCCCAATGCCTTGACAGTTCCAACATAGGACTAACATTTGTCGTCTGGCTGTTTGAGGTCAGCCACCACAACCTTTGGAGGGTTCCTTGACGGATCATATTCCACAAATCCAATGGGGACATCCATAAGATCAGAAGATACAGAAAGTTTTGAGACAGAGGTATCTGCAATAGAAGTATTGTTCTTTCTTGGACGCCTCCTCTTTCTTCTATCTGAGACCACAATAGGAGGTGGACAATCGGTCATGTGATTACTTTTTCCACGATCAGTATCCTCAAGAATTAGTCGCTCATCAGGTTGGTTAACATCAACATGTGTGGTTTCGAGGAACTGACGGCTACTTATATCAGATGAACCACAAGAAAAAGATTTCATCCTTTTATCTGATGACCGGTTCTAAATCAGCTCAATTCTCTCCGAATGAGTACTATCTAGTTCTCCGTTTTGCAAACTTTTCTGTTATAATCTACATGTCCATACAGACCATTAGTTCTGCAACTAGTGTTGAAAAACCATTTGCCAACTATCTATCACGCCATAGCTAAACACTGAACCAGCTTAAGATAGAAATATTATTATGCAAATCCATAGGTTATTGCGAATAAAATGTGTCAAGTACGAGAATGATCTCTTTCAGCCAAATAAAGTTTTTAAGCAGAAGCTAAAATTCTGTCTCAAATAACCAAAAAGCTTGCTCGCCCCATCCAAAAAAAGGAGCATTTTTAACAAGCTACAAACAAGTTACTGAGCATTAAAAATGGCTCTTCCAAATTCAACTGCATACAATAGTTGGGTCCGCTATACGCCTAATAAAAGTGGCAAAAGCAGCACCCGATAGTTGTTTTAGACCTCTACTTGTTAATATCGTCCACGCCCTCCACCTGTAACAAGAACCAAACCGCTCTGTGTAAAAACTAGCTTCAATAGGATTAATTAGAAAAAGGAAAGCAATGAATAATAATTTTGATTTAAGCACCTCTGGCCCCACCAGTCCTGCCACCAGGCCCACCCCTGCCCCGACCCCCTCTACCATTTCCTTCGGTTGCAAGTCGCCCACTGGTGCCATCCTCTCTACCTCTTCCCCTGCCACGTCCCATTACAGGAGGTTTCCGATCTGCAATTGCAATACACGAAATTAAAATCATAATTACATTGTTGAGATATCTGATGCTCTCGTATAGAATGGATCTAAGGATAGATTTGACTATACCAGCACGACTCTTCTCGTCTTGAACCTTATCAATAACCTATATAATTGAAGGGAAACAAAAATGTTAGATATGTGTGCAGAAATATAAGTGACCTAAAAATAACGTATAGGATATATGAAACCATTAGAAATCAATTGAAAAAGAACATGATTCTACAAGAGATGAACGTTAGGCACTGTTGGTTAGAACTGAGAAGGCCTTAAAATCTCTTGGTTTATGCATGCCACAGCCATCTTTTAATTTATAAGCGTTGGACTAAAACGAACATCTAAATATCACGATTACATGACCAAACATGGAACCAACAAACACACTTAACCAAGGGGCTGCAAAATCCCTGCGTCAGATATCTTTCAACTTATAATGCATGTCTAGAAACTAATAGCATCTAGTAACGAGAGTACACTATAATCTAAATATAACGATCATTATATGGTCACGACTCATGATGAATATCATTATCCTTAACAGGTCCTATTTACTCACTTAGTTGTAGAGCATAGCTAGAAGTAGCCATTTCATACCATAATTTGAACTCTAATAAGTCACATGTACCTAACATATATCAGATGGGTGAAGCAAGTTCATAATCGTCCAGAATGTTATTTTAATGAATCCCACATCCTAAACTGACTTATTCCATCACTCTGTGCAATTTGTGTGCAAGTATTCTTGTTTGTAAATTAAATCTCTTATATACATATAGCAGTGATATACAATACAAGTATTGCAACTGCTCTCTTTCGCTTCGTGAAATAGTTTAATATCTTTTGATATTTCAACTTCAAGCATCTAATACTCTAGCTCCTACTATATGTGAACCGTTCTCATTTAGAGCTTGAATAAAGAAATTATCATGTGTACAAAACAAAGATACATCAAGGATAGTATAACCATTAGCGTGATAGCAGTAAAATAAATGTAATCAAGCTTACCTCATCTGGAACTCTAAGATACTTAATTGTATTACCACGAACATAGCATTCAGGCATTCGCCAAAACCTATCTCCATCCTACATGAATAAACGTTACAAAATTGAATGCAATCATGGTGTAAAAACAAGATCATATAAAGATACACATATACTGTTAACAGAATACCCTTGAGGTACAGATAACTTCACGGAGATGGATGTTCATCCACGTATCACAGTTAACCAAATGCCCGTTGTATGTCTCACCATTTTTCAGTTCTACCAACTGTTGCACAATAAGAAAGATGGAAAGCCGCATAAGAATCATCCTTTTAAGCCCAACATTAGGTGTATGGCATTACATTCTGAAATTGATTTATGCGGTATGAACTATACAACAATAAAATAAATCCCTGCAACAAGATGTGTTGCAACAAGTGTTTGGATGTGGTTCTTCTTGTTTAAAGCCGTGTAATCAGACGATAAGCTATTTGAGTTTTTGGAAGATTTGTTTAATTTAAGAACCTATGTATAGAATGACTTCTGTTCGAATCAAAGTATACAATGACCCCTAAATAATCAGTTAATGGCTCTTGGTTGTGGTAAAGTTACTCCTAAACTAATTATCGAAACTAGTCACATGACATCTACGTAATCAGATAGCGTAACCACAAACACTAAAAACTAAGGGAGCTACTGATTAAAACTGCGTATCGTCTTATTGCTTTTTCTTATTGAGAACTGTTTCTTTCATTCGCAAATAATTAGATAAGTAATCTATATACATAATCAATCACTAACACCCACAAAACTTTTATATAATCCATCAAAAACAGTTATAAGCAAATAAGCAACTGCATATAAGTCGATAAAACCCGAAAACAATCATACCATAGGATGTCCTTGTGCAGTCTTTAGCAAAGATAAAGGAAGCTGTTACAAAAACAAACATATTAAAAAGACATTATTCTAAAAAAAAACATAATTTGCAGAAAATAACAACATACCATGTTTCTAGGATTCAGAAGGTAAGACAAACCTGCGATCAAAAAATAAAAAATATGTTTTAAGTCAACGGGTTTGGTTTAAACATATAACAGGCTGTACAGAAGCATGTGAACACTAGATCTACTCTTAAGATAATTAGTTGTTACATGTTACAGTATTAAGATACTTACAATAATGTGGGAAGATCAAAAGGAATGAAAAAAAAGGCTTTTTGCTCTTTGTTTTTGTGTTGTGGGTGGGTGGGAATGTTTATAAGTACGAGTTAAAGTACAATTTGTGGGATTTTGCTGTTAACAGTGACAGATTATTATTAAATTATTTTTTTAATTAACTCTTTAATTCTCTAAAAAAAAAAGACAATTTTTTGCCATTTTTTAATCTCTTTCCAAAAGTTTTTTGCTTTACGAAAAAAAACAATTATTGTATTTCACATTTTACCCCCTAATTAATGGGTCATTTTTGTTTATCGGTTTTGCTAACTATGGTTTTAGAGCATCTGCAATGCTAACTTGACCGATGACTTATTACTATTTAGAAAAGCTTTTTAATTGGTAAAGAGTTGGGGAAAACTTTTTTTTATAAAGACTCGGTAGAGCACAAATATTTGAGACATAAGACTTACTGATTTGTTTGAGTATTAACTGTTCTAAAAAGCTTTTTAGATAGTTTCTTTGCATTGAGGAGTTTTGTAAACATAAGTTTTTGAATGATAAAAGTAATGAGAAAATGTTGTGGCAAAACCAAAAAAGTCTTTTAGAGTCAGAGGCATAATGCTCTTATGATTTATGGTCAGTGTTGTAAAAAGCAGTCCAAGCGGGTCGCCTAGTCGCTAGTCGGCCCCCTACCGCCGCGATTTGGAGCAAATCGGCCAAATTAGGCGTTTTGGTCAAAAAGGCGGTCAAAGAACCGCCTAGGCGGGAAAAATCGGCCAAATCGGCCTAGGCGGCGGGTCGGTCAACACTGGTCAACGTCGGTTTAATTTCAGATCTAGGGTTGAAGAAGGTGAAGGGGAGAGTAAACTGTAAAGTGGAGGCTATGTGTTTAATGTTGTAACCCTAACCCTACTAATATATTATTTATTGGCCCATTAAAAAACACATACAATAGGCCCAACAACTAAGTGAGTGGGATTAATAAAAATATACCCAATCTTTATCAAAATCACATATAATGTAAATTTTACAACATATACAAAAAATATATAAATTAAAATAATAAGACATTAATAAAATTATTAAAAATATATATAAATTATGCATATTTTATACCAAATACATATAATTTAAAATTTTCTATATAGAAAAGTTCAATCCGCCTAGGCGGTTTAGACGCTAGGCGGTGGTCGACCGCCCCGCCTACGCCTAGCGCCTAGAAAATAAAAAGAGATAAAACTAATTAACATTTAATTTATATGTATATTTAATAGTTTTTATGTATTTGGTTAAAACAAAAAAGGTAAAAGATAAAAAGAAATAATGAAAATATGTGGTTGACAAAAATTCATCAAATAAAAAAAAAGTTTGATTGGTTAGTTTCATGAAAAGTCTCCAAAATAGGTTGGTTGAAAATTTAATTTCAAAACCAATGTCACGGATATCAAAATGGTACCAAACAATTGATTAAACTCTACTTTCATTCAATACCCACTCACACCCTCAAACCAAACGGGCCCTAATTACCCACAAATCAAGGTAATCAACTAATCATTTACTAAACATTCTTATCTCCTAGTCACCAAGTGACAAGCATTTAAATGTACAACTAATGGATTAAATATATGAGTAGACACAAATATTTCATAGTATGTTGTTCATTGAGTGATGTTTTTATTTATTTATAAAATGCTTAAACATAACTCATAAGACTAAGCCAGTAAGGTTAACAAAAAAAATTCTGTAAATAACTAAAAAGTTTTTAAAAAATATAAAGGATGTTAGTTTATTAATGCAAATTGTCATAATTCTACAGGGCGAAAGAAGTAGTACCTGGCTAGTAATCGACAAGCTGAGATCACTAGGAATCCGATAACTAGTTTTAAAAATGTAAAGGGTGTTATTTTATCAATGAAAATTGTCATAATTGTGCAGGGCGAAAGTAGTAGTAATCGCTAGGAATCCGAAAAATGGACATGTTAGTAGTATTTGTCGTCTTGAGTTTTGGATTTCTCGGACAGCTAGAGTCAAGTTGTCCTAGTTAATTTTTTTTTTTTTTTTTTTAAGCGTAAAACTCAAAAATAAATTGTTTAAATAATATAAAATGAAAAATTCTATAAGTATATAACAAGTCATGTGGTCTAGTGGTGAGTGCTTAACTTGTTAAGTGAGTCACAGAGAGAGTAGTACCGGATGGGTGACCATCCGGGAAGTCCTCTTTAACCACAGGGTTTGTTGATACCAGACAATGAAGAGGAGACCCTGTAAGCCATTAGCTGCGTAGGTTCGAATTTGAGCCGGCCCCGGTTTTCATCCGGCCGTCGTTAATAATCCCCCATTAGCTGCGCAGGTTCGAATTTGAGCCGACCCCGGTTTTCATCCGGCCGTTTCTCCAGCGAATTATAATCGTGTGGAGGCGGTACGGTTTTCGGGCGGACGCCGTTAATAATCCCACTGCGCCAGCGTGGACCCGGTTAAGAAAATATAGTCTGGGTATGTGATTGATGAGGGCCTACCATGAGGTAGGTGCGACTCTTATCCAAAAAAATGAAAGTCACCTTTAAAAAAAAAAAAAAAAAAAAAAAAAAAAAAAAAAAAAAAAATTCCAAAGTCAAAACTTATCACAGTTCTATACTATTTCCTATTTCCACCTTCCTTTAGTAGTTTTACAACCATAATTTTCTCTTAATAAATTGCACTACGAACGGCAGAACTAAAAACCTTTGCCGATGCCTACGCTACCCCAAGCTAAATCTGCCGCCTGCTTTTAAATAAGTTAGAACACGTACAGATTTAATCGCTAAAATGTTGAAAATTGATTAATGTTATTCAACATTAAACCTCAAATAAAAGGCATATGGCCGATGATTAGCCAAAAAAAAAAAAGTTTAATTAGAGTACTATTTACAAATTGTAGCAGGGCAAAAAGATCAACCATCACACTAACATAAAGCTAGACTTCCTGAACCCAAGGATTAGAAAAGCTCGACCTCAATAGTTTCTCTGGCGCTAAACTAAGAATGTACACCGATGGTTGGATAAAAGATGCTTGTAACATCACAAGGCGGAATCGTCTTCATCTGTGTATTTATATTGTTTATGCACAGTTGTTAAATCCACCAAGTGACGCATTGTCGGTCTTCCATGTGGACAATTCCATGGTGATCTTAGACCCCTCAAATGTGCAACTATCTACAATCACAAAAACCACAGAAACAAATTTGCTAGAGTTGAGAGGCCGAAACGATTAAAATGTTAAATGCAGAAACAAGACAATATAAATCTTAAGCCGAAACAAAGTACCGAATTCTAACTTAGAAGAAGGAAGAGAAAGCTACCTTTTGCATCTCGTTTCTTCCAAGTGGATCTCCAATCATAACCGATGATCTGCAGGCACGTGATGCCAGCATTGCACGTACTCTTGGAGGACAGACTGAATCAGCAGTGTCCATCTTATAAGTACCCATCATTGAGCATTCTCCTTCACTATCTACCAAGATAGATATGAGCTCTTTCACGTCTGCAAAATAGAACAAATACATGATACTCAAACAGTCAAACATAAACTATAAACAAAAAATTAGGGAAAGATCGACATATAACTAATGTAAAATGTATTTAGACTAAACAACCGTAAAAAATACCCATTATGCAAGGAAACATGATACTAGGAAACAGTTTCAAGGATGCACACTACCTGAAACACCAAAAGTTATGTTTTTACTGAACGGGACGGCTTTTAATCTATAACGGTGCCCAGGATTAGCATTCAAATCTTCTTCTAATAAAAACCCATTTTTCCTGGAGGTTATAGGAGAAGAGTACTGTCAGAATCGAAGAGAAATCGAAATCTTAAATTCTAAATGAATACAGGATTCCATTTTTAGTACTGTCAGAATCAAAGAAAAATAAAAATCTTAAATCCTTAAAAAGATGATTATTGTTCGTAGCAGAAGCTGCAAAATAAGCACCTGATTGTATCCATATGCATCGAGACGATTACTTCTTCTTCAGGAGATAATTCCACCAAGATTGGCCTTTTATATCACATAGAAAAAATACATGTCAAATACAATATTATTGAAGAAATATACACGAATGCTAACTGCCAAGTAAAAAACAGCCATAATCAAATAACTATAAAGGTACCTTTCAGATTTTACACAACAGTATTCATGGAACTAATATCAATTAGATTCCTCACCTCAGCAAAGGTTGTTGGTTCAAGATGGTGGACTGTGATAAATGCTCATAATTGTATTTCTCGTCTGCAGCATGCTGATAAGATAAAGATTTAAACTGTCAGCTAATAAGATATTTACTTACAAGCTAGAAAGTTGTGCAATGGACAATCTTAAAATATGATATGGTATTCTATATTTTTGGACCCTATGGTAAGATTAAGTATAGAGAGATGATACAGATGCAAGACCTGATCCACTATAAAGAGGTCCTGGTCCAGCTTCCCGATGATGAATCCAAGATTGAACTGCCCGATAACCTAGAAAAAAACAGAAAGAACTAACTTATGACATATTTTACTCTGACTAGCTCAAATGTTAACACTTAAACAAGCAGGTACGATAAACAACCTTCATGCGACCAAAATCTTCTTTCTTAAATAGTTTTTCCAATTCACTTGTTGCAGCAGATAACGCTCTTGCCTTAGCATCCTCTTTTACAACTTGAGAATGTTCCAATGTAGCATCGGCATAACATCTGTATGTAAATAACAAAAACAGTCATAAAGCGGAGCTTCGTAAATCCTTTCCACCAGAAATTTAAGGTTGCATACCCTTTAGTTGGTGACATTTTAGGTGTGCTTTTGCTTGCTTGAAATGCTGATAATTTCTGCTGTCTCTTCTTCTTTAGTTCCTCAAAACTAAACCGCATGGAATAACACATCTTTGGACGAGAAGGATCTGGTGCATCTAAAGCTGGCTGAGAAGAGTCTGGTGAAGTAGAAATGTCAATTAATTCTAAGGCGTCATCGGTTTTCTCGGGAGATGTAGGATCTAACACTGACTCAGAAACAGGTGCAGGTTTTTCTATTGTTATTGGGTCCTGGATAGGAAGCAAGATAGAGTATAAGATAAAAGCCAACAATAAGTAATGAAGAGGTATTTGATTTTTATTCTGTTCAAATTTCCAAATGCATGAATATGTCAATTCAATGATCAGCATACATTTATAATTCTTATATAGTTGAGGTGTAACTTAAAAATATAGATGAAAATGTTATGGGGAAATAACCTAAACGACTCTTTGGTGTGGGACCTATTAGAAATTATTAGAAAGATAAGTACCCAAAACCTTATATAGTTGAGCCGTAACTTAACAATATAGATGAAACTGTTACGGGGAAATAACCTAAATGACTCTTTGGTGTGGGACCTATTAGAAATTATACCTACATCTCGTATACATCTGAAATGATCGTAATAATTCAGAAAAATATATATTTTGTGAAACACCTAAAATTCGCAGATCGCTGAAAATCGTCAAAAACTTGATATTTTCCAGATTGTCCGCTTAATTTTCCTAAGTACCGTTAAAAATTGCAAACTTTATAATCTGCACCAACTTTTCTTTTAAAAAACAGTATACAAAAAAAAACTAGCCAATATTCAAAACATTTGTGAAATGTACTTTTCCAATAATCTTGTGCATTATCTGACATTTGCAAAATGTTTATAAGTTTTGGTGTTTTTCCAATATTATTTTGCGAATTACAGAGTCATTTCAGGATTGGGGTTATCCACTAATTCTTTTTCCTGATGTAATTTGTTGTACTTGCCAACTGTCATACCCATGGAAGATTTCTTAGGAGGAAATACAATTCCGATTTACAGATATACATGAAAAATAGCTATAATACGTAGTAGGTCACACCAAAGTCAATTAGATGAATTTCCAATATAAAACCATAATATCTTAAACTTTGACATACCTCATCAAACTTTCCAGAGTCTTTAACAACTTTAACAGGAGAGACATCTAATACATCATAGTCTTCATCCATCAGAGTACGCTTTAAAGGCTTTGACTCATTCCCGTCAACTTGATCAGAACCACAAACTACGTGCTGGTTCGCTGGTGATTTTGCAAGCTTAAAATGTGCATTTAAATTTTTAGTAACCGATTGAAGAAGGGTAGGTCCATTTCTAAGAATTGGGACCTCGGATAACGGATTGCTGATGCTTTCATGCTTCCTCTTGTTTACAGTAACAAAAGATGTAAGCAGTGACTGTACACGATCTGAAGAACGAGGCGAATCTGCTTCTTCAACATTTTTCTGCATTGTTGAGTTGTATGATGACACCTGTCGACTGTAAGAAGAGCTGTTGCTGATAGTGTTATGTTTCCTACCATAACTCCCTGAAAAGGTGTCATCTTTCTTCAAGTTGTGAGCTTTAAGTGTGAAGTCTTTCTTTGATAAACTGTAATCCTCAACATCAACCAAATTAACATCAGGTGGGGATTTTAAGGTCTCTTGAGGTTGTTTCTCACCGGATGCATCTTTTTTACTATCGCTGTCATCGGGTGATACCTGCTTTTGCGAGAACTGTGAAAAAGACTCTTCATTTTGAGAACAACATTTAGAACTTTTTCCCTCCTGACTTAGCCCCTCAGATTTTTGTACTGAGAAGCTAGCGAGATTTGGGGAATAAATCTTCAATAAAGCTTCTTTTAACGACATCAAAAGTGAGCCTTCATCAGTGAAAAAGATTTTTCTTTTATCTGGGGTCACATTGACATCACAAACATTGGTCGGAACAACAAAATTCATGATCGCGATTGGATATTGTTTTGAGTTTGCAGATCTATACAGTTCATTCACAAGCTTGCTGACCTTTGGCATGTCAACTGGTCGGCCATTCACAAAATAATATTGTCGATCACCTATATTTCGTCCACTACCATAACCAGACTTAGAAAGAAATCCATCCACTTGACAAGTGTCTGATATGAACAGATTCACGGGCTCCAAGCAGTTGAAAGTGTTCATGCCAAATACTGTAATGATGTTATCTTTGAGGGAACCGCTTCCTTGTGTTTTGAGTACTCCTGAGTTTTTATTTTTACCAATTGTATTTGTACAAACCAATCGAACCCCTTTTGCAGTAAGAGCATAGGCCTGGAATGGTAATTAAAACTAACTATAAAAATAAGGCATAAAATGAGCAATAGACAATAGTATAAGACAATTTAACCTACTATACGCCTAGACCAACAACATGACCCTCACCTACAGATTTCCCATATTCCGGAAATGCTAATGAAATAACAGATAGCCGTAGCTTTCTAATATGTAAAACTAGAGTTGAAAAATTGACTAGAATGTCGTTTCAACTTACAACATTCATATATCAATACTCAACATACTTTCATGCACATTATAACAGAGAGCAAGCAAAAATCAACAGCAGTTCAAATTTCATATGCGGCACATGCAGAGTCCTCAAGATTGGTTTTTTTTTTTTTTTTTTTTTTTTTTTTTCTTTTCTTTTTATCTTTAACTTAGCATGATAATGGACTTAAAATATATAAGAACTATGCCATATAAATTGACATTGTTATTTTATGCAAGATAAACAAGGTTTATAGAAAATCAAAAGCCATGAGCATCAAGGTAGTAATTATTTAAGAGCTTGACAATTATAAATCAAGAAAAGTGACAGGATCGTTAACAACTATAATTTATATTCCAATTGAAGCAATAGTTAGTGAAACACAACAAGCAAAATATGCATACATAAAACGAGTTAAAGTGGATAAGGCAGACTTTTCAAATACATATCATTACTAAGCTGCAAATAAAGACTTGACAAGAATGACTCACTTGCAGTAAGGAGACCAACTTTCCATACTCCTTCCGAATGTTGCGATGGAACTCTTTGCATCTCACAGGCAAGTTCGAGAACAAGTTCTTCACTGTTACAGTTGTACCAACTTGTCGAGCCGTCTTTTTCTCATCGGTAAGTGAACCAGAACGGTCAAACGTCAAGTGTGTAGCAACTTTCTCGTTTTTTGTTCTTGTTTCGACTGTTAACTCTCCTAAGTTACACAGAGCACTAAGAGCTTCCCCTCTAAACCCAAAAGTTGTCAACGATTGAAGATCAGGAAAATCCGACAATTTCGACGTATGATGCTTAAGCGCTAGAACCTACCATCAGTAAAGAGACAATCAACCAATATCAAAAAACTTCACTCACGAAATCACAATATTTATATAATTATGACCCTCAGTTTCCCTATACAGTCAGTTGAAACTAATAACTATCGAGCATTTAAAGATTGTTTGGAATTGCTTATTTAATCAAGTTATGCTTTTCTACAAACTAGCTTTAGCTTACAGGTTTATCAACACACTTTGAGAAAGATGGTGTATAGATTTGCTTTTCTTGCATCATAACTCAATAAGCTGTCTCCATCCAAACACTCCACCAGACTTGATGGTTGTACCAAAATGCAATAAGCTTAAAAGTTGTTTATGATGTACTTTGGGAACCTTATTTAAGCAAAGTAGTATACAGCTTATTACATTTCAGTACACCTCAGAGTGCTTAATTTTTCTGCTTTTGTGCTATTCCGTATTTTTTAAGCTAAGGCGGTTTTCCATCCAAACACTTTCTAAGTTTTCAGAAGCAGCAGCAGGTAAAGAGATGCTTATTTCGTATTGTTAATTTGATATTTAGGAGGTGTTTGTTTAAGCTTATATGTGGGCTTGTGAGCTTATTTGTGTTTCGGTTTATATTTCATATAAGCCCCAATTTTCCGGCTAATTTTGAGACTCGCGGGTTTATAAAAGTCTATTATTACTAGAACGGTACCCGCGCAATGCGGCGGCGGGTACCGTGTGATTATATTTTGCGTTATTTGGTTTAGTTGTCTTAATGCTTTATAAGTAGAGATGGTAGAGATGGTTAAGCAAAATAATTTTAGTTTGAACAACCAACCGCTTCCTAACAAACTTCCTAACCAACTTGCTTCCTAAAAAAATTAATTTAGAAATCTTTCCATAATAAGCAAGAAGAAAGTCTGAATTTTAAGCCTTTCTAATTATAGAATAGTGTCAAATGCATTATAATGTAGTATAGATATTGAGGCTTATGAAATATAAGCTGAAATCAAATAAGCTCATAAGCCCACATATAAGCTTAAACAAGCACCCCCTTAATTAAAATTACTTTTTGCTCTTATGTAACCTAAAACCATTTATAAATGACTGAAGTAGTAATAAATGTACCCTGAAATTATTGGGCGAAATGCCGCAACCGTTATCAACAACCTGAAAGGACTCTTGGCCATACTCTTTTAAAGAAACCTCGATACACGTGGCACCTGCATCCAAACTGTTCTCAACCAGCTCCTTAACGGCTGACGGCAGGTCCAATATCACCTGGCCTGAGCAGATTCTGTGGATTGCACTCTTGTTTATCGGCTTAATTGATGGTGTTGATAATGGTTCCATTTAATTTGGTTGATTATATGAAAGGGGGGAGATTTTATGAGCCCTAATTGTTTTTTACTAGTTTGCCGCCAAAATGAAAGTGTGTGAAAATTTGTGTAGATAGGTGAAAAGAGATGGAAGAACAAAGTGGTTTCGTGGTGTAGTTGGTTATCACGTCAGTCTAACACACTGAAGGTCTCCGGTTCGAACCCGGGCGAAGCCATCCTTACTTTTTCTTTTCTTTTTCTTTTCTTTTCTTTTCTTTTTCAAGTTTATTTCAAATTTAACTTATAGTATTATTCTACTTTTTCTTTGGCTCATTGATCATAAAATTCATTAAAGCTTCCACAATGCTGAAAAAAATGTATATATAAAGGTTTCAAATTAAATAATGTCTTGTTAGGTGAAATATGTTTTATTTAGACAGAACTAGCGAGGTTGCCCGCGCGTTGCGGCGGGTGTGTTTTGTATTTTGTCGGTTGTACGGTATAATTAATAATTTTGTTATTTGAAGTATGCATATGTTTACGTGGAAGCATAATTTGTTTATATTTACGGATTTTTTATTTTTTATTTTTTTTGGCGTTGTGGTTGAAATTTTTTTTGGTTGTTTGTTTTCTCGATATGTTTTTTTTTTAAATAAACAAATTTGTATAAGAATTTTTTTGTGAGTGTATTATTTTTTTTATTTTTTTATTTTTATTTTTTGTATTTTTTTTTAAAAACAAATTTTCTTAAAAAAAAAAAAAAAAAAAAAAAAAAAAAAAAAAAAAAAAATCTGTACCGAGTACTGTAGCGACGTAAAAAAAAATGTATTATTTTTTATTTTTTTTTCAAAAAATAAATTTTCTTAAGGAAATTTATGTTAAAAAAAAAAAAATGTACCGAGTACTGTAGCAACGCAAAAAAAAAAATTCAAAAAACAAATTTTCTTAAGGAATTTTTTGTAAAAAAAAAAATAAAAAAAAAAAAAAAAAAAAATACTGTAGCGAATCACTCTAGCACTGTAGCTGCTACAGTGTTTTGACACGTGTCGCGGTGTGGTGACTTGCCTGGGTTTTAGAATATATATATAACTAGCGGCGTTGCCCGCGCGTTGCTGCGGGTGCGTTTTGTGTTTTGTATTTTTTCGGTTGAACGGTGTAATTAATAATTTTGTTATTTGAAGTATGCATATGTTTACTTGAAAGCATAATTTGTTTATGTTTAAGGATTATTATTTTTTTTTTATTTATTTATTTTTTTTTTTGCGTTGTGTCTGAATTTTTTTTTTGGTTGTTTGGGTATTTTAAAAGAAACAAATTTGTATAAGAAATTTTTGTAAGTGTATTATTTTTCGTATTTTTTTTGTTTTTATTTTTTGTTATTAATATTTTTTTTAAAAACAAATTTTCATACGGAAATTTATGTAAAAAAAAAAAAAAAAAAAAAAAATTGTACCGAGTACTGTAGCGACGCGTAACTTTAAAAAAACAAAAAAAAATGTATCATTTATTGTAGCACTGTTCATGCTACAGTAAAACGACACGTGTCGCGATGACACGAAGTGCCTGGGTTTTAGAAGATATATATAATAACATCCAAGACCTCTTTGGTAGAATTCATGGTTGGTTGATGTCGTATGGAATTAGTTTGATATGAACATATCTTGGATTTCAAAGCAATTTGAAAGCTTTTGATATTATTGATACTTTTTAACCGTTAATTAACCAATGTTAGTCATTCATTTTTTTTTATCAAAATTAATAAAATATTATTTTTCAACTTTTTAAAAAAATATATATATCTTGCAAACAATAAATTTTTAAGCGACGAAAAATACATTATCGCGACGAAAATTTTTTTTATTTTTCAGTAGATGGACACTTTAATATACTTTCAACGAACATTTTTTTGCGAGTTTTGTTTTGGTGTTAAAATTTGCGTCTTGAAAAATCACAAGTTATTTGTATGTTAGGAATCACGTGTGATTTCACAAATCACATGTGATTTGAAAATAGCAAATCACATATGATTTCTCCAAACGTAAATTTCAAACTTCCAAAAAAAATAAATAAATAAATAAATAAATAAAAATAAATAAAGGTTCCCCGAAAGTGTAGATAATTGCCCCTCTATAGATAGATAACTTAATTCTCGTCGTGATAGTAAGATTCTTTTCGCTTAAGGATTAACGGTTTGCGAGATATTTAATTTTTCGAAAAAAATGATGAAAGTTTATTTTTCTAGTTTTGACAAAAAAAAAAAAAAAAAAAAAAAAAAAAAAAAGGTAGAATTGGTTAATTAGATCTTTATAAAATATTAGATCTAGATTGGATTTTTCTCATTACTTAGTTTTCATCAGAGGCGGACCTATGAATTCGGGATTCACAAAAACTTGATGTATGTTTATCATCTAGTGTAATTTTTTGTTAAAAATTTCTGATTTTTTTCAAAGCGAACATGATCTCGAAATTTTATGTCACACGATACATGTCTTATTGAGTTAGTTTATTAATATGTCAAAATAATATATGTCTTATTGATTTGTTTACTGCTTTTAAAAAAATCACACCTTTTATTTTCTTTTTGTTTCTTTTATACTTTAGAAATTATGCATATAATGACTTACAATCTTTAATCCATTTGATTTTCATTCATTACGGAAACACTCTTTTCTCCGATCCATGACAAAATGTTGAAAATCTTGAGGCATCATGATACGGGTTGGCAAGTATATCCCGAACCAAGTCTATGAAGAATGGGCCAACATTGCAGTTTATTTAGTAGTGTAGTGTGTTCCTTTATTCTAGCCAAGCCATGCATGCGCACGCTCTCTTTCACATTCACAATTCCTTTTTCATAGTTTCAGTGGGTACTAGTAGTTATTAGGATATGGCAGTTATGTTTTTGGCTATTTATATGTAACCTGTGAACCGAGTAAGATATGAATGAAAAGAATAGTAAAGTCTAATTCCTCTCTAGTTTCTTGAAGTCTTGCTCGCTCAAGAGCCTTATCAAATCTACCTCTTGTCTATTTTTTAAGAGATTGATCATCTCTCATAACACATCACTAGTTGCAAACGGGAAAATACACTTTTTCAGATGGTATTTGCAAATTGACGATGCATTGAACAAATGTGATATCATATATTTCTACTTAAAAGAGATGATAAGATAGAGTGATGAATGTGTTGAAACTTTAAAAATTGGTATTTTGATGCAAGCATAGAGAGTTCGATTGTTTACATACACTTTTTCCAAAAACTTTTAACATAACACTTTTCTGAATTTTTTTTCTTCTTAATATTCGTTTGTTTACATATCGATTGTGTTGGAATTATTATATCATGACAATCATATAAATAAACCAATAACATCAAAGTGAGCATGAGCGGAAGCAATTATAATAGATCGAATAACATGTAATTAATTAATCTTTAATTTAAATAGTAAACATACCGTAGTGATTCTAGCCCGAACAAGAATCAATGCAATCTTCCGGAACCAATGAACCCTAATTAAGGTTTATAAGGATTATATGAATTACCCCTTACCTTTTTGTAATTCAATCCAAGAATCAAACAATAGTGTGTTTGATTCACGTTCTTGTACACACGTACTAATTCAAGGAAAAGATTATGCAAGTAAATACACAAAACTATTTTGGAAGCAAGAAATTCGAAACCCTTAGGGGTGTTCGGATTTGGTTCGACCAAAGAAAGAGAGAAGGAGAGAAAACCCAATTTTGTGTGTGTACAAGTTATGAGAAAACTCTTAACCTTGGGTTTGCTTATATACTAGAGTTTACTTGGAGCTCAAGGCACAAAGGAGGTGGGTTCCTCCTTGGGCCGATCGGTTCTAGCTCCCACAAGGGTATTCTGGAACCTTCTTTTGTTTCCATGTAAAGTCTAGCAATTAGTTTCCTAATCTTCGTTTAATAATTAATTAGTCATTAATCAATAATACTAATTATTATTTAATTGTTTTGTATTTAATAATTAATTATAACATTTTATAAATAATTATTACATTTCCTCTTCATACGTATTGTGTGCAATCCCGTGATCTCAAGTTCGATCCTAACACACGACTATTATTATTTTGTCTATAAAACCAACAGCTCCCACTTAGACATATCATAATAGTGTGATCACATCGATTAGCGTCTTGCAACACGTCGATGCCTCTAGTACAACTTGAGTAAGGCTCCTGGAAAACCTTTTAATGATTTCTCATTATTATTATCCCTTTGCTTCTAATACTACGTTAATAAGGATATGGATCTAGGTCATTCCTTAATTAACCATTCTGTTTCTCGTTCTTTGAAATTGACAAGATTACCAAATCTTTTGAACCTTTCATAAAAGACCTTGGGCGTGGCCACGCAAACACCTTGACAACCCTACGAGGGGCCCAGCAGTATTAAACTCCAAAATTAATTTGAAGGAACAAATTCTTTCTTGACTACAAGCAAAACACACAAACTTTGTAACACTTCCGAAAACAACCCTTATGACTACCAGTTACGTATAGCGTTAAGTTGTTTCACAAAAATGTACTACATTCGTGACCGTTATCTTGCATCTCAAGTCTAAGGATAACTTCTTATGATTTACTTAATGACAAGATCCATAAAGTAACATCATATAGTTGGGATAAGTCCTATATTCAGTATCATCGAATATCTTCTGAAATGACATGACTACGCATCAATATACTTAAGTATATTATATCAACTTCAGATTTGTCTTAATTTAATAATATTCCCATATTATTAACTGACAACGGACAATTTAGAATAACTCTTATTCATGGATTTAAACATGCAAAAATAGGACAACAATAATTAATAACAGAAATAAACATACCAACATACTTTATTTCATTAAAATAATAATTGTTTACAATATCCTTTATCCAAATACTAATCACAGTTATGCATGAAACTACTAGCTAATTTAAGTCCAATTCCATTGGCCAATTCATTAAGCTTCTCTTTTGCCAAAGCCTTAGTGAACGGATCAGCTAAGTTATCATCTGTGTGAACCTTCAACAGATTTATTTCACCTTCGTCAACCTTTTCACGAACAAAGTGATACTTCCGTAGAAAATGTCTGGTGCCCCTCATGACTCCAGGTTCATTGGCAAATATGATTGCAGCAGAATTGTCACAATACATATTAATAGGTAATTCAATTTAAGGCATAACACCAAGCCCAGAAACGAATTTCCTAATCCAAACAGCCTCCATAGCAGCTTCCGAAGCAGCAATGTATTCAGCTTCTGTTGCAGACATCGCAATTGTACTCTGCTTCTTGCTCCTCCAATCTACAGCTCCTCCATTGATAACAAAGACATAACCCGTCTGAGACTTCGAATCATCTTTATTACTTTGAAAGGATGCATCACAGAAACCTGTAACACAAAGTTCTGTAGATGGATTTCCACCATATACCAAAAACATATCTTTTGTATTCCTCAAATACTTAAGAATATGTTTAACAGCAATCCAATGTTTTTCACCTGGATTCTGTTGAAATTGACTGGTAATATTTTGAGCAAACGCCACATCTGGCCTTGTGCACTTAACTGCATACATAATAGATCCTACAGCCGAAGCATAAGGAACTTTACTCATGCGAGCCACCTCATTAGGTGTTGAAGCACAAAACTCATTACATAAGCCATGTTTTACTTCCATCGGCAAATATCCTTTCTTGGAATTTTGCATATTGAATCTTTTCAATATTTTGTCAATGTAAGCACTTTGACTTAATCCAATTAACCGCCTCGATCTATCTCTATAGATTTTGATTCCCAGAATATATGCAGCTTCTCCTAAATCTTTCATAGAAAAGCACTTTCCAAGATATGCCTTTACTGCTTGCAAACTTGGAATGTCTTTTCCCATGATCAATATGTCATCAACATATAGAATTAGGAAAGTTACATTATCTCTCCCACTAGCTTTGTGATACACACATGGCTCATCAAGATTTTGAGTGAATCCAAACTTTTTAATTTCAGCATCAAACCTCTTGTTCCATTGTCGTGATGCTTGCTTTAATCCATAAATGGATCTCTTAAGCTTGCAAACACGATTTGGAAATTCTGGATTCTCAAACCCTTCTGGTTGTGCCATATAGATGTCTTCATCTAGATGACCATTTAAGAAAGCGGTTTTCACATCCATTTGCCAAATCTCATAGTCATAGTACGCTGCTATAGCTATGAGTATTCTTATAGCTCTTATGTCTGCTACAGGAGAAAACGTCTCCTCGTAGTCTATTCCAAAAGTTTGAGTAAAACCTTTAGCAACTAGACGAGCCTTATAAATGTGTGCATATCCATCCATGTCAGTCTTGATTTTATAAAGCCACTTACTCCCAACTACCTTGGCACCAGGAGGTAAGTCAACTTCTTCCCAGACTTCATTGTCATGCATGGATTGTATTTCCCCATCCATAGCAGCTTTCCATTTAGCCTTTTGAGGGCTATTAATGGCAGCTCTATAACTAGTAGGTTCATTAAGATCCCCTAGTGTATGCTGATCGACATCTACATTAAGACATAGACGGTCAGGAGCTTTCACAGATCTCGCAGATCTGCGAATGGGAATTACTTCAACTTCCGGTGGAGGACCCAGACTTTCTGGTTCTATAGGAAGTGTGCCAGTGTTTTCTGAAGGCAATGCATTATTTAGATCATCTTCTAGATCATATACCCTCCCACTGATTTCTTGAACCACAAATTCACTTTCAAGAAAATCACCATATCTTGCAACAAACACTTTGTTCTCAGGTGGGTAGTAAAAGTAGTAACCCATAGTTTCCTTAGGGTATCCTACAAAAATGCACTTAACAGATCTTTGTTGGAGTTTATCTTGTGAGTCACGTTTAACATACGCCTCACAACCCCAGACCTTTAAATAAGACAAGTTCGGAGCTTTTCCAGTCCATATCTCATATGGTGTCTTATCAACCTTCTTGGTGGGAACCATATTCAAAATACGAACAGCTGATTCAAGAGCATAATCCCAAAAAGACAAAGGAAGGTTAGTAAGATTATACATTGATCGAACCATGTCCAACAATGTACGATTCCTTCTCTCAGATACACCATTTTGTTGTGGAGTATATGGAGATGTGAGATTCTGGACAATTCCATTCTCAGTTAAGAAATCTTTAAAATCTTGACTAAGGTATTCACCACCTCGATCAGAACGAAGAGCTTTAATCTTCTTTCCCAATTGCAATTCTACTTCTGCTTTGAAAACTTTAAATGTTTCAAACACCTCATGTTTATGCTTAAGTAAATAAACATAACCATAACGGCTGAAATCATCCGTAAAAGTTAAGAAGTAGACAGCACCTCTCCTTGACACATGTCTAAGTGGTCCACATACATCCGTGTGTATTAAACCAAGTAGATCTGAAGCTCTTTCCATATTATTATGAAAAGGTTTCTTCGTCATCTTCCCAGAAATACAAGATTCGCGTTTATCAAATGACTCATCATTGATATTATTCAAAAGCCCTTCACGTTGCAGCTTTTGCATGCGAGTCTTGCCTATATGGGCAAGTCTACAGTGCCAAAGGTAAGACGAATTCAAGTCATACTTGATTCTCTTACTTATGCTGTACATCGAATTATTATTATTGTTGGAAGTCACACAATTATTCATATCAATTTCAAACACACCATTCACAGCAACAGCATTAAAATAAAATACACCATTTAAAGAAACAGAAATTTTATTGCCATCAATAGTATGAGAAAAACCAAGATCCAACAAACATGAAAAGGAAACAACACCTCTAATTATAGAAGGTGCATAATGACAATTGTTTAAACAAAGTACTAAACCCGAAGGTAAAACTAAATCAAACATTCCTATGGCTACAACTGCTGCTTGTGCTCCATTTCCCACATGCAGAAATTGCTCCCCATAAGCTAGTCTCCTTTCCTCTCTAAACCCCTGCAGTGTATTACAAATATTAATACCACATCCAGTATCATATACCCAGGAATTTATTTCACGAGATAAAGTAAATAATTCAATGACAAATAAGTTACCTGAAGTGCTGGCGCCCATGTGCCCAGTCTTCTTAACCTTATTGTTTCGCAAGTCATCGAGATAAAGAGGACAATTCCTCTTCCAATGGCCCATCACCTTGCAGTAATGGCATCCTTGATCCTTCTTTGGATTATTCTTGATAGGAGGGTTCTTCTTAGGTTGAGGTGGTTGATAAGCCATAACCTGCTTATTCTTATCATCCTTCTTCTTTCCTTTACCCTTCTTCTTGTTCGCATTTGGCTTGTTAATTCTACCCCCTTGTATTGCTAGTACTTGGGGCGTAGGAGCCTTTTGTGGTGTACCTTTCTCATAATCAATGAGCAGTGCGTGCAATTCACTTACAGTCTTCCCCACGCAATGCATATTGAAGTTCCTCACAAAACCACTAAATTCCTTATCAAGTGATCTATTGATTAAGTTCACAGCCATATCATTGTCATAGGGTTTCCCAAGTGTTTGTAGTTGATCCATGTAACTTTTCATTTTCAACACATGAGCACTCACAGGTTCACCAGGACCTTGCTTACAACCATGTAGAGCTTCCATCAAATCGTAAATCTCTACATTTGATGGTTTCTCATAAAGTTTCTTGAGTTCATCAATCATGTCCTTGGGAAAATACTCCTCAAACTGTCTTTGAAGAGCTGTGGACATTCCCCCTAACATCATTGCGGCCACATCAATATGTTCCTTGGTATCAAGATTCCATTTGGCTTTAGCAGCTTCAGTAGCTGCCGTGCCTTCAGGTTCAGCAGGGCAAGGCGTTTTCAAGATTTCGAGTTGACCAGTCACTCGCAGGACAATCCTTAGTGAACGGTACCAATCATTGAAATTTTCCGAGCCAGTCAATTTTTCTCGTTCAAAATAAGTTTTGAACACAGAACGTAAGTTGGTGTTATCAGTTTGAGCCATTTCTACAGATAAAGAAAGTTCAAAACATTAGTATTTTTGATAATACAATTTTTCAAGAAAATTAAAATACCCAAGGAAAATAAATCCATAGAATAATCTTGAAAACTAGGATCCTCCATAAACATAGTTTCATTACATTCAGTTGATCTGCTAGTAATGAAAGTATAATATGAGGTAACTTGTCGTACAAGTAATTGGCATAACATTTGTCCAATTCCTAGATATATGGGATTTACAATCACAAAACATTTGTATTGTAAGCATGTTTAGTCCCCATCTTAATGCCTTGAGTCAAGTCTCACTTCCTACTCAATTTAAGTCGTCTAACTTAAAAACTGTAAATTCACAAATCCATTACATCAGTTGATCTGCTAGCAATGAATTTATGAAATTTACCTCTCCATTGCAATCTCGCCAAGTCTCACTATGACGTAAATTACAACTTCAAGTGTTCTTAATTAGATGGCATTCAACTTAATTTATAAGGGTATAACTATTTTGATGTGATCAAAATAATGTATGAAGAAGCATGCATACAACTTCATAACATTGGTTTTACAAAACATTTTTATTACCAATTCCCTAAGAGTAAAATAACAAAGTTTTGATTGAGGTATCGGGTTCACCAATTAAAGAATAACCATCAATTATCGTCCACTATATCGTACTTTTGCTTACGCCCGAAGGCATAGTGTTTCGGATAATCATTGTGGAATTGTGGATTATTCACCCTTAAGATGACAATGTACATGTAATGGTTGTTCGGTAAGTCTAATTTACACACAAACGAGCGTTAAGACATGAATGTTGTCTATCTAAGGCCACAATTTAATGCGATGCCATCCTTATACCCATCACTTCAGTGTGTAAACTTCGGTCGAGCCTATTTAACCATTACGTACAAAAACATCAATCAACCAATCCTTTGAAATTTTAACTTCTTAAAAACCAAAACAATTTCGCCATTATTTAGTCCATATTATTTTTCTATTCAAAAAATTACCCTTTTCGTTTAAATAAACATGTCTAACACAATAAATAAACAAAACAAGTAATTTGCAATAAAAAATAAAACAACTAAATAAACACATATACATAATCATAACAATTAAATATGTATAAAACATGTAGCCACATGCAAATCTTATTAAAAAGTCCTATTAATAATCAAATCTAGGCGTATAACGTATTAATTTAATTAGGGCTTTCTTTTTCTTAGAAAAAGAGCCACATACATCGATAAATCGATTGCGTAAGCCAAAATTAAATAAATACCACATAGCACATAATTGATTACTTAATATTGGAGTCTTCCCCAATTCGACATCTATAATAAATCTACATGTTTTAATATAACTTAACCATTAATATATATACAATTTAAACCATTTAAATAACACAATAAAAATCCATGCAAACATGCACTTTTCATGGATTTAGCTTAACAATTAACATATTGCACCAAGATCGTTTACTAAAACGCATAAACAATTACATGACATCTTAGGGTTTCTAGTCAATATTAAAAAAAAAAAAAAATCAAAACCCTAAAAACCCCTTAAGGGTCAATCGACCCATAATTAGGGTTAGGAAAAAACACAAACCCTAAAAACAAACATGTAACTATTCGAATCAAATCCAATTTTATGCGTTGCGATAATTAATTACACATTATAACGGCTCTAGATGCCACTGTTGGAATTATTATATCATGACAATCATATAAATAAACCAATAACATCAAAGTGAGCATGAGCGGAAGCAATTATAATAGATCGAATAACATGTAATTAATTAATCTTTAATTTAAATAGTAAACATACCGTAGTGATTCTAGCCCGAACAAGAATCAATGCAATCTTCCGGAACCAATGAACCCTAATTAGGGTTTATAAGGATTATATGAATTACCCCTTACCTTTTTGTAATTCAATCCAAGAATCAAACAATAGTGTGTTTGATTCATGTTCTTGTACACACGTACTAATTCAAGGAAAAGATTATGCAAGTAAATACACAAAACTATTTTGGAAGCAAGAAATTCGAAACCCTTAGGGGTGTTCGGATTTGGTTCGACCAAAGAAAGAGAGAAGGAGAGAAAACCCAATTTTGTGTGTGTACAAGTTATGAGAAAACTCTTAACCTTGGGTTTGCTTATATACTAGAGTTTACTTGGAGCTCAAGGCACAAAGGAGGTGGGTTCCTCCTTGGGCCGATCGGTTCTAGCTCCCACAAGGGTATTCCGGAACCTTCTTTTGTTTCCATGTAAAGTCTAGCAATTAGTTTCCTAATCTTCGTTTAATAATTAATTAGTCATTAATCAATAATACTAATTATTATTTAATTGTTTTGTATTTAATAATTAATTATAACATTTTATAAATAATTATTACATTTCCTCTTCATACGTATTGTGTGCAATCCCGTAATCTCAAGTTCGATCTTAACACACGACTATTATTATTTTGTCTATAAAACCAACAGATTGATTTATATTCAAGACTTTCTTGTTGCCAAAGGACAGCCTTGATGGACACTGTGTTAATAAATGTCGTCTCTATCTTTTTATCATGTACGTACCCTATTGACATCTTTTGATTTTTATTATTTTTTTTCTTGTTATTATTATCATTTTTTTTCAAAAGAGAAAAACTAGTCAAATTTTGTTCTACACTCACTTTTTTTCTAACAAGTTTTACGTTAACATCTTAAAATTTTGGCTATTTTGCATCAAAAGAGAAAAACAAGTCAAATTTTATTCTAACACTCCCATTTTTTTAACAACAAACTTTTTACAACCTACTTCACATATCTCACCAATATCTACATGTATTCATGCAAAGCTTGAACCCATTCTTGAGTGATGAGTCATTCAAATACCACCAGGATGCCTTTGTTTTTGTTCTAAAACTCACTTTATATATGTGAGAATGCAAACACTTTGGTTAGCCGAATACTATTAAAGGCTTAAAGCTCTAAAAGTACGAAATACCTATACTTTATTCTCCGTGAAAACATCTTGAAACATGACTCATGATATTTGTGGTCGACTTAATCTTTACTCAAGATATTTATCGTCGACTTAAGGGATAGACTACTTGACCACATCATATTTACATACACGTGGCACTGTAGTAATCAACGTGTCATAACCAGACCTCACCTTCACTCGCCACGTGTCACACCTTTCCACATCTTCCCGCTAAAACAAACTATAAAATCACATAACACATATCCACTTATTTCCAAAAGTCTCCAACGTAACAAAATGGATTCCACTACACAAGAACTAAGACACCGAACCAAAGACGACTCCCCAATCACATCTCAAGATGACAACGTCGCAAACACCGAATCCAAAAAACCGCAACAAGGTACCTTGATGCCACGACGTGGCACCAGGTCGCTTGCAATAGCGCTAGCGGTCCCGCTAGCGCTAACAATTGCGAACATATCAATGTTCGGATGGAACAACTACAAAACTACACAAAAGCCCTTTTTTATCCCACCTATATGGGCTTTACATTTGACATGTCTAACTTCGGCTATTGTTATGGGGTTATCGGCCTGGCTTGTTTGGGCCGAAGGCGGGTTCCATAAGAACCCGTCTGCTATGGGATCCTATTTGGGCCAGCTCGGATTGAGCTTGTTGTGGGACCCAATATTTTTCAAAATGAATGCGGCAAAAGTTGGGTTATTTGTGTGTTTGGCTCAAATGGCAACTATGTTTAATTGTTATCGGATGTTTGTGAAGGTTAATAAGACTGCGGGTGATATGGTGATGCTTTGTTTGGTTTGGTCTGGGCTTTTAACACTTGTAAACTTATATTTTGTAGTTTGATATGTAGATAAAAGTTGTGGTTTTGTACTATAAAAGAAGTTCTTGTTTTGTGTGTTTTTTATGGTCTTATGATATAGACAATAAGGTTTAAGTAAATGTATGTGTTACGTTGTGGCACAATGCAGTTTACTAATGGTTACAACTTTATATTTTAGCTTTGATGGACTTCTAAGAATCTATAATGTGTACTGTATGTCTGTATTGATATAAAATATCGGGGTTTCGAATCAAGAAGGACCTGGTGATAATATGTATTGTCATGTTTTTATCGGGTTAACAAAATTGGGTATGAGTAACGAATCTTGGATGTCAATATCGATGACATTCTCTAACACAACGAAGATTAGTCAACTAATCTATCATCTTTAGTGTCCTCGGAACGATCATATATTTGACAATACATCTTTATGATGCTCTTGTTAACCTACTACGGAGTATAAATTTTCTAAGACTAGTAATTATTTGTGTTGCATTGTACTATGCATGGAAGCCGATAAATGTTGTGGTGGAGCTAAATAATCCAAACTCTGATCCACACTAATGTTGAACCCTGCGTCTACTCTAAATGGTAAATTTTTACGGAGTCGACCCATAAAGGTGGAGTGCAAAACTTGAGGGTGACAGACTGACAGGGTGTTATGGAAACACTATAAAACACAAATTAACTGATCAAAGTGCTTCAAGCCAAAGGATGCCATTTGTCACTACTAAATACTACAGTAATAGATAGATTTCTGATAGTACTAGAAATTAACAATTGTACGTCGACACAAGTTTTACGAAAGAAAAGAAAATTTAGTATTAGAAATTAACAATGCTACGTCACACAAGTATTACAAAAGGAAAGAAATTTCAGTGTACGTTGATTTGTGGATGGTAGAAAAAAAGAAAGCTAGAAAAGAAATTATATATATATTAATTTGTGGTGTGTTACGACGCCGTATTGCCCTGCAAGTTTCCCGCCAAAACAAAATGGGCCCTCTGGGCTCCTGTTGATCCATCACAAACGGTCCATACAATCCTAAACAGATAATATAATCTTACGGAGTATCTAACGCATTTTAGATCTATCTATCTGATCAGCTTGCACACACAATTCTAAACAGATAATTAGATGGCATGCTAGGGTTTGATTCTTATCAAAAACCACGCCGATGGTAACAGATCGATTTCAAGGTGGGTCGATGTTAACAGATCGCTTCCAAGGTGCGGTCTGACAAGGAATCACTGAACAGGTTGCTTATATTCCTTATCTATGCTACAAAAAAAATTCATCTTTTGTTGATAGTGGCCTCATCTTTAAGCCTGTCTTTTGTGGTATTGAGGCTTCGTAATGTAAAGTGTAGGTTTTGGACTTTCGTACTATATACAGGAAAACATGTTTGATGTTACTCAGATAGTTTTTTTATTAGTAATTTTAGTTGTTTCTATTGTATGTGTAATCGGTTAAAATATTTGTTGATTATGTGGTTAATAAGAATTACGATTTCATATTAATTTTGTGTTCTGTTTTAATTTAAGGGGTTTTTTATGAAATCAGGGGTGTTTGGGATTGGGATTCCGGTGGTGAATTTAAAGGTGTTTGGGATAGGGGTTTCGTATTGATTTAGGGGTCTTTTTGTGGAACGGTTCACGAGTAGCCGAAAAGTTCAAGTTCATATTTGTTATGATTGTTATGTTCTCTGAAGTGAATTTGACCTACCAGAATAGTGATTAAGATTACGTGAATGTAATAGTTGTTCTTTTCCGTATGAAAGTTAAGGATAGCCATTGTTGGCGTGTGTGCTCTAATAAGGTATGTGTGCTAATACTTTCTAGATTTTGTTTCATATAACGCAGGCGTAAGATATGGATGCCAACATAGGAGGGTTGGGCAACAGCTCCGAAAGATAAATATTTAGTGCAGGTAGGCAACAACCAATTGACAATGGGCAATTAGTAATCCTTACTGCCGAGAATAAGGTAAAATTTAGATTTTTACTTGCGTCATTTAACTGTCGTGTATCGTGTGTTATAATTGTGGTCAAACTAGGGAAATTTATAAGTCAAGTGGAAAAGGTCAACATAGTATTGGTAAATCAGATTGGTTTTAGTCTTCGTTTTTCTTCTTACACTCATAATTTAGGAAGATGATTGTAAGACAATAATAAGGGAGTGTTTGGCAAGTATAGTTTACGTGTTAAATAGGTTGTTATGTATTGACAAAATATGTTAACCACTATGAAGGTCTTTGGGCAGCTTTATTTTAGAAGACCCACGCCTTTTATGGTGACAAATAGCCTAATAAGCTTTATCCCTTGGACCAAGAGTAATTGAAAAAACAGCAGCCTTTAGGAATGAGCTTACGTAATCACCCCATAAGTAGCATAAAAAACTGTATTAGTATTTGACGAAAATATAAGCTATTGCAAACTATAATAAATGAATATCATCATAAACGAGATCAGGGAGATAAAAGGAGTGGAAATGACGATAAGGCTTAAAGAGTCCTGCCTTCCCTATATTATAGAGAAAATTGGCAGTCTTTGTGTTACAATACATTTTAAAGAGTACTGCCCTCCCTAATACAATATAGTGTCATATAAATGTGCCTCTTAACACATGTAGATTCCATTACCTCTTTCTTTTATGGCTTTTTTACATTTCTTTGTCTCGATTTTTCGTTTACTTTTTTCTTTTGGGTCTTGCAGGTGAAGTGCGACATTATCCGAAACGAATGCTGGACCTTGAAAAACCTACAACTAAAACTGATACGTCTATAAGCTATACATTTTTGCAATAGCAATAGGTAGTTCATTATAAAACTGTTACAATATTAGTTTTAGATATTTTATAATGCCTACCTATTGCTATTGGAAATTGGAATGGCGGATGAATCTGCAACATAACATGGGTCACTGCATTTACATACAGGTATTGATCAGACTTTGAAGATGACTGCCCAGACTCAATGCACTAATGAATATAAATTTGTCTACCTGCTAAATTTTATATTTCTTATTCCTTATAATTGCAGCAATGATTTAGACAGCCTGTGTTCCAGATGTATTTGACAATCCATTCCTGAACCGACCTGTGTATGGTGCTAAACAAAGGAGGCTCGCCCAGATGTACAGAGGTTGTTTTCACTGTCACATCTATTTTAAATGTTTGCATACATCTCAATCACTTTATTAATATCTTTATGTTCCTATAATTGTAGATGGACATGATTGGAGTCGATAACAATGACACACAACGATGTGGTCATCCAGCTGGTATGTTCACGCACTGATTGGAGCCTCAAGAAGGAGCACCGGTTTACACACGCACTGACCATGTTCACGATGCCATCTCAAGCAATCAAACACGTGCACAACTAAGGATTGTGGAAGAATAAGTGGCTTCGACCGAAGGTCAAATTCATTTTAGATTTTTACTCAGTTTCAAATGTTACTACATGTTAGCGCAGACTTCTCAGGAATTGTTTCTCTTATTCCTTACAATTGCAGGCGCGGTTGATACAACCTCAGGCCCAGATATATTTGAAAATGCAGTCCCGAACCGGCCTCAGTGTAGTGGCAGAAAAAGGAGGCACGCGCAGATGTCCAGCGGTACTGTCACATCCGTTGTCAAAGTTTTGGTAGATTTAAGTTGTGAATATTTTGGTGAGATGTTCCTTTCTTCCTTTTTACTATCGTTTTATTCTCTTTAAGAAGTACACAAAAAACTACTTGAGAATTTTGTTACCTATGCAGTCTGCGGCTGTTTTTTTGCTTTAACCTATACTAATAATGAACAGCTTGCTATTGTAATAGGTATTAACAATGGCGTACAAAATGGTTGCAGCAACTCACGTACACAAAATACACAATCACGTTCTCAGATTGTTGTAACCTTGAAAGTTCGTTGTGCTGGTATATATTATACTGATATTTTTGTAAGTATATATTATACAATAAAAAATTTTCTTATAAACTGCATTTTCAAAACTTTTGGTTTATTTATTCTAATATGTGGTCTTTTATTTGTTGTATGTTTTAGACTCCTAAGCCATCAGCTGGACCACATAAGGCTAGGGAGTGTTTGCCTTTGGTTCTTATACTGAGGAGTAGGTTGAAGTATGTGTTGACGTATCGTTAGGTAAATCAGTTTTGATGCTATGATTTGTACATAACTATAATCATTTTCGACTAACTCTAAAAATTTGTTTATGCCTTTCTACGCAAGAAAATATCTGAAACCACGTGGCTATTGCAACTTCATTGCTTCAAGCGAATTGCTGAGATTCATAACAATACGGAGGTGAGTACTTCAAATTGCTCATAATATTTTAAAAGTTGGTGATTCGTAAGGGTTTGCGAGATCATGAGTCTTAACCACTTCCTTATTTGTTAGGGACAATGGCGCAATTGAAAACAATGAAGGTAATCGTACACTGAGTATGCAAGATCAAGTTGTTATTATCTTTCCTACATTAACGAAACCTATTGAAGTTGTTGACTTTTCTTTCTCATTTTACACAGATAAAACAAGTAGTGCTTATCGTTGATGTTGACGTCTTGCTTATGATGCAACTTGCTGCTGCTAATGATGTCGACTAATGCTAACACCGCTGGCACAAATCATTGTTACTGCGTCTGCGAATGGTCATATGCGCCGTCTATGCAAGAAAGAGAAACTATGAGAATCTTTAGCACACCAGCTGGTGACAACTTATTGATGTGCAGAATTAACAGCATGGTAGCAGTTCTCAGTGAAATACTCAATGTGTAAACTCTGTGACTCAAGGTAAAGTAAGATACAAACATATTTGCAAATACCAACATATGAGGGCGAATATCCATATACACAGTTGTTTTGTATATATGATTCTACTGTGCCATATATACCATTGACATTGGAATTATTAGCTTAATGGACACAAATTTGTTAAGGTTTTATGGGTCACATGGGTCAAATGGTTCATTCTTAAGTCGATTGAACTGCAGTTTTTTAATAGGTATCTCAGAATTTGTTCTTTTGTTATTTAACTGTAATTGTGTTGCATTTTAAAAAGCGAGAAAATTTGATCTAAATGTTGGTCTACTACTTTATTATGTTACAGATTTACTAAGCTATTTATCTTCTTTTCTTTCTTTTTTTATTTAAAATTTTCCTTTGCGCCATATCTTTCAACATGTTTATGCTAATTATCATTAATACATTGCAGTGCAAAATCATGGTACTTTCCAGAGCTCTACCAACAGCTTACACATTCGTACATGTGCCCCTTATCCTATTGCAAGGAATTTACAGTCTTGGCAGCAGAAACGGCGCCCGTACTACTGAAAGGAGTAAAGGCATTGGCTTAGGATCAGTGGGTTGTGTAACAGGTTAGTGTTTTTAGGTTCGGTCGTATAAAGTTATTACTTCCTTATGCAACCTATTCATTGTGTTTTTTAATAGTAATTAGGCAAAAAAAAAAACTACATGTTTTCGAGTCTTACTGCATGTTACCGTTTGGTTTGCTTCATCCAGGTAAAATGACTTAGGTTTTAGATATTGGCAATCTGATGTTTTTAGATATTGGCAATCTGATGTTTTCGAGTCTTACTATCCATGCCATTGACACCTGCCTACAACCTTGATATGTTATTATACTGCTTCAGAGATTAGACCTACAGGTTGGGCAGAATGTTGAACACTCGAACAGGCTAAATTTGTCTTGGTCCATGGTACTAAAGCTTTCTGACTTTTTCATGGTGCGTGCTTGAAGAGCTTGACAAGATTTTGGACCAGTATGCAGCTAAAAGAATCCCTATGGTCGTTGGAAATCCTAACTTTGTAACTGTGGAGTGTATACAACTATGTATCATGCTTGGTTAACTTAAAATATTAACACCCGTTTGTAGCTTGGACTTTGTATTATTTTCACATGTAATAGAATCATCAGTCGTGGGATACCAGTTTTTTAATCACTCTCATTTGGATCTAACAGTCGTCAATCTTTACAGATCTTATATGTATGTTACATGCAGCAAAGAAAAAAAAAAAAAAAAAAAAAAAAAAAAAAAAAAAAAAGCATCTTTCTTCTAACAATTGTCTTTATATTTTGTTTTCCAGCTGATGAATTATTATGCGAGATAGAGGACAATGACATTTCTCTTTTGAATGAACAATATGGCTGCTCCTACTGTAAGTTACATATATACATTATACTTCATATTATGCGTACATTTACATGTTGCTAGATCTGTTTGCCTAAAATTGATGCACATATGTTGGATACTGTATTTCCAATGATTACAGTTACGCCTTCATCTTCTAACTTGATATACTTTTATATGTACTGGACTAAAACAATATAATTGATTGTTATATGAAAGTAGCGGATTAATTAATGGAAATCTTTTTTGCTTCTCCACACTAACAGGTTAAAGGTATTGACCCTGATCATGTACATTCTTATTTTTGCATAGTTGCTGGTGCTGGTATGCTTTCGGGATTCAAATAAAGATGCAATTGATCTTCTTTATGGAAATCTTTTTTGCTTCTCCACACTAACAGGTTAAAGGTATTGACCCTGATCATGTACATTCTTATTTTTGCATAGTTGCTGGTGCTGGTATGCTTTCGGGATTCAAATAAAGATGCAATTGATCTTCTTTATGGCCCAAATCATTGATGAAGCTGAAGACGAGTGGAGCCAGCACAAATGCCAGTAAGCTAATCTATATAAATGAAAAAGGGTTACACATGTGTCTGTAACAAAAGACTTTCTGTGCTTTCATGTGGAGTTTTTCTTTTTTGGCCATTTTTCCAACATACTGTATACATTATAGTGCTTAATCGCAAAAAATTTCCATCGTATGAATGATTCGAACAAAATGCAAAAAAATTCCATCATAAAAAACAAATATACAAAATACAGCTCACACATATTGAAGAAAATGCTTATCGAATATTTACCGCGATATTTAGAACAGCCAAAATATTCATATATATTTTTACGGCATAACCTCTGCTAAAAAACAGGCCCGCCCGCAACGCGGCGGGTCGTCGCCTTTCTAGTTTTATACAATGATATGTATGTTAATTTGTGGATGGTGAAAAAATATATATATATAATACAATGTGGTAGGTGCAACTCGCGTGTTAAATGTGTAAATAAAAGTTCTTTTTTGTAAAAATATGCGAATCTAACATTTTATAATTAGAAATGGGTCAATATGATCAACAATTCATACAAAAGTAAGTCAAGAACCCATGATTCTTATTTGTAATTTGTACATGTGACAACTTCCATTGTAATTCTTAAGTGAATTAATCATGACTTATTTGTAATTTGTATCCATGGTAGTAACTTCTATTGTAATTTTTATGTGAACGAAATACATTACACGGTCACATTCCATTGTACTTTATTGACTTTTTTGGTGTAATATAATTTACCGGGGTAGTGTCTCCTTCACCAAAAAAAAAAAAAAAAAAAAAAAAAAAAAAAAAAAAAAAAAAATTACACGGTAGTCTTCGTGCCTCCTAAATGGCACCCTTCATGTACAACGGTTTTCTTTCGCCGACCCGCAAACCATCCCGAACGGGTAACCACCACTCACAAGAAAAAAAAAGCATGGTATTGTGTTATGTGTGTCCCATCACCATCCTTATGATCCCATTACACCACTCCGCGTCACCCCTCACTCAAAAGATGGGTGCAATAGGATGAAGAAGACGTGCCTTCCTCCTCCCACTAAGCATCTAAGCTACCACCTGCTTAAAATGACGCATCATGGGCATATTTTGAGCACAAGTCGATCATCTGCAAGACTTAATTATGAAGAAAGTTGTGCGTAGGATGTCGGTTTTTGTGAGGTATGTTTTGTTGTTTAATGTGTTGATGAGGCGAAAAATGAACCACTTTTAGGGGGTCATTTAAGCCCGGAATTGAATTTATTTGATCAAATATTGCCCTAAATCGTTCCTTTTATGATTTTAGGTACTTTGGGAGAGAAATCTGAAAAAGGAAGCAATTCGGATGTTTTTCGAGCATAAAAGTGAAGAAAACGCCAAAGACTTAATTTTCCAAGCTGAGAACAGTATGTGACGGCGTCAAGAAGGAAATCCTGACGGCGTCAAGAGTAAAATCCATGACGACCCAGTACAAACCTGAAGGTGTCACAAAAAGGGCGTCAAGAGTTAAAATGGTGACGGCCTGCATAAGGAGTATACATGACAGCGTCAGACCCAGATCTAGGCAGTCCGAGGAACTATTTGGCGGCGAGATGACGGCGTCAGAAATTTGTTCTTGACGTCGTCACCCATCAGAATCTATATATATAGTTTTCTAATTTTCATTCAAAAAGAGGAACTTGTGTGGAGATAATTAGGGCCGAACTTTGTAAACCCTATCTAGTATTTTACAGCTTTTTCAAGGGTTTTCAACCCTTGAATCCTTTCATGTACAATTAAGATAAGTCTTCTCTTTAATTCAATCAATATGTCCATGTGTTGGTTGTTTATATCTTGTGCTTGTCTTGATTTCAACATGCTAGGCTAGATCTATCTTGTGTTTGCTTAGATCTAATGAAACCTAGATGTTAATTATGTGTTGAGTACTTGTTTTTGGTTGTATTGGATGAATGATTTCAATGTTAGGCTTAAGAAAAATGACAGATCTCCATTGTGTAACATGCTTGAACGTCTTAGGAAACATGAACCGATGTGTACTAGGTTTTATTGGTTGTATTTAATGCATGAGTAAATTCTAATGATCCCATGTTAGGAGCTTCTTAGCCGGCTCGACACCCCATGAATAGTATTAAGGAATACAATCCGTCATCCACGCAACTATAACAAGTAATTAACGTGTAAAAGATATCTAGGGAGTAGTGAAATCTAAGTAAATACATTTCTCCCATATATTGCTCACAACCTTAGTGTAATTTAGTTTATTTTCATTTTTAGTATTTTATTTTGATTGCATCTTAGTATTGGGTTAGTTGATTAGCAACTAATTCCGCCCAAATCCTTCAAACCAGAGATTTTTACTTGCTTTCCTAAAAATATAAAAATACAAAAAGAATCATCCCTCATCTCTAGACCTAGTCTTTAGGTTTTCTAATCCTAGCGACACTATTCCTAGCTGAACGATCAATCCCCCGGTACTTGTCATTATACTATATTACATCGATCAGGTACACTGCCTGGTGGGGGTTGTAAGCTTCTCGAGATCCCTCGAGAGGTAAAGCCTGGTGCAATTCCCACGCATCATGTGTGTTTGGAGTGTACCTAGAACAAGGTAAAGATAATCAATGAGTATCGGATATTCACTTGAAATCGTGTTATCACTTTCCAATAGAAACTATTCGACCATATGCCTGGGTTTCACGAATATCTCTATGGGATAAGACCAAGTGATGTTCTTGTTTTAGGCACAAATCAAGAACCTAATCGTATTCAAGTGTTTAGGGTTTGTGTTAATCGCCGTATTCATGCAGAATGTTATGACCTCTATTTATAATAGAGAATACTCAAACCATAGCCCATGGAATTATGTATAATTAACGACCCATTAATTATAACATAATACTTTCCATAATAGTAGGATTCATTGGTTATCAACATAATCAATAAGCTTATCAGCAGAAACAAACTTTTACTATCAGTGGTAATGTTAACACTAGCAGTGGAAACCTGGTCGTCTTAACACTAGAAGCAGACTAGCAGCAGATTCATAAACACTAGCAGCAAAATCAGATCAGTAGAAACGGATTCACACTAGCATAACCACTATTAAGTCAGGGAATTCAGTGACCAAATGGGTGTACACTTCGTACCTCCAAACCCATTACCAAGTGTGAATTAGTCCCTCAAGTGCACTAAATTTTCCAACAATCCTCCCCAAATTTAGTTCACTTCCTTTGCATGATAAATTAAACACAAAAAAAAAACATATGCATAAATGAAAATATCTTGAAGATTGAATTCTCATCTTAGTACATTACACGTTCAAATATTCGAGAATCAGGGTGTTCCAAAGAATTGAACCCTTCAACCCATTTGAATACCAGAAGATAAAATACACATACATTTTCAAACACTTAAATAAACCTGACATTATACAAGCCATGTGTCCATATCCAATTCATAAATGTTGTAAAACAATGTTGCAAAAATCGTGAATCGGTAGTCGGGCGGTCGACCACCCTGCAGCCTATAATCGGTCAAGGCGGTGATTAATCGGTGATTAATCGGTTTGGCATTTCCTGCATGTTTTGGGAATTTCTGGAGAGCAAACTAAAGATCTTAACTGATTCCAAGCCTTCTATGTTTACAAACCTCAATAAAAGGCTTCAATTCTGATTATGAGGCCCATTGTACGTTATAAGTGAAATAAATGATCCCCAAATTAAGTAAAATGCTTAAATTTCTATTTTTTTCAAATTGACCGATTTGGCCGATTTTTTGCCGATTCGACCGATTTTTGGCCGATTCGGCCGATTTTTGACCCATTTTTTCTTATTTTTTTGCCTAGGCTGATTTTTTCACCGATTTTCAAAAATCGACAAGGTGCATCACCGATTAGCGATTAATCGGCCGATTCGGCCGATTTTTGCAACATTGTTGTAAAAGCTAAAAGTCCAAAGCTTCCTGAAGTGGCAAAACTTCAACATTTACATAGGTGGTTCCTCTTTATTCATGCTCCTGCTTAGCACTTTTTCAAAGAAAATTAACCATTGAGAAGTAAAGACTTCATCCTCCTTTTCAGCAGGTTCTGAGCACAACCTTGGGATGTAATATAAAACATGTACTCCAGTCCACTAAATGTTCAGCTTTCCACATTGAACTCAACTCCCAAGTTTCCTCAGGAGGGAGTTGGGTGTCTTAGCATTAAGTGATTAAGTTGGACTTCAAACACATCCCTTTACCTGACTTTAAAACCAAGTCTCTAGCCAAACCCTTCGTCAAGTGATCAGCTAAGTTTTGTTGAGATCTAACAAACTCTATAAATACCACCCCATTCATGATAAGCTCACGAATCATGCTATGCCTGACACCTAAGTGTCTAGACTTCCCATTGTACATCTGGCTATAAGCCTTTACCAATGTAGCAGCACTATCACAACGGATAGAAATAGGTGTTATAGGGTTAGGCCACAATGGAATCTCAAGAAACAAGTTTCTCAACCATTCAGCTTCTTTACCAGCAGCTGCTAAAGCCACAAATTCATATTCCATGGTTGAACTGGTAATGCAAGTTTGTTTCTTGGATGCCCAAGAAATTTCACCTCCACCAAGTAGGAATACCCAGCCACTGGTAGACGAATTGTCTTTAGTGTTACTGATCCAATTTGCATCAGTGTATCCTTCCAACACTGAAGGATAACTAGTATATGAGAGACTATAATCCATAGTTCACTTCAAATACTTAAAAACCCTCTGAATTGCTTGCCAGTGATGAGCACTAGGATTACTAGTATACCTGCTCAGTTTACCCAATGCAAAAGCAATATCAGGTCTTGTACAAGTCATGGCATACATCAAGCAGCCAATTACCCTAGAATACTCAAGTTGAGATACAGCTTTGCCAGTATTAGGCATTAGCTTCTCACTTGTATCCATAGGAGTACTCACTGGAGTACAATCAAAGTAATTAAATTTCCTCAACACCTTCTCAATGTAATGAGACTGAGAAATAGAAATTTTGTTACTTTCATGTTTAATCCTAATACCAAGGATAACATCAGCCTCCCCCATATCTTTCATGGAGAACTTTGATGACAAAAATGCCTTTGTAAGGTTAACTTGATTTTGGTCAGTACCAAAGATCAACATATCATCAACATACAGACATATAATGACTCCTTTACCAGATTCATCAACTTTGCTATATACACATTTGTCAGCCTGGTTAAGTAAATAACCACTAGACAAAACCACTTCATCAAACTTTTGATAGCATTGCTTAAGTGCCTGTTTTAGTCCATAAAGAGACTTAATCAGTTTACACACCTTGTTTTCATTGCCAGGCATGATGAAGCCCTGAGGTTGGCTCATGCAAACCTCCTCATCTAAATCACCATTCAAGAAAGTTGTCTTCACATCCATCTGATGAATAATCAGATTGTGAATTGATGCCAAAGCAATCAGCAATCTTACGGTACTGATACGAGCCACAGGGGCATAAGTATCAAAATAGTCTATTCCTGACTTTTGTTTAAAGCCCTGAATAACTAGTCTTGCCTTGAACTTTTCAACAGTTCCATCTACCTTCATTTTCCTTTTGAAAATCCATTTGCAACCTAGAGGTTTGCAACCAGGTGGTGAATCAGTCAACACATAAGTGTTGTTGCCCATGATGGAGTCCATCTTATCATTTATTGCTTTTTTCCAAAATGCAACATCTTGGGACTTCATTGCTTCTTCAAATGTTTTGGGATCATCTTCAACAATGAAGCAATAGAAGTATTGGTCATAGACCTCACTCTTTGTACCTTCAATTAAGTATAATTGAAACTCATGTCCAAATGACTTTGGAGTCCTCACCCTATTGCTCCTTCTGAGCTTAGGTTCAGGTTGTTGTTCGACAACCTCATCAGAAACCTCATTAGGGATCTCTGAAACACCTGTATCATCAGTTCCATTTGGAATCCTCTGACTTGGTCTAGGGACTGATGAAAATCTTTTCTCATCAAAGAGTGCATCCCTTGATTCAATTATAGAGTTAATTGAAACAGATTCATTAGGTTCAATAACATAGAACCTATATGCCTTGGAATGCTCAGCATATCCAATAAAGATGCATTCAATGCCTCTTTCACCCAAAGTTTTATGCTTTGGATCAGGGAGTCTTACAACTGCCCTACAACCCCAAACCTTGAGAAAGTTCAGGTTAGGTTTTCTTTTAGTCCAGAGTTCATAAGGGGTAACCTTGTTCCTTTTATTAGGAACCCTATTTAATAAATGGCAAGCTGTCAACATAGCTTCACCCCACAACCCTTGACTAGCCCTGAATAGGACAACATGGAATTAACCATCTCCTTCAGCACCCTGTTTTTCCTTTCAGAAATACCATTTTGCTGAGGAGTATAGGGAGCAGTTGTTTCATGGATTATACCAACAGACTGAAAATACAGAGTATCCATGTACTCACCTCCCCTATCAGTCCTAAATCTTCTGATTAGAGACCCTTGTTGCAATTAAACTTTAGTTTTAAATACTTTAAATTTATCTAATGCTTCATCCTTAGTATGTAACAAATAAACATAACAAAACCTAGAAGCATCATCAATAAAAGTCACAAAGTATTTCTTATTCCCCAAAGAGGGAGTAGCATGCAAATCACATAGATCACTATGAATTAGTTCCAACACTTTAGTTTCACTTTTTAAACTTTGAAATGGTTTATTAGTTATTTTGTTCATCATATAAGTCTTACACTTTTTAGTGTCCATGTCAAATGCTGGAATTAACCCATCCTTAGACATATCTTGCATTTTTTTAAAGTGTACATGGCCAAGTCTAGCATGCCAAAGGTTTGAATCATTAAGTTTAGAGGTTGATATAAAAGCAGAATTAACATTACCATGAGCAATATTAAGTCTGAACATTTGATTACATAAATAACCAAAACCAATAAACACACCATGTTTAGATAAAACAAAGTTATCAGACTCAATAACTTGTTTGTAACCACAATTATTCAAAACACTACTAGAAACCAAATTCTTTCTAATATAAGGAACATGCAAAACATTAAATAAAGAAACTATCTTTCTAGAACTAAACTTTAGATCCACACATCCTTTTCCATGCACTATGGCTGTTGACTCATTCCCCATATTAAGAATAGAACCATCATTCATTGACTCATAGGTCTTGAACCAACTTCTATCTTTACACACATGAATTGTTGCTCCAGAGTCAACCCACCACGCAACATCATCATCCTGCACAAAGTAAATTTCATATATATATATATATATATATATATATATATATATATATATATATATATATATATATATATATATATATATATATATATATATATATATATATATATATATATATATATACTAGGCGAGTACCCGTGCATAGCAACGGAAACTCCTAGCGACAGATAATTAACGATTTGTGATATTGTGGTAAGTGTTTTGTGTAGCGTTCAAAATAGAACGTTAACCGATCAAAATGTAATGCAAACGGCTGTAGCATGTGATAACTCAACTCCAACAAAAATTCCTAGCATGTAATTAAGAACATATAAAAACATTTAGTGAAATTCTATGACTCACAATGGGACTTGTGCCTCTTGTATTATGTTGTGATATTGTATCACATAATAGTAGAGATGAGCTCGGGACTGGTACCGTACCGAACCGGCACCGTTTTGGTGGTAGCGAATTTTTTACCGACTTAAATTTAAAGTCCCGTTCCCGAAACCGTATCTTAAAACGGTACCGGTACCGGTCCAACGGTACTAAAACGGGTAGAGAACCGTCTAGCTTTCATATTAGTTATTGTGTGCAACACATTTGCTGTATAGAAAGAAAGGCTAACATTTCTTAAATAGATGGTATTGATTAATCATTGTCTATTCGTTTCACATGCATTGTTGTTGCCAGTATGTAGTTGTGATTACATCATTGTATACACCATTTTGTCATGTAAATATAATCTTTTGGTAATATACTAAACCACGACAATGTCAATTTGGTAAAAGTAAATCACAATTTTCATCCTTGTGGTATCTAAAAGCTCAACAAAATAGTCCCTTAATCATTGTACTGTTGGTTGTTTTAGCATATTTGAGATTAACCAGAGATCTATTTGTTGTTGCCGAAATCAGTTACCTTACACGAGCATGCACTCCAAACAACCACACCTCTTAAACCATATTTTAGATTAACCACAGATCTATTTAGTGTCGAGTAAATCTTAGTTAAATTAAATGACTAATGACCATAAACAACATAACTTACAACTTTAGCTTCGTGATACATAAGTAACAGCAACTGTTTTCTAAAACTTGTTTTTTCTGTTGAAACAAATGGATAAAAAGTGTTGGCAACATATATCACAGAAATACTTCAAACATTATAAAGGAGTGTTTGGCAACATATATCACAGAAACTTGTTTTTAATGGTGCTCCCAACCCCTGGACTCCTACATTTCACAACGTACTCAAATGTACTCATACTTTTTATAGACATGTTAATCAATATAACAAGTCGAACTTTGTTTTTGCAATATTTTTAACACAAAAGTAATTGGACTGCATTATAAAGGGGTGTTTGGCAAACTGAATTAAGTAGCGAAGAAATCCATCTACTTAAAGGGGCGTTTTTACAAAAGTGTTTGCTTATATTTGGCAAATCCAGTTTTGACCCGTTTGACCCGTTAACCAACTGTGACAACAAAATCTAGTTTTGACCCATTAAAAATAGAAACTCCCAATCATCAGTTTCTAATTAGCTGCAACAAATCATTAAAATCACATTAAAGAACAACATACTCAAATTAAAAGAACAACATACTCGAAAACATTAAAATTCTGTAACTTATTAAAATTCAGTCAAATTAAAAAATACAGTTTGACACTTCTTACTTCTGTGACAGCAGAATGTTCTTCCAATCTGACCCATCTTACATCAAAATCACATAAAATTGTTCAAAAAAAAAAAAAAAAAACAATCTAAACAATGTTGAAAGCTACACTCAATCTTCCACACCTTTTTTTCAATTCTCTCGACCGTTTTGCTTGTTAATTCCATCTTTAATCTCTACACATACGACAACAGACAAGCTAAGTTAGTTACTTAACAAACGTTAGAAATACATCCTTAAGAGAATATCAAAGCTTGATGTTAATACCTCTTGCAACATCGTCGTCGTTTAATATGTCATCTATTATAACTGATAACAATTTAATATCTTCCTTTCTCCTTAACATTGTATCATAGCAACATTTTGCCTCACATTACTACTTGGTCTCCTAAGTGTACCCAAGAGACAAAGATTAATTTAATACCAGGCTTAATATATTGTTTATCTTTGTACATGCTATTGACAATATACATAGAAACAAATTTCAAAATCCGAAATCACTTGATTAAATCTCAGTTCAGTGGCAATGCATACACTTTGAGTTGCACTCTTCAAAGATAATAAGTCTGTCCAAGAATGAATTAGATTCGGCTAGTACATGACTACCACCGGACATACCAGATCAACACCAATCTTCCATTTTAAGGACGACCCCATATAATGACCTTAAGCACCCGTCATCTAAATAGCTTGACCACTAAAAACCACAACTAATTTACAATGAGGCTCAAATATAATCTTTCAATCAAACGTCGAGCTAAACACATCATCATTGCCTAAATATTATAGGCCTCAAATACTTCACTTGTTTAAGATACTAATAAAATATATAAAGAAGAAACAAATCCAACCATACACTTATGATGCAAAGCCAAGTTTATAATCTGTTGCACAAATTAATTTAAATGGACAAAAAATACACACAAAACGACCTGATTAAATATGCCAGAGGACTGAATCGCCTTTTCTTCTTATCAGATCTTGAAAGATTTTGGCAAGAACAAATCTCGGCGATAACATAACATATTCGCTCATAATATAACATATTTTTACATACTCGAAACAACCAAGAAAAGAAACCTCAGTCACACCCAAGTACCCAACTACTAAACACACACCAAAAACACCAACACTACCAAGCTTTTCTCAACATCGTCACACAGACATCACCATTATCACACGCCGGGTGAGGCGGCAACGATGAGATGGTGGCATCGAAGGGAGCGGTAATGTATGTGTTTGTTTTGTGTGTTTAGCAATCCCTCTCTTCAAACCAAGGTTCATTACAACAAACCTCGGTAGTGGGGGCGTCGGAGGATTCATTTGATAGAGTTAGTGGCGACAGATTTAGAGGGGATGGTGGTGGCGGTGGAAATTATAGAGAAAGGAGGGCTGGGTTTGTTTTAAGTTACATAGAGAAATAAGAGAGAAGATATATGTGACTTGAAACACCTTCCCTATTGCTGGAAATAGTTTGCACCGCCCCATTTTAATTGGATTTCAGTTTCGAATTTTCATTGATATTCATTACTTTCCATCAATATGAATTGTTGCCATTTATCTCCTTGCAGTTTCGGTTTATATTCATTGACCAGGCAAAGGTTGACAACTATTTACATTTATTGCAAACCCACTCAATTTCGGCAATGGGCAAAGGGTAAAATTGGCATTGACTGAAAATTAAGTTTTTCACATTTTCACATTTTCACTTTGACCATTCCTCCATTATAAGTAGTTAAGATATATATATATATATATATATATATATATATATATATATATATATATATATATTTATATATATATATATATATATATATGTGTGTGTGTGTGTGTGTGTGTGTGTGTAACATAATAAATCTCAAAAGACTTATTAAATATATTCTGACATTTCAGAGAATTGGTGTTACCACTCCCTCACTTGTGCCTGATCCATTGGTTTTATTGCCAATCTTACCACCTTTAAAATCTTTCCTGAAGTGTCCAGTTTTACCAAACTTCCAACAAGTAACTTTTTGTTTCTTGTTAATATCAGATTTGGTGTTATCCTGATGCTTACGTTTGCCCTTGTTGTCATTGTACCTGGTGGAGTTGTTATGCTCCACCATATTGACAACTGATGGACAAGTAGCAATGCTACTCTTTGGCTTGTCAATGTCTTGTGCTTTGAGTGATTCCTCAATGTGCAAGTGACTGCCCAACTCAACAAGAGTTAACTCCTCCTTCTTATGCTTAAGCATATGCTTGAAATCTTTCCAAGAAAGAGGTAATTTATCAATGATACAAGAGACTGAAATAGCCTCACCCATGTTCATCTTATGTTGTGTGAATCGACCAAGTATACTAAGAAGTTCATTGTATTGTTCCATGACAGGTCTAGAATCAACCATTTTGTAATTGTTAAAATTACTTACAAGGAACTTCTTACTTGATGCATCCTCAGCCATATATTTGGCTTCCAAGGAATCCCATAGTTCTTGAGAAGACTCAACATTCTGATAGATATCAAAAAGAGAATCAGACATACCATTGAGGATTAAACCTCTGCAGATGATGAGGCAAAAAATAAACCGTTTTTAGGGGGTCATTTAAGTCGGAATTGGAATTTATTTGATCAAATATTGCCCTAAATCATTCCTTTTGTGATTTTAGGTACTTTGGGAGTGAATTCTGGAAAAGGAGGCATTTTGGACGTTTTTTGAGCATAAAAGTGAAGAAAACAGCAAAGACTTAATTTTTCTTGCTGGGAACAGTACCTGACGGCGTCAAGAAGAATTTTATGACGGCGTCAGGAGCAAAATGGATGACGGCCCAGAGAAAACGTGACGGCGTCAAAAGTAGGGCGTCAAGAGTAAATTTGGTGACGGCCTGGAAAAATATTACACATGACGGCATCAGATATAGATCTAGGCAGTCCGAGAACTTTATTGGCGGCGAGATGACGGCGTCAGATTTTTTCTTCTTGACGCCGTCACCTCACAAAATCTATATATACTTTTCTATTTTTCATTCATTAAGAGAGGAACTTGTGTGGAGAATTCTAGGGCCGAACCTAATAAACTCTAGGTTGTTTGTAACAGTATTTTCAAGGGTTTTCACCCCTTGAAACCCTTCGTGTTCAATTGAGATAAGTTTCCTTTCAATTCATTCAATATGTCTATGTGTTGTTTGAATACATCTTATGATTGTCTTGATTTTAACATGCTAGGCTAGATCTTTTATGTGTTTGCTTAGATGTAATGAAACCTAAATGTTGATTATAGGTTGATTGCTTGTTTATAGTTGTAATGGATGAATGATTTCAATATTAGGCTTAAGAAAACTAGCAGATTGATGCGTCCGTTTTTAGTATGAACGGATATCAATGATACATACAAAGTATGCGTGAAATTTGATTTATCGACCTTTGTGAAAAGACCGACGTGCCAAACCCGTGTATATATATATATATATATATATATATATATATATATATATATATATATATATATATATGTGATACCGGGCAAGTGATCACCCGGGTCGTGTCCCAACGAGGTGTGAATAGGCAAATATCGTTTGAGGCTCGGAATTAAAGTGCTTGTAGGAACGTTTGAGAGATTATTTGGAAGTATGAATCAGAAACTTGAGCTACAAATTTGAAAATGTATAAGAAACTAGAAACAAGGATTAACAGCATAAAAATAAACGCGACTATGCAAAATTACAAAATGAATTTTAAACACGATTAGTCCTACGGGCCTATAGCTAATTTTTTTTTTTATAATCTAGATGACTAAAGTAAATTTTAGAAACAAGATTTTTTTTTTTTTTTTTTTTTTTTTTTTTTTTTTTTTTTTTAATATTTCTAATTATTATTTATTAAAAGCTATTTACCACTAAGTAAATGCTAATAAATACTAAAACGTTTAAATAAATCGGGAACTTTTTCTAACAATACTACAAGTTATTAATGACCTAAAAATAAAAGGAGGTGGGGATTAAGTTGAAAAATAAGCAGAAAATAAGCTACAAAAGCTGATAAGGGGGGAATAAGCTAAACAGACAACAATCTATTAAATACTAAATAATACAAACTATAGCAAGAAACATATGGCAGAGCAGATGGTATTGCGCTTGTGTGTTGTGTCTGATTTGTTGGCTAGGTCTCAGGTTCAAATCCCACATAACCCACTTCTTTGCAAAACATTTTCTTTCAATTATTTCTTTTTGCAAACTACCCGACAATGGATCTTAAGTAACTTATGAGAAAGGATTTTTGTGGAAACACTTTTGAGTAGCTTATGCCAGCGTACAGACCCAACAGGTTCAAATGGTTAAAGTGGTATTAACGAACTACAACTATCACAATGAGTTTTAAGCTAATACTAATAGACTTTATGCTAAAAATTAAATAATACACAAACTCAAGAAATCATTAACACAACTGATGCGTGGGAATCGCAACAGGCTTTACCTCTCGAGGGATCTCGAGAAGCTTACAACCCCCACCAGGCAGTGTACCTGATCGTTGTAGTATAGTATAGTGACAAGTACCGGGGGATTGATCGTTCAGCTTAGGAATAGTGTCGCTAGGATTAGAAAACCTAAATACTAGTTCTAAAGGTGAGGGATGATTATTTTTGTATTTTTATGTTTTATGGAAAGCACGTAAAAATCTCGGGTTTTGGAAGAGGGGCGGAATTAGTTGCTATTCAACTAACCCAAAACTAAGATGCAATCAAAATAAAATACTAAAAATGAAATTAAACTAATTTATACTAAGGATGTGAGCAGTAATTGGAGAAAATGTGTTTACTTAGATTTCACTACTCCCTAGATATCTTTTACACGTTAATTACTTGTTATAATTGCATGGATGACAGATCGTATTCCTTAATACCATTCATGGGGTGGCATACATAACTCCCCAATTCTATGAGCTCTTATCTCCTCCTACACCATGCCCAACACAACTATAGGGATTGTAAACAGTGGCTCATGCATTAAATACAACCAATAAAGACCTAGTACGCCTCGGTTCATGTTTCTTAAGACGTTCAAGCATGTTACCATTTGGAGATCTGCCAGTTTTCTTAAGCCTAACATATAAAATCATTCATCCAAAACAAGAATAAACAAGTAATTAACACATAATCAATATCTAGGTTTCATTAGATCTAAGCAAACACAAAAGAGATCTAGCCTAGCATAATGGAATTGAGACAAGAACAAGATATAGACAACCAACACATAGACATATTGATTGAATTAGAAGAACACTTATCTCAATTACAATGCAAGGTATCAAGGGTTTGGAACCCTTGAAAAACCTGTAAAAGTTGCACTAAAATCGTCTTTAGGGTTTCTCCAAAACTTCTCTTTTTTTTATGTGAAAAACTAGAAAACTATATATAGGAAAATAGGGGTGACGGCGTCAAGAACAAAGGTGTGACGCCGTCTTCTCGCCGCCAAATACTTCCTCGGACGGCCTTGATCTACTTCTGACGCCGTTAAGGCCTAGGCTGATTCGCCTTAAACTAGTTATCTTTTATTTCTCAACCACTTGTGAATGGTCAATAGTAAAGTCAAACTAATCAAGACAAATGCTTCCGTGGAATACAGTGTTTCCCCGGGTCGTAATGTCCCAACGAGGTGTGCGATGTTTTATTAAAAACGAATCTGCGATCGAGTGAATGTGAACAGGGATATGAATAAAAGTGTGTGTGTGTTTAAACTAGGGTTTATAAAATAAAATAACTTAGGAAAACTATATTAACGATTACGTGAAACCTAGATATCTAAAACGTTAAAACGTACACCAATTTAAAATTAGACGCGACTGCGTACTAAGAAAAAGGTGAGTTTTAAGAAAAATAAACTATAAGGGTTAAAAAATGAAAATTCTATAAATTTAAACTTAAAATAAAATAAAATTAAAAAGAAAACTATTTTTTAGATTATTTTATTATTTATTATTAATTATTTAATTTAAAAACTATTTAACTATTTAATTGAAACTAATTTATATCAAACTAAAAATTATAAATACTACAAATTAAACTAAAAACTTATAAAAATATTTTCTAAACTTAAATTAGAACTTGAAGAAAGTATAAAAAATAAAAATAAATATTTTTGTCTTTTTATGAATTTTCTATTAATTAAAAACTATTTATATTATTTATACTAATTAAACTATTTTAAATTACAAATAATACTAAATCAACTTAGAAAATTATGAAAAAAAATTATAAATCTAATTAACCATCACAGGAATCCTAAAAAATTATAAAAACTTTATTTTATATATTTTTAAACTAGTTTACTAATTATTATTCTAATTATTAAATAATTACCAATTAAACTATTTAAATTATAAAAACTATTAAATGAATAGTAAAAATTCTAGAAAAATTACTAAAATTATATTATGACTTATAAAAGCTATTAAAAATATAAAAACTAGGTGTTACCTTATAAAAATTAATTATGCTATTAAAAACTTATTTATTGATTAATTATTAATAAAACTATTATAATAAATACTAAATGACAAAACAAAAATCTGAGAAAATTATGAAAATTACTTTAACTTAAAAGGAAATTAATAAAAATATAAAATTACAAATTACTTAATAAAAATCTAAAAATGAAAATTAAAATTAAATTAAATTAAATAGAAACTATCACTTATTTTTATGTTGTATTTTCTGGATTTTTCTTTTACAAAACTATATTATATATAAAAATAAGCAACTTTTGTAAAAACAACTAATTTAGAGCTTATTATTAAGCACTGTGGAAGCTTATTGCTACCACAGTTGACTTTGGTTGACTGAAATGAGAAATAAGCTCAAATGAGCTTATGTGGGACCCACCTTGGTTTATTCTGATCTAAATAAGTTAGTTGGACTTGTCAAAGCTCAATTTAGCCAAATAAGCTCAGTAGATAAGCTGATAAGCACAAATAGGCTACTCCAAAAACTTAGTTACAACACAGAAATGGGACAAAGTTTATGGCTTATTCTAGGTGGGGTCCACTGAGGCACAGGTCAAACAAATGGTCAATCTTAAGAGCCTACTAGGAGGGGGGGTTGAAAGATGCTAAGTTTGAGGTCTGGGGCCCACTATGGTGGTTACAAACCACCACCAAAGGTGGTGGTGTGGCCTGAATCTGCTGGTGCAGGGGAAGCTTATTCCCTGCAGTTGTGTTTAGGGGTGAGTGGGGCCCACACTAAAAATCCTAAAAATATAAGCTAGATGGAAATCAAAAGATAAGCTGGTAGAATGTAATTAGAAACAAGTTTCAAAGCCTAGGTCCTATTCCTAAATTCTAAACAATTCTCACTAGTTTTGGAAAAACCTGAGATAGGCAATTTGACTTTTTGAGTGAAACTTGCTAGTTTGACTTTATTGAACTTCTAACACTTCTAACTGATTGATGTTGATGTAATATGATACCTAAAAGCTATTTTAAGTTAAGATTACAACTAATGAGGTGATGTGAGTGATTTGAGGCTTCACTGTCCACACAGTGGACAGATGAGTGAGTTTGTTGTGAGTTTTGACTATTTTATACTATGAGGTTCCTATTTTATGACTAATTAAACCTATTAAGACCTAGGGTGACTTGATATAACCAAGAACAACAACTGAAACTCAAGGTTCAGTGGTGGATTTTACTAAACCAAACACCCCTTTAACTATGACAATTTATGATTTTCAAAGCTAAACAAGATTCTAATCCATAAAACTGATTCCAAATACTGTACTATGATTAACTAAGATCAAATGAACAAGAATCAATCACAACACAAGCATAAAACTCAGATTTGTCAAGTATGAGTTTCACACTGCGTAATTTTTGATTTTTAGTAAAAGCTTAATCCAATGAATACAATACTGATTTTACTTAATATTATAACTTAACAATACTATTTAAACATGAAATCACAAAGATCAAAGCAATAAACTTACATCTACAGTGAAATGTAAAAAATGGTAAAAAGGCTTACAATGGAATCAAACTGAGAACAATGAACCAATGAACGTGTAACCAATCCTATCACCTCCCAAAAGGTTCTAAACCAGCAACATATCCAAATAACACCCTGCTCCAATCTTCTTCCTCTCTTTCCTCTATTTTTTATTTTTACTTTATTTAATTTGTATTTTTCTTATTTTTTTTTTCTTTTATGAACTAACCAGCTAAGTGATGTTTTCCTAAGCTTATTTGAGCTTTGTCAAAGCTTAAATGAGCTTATGAAGTCAATAATAACAACAACTACCAACAAACAAGTTTTGTGAGATTTTTAAGAAATTAAGAAATTCAAAAACTGAGATACAAACTGAAATCTTAAATTGATGATTGACAAAGATTAAAGATACACTGAGACAACTTAATTGAATGTTTAAAAGCTTTAAGATTACATTGAAATGCTAAATTAAACTATTCGACACTAAACTACACTACTCTAATCTAATACTTCATCTCTTCTACTTCTTTTCCTTTTTGTAGCCCTTTTCTGAGTTTGTGGGACCCACTGGGTCATTTCCCACCAATTCCCAGCCGTTGATAAGGCCTAAGCAATCCCCACCGTTTAAATAACTTTTTTCGCGCCAAAAGTCCAAGGGTGTCAGTGTTATGCGTGGAGAAGTTTTTAGGGGTTTTGGAGGGTTGTGTGAGGTGGAGAGGAGTGGGGAGCAAGTTGTGGAAGTGAAAACTGTGGGAGGGTGAGTAGTTTTGGTGGTCTGTGTGGTGAGGGTGGTATTGGAGGGGAAGGGTGAATAGTAAGGGTGGTTTGGCGGGGTCAACGCAGGTCAAAGACCTGGTTTTATTTAAGTGGGGTTGGACTGGGCTGGGTGTTGGGCTGGCAAAGGGAGTGGGCTGGTGGATGTTTGTATTTGGACTTGGTTTGGTTTTATAATAACATAGGGGTCCGTTTGGTTAATAACTTGAAAAATCACAAGGACCAAATTTGTAATATAGGTAAAGTTGAGGGGCTGTTTGTGGCATTTTTCCAAATTAATCACAAGGGTCAAAATTGCCATATGTGAATAGTATAAGGGTATGTTTTGATAATTTTCACTTTTAAATACCCGGGGACTATTTATGCCAAACCTTCAAACTTGAGGGACCAATTATGTAAATTCACCAAACTTCACACCAAGGACCATTCCTGCAAAAGATTAGTAATACAAGGACCAAAATTAATTTTTCTCAAAGTTTTTACATCCCAGGGACCATTTCTGTCAATTTGCAAAGTACAGGGACTAAATTTGTAATTTTATGAAACTTTGCACCAAAGGACTAAATATGTAACTTTATGATTAAAAAGGACCTTTGATGACTTTTTCATGTTTTAAGAATAACCAGGGACTAGTTTTGACAACTTTTGAAACTTGAGGGACTGAAACTGCCAATTATGCAAACTTTGTACGTTTTTCATCTGTTTTTGCATATTTTGCATTTGAAACATATAAAACACACCTCTAAGATATTTTAAGTATTTTGATACATATTTGAGTGTTTTTGTATGTTTTGGCAGTTCAGATTAGTATAAAATGATGAGTATTAGACACTCATCATAGGCCGTCACACAAATTACTCTTGACGCCCTGTGTGTGACGCCGTCATCAACTACGGATTTTAATTCTTGAGGTTTGACGCCGTCATGAGTTTACTCTTGACGCCTTCATGTACTGTTCCCAGCATGGAAAATTGAGACTTTGCCGTTTTCTTCACTTTTATGCTCCAAAAACGTTCAAAATGGCTTCTTTTTCAGAATTCACTCTCCAAGTACCTAAAATCACAAAAGGAACGATTTAGGGCAATATTTGATCAAATAAAGTCGGATTCGGGCTTAAATGACCCCCTAAAAACGGATCATTTTTCGCCTCATCAACAACTAAACAAGCAAGCAACCACAATCACCAAGCTAGAAAAAGCTAGGAACAAAATTCGAATAAGCTTGGAGATCAACAGATGTGAAGCTATGCTATAAAGCCATATTAAGGAACTAAGCAAATATCACCATAACTATAAACCAACACAACGGAATTTGAGCTAAATGCGTAATAGTACACAAGCTCAGGGAACTACTAACAAATAATAACAACAATCAACGGGCTAAAATCAAATAGTTACAACGATCAAATAAGTTCAATGTTTACTGATATAAATCAGCAAACACTAATCTAAAGAGGGCTACTTGTAGGCTCAAATACGCTGAGAAAACAAGCAAGACATAGCAAATTAGTTTTAGACCCAACAAATTGGTACTACTAACCACCCATAACAACGATAATCAAGTAAAAAGCTTAAAAATTGAACCAGTTATTTGCTATGGAAAAAGGGGTTAGAAGAGAGATAACACAAGTGCAGGGCACATGAACACCTAAACATGCAACTTTGGAAGTACTTCAAGATAAGCTAACGATTTTCAAATCTGAATTTTCTTTTTGTCCCAGGTAAACGAGAAACAAATTTACCAAGAAAAGCAATTTTTAACTAATTTCACACAAGATTGACTCCTACAGATTATCTGGTGTATTGCTCCAGTTTACAGAATCAGAAACCTATTTGACTTTTTCTCAAAGTTGACTAAAGTAAGTTTAAGACCACTTCTACTTGACTGAAAATGATGTACAATAAAACTAAATTAAATAAATTAAACGACTCTTAAACTTAAAGTGTAGGTTATACAAACTGAAGATATCAACAGGTTGAGTAAACTGAAATTAACTAAAGATTTATATGGTTTTAATGTTACTACTATCCTACTTGGGCTTCGAGATAACTGTAACAACTAAAAGCAAATATTAAACAGCTTTGAGCACAAGTTAGGGAGCTAATCCAAACACTACGTAAACACTGCTACGGAACCTTAATGGAGCAAAAGATGAATTAAGCTACGAAGCTACAAGGTCATACTAGTTTGAGATGAACAACAACAAGCAGGAACAAGCAGCTAAAAACAGAATCAAATGGCAGGTTATCACTAAAACTAGCAAGAACAAGTTGTGCAAAGTTATACCAAGAATGAAGAAATTAGGAAATGAGCGTGTAGAACCTTTAATCTAACTGCCGTGGCGACATTAATTTCAACCTATCCTAATGCTTCCCATGAAGCGCTAAACCAATTTGAACCATGATTCTTACAGCTACGATCTCTTTTTCTCTTCTTGTTTTTCTGTTCTCTTTACGCGACCTTTTATAATTTCGAGGATTCCTTATGAGCTTATGAAAGCTTGAAACCATAAATAAGCATAAACAAGATTTCTGACTCAAGAACTTAAAATTGTCATTCCTTTTAAAAACAAGCAGCAAGCTGCTAACTTAAATTAATTTTTGAGAAAAAAGATTACAACATTCGACTACCATTAAAGCATGAACATATCTTATACGCATAAATAAAAATCATGAAAAGAACTTTTACTGGAACTTAAAATTTTTATTATAACTGAAATTGGAATACAAGGCTTGACACTAAAATCTTAAAACTGGAATTGAAAGAGCAGATTACAATTAAACTTAAAACTATGTTAAAAACCTACTTGCCATCAAAGGCTTACAAGCACTCTTATTTATACTAAAATACCAACTAGGGGGTCTTTACTTGTGCTTGTTTAGAACAAATCCCACCCATTGAATTATCTTGAAACAATCTCAACCCTTCATTGTATTTTTGGCGCCAATTTTGGGGTTGTGATGTGCCAGCCTGGAGATTCAATATCTTGTGGAGATACTGAGGGAACAAGAAGGTGGCTGGAGCAGGTATGTTGGGGGAGACAAGAAGTTGGGAGGATGTGTAGTTGTGTTTTATTTGTTAGGATGATGTGTAGTTCTTTGTCTTGCTTGTGATATCCTGGGGAAGTGAAGGGGATGGAGGTGGGAGACTTTTGTTGTCCCTGGCACATATTATTGAAACGCTAAGGGGGCTTTGGGCTAGGGTGATGGTTGGGCCTGGTGTTGGGTGGATCAGGGGTTGGGGTTTGGATTGGATTTGGTGGGTTGGTTTATTAGTGAAGGATGGGTAGGGGTAATAACTAGGATCCATTTGGTTTGTAACTTAGATAAGCCCCAGGACCAATTGTGTCATTTCCTGATTTTTGAGGAGCATGTTAGGTCGAATTCTCAAAGTTGTTACAAGGACCAAAGTTACCAAGTTCTAATATTAAAAGGACCATGATTGAGTTTTCCACAATTAAATATCCCAGGGGCCGTTTTTGACATTTTCGAAACTTGGGGGACCAAAGTTGTAAGTTTTGAAAATTTGAACTTTAAAGGACTTATTTTGACAACTTGTGAATCCCCAAGGACTTAATGATATTTTCATATTTTTAAATAACCATGGACTAGTTTTGACATTTTATGAAAGTTGGGGGACTGAAACTGCCAATTGTGCAAACTTTGTTCGTTTTTCATTGTTTTTACTCATTTTGCATCTGAAACGTATAAAATACGACCCCTGGGATATTTTAAGTATTTTTGATGCATTTCTGAGTGTTTTTGGATGTTTTGGCAGTTCAAATATGACAAAAATGATGAGTGTTTGAGCACTCATCACAGATCTCCATTGTGTAACTTGCTTGAACGTCTTAAGAAACATGAACCGATGTGTACTAGGTTTTTATGGTTGTATTTAATGCATGAGCGAATTCTAGTGATCACATGTTAGGAGCTTCTTAGCCGGCTCGACATAGGAGTGAAGTAGGAGCTTATAGAATTGGGGAAGTAAGTACGCCACCCCATGATTGGTATTAAGGAATATAACCCGTCATCCACGCAACTGTAACAAGTAATTAACCTGTAAAAGATATCTAGGGAGTAATGAAATCTAAGTAAACACAATTCTCCCATATATTGCTCACACCACTAGTTTAATTTAGTTTATTTTCATTTTTATTATTTTATTTTGATTGCATCTTTAGTTATTGGGTTAGTTGACTAGCAACTAATTCCGCCCACTCCTCCAAAACCCGAGATTTTCACTTGCTTTTATAAAATATAAAAAATACAAAAAGAATCATCCCTCACCTCTAGACCTAGTTTTTAGGCTTTCTAATCCTAGCGACACTATTCCTGAGTTGAACGATCAATCCCCCGGTACTTGTCACTATACTATACTACAACGATCATGTACACTGCCTGGTGGGGGTTGTAAGCTTCTCGAGATCCCTCGAGAGGTAAAGCCTGGTGCAATTCCCATGCATCAACAGACATAGTCATCAATCTCCCACTTGCTTCTTGCCCTCATCTGTTCCACAGTAGCAGCATCCCCATAATCTTCAGGAATAGCAGATGTGAGAATAAACACCACATTCCTACTTGACAACAAGAATTGCATCTTCTTTTGCCATCTTCTGAAATCAACACCTTCAAAATTTTTCAGCTTGGAAAAGTTAGCTGCCATATGCCTCATAACAATAGCCATTGATCATCACTAATAGTTTCTATTGATTGTTGGTTAATGTGTGTTTGGAGTGTTCCCAGAACAAGGTAAAGATAATCAATGAGTACCGCATATTCACTTGAAATCGTGTTATCACTTTCCAATATAAACTATTCGACCCTATGCCTGGGTTACACGAATATCTCTATGGGATAAGACCAAGTTATGTTCTTGTTTTAGGCACAAATCAAGAACCTAATCGTATTCAAGTGTTTAGGGTTTGTGTTAATCGTCGTATTCATGCGAAATGTTATGACCTCTATTTATAATAGAGAATATTCAAACCCTAGCAAAGGGAATTATGTATAATTAACTGCCCATTAATTATAACATAATACTTTCCATAATAGTAGGATTTATTGGTTATCAACAGAATCAATAAGCTTATCAGCAGAAACAAGCTTATCAATAGAAACAAGCTTTTACTAGCAGTGGTAATGTTAACACTAGCAGTGGAAACCTGTTAGTCTTAACACTAGCAGCAGATTCATAACACTACTAGCAGAATCAGATCAGTAGAAACAGATTCACACTAGCATAACCACTATTGAGTCAGGGAATTCAGTGACCAAATGGGTGTACACTCCGTACCTCCAAACCCATTACCAATTGTAAATTAGTCCCTCAAGTGCTCTAAATTTTCCAACATGTTTGCTTGATGAAATTGGTGGGCTTATCACACATGTTAGATGCTAATGTTGGTAGTGGAATGAAAACATAATGTGACGTTGGGTTGACAACGATAATGTTTGTCACCATTACACGCAACCAGACAGCCTTATACACCCGTAACGACAACAAGGACGACGAGTGCAAAACATTTTCTAGAAAACTAAACAAGAAAACATTCCAACAAACTAAAAGGACTATTTTTCATAACTCACTCCACCTACTTTCCCCAATCTTTACACCACCCCACCCACCAGTCTCTCTCCCGTCAAACCATGGCGATCCGCCCCGTACCCAAACACAAAAACCCATCACAAACTTTTATACAAAAAATTTACAAAAACCCAAAAATACCCTTCGCTTGTGCTCTGCTTTTAGCTGATGCTGTACTTACAGCTCTCATCATAGCCTATGTTCCATGTAAGTACTATTTTATAAAAACTTGTTACATTTTTGGTTATTAAGTTATAATTTGTAATGGTTGAATTTGGATTATTTGTAGATACGAAGATTGATTGGGATGCCTACATGTCACAGGTGAGAGTTACTTATGTAAACCACCTAGTTTTTTGAATTGTTTTTAATGATACGAGGTTTGTATTATGTTCTAAGTTAGAATATTTGGTCTTTGATATAATCGTCACTCTTAAGGATACAAAAATGTAACTGAAATGGTTTGTGCATCTAAATTGGAATATAAATATCATTGGTTATTTGCGCAATTTATTATATCGATTTAGTTTAATAAGTAGGGTGAAATGATTGTATGTACAATAACTGTTGAGAATTTATATTGCGAAACCATTTTCGAGTATGTCTTTCTTTGTCTACTAAAGAGGTGCATTTTTATCTAGACGACATTCTGAATTTGATATAGGTTTTGTAGTACTAGAATTTGGATGTGTGTTTTCAGTTTGATTACATTTCTAACACTCTGGGCTCATTGATAGTGAATAGACACGGAGACACCTATCTCAATTCAAGTCTCAAACCCTTTCCTTTTTAACTGTAAATAATGAGAGATTTGTGACCGGAATTAGTGGTGTTTGGGAGATTAAAGCTGATTTTGCCGTTCACATTATCAAAATTGGATAATCAACTGTGACAAAGTGTAACATGGAAGATAATCATAGGATGCTTTTTTGCTTTAGCAACACGCTATAACCTGATAGGCTGTCGTATGAGTGTCTAGAATCTGGACATTGCAATTACTTGAGGACTCTAAAGACAAAGTAGTCAAACACAGATTACTTATTATTTCATCTCAAATTGTCAGATAGTCATTTTCAGTTTTCGTCCATGAGAAGCACTCAAACTTAGTTATCAAGCCTATTGAAATGTAAGAATCAGACAAACGGTTTTAATAAGCAATCGAAACACTCCCTATCAGTTTTGCGAATTGAAAGTAAATGTTTTGACATCCAAATTTTATTTGCAACTTTTTTATAAAATGATGAATGGAATGAGTGACCAAACAGGTTAATGGATTTATTGAAGGAGAAAGAGATTACAGCAATCTGAAAGGAGATACTGGACCATTGGTGTACCCGGCTGGGTTTCTGTATATATACACCGCCATACAGTATGTTACAGGAGGCCAAGTCTATCCTGCTCAGGTGAATTCTTACTTGCATATTTGGAACTAATTTAAATCACTTGCAATGGGCCTTTTGCATTATCCTTTTTCTATACATATGATTGAAAGTTGATGGTATATGATGAACTAGTTTTTCAGTAATGTAGGGCTAAAAATGGTTGAAACCAACCAATCTTCAAATCATTGGGTGGTTCAGGCCATAAAATTTGATTTTCAATTTTTACGTCTTTTGACTTTTTTTTGGGTCGTATCTAAGCAGTTTTTCTTGCATGAAAGGTTTAGGGACATGAATGTGATCGATAAAATAATGGAATTTGTAGGTTGAATCTAACTTTAGTAAAAGTTTAAAGGACGAAACCACTGCTAAAGAAAGGTTAATACTGAAGAGTATAATAGCGAAAAAGTTGAAAGTTTGTTTGTTTTTAGCATTAGTTACCCAATTGTATTATATTGGAATTTGGTTCATTATATCGTAGCATGATGATGTCAAATACTGGTGATAAGGTTCAAGTTTTGTAGTCAAATTAGTCAATCCTGTCATATTGGAATCTGGGTCACTATATCGTAGCATGATAATGTTGAGTGGTGATAAGGTTCAAGTTTTGTAGCCAAATTAATCAAATGGGATGCGGGGGACAGGGGTATTGGTTTTAGAGGATTATATGGGTAACATGTAAAAAACTAAATCAAGGGTAAATATTTTTGTAGTTTTCAAACAATAGAAATTGCGTATGTGGGTTATGGGTTCAGGAAATGGACAATTGAGTCAATTTAGATTCAAATGTATATGTGATGCAGTGGTTCAGCTATACTCTTGTACCAGAGATAAGTCAATGTTTTAGATGATTTGAGATAGCTGTATCTATATTAAAGTAATTTAGAACCTGTAAATGTATTTCATGCAAATGCCATCTGTGTTTTGAAGATTTTGAGGCTAAATAGATCTGTGAAACCTTTTCATCTAAACGTCTGCAGTTCTATCTGCAGTCAGTCAATTACAGATAATTTATGGGGCCGTTTTATGTTTTCAGTATCTAACTAAGTTTTAATCAGTGGTTCATAATGTTTTGTGTTATTTCAGATTCTCTTTGGCTTTCTCTACATTGTGAATCTTGGAATAGTCCTATTCATTTATGTTAAGACTGATGTGGTATGAACAATTTCTGTTTATTTACAAGCTGTTGATACTTAAGCAAGCATTTTGATGTATATTATTGACTGTACCATCAGTATATGTAACTAAAAAATGTGGTTTTCTGTTTATCTTGCAGCTACCTTGGTGGGCCCTTGCTTTGCTTTCGTTATCTAAAAGATTGCATTCTATCTTTGTGCTACGTCTCTTTAACGACTGCTTTGCCATGACTCTTTTCCATGCTTCTTTGGTTCCGCTCCTTTATCAGAAATGGCATCTAAGCTTAATAATTTTCAGGTTTCTCTATTTTTAGCCTATAAAAAGAAATTCATCCTGATGTTTTGAGATCAACAAAGCAATAGAAGGCTTCAACTTGGTTTTTTGTTTTGTTTTGCAGCGCAGCTGTTTCGGTGAAGATGAATGTACTTCTGTATGCCCCGCCTTTGCTTCTTCTCATGCTTAAGGTATGCTTAAAGATTCTTTAGGATTGTTGAAGTTTGTGTATTATCCTGCATGCATTTCATCATTTACTCAACCTACAATTTATCTGTTTCAGTGTATCGCTTTTAATACAGGCTATGGACGTTATCGGGGTGATATCAGCTCTAACAGGTGCAGCAGTAGTACAGGTGTTTATTCTCATCTTATCACATTATCAATCCGTTACGTATGACCATTAGCAATTAGCAGTTGTGAAATGTTTTACTGCCCTGAGTTGTATGCATAATATTAGTTTTTCCATCCTTTTACCAACTTTTGGTGTTCATTATGCAGATTGTGTTGGGGTTACCGTTTCTATGGTCATACCCAATTGAATATCTATCTAAAGCCTTCAATCTTGGACGCGTTTTTATCCACTTTTGGTAATCTTCTAAGCCCATAAATTTGCAAAACTATCGAAATGCTCATTTAAACATGTTTTTCGTAATATATGGAATTCTGCTTTTAGATATATCATCTTCTGTTTACCAGGTCCGTGAACTTCAAATTTGTTCCTGAACCTACTTTTGTGTCAAAGGAGTTTGCTCTCATCTTACTAGTTGCTCATCTCGGTGGTCTGGTGATTTTTGCGCATTATAGATGGTGCAAGTAAGTATGAGATCTTATGCTAAATGAGAGAGAAACCAACATTTGTCTTCACGTTGACTAAACGTTTAAAACTCTTTATGTTTAACCTTTTACAGACATGAAGGAGGATTAGTCTCTTTCTTACGGTCTAGATTCCTTCAAATGCAGCTCAAAACCAGCATTACAAGCTCTTTCCCTCTCGATAAAAGTAACAAGTCTAGCTCTGGTTTGAAGCTTCTCAAAAGCGAGCGTAAGTTAACCTTCGCTTACCATGCTTTTGTTTGTGATACTTGACTAACCATAACTGTTGATAAATTACGCAGATATTGTTACAACTATGTTCACCGGCAATTTTATTGGCATTGTATGTGCACGATCTTTGCACTATCAGTTCTATTCCTGGTACGCTAATTTTGTGTGTGTGTGTGTGTGTGTGTGTGTGTGTGTGTGTTTGGGGATTTATTTATTTATTTTTTATTTACTAATGACAGTGTTTGGAAATTTATGCAGGTATTTCTGTAGCTTACCATATCTTTTATGGAGAACACCTTATCCGACTATAGTTCGGTAAGTCAATGGACCATCTTAGTTCATTAATGGTAGTCTCATTAGGTCAATAAATCCTTTTGCAAGTCATTCTAATTTGCTTATATGGTATGGTCTTGCAGGCTGTTGCTGTTTGCAGGGGTGGAGATCTGTTGGAATATTTTCCCATCCACGGTCTACTCTTCCATCACGCTCCTTACTATACATGTAATCATATTGTGGGGTCTCTGGATGGCCCCACCTGAGTATCCATACGAAGGTGACAAATCACAGGCTGGAAAGAATGCCAAATGAAACTGCTGAGTATACATCTTGTTTTGTTGTTAGGGATCAACCCGTCGGCTAATTCTTCTTTCATATTTACTTTCATGTTTGTACTATAGAGTATAGACATTTTGGGTAGAATTCAAATATATGGGACCATTGTATATGTAAGCTAATGCACGATCAGTGTTTCTTTTGTTTATGTTATGGTCCTTGAGTTGACCGTTAATTTCATGACAAAAAGGGTGTAGACGGGTTAATCCTGTCCATAATTATAGCCAAAACCAACTTACTTGACATGCCATATGACCAAACGCATTTGTGTGTGCACTAAAAGAATGACGATGAACATGACGATAGCATATGGTTGTTTTATGGTGTTTATGTTATGCGGCGATTTTCAGATTTTGATAAAAAGCTTGTTTTAACTTCGGAATATGAAATTTGCAATATTCCGGTTTGATCCTAAATCTAAAATACAAATTTATTTAGAGAGTTTGAAATTTGCAATATTCCTGTTTGATCCTAAATCTAAAATACAAATTTATTTAGAGTGTTTGGTATCATTTCGGAGAAGGTCATCTTATTACTGGGTTTGCGAAACACAAATGATCAAAAAATCAATTTTTTTTGGCAAAACCTCCTATAAAAGCGATTATGTGCAGTTTTTATGACACAGTTTTGGAATGGTTTCCGGAAAACATGTTGAAATTCAAAACTTGTAAACTGCAAACATATAATCTGTTTTGAAACGCAACTGCCAACCTTTGAATATGCATATAAACATGTTGGGCGTTTGATTCATAAACGTAAAGTACTATGGTGTTGGAATGGGAATGCGTGAACAAAGCTACCACTGTTTGTGGGTTTAGAATATGCCTACTACATTTGTACAATTGGTAGCCGTTTTCGAGTTCTCTTTAATTTGTGCATTTCTAGCTACTGTATCTAACGTATCATCATATCCTTATAGACTATAACAAGTTTAGTAGGAAGACAATGGCACCAATGGTGATCATCAGCAATGATAAATGAACCGATGATGATTCAGCCCGACTATGGCCATTCTTGTGAGATGATGTATCGACCTTGTCACAACTAAGCCCATCTTTGCCTCCTTTACACATGCTAGCAAAAAGCCCGGGAGGATATTTCCCATACAAATTAATATAACTAAACAAAGTCGATGCACAATTAGTCTTCTCATCATTAACTTGCTCCCAGTGAGGGCAAGCAACTTGCAAAAAGGAGTTACAACATGGGTCACGTTGGTATACAGGTCCTTTGCATTGGCTCGTGATGATTGTGTAGTTCTCATTCTCAAAGTTCACCGGACAAGCTGCAAAAAATTGTGACACATTTATCAGAATTTCCCTTTAATCTTTTCAACCATGACGTGTCATGTATCGAAAGTTGTATGTTATCCTAAAGGTTCATCTTTTAGGCACGACAAAAGATTACGCACATGAGCATAAGGATTCCATTTGTGTTGCTTTGTTTCCACAACTTAACGTGTCGGATTTTCATTTTACGGCATTATTGAAATCTAATGTACCAAATGAACAAATGAACCAAATGTTTTCACGCATTATCAATACGAATCAAGAAAGGAAAAACATACATTGTTTCTGTTGAAGAAGATTACGTGTCACCCCTCTATGAGATTCAAGCGCGTTATCTATCAGAATTCAAAAATGATCAGAAATCACATCAATGAATACCATTTCATATGCCACAAGAAAATTTGTTGAAGAAAATTATGAATTTTACATGATATTTGAGGAGAAGAGGCAACAAAAGTAGGAGGCAAAAGGAGGAACAAAACGAAATGCATTACCCAAAATAAATCCATCACTTGTTCTCTTTTTGCATCGATATCTATTTTTGATCTTTCACCTTTGCATTAATTTTCTTGAATATGTCCTTTCTTTTGGGCAAGAGGAGATACAATAGAATTCAAGAATGCATGCTTCATGACTTCATCTTGTTACAAAATAAAATCCAATAATCTAAGCTTAATCTTGTAAGATGCATTCAACCCCATGATTTATTTCTCTTATTACACTTTGACTCTATATATTGTAACAATGCTCACAACTTCACATAGATCTAGTGCCGTAAATGAACCGGATGAACATGAACGAAGATTTGTTCATGTTCGTTCGTTTAATTTTAACCGGACAAACAAATAGACATGAATATTTAAACGGATGAATTTTCTTGTTCATGTTCGTTTATTAAGAAAATGAGTTATTCATATTTGTTTATGTTCGTTTATTAAGACACTAAACGAACATAAATAAACGTAGAAAAACAAACATTAAGTTCACTAAATTATGCATAATGTTTTATTTTATAAGTGTTGTATTGTTTAAATAAACCAGTTTTAAAAGAATACAAATTTTAAGATATGATATACAAACACAAACAGATAAATGAACATAAACGAACGTTAATAAATGCATAATCGGACGTTCACGAACATAAATGAATGGGCTGACATTTTTTCATGTTCGTTCACATTTAACTAAACAGACGTAAAATATTATTCATATTCATTCATTTAATAAAGGGGCATAATAAACAAATATAAATGTTCTTTTTACTGAACGGTTCATGAAATGTTCACTGAATGTTCAGATCGTTTACAGCTCTACATAAATCAAAAAAAAAAAAAAAAGTTCAATCGGCTATTATAGTTTGTTATGCAGAAGTTTAAAAAAGAAAAACTTCATCGTATCAATATTATTTTTTGAACAACCAACTATCACACAATAATATATATCTCACATTTATTTCCATTTAAAGCCTGTTTGATATAAGGGGTTAGACATGTAGTTTGTAATTGGATGTAACTATTCATATTTTTTCGAGAATATTGGGATTGTATTAAAATTAGGCATTTGGTTGCCATGCTTGGTTTTAGGATAAATGGTGTCCAAATATTTTCCATATGCATCCCTGCTACATGGTCAGGTTTCGAGACTAGCTTCATCTTTTTTTTATAAGAGATGATTTGCACATCAAGTTTTGATTGACACACTCCAATGTAAAAGTATAATAAGCATCTTGTAATATATGTATAACTGTTTACTGCAAAGATTGGAGTGTGCCAATCAAAAATTTGAAGTGTGCAAATCACCTTCCTTTTTCTATATTGAGAATTAGGTAACATATTTTCAATCACATGTCAATCTCATATTTATTTATATTATTCTTTTTATTATGTTTTTAATCTTAAAATATTATATAATTCACATATTATATTATTTTATCTCTTACATCAAATCCAATATATTATATTATTTTATCTCTTACATCAAATCCAAATCATAATTAAATCCAAATCCAAATAACTCTAAGCCTAAACTTATTTACAAACCAAACATGCTTTAGTTGAGTTGTCATTAAGATACAAGTCCCGATTCTCAATTTTTAGAAAAGAGTAGTAACAAATTAACAACAATTAATTAATAGGGTTAATTCCATATTTGCTCAATAAAAATATCAAAAGCACATATTTTCTCAAACATGTATCAAAATTATTGTATATTATACATTAATCACTTGTAAACCGAGTAAATATGACAATTGGGTGTGTTTGGCTAGTGTCTATGGGAATAAGGGAATGAAATGAAAGTAATGAAGTATTGTTTGGTTTGTGTATATGTGTATGTAAAGTAAAAATCATTCTAAGATATTAGGTTTGCTCATAGGAGGCAAGGGTGCAATATTTGGATCTTTCATTCGATCACTTGTGTCTTATTTCTTATAAAAAAAATTATTTCTTGAAGATGAAATAAGAAAACACAATATAGTTGTCTTACGATAAATAATACACAAGTAAATAATCATTTATAGAAGGCGTTTGGTTTGTTAATGAGAATCACTATAGCTTTGTAAACCCACTATGCTTAGTGGGTATGAGATTTGTCTATTTGTGTGAGTTTCATAACCATATCTTAAAAATAAAACTCATCAACCAAACAATTTATGAAAAATGAAATTCATTCCTTCATTCCCCACCTATAGCTATGATATCCATCCTTATTCTTTACAAAATACTTTAAAATACAAAAAACGCGTTTAGTTGATGTTTCCATTTTGAAGAAAGGAAGGGAGGGTTGTGGATTACAAAGGAAAACAAGAAAAACAACTAAAATTTATTTTATAATTTTTCTTGTTAAGCTAGAAAATAAGAGATTTTATGTTTTGCATAACATTTTGTTAAAAATGCTTATTTGAACGCGATTTTTGTTTTAATTGTTTTCCTAAAACAAAATATTTTGAGGAAAACAAGCAACTAAATGCACCCAAATATTTATTGAGAGGCTTTATTTTATTTAAAAATAAGTTTTACTTCTATGATAAAACTATTTTTGAAAGAGAAGTGATATTTACACCACTTTTTTTTATGCACACACCACAATATTATATCATTAATGCACATGTTACAACATGCTATATGCATAATTGTGGTGTGTGCATCAAAAAATGTGGTGGAAGTATCACTATTCCTCCGTTCCAAGAGAATAGCAAAGTTGTAAAAATAACAAACAAAAGCCTTTTCACCAACAATCAAAGGAACACTGAAACCACAGATCGATCAATTCATTCACATTCAAATTCGCTACAATAATAACAATGGTATTATAGAACGATCTAATCCTTATTTCATTTTTAGGTTTTCATTTCTGCAACATTCTGTATAATTCCTTTTATTCAATTCATTATTTTATAATAATCGATTAATGTTTATGCTATGATGAATGTTTATATAATTGTGCGATTATTATATGAATCTTTCATATTTTAACTATCTATAGATCTGCATTTTTGTTCTAGGCTTGTTGCGTTATGCTTGTCAAATATCAAACCTGCTACTTTTTATTAATATAAATAAAACTAAAATCATTTAGAAACTATGCTGTGGTTACTCGGTTAGGCCGTTTGGGACAATGAGGGTATGTTTGGCGTGCAACATTTTTGAGCAACTCGCTTTTAGCGTTTGAAATATAAAGCTTGTTTCACAAGTACCATGTAGCGTTTTGGATTTTGTTTCAACGCTAGTTTTGCAAATGCTACTCAAAGACGCTAATTTTGTCAAACACATTCTTAGTCTTTAAACTCGACATAAACATTTTTGTGATTGTGAGTAACAGGGTGTTTGCGATTGCTTATATAAAGCAGCACTGAGTGTGTGGATTAAATACTTTATAAGCGGCTTCATACATGCTTATCTTTAAAGGAAATAAGCTTTTTTAAAAAAGCTACCCCGAATACTCCTAATTCATTGAAGTTCGATTCTGTTGATTTTTTTTTTTTTTTTTTTGGGGGGGGGGGGGGGGCAAATAAGAACTTCTGTTGAAGACTGAAGAGTAATTAGAGTTAGACCTAAAAGACATGAACAGGTTAACTAACCGGCAAAACGTTGTTAACAGACGATAGTAAGCAAAATCAACTTCTGTGAAAACCAATGGTTGGTTCTTCGAATCCAACGGGGAGAAAATTAATCCCCTTGTGGCCACGGAGGTTCACCTGCGCCGACTCCGGGCTATCCAAAAAGGGTAGTCGCCTTGGGATTAGTCGGCTCACAATGTCGTGTCGGAAACCCATGTTTACCAAAAAAAAAAAAAAAAAAAACGGTTGGTTCTTCAAATGGTGATATTATGCTGCGTTGCAATAACCTGACTCTACCATCCATGGAAAATTGTCTGATACCAGCACTTGAACTTATTATTGCACATGGGTCAATTTGCTGTTTAATATTTGCATACGGTTGTGAATTGCTTATTTCTTTTGTTTTGCACATATACCTTTGACACAGTTTGCTCACTGTAGAAATGATTAAACTGCTTTTGCTTGTAGGAAAAAGATTCAGGAGATGGCAAGCAAAGTACTGCTGACATGACACAGTTTGTAAGTTCCATACACTCGTAGTTTTTATATATTAGGTTGCATTTTAGTCGATATATGGTCAAATACACTAATTTACTGTTTGATATTAGTATTAGACTATTGTGACCTTGACTTACCGCATATGTGGTGCTGGCTGATTGTACCTAAGCTTTTTGAAAGCGATTATTGGTTTCAGAGCTCACTTGAATACCATTATTTAGTTCTAATTTGTGAATTGCAAAACCACTACCGTAACTAATGGGAATACTGTTTTTATCTGCAGGTTCAAACCCTTCTCCACCAGATGGTAAGCTGTAAATGGAAGTATTGTTCTTTATTAGTATGATTAAACTTCTACTTTGTACTAATCGGTTCTCTCTTTGCAGCAAAACAGATTCCAAACAATGTCAGACTCTATTGTTTCAAAGAATATCCTTTTTACATATCTGTTTTCTAATATTGGATAGACAAAATATTGTGATGAGTTAAATGATTCTTGCTTCGCTAGTTGATTTACATATAACGAGTTTGTCATACACAAGTTCGTAACTGAATCTAACTGGTCACTTCATGCTTTTAGTGAGTTAACAAAACCTTATTATATGTTAGACTTAATAAGATTTCTTGGGTCCCGTAAGATTCAAAATATAATTCCTATGAGTTCTGTGTCCATGTTACTTTCTACCCTTGATGATAATGGTTTTTCTTCCAAGGCTTTATTTAGTTATTTTTGGCAATTATCCTCAGTCTTGGTCTTAGTTTATCTATCTCTTGGTTTCTGGTCATGATGGTATTCTTAGTCGTTCAGTTTGCATCTACTTAGTACTTTCAACTTTTAGGGTATACTATCTCTGTCTGCATTTTTTCTACAGATTAGTAGTTTTTACTGACTGTTAAATAAAAGATGTGTATCTCTAAAGTTACCTTAACTGCAATGTACTCGATGAGATGGGAGAAAGGATAAGTGAGTTGGAGCAGAGCATCAATGATCTTAGAGCAGAAATGGGAGCCGAGGGCACTCCACCTCCTGCAGTACCGATAGTACCAAAGAAGGAGGAAGGTTCTGCATAGCACCTTCCAGACCGAGTATCCATCCACTGACAAATGAGATTGGGTTTTGTGCGTAACTTTGGTTTCCATTATCAACTTGCCGCATTTAGAAATTAAGATGGGTGATAATATTCCATCTCTTTGTTATCTATATTTTTGCTATGTTGCTTGTTTAGGATGTTTTAACATGAATACCGCTGTCATGATTTGGAGTTATCATCATCGTCATTCATAATGACATATTGATGCTAGAAAGAGTAATGTGTTTTAATTTTCCATGGTAGCATGTTTGTTCTGTTTTTTATTTTATTTTTATAACCAGGTAGCTTTCTGTGTATGTTAGTCGAATACTTCCATTGCACATGCTTTTCACATTGCTTAAGAACCACGATACCCTCCTACACAAGAAAAAGAAAAAGATGATGCCTTATTGCCTTTGTTTTTAAAGAAACTGTTAAGATCTTTCAAAAGTAAAAGGTTGTGATAATTCTAAGTTTTGAATACTTCTAGTGTAGTGGCTTATGAGAACATCTGACAGCTATTTATTGACTTTGTATTATTAGATAACCTTTTATGGATAACACTTGGAGCTAGTTGTCATAAGCTTTACTATTAGAAGTTCTTAGGCACAGTCGACTTTTTAAAAGTCATGTCGTTTGGCTGAAACTGAAAGACTTAACATTTAGACTCTTCATATGGAAGAGGCCATTTTCATTAATAGCATGGACTAGAAGGTGTCAAAGACTAATAGAAAGAGTTAGATAACCCTTTCATGTACATTGTACTTGTTCTGCATCTAGTTGTCCAAAATGTGACCATATACAAATAAAAACCAACGACACTATCAAACATCGCCTAGAAGGTTCTGTATCTTGTATGTAGTAATGTTTGTGTCTGTCCTGATTTTTTGTGGTTTTCTGTGATACACCCAACAGTCGTAATATTTGGCTTTTGTTGTACGACTCCCTTTTTGCCGTCATTTCTCCCAAAAGTAGGAAGACATAATTGCATTTTTTCCTGTTTTAAGTTGTCCTAATTGTAGGATGTCATCTTATTGTTTTACCTGTTTTCGTTGTTCTCGAAGTAGGATGACATTTAATTATCATAGAGTAACTCTTAATCAAAATGATCACTGATGATATGTTTAGGACAAACTGAAAGGTAGCCATCAACATCTTGGAAATGAATGAATTTTTTTTGTGTATCGTACCTAATGTACATGAATTTTTGGTATGATCATCACTGTTCCAACTTAATGCTTTAATGAAATAAATTGCTAGATGAAACTCGACTCCCCTTTACTGGTATATCGATTATAACATCTAGATGGTGAAATGCTAAAAGTTGTGGATGTATAGTTGTTTTGAATGCGCTTTTATGATGTTGATTTCGAATTATATTCAAGATATCATTGTTTTTGCATATGATTTGTAGACGTGAAAATCAACAAACCCAAATTGTATTATTTTGTTTGTCCATACTCAGATAGTCAAGTTTACATGATTCAGTTATACTGTTTTTTTCCTCATTACTTTGTAACTACCATAGTACCCGCGCTATGCTGCGGCGTGAGTGCGAAATGGTTAGAAGCAATAAGTAAAAAGGAGGAGGCAGTGTATGTGTCCATCATTTGTCGTAACATTTAAGCATATGATACGTGATTTTGGTGGCGAACTTTTGTGCCTAAAAAGGATAATCATAAGTGAATATATAAACAACCCATAAAGTAGACGAACATATAGCCCATTTTCTAAACAACCTTCCTTCCTACCTTAGGCATGGATTAAGCTGCCCAGTTAGAAAATACACTTCCAACAGCAATATAATAAAGCATAATACCAGGATTGTAGCTTACTCCATACCTCACAACCTTGATATAATGCAAGATTACATTGAGTGGCATCATTTGAGACGGCAACTCACAACCATTCTGAACCTTTCCTATGTTCCAACCCAGCCTGACCATAGAGTGACCATACCAGTTGTAATATTGCATGACTCTCACCATATATGCTTGAGTTGTTGTGATATGATCACAATCAAAGAACACTAAGCATGTATCACTAATCCCCAAAAACAGGCAAAACTATTAAAAAAAAAAAAAAAAAAAAAAAAACTGTATACCATTGCAATATAAAGCGATATATCTAAGAGTACCTTTAAAAAATAATGCGCCATTTTGTGATGTTTTGCTTGGATATTAATAGGTGGAAGTTCTATTCACCTTTCAGTATAATTTATGCTATCAAGGATATTTATAGTTTTAAAAAGCTACTTTCAGTATAGGGCCATTTTCTAACAGCATAATATTATCTAGCCTAACATAACATATCAACTAGACTGATGTCAAGATATAACTATTCTTTGTAATCCCAATTGACTTTCAGATCCAAAGCGCAATTTGTCCCCTTTCCTCCATAAATGGTATAGTTGCTGCTACTTCTGCGTTGCGGCTTGAACGCGTGAGAGCCCTTCAGAATCACTTGCTCAAAGCCAGCATCTGCCTCCAAGTCTGCTTCGATTGTTAGGGATCCCCTCATGGGTACCGACAACACAGATCTCTTCAGCGTAATTTTGCCATCATTTAAATCAATGGGAAGATCAGATCGAAAAAGTAGTGCATCGTAGCAAGATCGAATTGGATTATAAGATTCAAAAGGAAAGTCACATCCATCATCATAATAAGCAAGAATAGTTCCAGTAACTTTACGAGGAGTCTTCGTTTTAAGGGTTACCTCCAGAACGGTGTCTACCGCGTCCTTTAGCAAAATGTAATACATATGGGTAACCCCATCCTCACCGTTAACAGAAAGACGACCACACTTGCTATCTAATTTCTTTGCCCAAAATTCGTTTGTATCTATTTCAAATTTGGTATTGCAAAGGTGGAAACAAGCATCATTCTTTTCAGTACTAACATTGAGTTCAATACGAATCCCAATTGTGGAAGAGAATGGAATCGGACAACGAGAGCTGGGATCGCCAAGGCATACAACCCCACCATTGCGCGTGTTTATGGGATCAGACCAATCAACGTTGAATAGTGGAACATAAGTAAAATCAGGGTCAGATACGTGAGACCCTGCATCTGGTAGTAACCCACTCCTATCTGTTACTGAAATAAGCCCAAACAACTTACCTTTTTTAAACTTGGAATCTGATGTAATAGTGGAACGAATCGCAAAAAGTTCGAACCGGGAATTTCTAGGTGGATCCCTGAAGAATATCAATTCAACAACCACAAATTAAAAATTAAAATAAAATAAAAATACAGCAATAATAGATAACATTTGTTGAACAGTAACAAAAATTCTGCAATAGAGATAGAGGACCAATTTATATAAGTTATTGAAGACCTCATGTATATACAACAGATGAAAAACACTTGTGCCTGACAGAGGAGTACCTTTCATAACATAATCTCTTTTCCCTAACATTAAGTGAGAGCATAAAGTGACAGTCATACAATGTGCTAATAAAGTAATAATAAGTTAACTTCTGCACCCTTATGAAAAATACAATATAACCATATCCTACATAGACATCACCTTTCGCAAAAAACACAAACTATAGAATTCCCTTCACCCACCCCACCAGCCACGGTTACATGGTGAGGTCGGTTGGGGAGAATCCATAACCGACTCAAACATGGTTTCTTTACCCCCTCATCTCTATAAATAGAGGTGAGGGGGGATGCTAGTTCTCAACATTCTTCTTGACTCGAATTGTAAGCTTTATTTGTGTTAATAAAGGGGTGTTCGAGGTACATCGTGTGCATATATTCTCGTTATATTTTGTAGGTTTTGATTCTTCTTGTTCTTCTTCGTTTGTTGTCCAACGCGGGTTTGCGTTTGGTATTGCAACTTGTGATCGATCGACGTTACGGTTCTAGGTTCCGCATTCGACATCTTCGGATTGTTGTCGAGGTATTTTCCAACAATAACTTTATTTCACACATACAACTATACAAGTTATTAAAAAATGGTTTTGAGCCACGTTTGGATCAATCTTGTAAACAGTGATCATAATAATTCTTTATAAAATCTAACATTAAACAAATCCACATTTCTATATAAAAATTTCAATTCTCAATGTTGGTGACCAAAACAGAACTATCGTTTAATAACTCAAGTTTACAAAACTATAAATAAAAAAAGAGACTACAACGGCTGAAATGAAAAACGAACGTTGGAAGTCACTAAAAGATGACTTTTGTAGCAGGTTTGGGTAATTTCCTAACAATAAAAACCGTAAATGTCTTTCTAAATTGAATAAAAAAACTAATGAAGTTGTTAAACTTATACATAATTTTGATTTTATTTATGGATTATATTACAATTACTGACTACAAGATGAACCAACCTTTACACCGTGTCATTTTTCTAAGGCATAATGAAAAGGTACAATATTTCAATGAAAAGGTACAAACAACCCTATATTTAACTTAAATTGCATGAAATGAACAAACTATCATATAAAATATCAATTATTTTCAATATTGAAATTGGTAGTTACCTAGCAACAGAAGCGGCGGAATAAGTAACAAAAAAATCCTTAAAAGGCTTCTTCTCTTGTTTTCTTTTAGCCCCCTTCTGTTTTCTTTTAGACCCCTTTTGGTTTTCTATGGCCGCACGAGAATTTACAGCCATCTCTTGTTCTGCGAATGATTGTAATGATTGGGCTGAGTTTGAGAACTCCTACACACAAAAGAAGTTCAAAACTGGTTATAAAATGTGAAACTGTGACTAATTGTTTTTTTTAATTGTGATGAATTATTCATACATGAGTCGAGTTATTTAAACTCGACTCAGTGTTTGATAGAATCCTTGATACTTTACTACGTACGTAGTACTTCATAATGAATTATTCATACATGAACTAATTCAACAGTATCTTAATGAATTTTATGATATCCTAATACACCCAACCCAATTTAAATTTGAGATTCAACTCAAAAGCTTAAATAAATCTCATATATTGCCTTTAAAAAAAATAGCAAAATAATCGATGGTTTATAAACAAAAGATGGTGCCACATGACAATATTCAGGGGGGAAAATCCCGACCCGAGAAACTGAATCTTCAAAAAAAATAAAAATAAATAAAGATCTAGATAATGCATACCTGAGTGATACCCAAAAGATGAAAGCATTTTTCCATTACCACTGCAGTTGCCTCACAAAGCAATAACGTGCTTGTCTCCGCAACAGACCCAAGCTGTCAAAACTTTCAAAGTTATATTTACCGGGATAAAAACCCTTTACCAAAAAAGAAGAAAAAAAAATCAAAGTTACGCTAAATCCTAACATAAATAATTAAGTCTTTATAAAAATCAAATTAGTTCATGAATATTGTTTCGGTTTAAGAGAGCCGAAAATTAAATTTTAACATGGTATGAGAAAAAGTATATATGTCAATGACTTGCTTTGCCATTTATAAAAATCAAAATAAAAATTTAGAATTAACTTTTGTTTAAGAGAAGTGGAATTTAAATTCAATGTTGTATGAGAAAAAGCATGTGAAAGTAACATACCTTGCGCACAGTGGAATAGTATCGGGTAAATTTCTTAGATAAACCGTGAAGGTATGCACAGAGGATATGCGGCGAGACAAATAGACAAGAGTCTTTGAGAACCTGAAAAGAAAGTCAGATTATTAACACAATAATATAATTTACATAATCATGTTAAAAAATATTAGGAAACTTACAGAAATCAAACTTTTGACTTCATTTTATTCTTCTACTATTGTGAAATGTGTTGATTAAGTCAGCCAAATTAGCATTGAATATCAACTAAATGTTGTACCCAGTTAGAAACCAAACTAGGTTTTTCAATTGGTATACTTATCTGCCCGTAGCATTGCTTACCCTAAAGCATGGAACCAGATAACTTAAACCATCATAAATTTAAGAGCATATGAGAAGAAACTATAATGTTTAGAGTAACCTATGCTTTATAAATTCAACTAGTGTTCCGTAAGTTCAAAGAAGTGATAGAAGTTCATTAAGATATTCGTTTTACCTCAGTAAACTCGAGTAAATGAAATTCCAACGCGCGTTCTTTACCTTCCACCCCCCTTCCTTTATTATTCTCCAATATTAACTGTGAAGCCTGTTGCGACCATATTTCAGTTAACTCGATATTCAAGAACTGTAAGCAAAAAAATTGGGGTTGCAACAACATTAAAACGGAAATAAATCCTTACCTTCTTTAGTTCATTGATGTCTTCACGATAATTCGTGGTAATTCTATGAATTCGAGCCCGTGTTTTTAGCAGATATACAAAAGTATTTTCCTATTTATCATTGAAATTGAGCATATAAAAAACAAGATCAGATTACACAATTCAAATCGGTGAGAAATACAATACTAGTATATAACAGCATAACATCACTAGTAGTGAAAGAACATCATAAGAATACCTTTTCATTAAGCATCTCATTGGCATCGAATGTGCATGCAGCCAATCTGTAGTTTTTTAAGAATGTATACCTGTTAAGAGCACAAAACACAAAGCATTGAATATGAATAATCAAGAAACTTGACCAGAAAGTAGGGTATACTTTTGAATTCAATATAAAAATTTGATTATACAGCAAGTTCATAGGAATTGACATCTGATAGCTAGGGCTGAGCAGCAGGTCAAAACCAGCCAGAACCGATCAAAACCGACCCGGAAACCGATTAGTGGAAAACATGAACGAAGAACCACAGTGACTCAGCCAGCTTCAGTTCGGTTCAGACGATTTCGGTACCTTTTTCTCGGTTTTGTCCCGAACCGATCCGAACACAAAAACCATAAATATACAGAACTGAAAACCGAACTGTCAGTTCGGCTCGGTTTGGTTCGGTTCTCGGTTGGTTTTGCTCAGCGTTAATAAGTACAATAACGGTATAAATTATGTTAAAAGCATGAGTGTCTTACTGAAGAACGCAATCTAAAACTCCTTCACGAGTATACCCAAACGACTTAGCATCCTCGCCTGATAAAAAAGAGAGATGCCAAATTTAGCAAATTTAAAATCAATCCTGTTATAATATTAATGGATTGATAATCGGGGACATGTTTTATCTCTAATGGCCTGGTTTAGAAAAAATATATTTTTTGTACTAAAAACAACACAGGTCAAACAGGTTGAAATCTAATTCATGAATGATTTTTGTAATAAAATAATTTTGGTAAATTGAAAATCCAATATACCTTCTGCCACCGCTCCACAACCAGATTTCAGTTCCTCAAACAAAGAAATAAAGTCTTTCGGTTCACTAAAAGTTCGATATCCCACATAACTTGTTTTAGGGTATCCATTCTTACTAGTTGGGTACCACTCTTCAAGTTTAGCAGCCTGAAAAAAAAAATAGTATTCATTTTCTCATCGTTTTTAAACATGTCACTAGTTATATTATTGTGTAGAAGTTACTTACAGTGAAGCACATTTCAATATACTCTTGTCTGTGTATAGGAGTCACATATACTATCCAATCTGCTTGTAACTCTTCAAGAGCATACCTACATATGCGGACAAAAGATTTGACAGCCACTCTTCATATATAGTTGGTGAAATAGCCAACTGATAGTATATGTTTTAATAAACTCAGCAAAGTAAAGTACCTCAAGGTTCGGAGATGTTTATAAGAATTGTCGAAATCTCTCTTCGCAAGACTAAAAGGTGCTTTTCCTTTACCATTTATCACCATAGCTCCTTCTCTTCCTTTAATAAGAAAGGATTTCTTCAATAAGTGGTCAGCCCAAATCATGCCATTCTCCGGCTCCTGAAATAAGTATTAAACTCATAAACTACAAAATATGTAATTATATCAAACAGGCAGAAATTTAATTTTATATAATATATATAGGTGTAAATATAAAACAATTTAATATACTCGTAACAAACACTCAAACAACTAGATCAACTACATATATACCTCAGATATTTTGCGACTGATCACAGGATTGATATTTAAGGCCACATCAGCTCCAGAATACTTAAGCATACGAACTAGAGTATCTCCGATAGCGCGTTGTTGAAACCAACCGACATCTACTCCTATTGGGGGATAGTCTACTACTAATACCCTTTTCACAGGAAGTTCTGGCGCCCATGTGTCTATACCATCTTTTAGCATCTTATGAATGCTCTGCAAGGAAACAATAACAAGCTAAGTGAAATATGTAACGTATGTTTTAAAAGAGTTGTAAAAGAAAAGAAAAAAAAAAAAAAAATACCTCAACGAACCATTTCCGTGATAACGAAATAGCTACAAAACCAACATCTTGTATGGAGGCTTCTCCATCTATCATGGCAGATTTCGGAAGATTTTTCTTGATGGCCTATATAATAATAGTATACCACACAGAAACATGTAATTAAAGTTAACTGGCTATGAAAAAACTCTAGTATAAGTGACTGACAACAATTTACCTCTCCAACATCTATTGGTACTTTAATATCTGAATACTTTTTTCGTAATTCAGGGCTTTTTCTCAGTTTAGGCCATATCCACATGACATTTTGGCTGTCATGATTTAGAAGAAAAAAAAGTAAATATATATGTTACATAGTAAAGAAAATAAAACTGCAGAAACAACATATATACATACCAATTGTAATCACCATCCTGCCCTTCCTGGCTGCCAAAAATAACAGGCTTTTGTTCAAATTCAGGGAAACTACTTTTCAGTGAGGCAGCGAATAGCTTTGAGATTTCTTCTTGAAAGCTCCATCTCTTATCTTCCTGATTTCGCTCCATTGTTATGTGCTGAGGGAAAAAGTGGGGGCTTAGCAACTGACGAGATTAAAAAGAAAGATTGATGGGATCCATATTTATATACCACACCAAGTTATTTTAATTAAGCCATATAAGTTTTAAAATAGATAATCTTGGCCCTTCAAGAATGCCTGGATTTCGCATAATCTTTTCTTTTATTTTTGTCTACACAACCAATATTAATCTCTACAATTTGTAGTTATTAGATAATCAAGAACTTGACAAGTATATTACCCATGGTGTAATGGTGCAATTATATTGATGTGCAATGGTGTAATCATGATAGGCTTTATCTTAAAGCCCACATTATGAATACGCAACCGATTGTGGGCCGGTTCAGGTTACCAGTTATTAACCTTTTTGCACCTAACCTAACAATTATTTAAAGGGGTGTTTGTTTAAGCTTATTTCCTAGCTCTCGAGCTTATCCGATATAGGCTTACGCTCAAGTTTTTTTTTGTGGCTTTTTTGAAACTTGTCGGTTTAATCTTGTTATGTCATAATAAGCCATAAGTTTACCCCCCCCCCCCCCCCCCCCCCCAACCCCTAGTTACATCCTTTACCCTAAAGAATATGAGGTTTTTTTTTGTAGTCTATCCAAAATTTGCACACACCCTTTACCCTAAAGTTTCATGCCTTGATGGAACCAGTGGTATCATAGCTTGTATATTAGTGATTTTGAGGTCTGGTTGTGTGCTTATTCGATCAAAATGCTTAATTAGTGCTTATTTGATTGCTTATTGGTTCAATGTTGACCAGAAACTTGGGGATTCATATTTGACGGTCAAAACTTGATTTTTTAGCCAATAAGAAGAAAAATTAAAATGAGAAGAGTATGAAGAGTTTCTAGCCACACAATTCAAATAAGAGGGAGAAATTTAAGGGGAGATGCATCTATTTTTGTAGGTGCATCTCAAATGTGTGGTTGTGGTTTCTTCTTATTTTAGTTTTTCTTCTTATTTGATCCTAACTCTCTCTCTCTCTCTCTCTCTCTCTCTATATATATATATATATATATATATATATATATATATATATATATATATATATATATATATATATATATATATATATATATATATATATATATATATGGTTCAAAAGACCACCCACGATATTCAAGAGATTGAAAGCCCAATCTTTTCAAAACCCACTATGAATATAAGGTTTCTAAAACTTGTACTTTTTCACTGAAGAAACCATATGCTGAATCCAAACCAAATGGCTTTCTTTTAGTATTGCTAACATTCTCCAAACCCTGATACTCACTCTGACCTGACCACATATCGATTCCATCGTAGTAATAGATATGATATGTCATAGTCATCATAACTGAACATAATATACATAGGATATCTGAGTTCATATGATTAAATGCTAACATAGTAGATAAGATATGTAAGTTAATATAAATTTCTAACATCATAAGATTGTCTAGCCATCATACCATATAGCATATCAAACCAGATTGATATAAAAAATAACTACACTTTGTAATCCCACTTGACTTTCACATCCAGACCGAAATCCGTCCCCTCTCTCCCATCAATAATATAGCTGCTGCTATCTTTGCGTTGCGACTTAAATGTGTGAGAGCCATTCAAAATCTCTTCCTCAGAGTCATAATCTTGCAAGTCTGCTTCAATTCTGAGTGATCCCTTCACGGGTACCGCCAAAATAGATTTCTTCAGTGCAATTTTGCCATCCACTAAATTAAAAGGAAGATGAGATTTAATGAGTAGTGCCGCGTAGCAATCTCGCATTGGATGATACGATTCAAAAGGAAAGTCACGATCATCATCATAATAAGTGTTAGTTTGACGGATAATAAATTAATATATCATGACCGGATTCGAACTCGAGACTTCGGGATTGCACACTTTACGTATGAGTTTCAATGAATTAATAATTATTGTTTTAGTGACGAATAATTATTAAATACACGAAATATAAACTTAACGGTAACTAACGACCGTTAGACGAAACATGAAGGACTAGAGTTGGAAAAGAGTGAAAGTTCGGTTCGGGTTGGGCTTTTGTAACCCATGGCCGGCCACCCCTAATCCCATAGGGTTTGGGATAGCTTTTGCTCCAAGCATCTTGATTAGTATATAATGAGACCCCCTCTCATTCATTCTTCTCATCCCTTGGTTCCATAACAACCTAATCTTCTCTAATCTCCTTCTTTGTGTCTAATCGATCTTTGATTGATAGGACCAATAGTTTAATCTTTTCGTGTACTACGAATCTAGCATTTCCATTGAAACGCTTATAGTACGTGTGTGTGAGAACGAAGTGTTAGCATACTTTTGCTAACGGTGACCTTGCCTTGTGACTAGCCCTAGTCGATCCATATAAGCCCTCTCCTAGGGTTTATAAGTTCTTGTTCTTGCTAGCAATCAAGAGGTATGTATCCATTTATATTTAGGTTAATTTATTATTTGTATTTGATCTATTCCGCTGCGTACTCTTTGATGTTTATATGTTTATTGTTTTATATTATTCATATATTCCAACAGTGGCATCAAGAGCCGTTAATACATTATAATGAATTACTGAAACACATAAAATTGAATCGTTTGATTATAACATGCTTGGTGTTCTTATGTTTTTATTTTTTTTCATAAACCCTAGTTTTTATTTTTTTATTTCGAATTTATTTAATATATATATCGAAAGTTTTTTTTATTTAAAAAGAAATTAGGGTTTGTTGAATTATGTTATAAAAACTTGAAGAAACCATTGGTTGCATGTAATTTATGTGTATGGATATTGTTATATGCCGTTTGGTTGCGTTCCTTGATTGACATGATTATTTGTATAATATGTGCAATATGGGCATTCATGACACACTGTGCATGTGTTGTTATGGATTATGATTTGTTTGATTTAATGCTTATTTATGCGATTTTATTATAATTGATAAATTGTTTAGTAAATATTATGTTTAAAGATTACTAAAATTTGATTAATTATAAAATTAGGGAAGACCCTATTAATCGTATATTAAATCAATAGTGTGTTTTATATTGATTGTAATTTGCATGACCATTATTGTTGTTGTTTGTTTATTTTATTTTATTACTTTTGTTTTATATGTTTTTGCAACATGATAGTAACAAAGGGTAATTTCAAGAAATAAAATATTAAACGGACTTAATAATGGTGAAATCTTGTTTTGAGCTTACTTATAAATCTTGAACTTTTGGTTGATTGATCGCGACTGTATTAAGTGGTTGAAAGGTGGAACTAATTATGACAAACTATTAAAGTGGGTATAAGGATGGCTACGCATTAAATTGCGGCCTTAGTGAGCCTCCATTCTGGCTTACCGCTCGCCTGTGAGTCATATTTTAGTCTTTACCTAACATCCATGATAACTACGAAGCACTTAAGGCAAAGTTGTAAGTTTCTCAACGCCTCAATCAAAAGTTTGGAGATTTAAGCTCGTAAAGAAACTAATGAGTAAAAGTTTTTTTTTACATGAAACATATGCTACAAGATGAATGCATGACATCTTTGTACATATATTTTGATTACACACATCAAAAATACTACCCTTAAAATTTAAGTTATATGCCATCCAATGAAACGGAAACACCTGAAATTGGATCTACGCCAGGGCGTAACCTGACTAGATTGCAATGGAAGGACAAATTACATGATTCCATCACTTGCAGATCAACTGGTGTGGTGTCATTATTTAAGTTTGTTGTTTCTTAAATTGGTTAACTTAATTGAGTTGATAGTGGGAACTGATCACTCAAGGCATAAGAAGATAGGGATAAAACATGTTTACATTGCAACTGCGGTTGGCAAATAATGTAAATCCCATCAATTCTAGGAATTGCAATTGAATATTGGCAATTGGGACACGACCCGTACCTTATTGAATAACGTCATCACTAGCAGATCAACTGATGTGATGAACTTATGTCAATTTGGATCCTAGTATTTCAATGTAAAATTAAAATGGTTATATGTTTATGAACCTAGGGTATTTAATTTTATTGAAATTTAATTATCGAAAGTACTAACTTTTGAATTTTTTCTGTAGAAATGGCTACACCTGAAAACACTAATATGAGCAACATGAGTTCTGCGTTCAAGCAAATGATTGATCGAGACAAGTTGACTGGTGAAAATTTCAATGACTGGTATCGATCTTTAAGAATCACCTTAAGGATGGCCAGAAGATATGATTATCTTGGTGAACCTCTACCTGAGAAACCTGCTGATGATGCAACACAAGCCGTAAAGGATGCATACAACATTGAATATGAGAAGCACAATGATGTGGCTTGTCTCATGTTGGCTGGGATGGATACTCAATTGCAAAAGCGGTTTGAGAACTTTGGTCCCATGGACATGATCAATGAACTCAGACGAATGTTTGAGAAACCACCTGCTGCAGAATTATATGATCTAATAGAATCTCTGCACAATTGTAAGCAGGAAGCAGGAAAATCCGTGAGTGCCCATTTTTTGTCCATGAAATACTATATGGATCAATTGGAGCGACTTGGTTGCGGATATCAGGAAAGTGTGTGCATTGGTCTCATTTTGCGATCCCTTAATCAGGATCTGTATAGTGAGTTTGTACGCAACTATAATATGCATTGCAAGGGGAAGACAGTAAGTGAAGTTCATGCAATGCTTATAGATTATGAGAAAAGCCTGAATAAGAAGGCACCTACACTTGCTGTAATGGCGATACAGGGTGGTAGGATCACCAAGAAACCCAACAAACCGCATAATGCGAACTTCAAGGGTAAAGGAAATGGTACTGGTAAAGGCAAGCAGATTGCAAATCACCAACAGAAGCCTAAGAAGCAAAATCCTCCTTTTCAGAAGAAGAAGGAAAATTCCAATAAGGATTTGGCTAAATGTCACCACTGCAACACTCCTGGTCATTGGAAGAAAAACTGTCCATTGTTTCTAGAGGAGTTGCGCCTTAACAAAAGTAAAATGCCTGGTAACGTCGCAAGCACTTTAGGTATGTTTATGATTGAGTTATTTTCTTTTCCTCGTAAGAATAATTCCTGGATATATGATACAGGATGTGGTACTCACATCTGTAATACGTCGCAGGGACTTAGAGGAGCAAGGAAGCTGGCCTATGGAGAAAGATACTTGTACGTAGGAAATGGAGTACGTGCAGCAGTTGAAGCCATAGGGACTTTCGATTTAGTTTTACCTTCGGGAATGATACTAGTATTGAATAATTGTCATTTTGCACCCTCTATTGTTAGGGGTGTCATTTCAGTTTCTTTGATGTTGGATAATGGTTTTGTTCACACATTTATTAATAATGGAATTTCTGTTTCTTTAAATAATGTTTTTTTACTTTAATGCAATTCCAATAAATGGTGTGTTTGAAATTGATATGGAAGATTCCATGTCCAATAGAAATAATTCTGTGTATAGCATTAACAATAAGAGAATCAAGTCTAACTTGGATTTGTCTTATCTTTAGCACTGTCGTCTTGCTCATATAGGCAAGGATCGCATGCAGAAGCTGCAACATGATGGGCTTTTACAAAAGATCAATGATGAATCATTTGATAAATGCGAGTCCTGCATATCTGGGAAGATGACAAGGAAACCTTTTTCACCACAAGTGGAAAGGGCAACAGATCTACTTGGATTAATACACACTGATGTGTGTGGTCCACTTAGACATGTGTCAAGACGTGGTGCTACCTACTTCATAACCTTCACGGATGATTATAGTCGTTATGGTTATGTTTATTTACTTAAACATAAACATGAAGTCTTTAATATCTTCAAGGTTTTCAAAAGTGAAGTAGAATTACAACTCGGTAAGAAGATTAAGGCACTTCGATCTGATAGAGGCGGTGAATATTTAAGCCAAGAGTTTAAAGATTATCTAGCTGAGTGTGGTATAGTTCAGCATCTCACGGCTCCTTATACTCCACAGCAAAATGGTGTATCTGAAAGGAGAAATTGTACTTTGCTAGACATGGTACGATCAATGTTTAATCTTACATCTCTACCCTTATCCTTTTGAGATTATGCCCTTGAAACTGCTATTCGCATATTGAATATGGTTCCAACAAAGAAGGTTGATAAGACTCCATATGAATTATGGACAGGAAAAGCTCCTAGCTTTTCTTACTTAAAGGTCTGGGGTTGTGGCGCGTTTGTTAAACGTGATTCACCAGATAAACTCCAACAAAGATCTGTTAAGTGTATCTTCGTAGGATACCCAAAGGAAACAATGGGTTACTACTTTTACTTTCCACCAGAGAATAAAGTCATTGTGGCTAGGTATGGAGATTTCTTTGAAAAGAATCTTATATCTCAAGAATTCAGTGGGAGAGTTTATGATCTAGAAGATGAAGATACATCACCTTCTGAAAACACTAGCACACTTCCTGTGGAACCTGAAAGTTTAGGTCCTCCACCTGAAGTGGAAGTGGTACCCATTCGCAGATCTTCAAGAACTGTGAAAGCACCCAAACGTCTATGTCTTAACGTAGAGTGTGAGGAAACGATACTAGGGGATCTTAATGAACCTACTAGTTATAAGGCTGCCATTAATGGTCCTGAAAAGGAGAAATGGCAGAGTGCTATGAATGGGGAAATGCAGTCCATGAAAGACAATGAAGTCTGGGAAGAAGTAGACTTACCTCCAAATGCTAAGGTAGTTGGAAGTAAATGGCTCTACAAAATGAAAACAGACATGGATGGCATTGTACACATCTATAAGGCTCGTTTGGTAGCTAAAGGCTATACTCAAACATTTGGTGTTGACTACGAGGAGACCTTTTCTCCTGTAGCTGACATTAGAGTTATTAGGATTCTCTTAGCCATAGCTGCCTACTATGACTATGAGATATGGCAAATGGATGTCAAAACCGCCTTCTTGAATGGTCGCCTAGATGAAGACATCTATATGGCGCAGCCTGAGGGGTTTGTGAATCCAGAATTTCCAAACCGTGTATGCAAACTTAAAAGATCCATTTATGGATTAAAGCAAGCATCACGTCAATGGAATAAGAGATTTGACGCAGAAATCAAAAGTTTTGGATTTAGTCAAAATCTTGATGAGCCATGTGTATACCAGAAAGCTAGTGGGAGTAATGTTACTTTCCTTATACTATATGTCGATGACATATTAATATTAGGAAATCATATACCAAGTTTAAACGAAGTTAAAGCTTATCTTGGTAGATGTTTTTCTATGAAGGATTTAGGAGAAGCAACATTCATCCTTGGAATCAAGATCTACAGAGATAGATCAAAGCGGTTGATTGGATTAAGTCAAAGTACTTACATTGATAAAGTATTGAAGAGATTTAATATGCAAAATTCCAAGAAAGGATATTTGCCAATGCAAGTGGAACATGGCTTAAGTAGCAAACTATGTGCCTCAACACCTGAAGATGTTGCAATCATGAAGAAGGTTCCGTATGCTTCAGCAGTAGGATCTATCATGTATGCAGTTAGATGCACAAGACCTGATGTGGCGTTTGCACAAAATATGACCAGTCGTTATCAACAGAATCCAGGTGGAAAGCACTGGCACGCTGTTAAAAGCATTCTTAAGTATTTAAGGAATACTAAAGATATGTTCCTACTGTATGGGGGAAATCCAGAAGCATAACTTGATGTTACAGGTTACTGTGATGCGTCCTTTGAAACTGATAAAGATGATACAAAGTCTCAGACGGGTTATGTCTTTGTTATTAATGGAGGAGCAGTTGACTGGAAGAGCAAGAAGCAGACAACAATTGCGATGTCTGTTACAGAAGCTGAGTATATTGCTGCATCAGAAGCTGCGATGGAAGCTGTTTAGATCAAGAAATTCATTTCGGGGCTTGGCATTATGTCGTCAATTGAATTACCTATTAATATGTATTGTGACAACTCTGCCGCAGTTACATTCGCCAATGAACCTGGAGTTATGAAAGGCGCCAGACATTTTCCAAGAAGATATCACTATGTTCGAGAACAAGTCGACATAGGTGAAATCAATCTACTCAAAATTCACACAGATGACAATCTAGCTGATCCATTTACGAAGGCTTTATCTAAGGAAAAGCTTACTCGACTTGCTGATGGCATTGGACTTCGTTTAGCTAGTAGTTTCATGTAGATCTGTGGTTAGTATTTGGATAAAGGATTGTAAACAATAAGTATTCGAATGAAATGAAGTATTGTGTTATGTTTATTTCTATTCATAAATATTGTATCCTATATTTGCATGTTTAATCCATGAATAACTTAAGTTATTCTAAAATTGTCCGTTGTCAATTAATGATATGGGAGTATCATTGAACTAAGACAAATGTGAGATTTGGTATAATATATATAAATTATATTGGTGCGTAGACATGCCAAATTCACATGATATTCAATATTGGATAAATTGAATATAGGACAAAATCCCAACTACATGATTGTACTTATGGATGTTGTCATTATAGTAAATCATAAATATTTATCCTCAGACTTGAGATACTAGGTAACTACTGTGGATGTAGCTCATTTTCTGTGAGATAATCTAACACTATCCGTAACTGGTAGTTATAAGGATTATTTTCAGAGGTGATGCGAAGTTCATAGGTTATGCTTGTAGTCAATACAGGATTTGGTTCCTTCAAATTTGTTTTGAAGTATAATACTGTTTGGCCGCTCGTAGGATTAACAAGATGTTTGCATGGCCATGCCCAAGGTCTATCTGGAATACGTTCAGAAGAGTTGGTAATCTTGCTTAATCATAAATAACGAGAAACACTAGTTAATTATGGAATGACTTCAATCCATATCCAAATTAACAGAGTATTAGAATCAAAAGGATAAGTATGATGATGAATCATCAAAGGTGTTTTTTTCCAGGAAACCATACTCGAGATCGTTCTGGGGGCATTGGCGTGTTATGCTAGACTAACCATTGTCATTGTTACATTAATCTATATCCGAGTGGGAGCTGTTAGTTTGACGGATAATAAATTAATATATCATGACCGGATTCGAACTCGAGACTTCGGGATTGCACACTTTACGTATGAGTTTCAATGAATTAATAATTATTGTTTTAGTGACGAATAATTATTAAATACACGAAATATAAACTTAACGGTAACTAACGACCGTTAGACGAAACATGAAGGACTAGAGTTGGAAAAGAGTGAAAGTTCGGTTCGGGTTGGGCTTTTGTAACCCATGGACGGCCACCCCTAATCCCATAGGGTTTGGGATAGCTTTTGCTCCAAGCATCTTGATTAGTATATAATGAGACCCCCTCTCATTCATTTTTCTCATCCCTTGGTTCCATAGCAACCTGATCTTCTCTAATCTCCTTCTTTGTGTCTAATCGATCTTTGATTGATAGGACCAATAGTTTAATCTTTTCGTGTACTACGAATCTAGCATTTCCATTGAAACGCTTATAGTACGTGTGTGTGAGAACGAAGTGTTAGCATACTTTTGCTAACGGTGATCTTGCCTTGTGACTAGCCCTAGTCGATCCATATAAGCCCTCTCCTAGGGTTTATAAGTTCTTGTTCTTGCTAGCAATCAAGAGGTATGTATCCATTTATATTTCGGTTAATTTATTATTTGTATTTGATCTATTCCGCTGCGTACTCTTTGATGTTTATATGTTTATTGTTTTATATTATTCATATATTCCAACAATAAGCCGCTATATATCCACAAACTCTACAGCGAGTCTTCTTTTTAAAGCTTACCTCCACAACAGTGTCTATTGCATCCCTTACTAGCATGTAATACATACTTGTAATAGCATAATCACCGTTAACAGATAGACGACCGCACTTGCTATCTAATTTCTTTGCCCAAAATTCAGATACGTCTATTTCAAACTTGGTATTGCAAATGGGGAAACATGCATCCTTGTTCTCGCTAATAACATTGAGTTCAATACGAATGTCAATAGATGAGGAGAATGGAACTGAACGATGAAACCTGGGATCTTCAAGGTATACAACCGCACCATTGAGCAAGTTTGTAGAATCAGACCAATCAACGTTGAATAGTGGAACATAACCAAAATCGGGCTCAGATATGTGAGACCCCGCATCTAATAATAGCCTATCCTTATCGGATACTGATATAAGCCCAAACAGCTTACCTCTTTGGAACCGGGAATCTCTTGTAACAGTGGAACGAATTGAAAAAAGCTCAAATCGTGAATTTATAGTTGGATCCCTGATGAAAATCAATTGAACCACCACAAATTAAAATCAATTGAACCGGGAATCTCTTGTGCGTTTGATTTGTTATTTAATCATTTAAAAATTTAGAAACTTGTGGAATGTGGTTATAAGGTTTCTAAAACTTGTACTTTTTCACTGTAGAAACCATATGCTGAATCCAAACCAAATGGCTTTCTGTAGTCCTGCTATCATTCTACAAACCCTGAGACTCACTGTGACCTGACCACATATCGATTCCATCGTAGTAATCATAATTAAACATAACAGATAAGATATGTCATATAGTAGTAATCATAACTGAACATAACAGATACTATATCTGATCGTATAATTAAACATTCACATACTAACATAATAGATAAGACATGCAAGCTCATATAAATTTCTAACATCATAAGACTGTCTAGCCATCATACCATAGCATATCAAACCAGATTGACATTAAAAATAACTACACTTTGTAATCCCACTTGACTTTCACATCCAGACCGAAATCCGTCCCCTCTCTCCCATCAATAATATAGCTGCTGCTATCTTTGCGTTGCGACTTAAATGTGTGAGAGCCCTTCAAAATCACTTCCTCAGAGTCATAATCTTCCAAGTTTGCTTCAATTCTGAGTGATCCCTTCACGGGTACCACCAAAATAGATTTCTTCAGTGCAATTTTGCCATCCACTAGATTAAAAGGAAGATGAGATTTAACGAGTAATGCCGCGTACCAATTTCGCATTGGATGATACGATTCAAAAGGAAGGTCAGAATCATCATCATAATAAGCAGCTATATATCCACAAACTTTACGGCAAGTCTTTGTTTTAAAGCTTACCTCCACAACAGTGTCTACTGCATCCCTTAAAAGAATGTAATACATGCTTGTAATAGCATTCTCACCTCTAATAGATAGATGACCGCACTTACTATCTAATTTCTTTGCCCAAAATTCGGATACGTCTATTTCAAACTTGGTATTGCACATAGGGAAACATGCATCCTTGTCCTCACTAATAACATTGAGTTCAATACGAATGTCAATAGATGAGGAGAATGGAACCGAACGATGAAAACTAGGATCTTCAAGGTATACAACCGCACCGTTGGGCATGTTTGTAGAATCAGACCAATCAATGTTGAATATTGGAACATAACCAAAATCGGGCTCAGATATGTGAGACCCCGCATCTAATAATAGCCCATCCTTATCGGATACTGATATAAGCCCAAACAGCTTACCACTTTGGAACCGGGAATCTGTTGTAACAGTGGAACGAATTGAAAACAGCTCAAATCGTGAATTTATAGTTGGATCCCTGATGAAAATCAATTGAACCACCACAAATTAAAAAAAAAAAAAAAAAAAAAAAAAAATACAGTAACAAATAACTAAATTGTTTTAAACAGTAAACAAAATTTCTGCAATTGAGATGGAGGACCAAGAAATCGGTTGGTTTTCTACAGTTGTTGTATAGCAGTAAGTTATGCAAAGTCCTTGTCTATGTATACAGTAGACATGAAAAACGCATGTGCAAGACAGGTTATAAATGCTTATTAAGAGGAACATCTTGAATCTCTAAGAAGTGCCTTTTCATAATATAATCTCTGTTCCGTAACATTATCTTTCTGTATCTGAGCATTAACCGAGACCATAAAGTGACAATCACAATACTTGTCAATAATAATTATACTAGTACATCATCGATCTGCCTGATGGAAAAATTAAATAAAATCATCCTACATAAAGAAAAAAACTATAGAATTCTCTTCACCCACCTCACCAGCCTAATAGATAATTTAATTTTACACATACAAGTCGTTAAAAGATGGTTTTGTGCCACGTTTGGGTAATCTTGTAAACAGTGATCTTAGCAATTCTTTGTAAAATCTAAAATTAAAGAAATCCACATTTATATATAAAAATTTCAATTCTTAATGTCGCCGACAGAATACTATCAATTAACAACTCAAGTTTACAAAAATAAAAATTAAAAAAAGACTACAACCTTTGAAATGAAAAAGTGTGTTGGAACTGGAGTGACTAAAAAATGACTTTGTAGCCATTTGGGTCATTTCATAGCCATAAAAACCGTAAAATATGTGTTGATACAAAAGTTGGGTGTACCTGATTGTTGGGCTTTGCTCTTATATCAATTCGTTCCTTAGCACTTTGTTACCTGCGTACTAAGAAAATAAACAACACCGTTAGGCTTATCGAGGGATTGTCTCCCCCGATTAGACTCCGGCGTGAGAGTAAGTAATCGAATTTAGGTTTTGGTTTAAGAGTTTAGGGATTCCGTGAATCGTACCTTGAATGAGAATCGTGTGATTCTATATATAGGGGCTAAGAAACCGTGTTTCTTGCTCCTTACTCTTCGCACGCATGGTGCTTATCCGAGGTAAGGATATCTATTCCTTGAATAGATGATCCTTATCGGATATCCGGTGAGTTAGATTGGGCCTTTGGGCTTCGTGAGCCCAAGCGTTGATACCACGGCCCATACCATTTGTCATGGTAGCCCATTCGTGATGGGCTTAGGTGTAAGTAATGTCTATCATTTGGGCTTGCGGCCCAAATATAGGCTATACGTCATCATGTCCCCCCAGTCTAGTATGCGCGGCACGTAGCCGCGGGTACTAGACTTAATGTAAGCAGCGGTAAGCGTGGCGGGATAACGAACAAATTGTTACCGCCTTTTTGGAGGTGCAATGCACCTAACAGGTTCAAAATAGTTACCTCGGTAATTGGGGGTGGTGTCCACGTATCACTTGGGATTCGGGAAAAAGTGTTGTACCTTTTGATCTTCTAGCCACACGTTTACTGTGAGTGGGATCCACGTGGGCGTGAATTAGGGTTTTTACCACCCTATATAAGAGTGCCGCCCCCCTTTATTTTCACCACACAGTAAAATACACACACAACCACTATTCATCTTCTTCATTTTGAGAGCGTTTTTGCTAAAAAACCTTTGAACTTCTGTAGGTAACCTTTGTGTGCGTCCACTTAGTTTTAAGATGAACATGGTCGCTCAATTAGAGGAGTTTCGCTCTGCGTTGTCTGTTGAGGACGTGATGCGCTTTTCTTCCGACCATTTTGTGCCTTTGGATGTGCATCCAGAGGCGCCAGATGTCGATGCGTGTATAGCCGACTTCCCCGAAGGGAAGATAGGTTTATACATGAAATTTTTCGAGTATGCTAATTACCGCGTACCTATATCTATATTTCTGAGCGATTTGCTCAATCACTATCGCCTCCACATCTCTCAGCTGCACTGTATAGGTGCGGCGAAAGTGTCGAATTTTGAAATAAACTGCCGTTTGTTGGCGATAGAACCCACTGTGGACTTATTCCGCTCCTTTTACCACTCAACGTGGTCAAACGGTTGGGTCTCCTTTGCGAAGCGCCCGCGGGCGTTTCAATGTTATACGGAGAAGGTTGACGCCCTCAAGAATTGGAGAGAAATTTTCTTTTGGGTAGACGACGTGGTCTTTCCTTCCAATTTTGAGTTTTATACTCAGGCGTCTTTACCAAGGGATGGGCATCCCGCACCCGGTTCCTATAGTATTGCTGACGCGCAGACGTTAAATGCCAATCGATTGGCCATTAACCCCTATCCGGAGGAGTTTTTGGTGCATGTAGGATTGAGTCGCGCGTATTTTGGCGCAGCGGATGAGGTTCCCACTTTCCTGAGTGAGGATGGCCGGGGTGGGTGTTCATCCTTTGTAATTGTTTGTAAGTTTTTCATCCTTTTTCTTCGCGCATTTACCAACTAATCTTTCGTTGTTTTCTTGCTTCATTTTTATATGTGCAGAGATGGACTTATTCGCAGTGGTGAAGCTTGATAAGCCAAAGCAGGTAACCATAGGGGTGCGTCCTCTGAGAGAAGGGGAGCTGCCTTTGCTGGAAGCGACCGCGGGGCGTTTGACTGTTTTGCCCGTGACAGTCCCCGAGGACACGCCACCACTTGTGGTGACGCCCGTCCAGAGTATGGCGCCAGAGGTAGTGGTGGCGCCCACTGTGGTGCCTGAAGTGGAGGTGGCGCGCGAGGAGGCGCGCTCAGGGTCATCTGATAGTATTCGGATCCTGAAACCTGAAGAGGTGCTGAGGGAAGAGGTTGCGCAGAACTTAAAGCGCAAGGGAGGTGCTGGAACCAGTGGCACCAGCAAGAGGCGTCGACACGTCATCAAAGACGCAGAGTCGAACGCGGAAGAAACTTCGACCTCCGGCGCACGGTTGAAGGCTGATGCTTCTCCGTTTCTGTAAGTGTGCACTTCTTCTCTCTCTCTTTTTTTTTTTTTTTTTTTCTTTTTTTTTGTGTAATTACTTGTTGTAATTTTTTGTTGACTGTCTTTGTTCCGTAGGGATGACGACGCGAAGGATGATGAAGTATCCTCTCCGCAGAATGAAAACAAGGGAGAGGATACCTTGGCAGCAGATGGTGGTGAGGCGCAGCAACTTCTTGATGAGTTGGCTGCGACTACTGCCCGTCAGGCTGAGCTGGTGGCGCAGCTGAAGGGAAAGCGCGTTGGGGAGAGTCGTGCTCTGGCCCAGAAGGAAGAGGAGTTGGAGGAGCTGCGCGCGCAATTGGCGGGCGTGCAGGCTGAGCTTGGGGAGTCAAGGGTGTATGGGGAGAAGATGGCTCAGGACAAGATGAGCATCTTGGCTGATCTGCTACATGCGAGGTCGTGTCTCGAGCAGATGAAGGCCAGGGCATCGTGGTCTGTGTCGTTCCTTGAGGAGAAAAGATCTGAGCATTATGCTAGGCTTCAAGAATTCAAGGAGAACATGGAGAAGACGCTTGTGGCGTATGAGGAGAAGCTGCGCGCCCTTAGCATTGAGTACGACGAGGAGCTGTATCCTCATCTCATGTCTGTGATTGCTGAGCGCAGGTATTCTTACACCCTTATCTTTTAGAATTGTTTTCTTTACTCCATTTTATCTTATCTTGTTACCACTTTGTGAATGCAGGTGGTTGATCAGCCATGGGCTTCGTCTGGCAGCTCTAAGTACTTTAGAGTCTGCGGAGGTGGTGGAGGCCTTTGGGAAGGTTGTCCACTGCGCGATGGCGCGTGGCCGTTCGCAGGCGATGGAGGAGCTCCGTGAGGCCAAGCTGTTGGAGAAGGACTTGGCGGAGATTCCTGGTTATAGCTCAACGGCGTACGATGAGCTGGTGGAGGCGATGGCGGGGCTGAAGGTTCTTGAGCTGCCGCATATAGGGAAATTGGAGCGCGACCAAGATGACCCTATAGTTGTGCTGATGGCCGGTTTAACTTTGCAGCGCCATCTTGAGAAGAATGCGGAAGAGGAGTTAGACTATTATCTAAAACCTGATGTATCGCAGCTTCAAGTCCCGGTTTTTGCGCGGCCCCGTGATATCCTCAAGCCTTTTGCTCTGGAGAAGGAAGTCCCCTTGAAGGAGGTGCTGGAGCAACATGCGCAGAGGGCTGCTGTGAAGAAGGGTATCAAGGGCAAGGCCGTGATGTGCGGTATTGGCGCTGCACACCTTCCTAGATCAGATGGCGTGGCTGTAAGTGTTCCAACCGTATCGATGCAGGATGCCATAATCTTGAGTAAGTTGAAGGAGGGGAGTTCCGCCGCTCCAGAAGAGAGCCATGATCACCGCCATAGCATATAGGTTGTTTGTGAGCTTATGTATTTTGTCCTTGTAATTTAATAAATATGGAATAAAATACATTTTGTTATAAGCTCGTAACTTAAATACATTTGCATTGTTTGCTAAGTTTGATTATTTTACTAAGTCTTTTAAGTGCGTGACTTAAATATACTTGCATTGTTTGCTAAGTTTTATTTTTGACTAAGTCTTTTAAGTGCGTAACTTAAGTATACTTTGCATTGTTTGCTAAGTTTTATTTTTGACCAAGTGTCTTGGCTCGTTATATTGCTAAGCTCGTACAGTGTACTTGGTATATGCGCATCCGTCGTGGGGTGCGCATGTGAAACTTACTTTGACGTCTCAAGAGTAAGGCGCTTAGCAAGGATACGTGATCCAATGTTGATGGGTTTGCAACCCTCTTATTCAACGAGTAAATTAGTAGGTTAACTCATCCTCTATGCCTTCGTGGGTCTTTAAGTGGTGCATGCACGCCATGTAGGCAAAAAATATAAGATAGACAATATTGACATATATGCAATAAAGTGAAAGTGCGCTATGGAGTTAGCTAGAAACCATAACATTTTATTAATACTTGCAAGTTTATTGAAAAGATAGAAAATAAAATTCCTAAGAAATAAAAGAAAGACAAACACTTATTGGGCACCTCGTAGGGTGTTTGTGTGTTTGTGTGAGGGCCGTAGCCTAGAAGTAACATTTTTTGAGATTGCAGATGTTCCAAGTGCGCGCCAGGTCTTGACCTTTCATATCGCGCAACCTGTATGCGCCGTTGCCGAGCGCGTCTGTGACCTCGTAGGGTCCTTCCCATTTGGGTCCAAGTTTGCCTGTGTCTTCTGCGTGGCTTGCGTCATTGGCGCGATAAACAAAGTCCCCTGGTCGAAATGAAGTGTTCTTGACTTTTGCATCATAATACTTCTTCATTTTTGCCTTGGCCTTTGCTTCTCGTATGGCTGCGCGTTCGCGTCTCTCCTCCAGTATATCTAAGTCTATGCGCCGTTCCTCGTCATTTGTCATGACGTTGACTTCTGCTGTGCGTATAGTAGGCATTCCTATCTCAGCTGGTATGACGGCTTCTGTTCCATAGACTAAGGAAAATGGCGTGTCGCCAGTACTGGTTTTGATTGTTGTGCGATGCGCCCACAAGACATGCGAGAGTTCATCTACCCATCTTCCTTTATGTCTGTCAAGGCGCGCTTTTATGCCTTCGCCTAGACTGCGATTAGCGCGCTCAACCAGGCCATTGGTTTGTGGGTGTTTGACTGAAGCAAAGTGTTGTGTGATGTTTAATTGTGTGCACCAATCTTTGAATGGGTTATCACAGAATTGTTTTCCGTTGTCTGATACGATCTCGCCTGGTAGGCCGAAGCGACAGACAATATTGTCCCAGACAAAGCGTTTTACTTGGTTTCCCGTAATGTTCACCACAGCTTTTGCTTCAATCCACTTTGTAAAATAATCTATGGCTACGATGAGGAATTTTACTCCTCCCGCTGCGACGGGAAAAGGTCCTGCGATGTCGATACCCCATTTGTAAAATGGCCATGGTGAGGTAATTGGTGTTAGCTCGTGCTGTGGTCGGCGCGGAATAGGTCTATGTACTTGGCAGTTGCTGCACTTTCTTATTAGGTCGCGTGCGTCGCGGTGCATTGTTGGCCAATAGTATCCTGCCCTTAAAGCGCTTGCCACCACGGATCGCGGTCCTGAGTGCATACTACATGATCCAGCGTGAAGTTCGCGGAGTACGTAGTCTGCTTGAAGGGGTCCAACACATCTGAGCCATGGTTGTAAGAAAGATCGCCGATAGAGTACGTTGTCGCGGAATTCGAATCGTTGCGCCGTGCGCCGTATTCTTCGAGCGTCTTTATTATCTTGGGGTAGGGTTCCCTTGCTGATAAATTCGATGATAGGTGTCATCCACGTAGGATCTTGTTCTTCTATCACCGTTGATATCTCCATATCAAGGATTGACTTGTTCTTTAAGGTTTCCACCAATACCTGTTTTGAAAGGTGTGCGAAGCTTGTAGATGCGATCTTGCTGAGTGCGTCCGCCTTTCTGTTTTCCCCTCTAGGTACTTGTTTTATTGTGAACCTATCGAAGTTTTTGATCAGAGACTTTGTCTTTTCCATGTATTGGATCATATGGTCATCCTTGGCCTCGTATTCTCCTAACACGTGGTTAGCGACTAGCCGAGCATCTACGTTTGCCTCTAGGTTGCGTACACCCATTTGAATTGCGATGCGTAGTCCGGCCAGTAGGGCTTCATATTCTGCCTCATTGTTTGTGGCTGTGAACTCGAAGCGTAGCGCATAGGTGAATTCCATACCTTCTGGGTTTGTAAGAATGAGTCCTGCGCCTGATCCATCTGCGCATGAGGATCCATCGGTGAACAGTGTCCATGGTTCCTGTAGATCCGTTTTTGCTGCAGATGTTGGGCTGTCGCCCTCTGGCTTCTCCACGATAAAATCAGCTAAAACTTGCCCTTTGATAGCAGTGCGCGGCCTGTATGAGATGTTGTACTCACTGAGCATTACACTCCATTTTTGTAAGCGTCCCGATGCATCTGGTTTAGAGATAACTTGTTTAATTGGCTGATCAGTGATTACCGCAATTGGATGCGCTTGGAAGTATCTGCGCAGTCTTTTGGCGGCGAACACTAAAGCCAAGACCAGTTTTTCCATGGCGCTGTAGTTAACCTCTGTTTTCTTTAAGGCTTTGCTTACGAAGTATATGGGTGTCTGGACGGAGTCTCTATCTGTCAATAGTACTGCGCTAACTGCTCCGTGGGTTGCTGATAAGTACATGATTAGTTCTTCCCCTTGTCGCGGTGCGACTAGTTTGGGAAGAGATGCCAGATGATGTTTGAGTTGTTGGAAAGCTTCCTCCGCTTCATTGGTCCAACGAAAGTCTCCCTTTTTTGTACACTTCGTGAGTGTTTTAAAGAGAGGAAGGGACTTGTCCGCTGACTTAGATAAGAAGCGATTCAGCCCTGCCAGCTTTCCATTCAGTGATTGGACTTCTTTGAGTGTGCGCGGGGAGGGGAGATCAATAACAGCCTTTGTCTTCTCTGGGCATGGTTTGATTCCATCGGGTTCTATTAAGTATCCGAGGAACATGCCTTCAGTTGCGCCAAAGGTGCACTTTTTTGGATTCAGTTTCATGTTTATCCGCCCCAACGTTCGGAATGTTTCCTCGATGTCGCGCACTAACTCATCCTCTGTATGGATTTTTATAACAAGGTCGTCCACGTAGACTTCCAAGTTGCGGCCTACTTGTTTTTCGAAAGCTGTGTCCACCAGCCGTTGGTATGTCGCGCCTGCGTTCTTTAAGCCAAAAGGCATTTTTGTGTAGCAGTATACCCCTTGACTGGTGTGGAAAGCTGTTTTTTCTTCCTCCTCCACTGCCATTTGGATTTGGTGGTACCCTTTATATGCGTCTAGGAAGCACTTGAAGGGGTATCCACATAAGGATTCAACCTTCCAATCAATTTCTGGCAATGGATAGCAGTCTTGCGGGCATGCTTTATTGAGGTCCGTGAAGTCCACGCACATTCTCCAGCTACCATCGCTCTTCTTTACCATGACTGGGTTAGAGAGCCAGTCGTGGTAGTACACTTCGCGCATGATGCCCGCATCTACTAACTTGTGTACTTCTTCCAAAATAGCTTTTGCACGATCTGGAGCCTGACCGCGCTTCTTTTGTCGTATTGGAGGGTATCCTTGTCGGATTTGTAGTTTGTGTTCTGTGATAGAACGAGGCACTCCTGTCATATGCTTTGGTTCCCATGCAAAGATGTCTAGGTTCTTTTGCAAGAGTGCGCATACGGCTGCTTTACCTTTGTCAGATAAAGATCCTCCAATCGAAACTTGTTGTTCCGGATAGTCTGGATGAATAGCGACCTTTAAATTTGACGATTTTTCCGTGCGCTGTTCTGGAATAGTCTCTGCTTCAGTTGTCACTGCGATACATTCTCTTGGTGGTACCGTTGTGTTATAGAGAGTAACCACTCCTCCTTCAACTGGGAATTTAAGCATTCCGTGTGCTGTGGATGGTACTGCGCGCATGGATGATATTCCTGGTCTTCCAATTATGCCATTGTATGGTGAGGGAGACTTGATTACCATAAAATTTATCCATGCCGCAGTTGAGTGTTGCTCATCTCCTACGACCACCAATAAGCGTAACTGCCCCATGGGCCAGATCTTTTCTCCTGTAAATCCTGTTAGTGACATTGTAGCTGGTATCAACTGACTTTGGATTTCAGGTCGCAGCCTTTTGAAGCAGTGATCATACATGATGTCTGCGGATGCTCCTCCATCAATATACATGCGGTGGATGTCGTGTCCTCCTGCATGTATTTCAATGGTCAGAGGTTCCACGACTGCGTTGTCCGCAGCGATTGTAGGGAAGGATATCTCCTTTTCTGGAGAGAATCTTTGGCTGACTTTTTGCTTTATTTTGCGCTGCCATGATTGTATCATGTATATAGTATCAGCCTTTTCCTTTGGGGGTTCTTTCTTGCCTCCATTTCTCTGTCTCTCTTTTCCTTCCTTAATGTTTTTTACGAGGTGGTCCATCCTTCCTTCTCTCACTAATTTTTCGATTAGTTGTTTCAGTTGGACGCACTCGTTAGTTGTATGGCCCTTTTGGCCGTGGTACTCGCAGTATCCACTACCTTGGCATTTTTCTTCTGCCGTTTTAATTGGTGGTGGTCTTGGGAAGTTCGCACCTTCTGTTGCAAATATCTCCCTTGGAGTTTTAGTGAGAGGAGTATATTTGTCGTTGTCTCTTCCACTGCGGTAGTTCCTGCCGCGGTTATTGTTTTGATCATTGGATTGTCTCCGCGGCTGTTCTTGTTGCCTATAGTTTGAATATCCTTTTTTGCTATCCGCAGCAGCTGCTTCTCCTTGTATAAAGGATCTGGTGCGTTTTGTGAGTTCATCGAAAGACTGTGGAACTCTATCATTGAGCTTTCGGATGAGTTCTGGATTATTAATTCCATTCATGAACCCTGAAATTTTTAGTATTTCGGGACATGCTTTGACTTGTATGCACTCATCCTTGAAGCGCTCCATGAAGGCGCTGGTTGATTCTCCTTGGCGTTGCTTCACCCTTGCCAATTCCACAGGATTTTTAGCGCACTTCTTTCGCTGGGTGAAGTTGTGGCGGAATGCTTTTCGCAATTCCTCAAAGCCGCCTATACTCCTACGTGGGAGTTTGCTAAACCATGTGCGCGCGTTCCCTACTAATGTGGAATTAAACATGTGACACCACACAGGCTGTGGCCAATTTTCGATAGTTGCGGCTGACTCGAAAATTTTGAGGTGGTCGTCAGGGTCACCTGTTCCATCATATATCTTCACATTAGCGGGCATGCGTCTGCGCCTGTCGTCTGAGTAATCACTTATGCGACGTGTGAACGCATCAATTTTGTGGCGTCGCCATGGGAGAGACATATCCTCGTTCTCTTCCTCGCGACGTTTTCCTTTTGATTTCCAGTGCCCTGTTTCTTTATCCTCGTTGTCCGAGGAATCGCTGGAGGAAGAATAATCTCTCCTTCGGCGTTTGCGCCTGCTCCTTTCAGAAGAGGAGCCTGAGGGATCTCTGCTTGGGGATCTCCTCCTCCCCAATCTATCTTGTATTCGCCTACTTTCAGGTTTGGAAGATCCTTGGCTTGGCGAATGCTGAGGCCCTAATCGATCGTGTATTCCCCGACTGCCAAGTCTGGAATGGACATTGGTGCGCCTACCGCTGTCTCCAGAGTTTTGTGAGTCAGGTACCGCACCTAGCCTATCATGGACAGAGGTACGTTCTGTACGTCTTCCTCGCGGGTGGCGCGGTGGTGATGGTTCGCGCTCTGGACCAAGATTAAGTCGGGTTTGCGGATCCGCACCTGCTCTCCTTGCCGCTTCTTCTTGCATGAGGGCATTTAATGTTTCATAATTTTGGGATACAAAGTTTCCCAAAGTCAGATCCGGTGCGTCCTTAGTTGCAAGAATTTCTTCCTCAGTGTTAGGCGCCCTGTTCCGTTCAGGAGCGCCTGGCGGCACAGTGTTGTTCACTGCGGGTGTAGCCTGATGAGGAGTGGTGAAGAGGGTGCGTTGGAGTTCTTCAACGCTGGGGACCTCTAAAGTAATCCTGGGTAGTTCTACCGCTGGGGGAGGTTGGGTTGTCCCTGCCTCATGGTGACCAGGTGTGCTGGTTGTCCCAGCGACTTGTCTAGAGGTTGGATCTTGTTGATTCTTCCTCAGATGGTCACGTTTTTCTGGCTGCGGAGTCCGCTGGCTCGAATTCTTATGTTTCGTCATTCTAGTTCGTTGTAGGGTCCCACGGATGGCGCCACTTGTTGATACAAAAGTTGGGCGTACCTGATTGTTGGGCTTTGCTCTTATATCAATTCGTTCCTTAGCACTTTGTTACCTGCATACTAAGAAAATAAACAACACCGTTAGGCTTATCGAGGGATTGTCTCCCCCGATTAGACTCCGGCGTGAGAGTAAGTAATCGAATTTAGGTTTTGGTTTAAGAGTTTAGGGATTCCGTGAATCGTACCTTGAATGAGAATCGTGTGATTCTATATATAGGGGCTAAGAAACCGTGTTTCTTGCTCCTTACTCTTCGCACGCATGGTGCTTATCCGAGGTAAGGATATCTATTCCTTGAATAGATGATCCTTATCGGATATCCGGTGAGTTAGATTGGGCCTTTGGGCTTCGTGAGCCCAAGCGTTGATACCACGGCCCATACCATTTGTCATGGTAGCCCATTCGTGATGGGCTTAGGTGTAAGTAATGTCTATCATTTGGGCTTGCGGCCCAAATATAGGCTATACGTCATCAATATGTCTTTCTAAAATGATTAAAAAACAAATAAATTTGTTAAACGTGTACATAATATTTAACCTTTACACAGTCATTTTTTCAAAGGGATAATGAAAAAGTACAACACTTTTTGAAAAAAACCCTATATTTTACTTATAATGCAAGTAATGAGCAAACTAGCAAAAGAATATATAAATTATTTTCAATATTGAAACCGGTAGTTACCTAGCAACAGAAGGAGGAGGAGTAGCGAAAAGATCCTTAAAGGGCCTCTCATGATTTATTTTAGCCCCCTTTTGGTTTTCTACGGACAAACGAGCATGTCTATCCATTTCTTGTTTCGCGAATGATTGTAATGATTCAGAGGAGTTTGAGAATTCCTACACAAAAAGAAAGAAGTTTAAAACTCGTTAAAAAATGTGGTATTGTGACCACCTTTGTTCGTTTAATACTACTGTAATACTTTTACTTGATTTATTTAAACTTGACTAAGGTTTTTATAAAATCTTTTTTACTTTACTACCACAGAGTGAATTATTTAAACAGACTGATTCATGTGGTAATGATTTTTAATTAAAAAAATCTTTTAATACTACTGTAATACACCCAAACCAATTTAAATTTGAAAACTTCAAACCAAAAGCATATATAAATCTCAAATATTGCCTTTAATAACAAAATATATTCCCGCACAACAAATTCAGGGAAATAAACCCGACCGAAGAAACTGAAGAAAGGGGGAAAAATCTACTAGAAATGCATACCGGAGTAATCCCCAAAAGGTGAAAGCATGTTTCCATTACCACTGAAGTTGCCTCACAAAGCAATAACGTGCACTTCTCCGCAACAGACCCAAACTGCCAAAAATTTTAAAGTTATGGTAAATCTTAACATGAATATCCACCGTCTTTTGAAAACCAAATTAGTTTATAGAATATTGACTTGGTTTAAGAGAGCCGGAAATTAATTAAATTCACTATGGTATGAGAAAAGGCATTGGTAAGTATATGTATCTTTTTTTTTTGAGCAAAAAGTATATATATCAATAACCTGCTTTTAGAATTACATCTAATATTTAAAAATAAATATGGTACAAGAGAAGTGGAAATTAAATTCAATATTTTGTGAGATAAGGCATGTAAAATAACTATACCTTGCACACACAGGAATAGTAACGGGTAAACTTCTTAGATAAATTGTAAATGTACTCACACAGGATATGCGGCAAGACAAATAAACAAGAGTCTTTGAGAACCTGAACAAGAAAGTTAGATTATTAACACAATAATGTAATTTACATAATCATATAAATGACATTAGGAAAATTTTATAAAATCAAACTTTTCACTTCATCTTTTTAGTCTACAATTGTGGAATGTCTTCATGAAGTCAACTAAATTAGTATTATTGCTTACCCTTAAGTATGGGACTAGATAACTTCAATTAACCATACATTTAAGAGCATATTAGAATAAACTATAATGTTTTAGAGTGACTTATGCTTTATAACTTTAACCAGGGTTTTGTATGTTCAAAGAAGTAGTAGAAGTTAATTAAGATATTCATCTTACCTCAGTAAACTCGAGTAAATGAAATTCCAACACACGTTCATCCCATTCAGTCAATTCATTACTACTCTCCATTATTAACTCTGAATCCTGTTGCGAACATATATATTGGTTAACTTGATATTCAAGAACATAAAAGCAATAAAATTGGGGTTGTAACTACATTGAAACAAAAAGACATCCTTACCTTCTTTAACTCATTGATGTCTTGATAAGAATTCGTGGTAATTCTATGAACTTGAGCTCGAAATTTTAGCAAAGACACAAAAGTATTTTCCTATTTATCAATGAATTTGAGCAGATCAAAAACAAGATCGGTTTACAGATTTCAAATCGATGAGCTATACAATATACAACACCATAACATTACCAGTAATGAAAGAACATTACATTTTCATTAAGCATCTCATTGATATCGAATGTTCCTGTAGCCAATCTATGGTTTTTCAAAAAAGTATACCTGTTAAGAGCACAAAACGCATAGCATTGAATATGAATAAATAATAAAAACTTGACCTAAAAGTTGGGTATCTAGTGTAGAAGGTCCATGTAAAGGTTTATAATCTCTATGAAATGGTTTATAAATCAAGTCTCCATAGTGAGAATAAGTTTATTATCACATAGAACGAAGTATGTCCAAGTTTATGAACCTTTTTAGTACTCGTACAACTTTGTACATGCAACTCGTTTAAAACATCTTTGAATATAAAGTTTTATTTCAAATTGAAAAATTTATAAGTATTATATTATGACATGAAAATTTTATAAACCTTTTTTAAAAGGTTTACGGTTTACCATTCGAGATGCTCTTACATAAAAGTTCATAGGAAACTAACATTTATCACTCTAGTTGTATTATCAATACTGATAGCATAAGTACAGTAACGGTAAAAATTATGTTAAAAACATGAGAATCTTACCTAAGAACACAATCTAAAACTGCTTCACCACTATACCCAAACAACTTAGCATCCTCGCCTGATAAAAAAGAAAAATGTGAAACCTAGCAAGTTTAAAATTGATCCGGTTATAATGTTAACGGATTTATGATTTGGGACATGTTTTCTCTCTAATGGGTTAAAAAAATACAACTTTTACTAATAACAAAACAGGTCAAACGGGTTAAAAGCTAGTTGCTTTATCAAAAATGTTGAATGATTTTTGTAATAAAATAATTTGGTGAAATGAACAATCTCCGGTATACCTTCTGCCACCGCTCGACAACTAGATTTGAGTTCCTCAAACAAAACAACAAATTCTTTCAGTTCACTAAAAGTTTGATATCCAACATAACTTGTTTTAGGGTATCCGTTCCTATCAGTTGGGTACCACTCTTCAAGTTTAGCAGCCTGGAAAACAAATAGTATTCAATTTCTCATCTTTCTTTTGAACAAGTTATCCTTATCCTATTGTATAAAAGTTACTCACAGTGAAGCACATTTGAATAAAGTCTCTATGACGTACAGGGGTCACATATATTATCCAATCTGCTTTTTTCTCTTCAATCCCATACCTACATATGCAGACAGAAAGCCATAGTTCATATATCATTGGTGAAATGTAACACTATTGACAATAAATTTACCCGAAAAACAAATCTATTACTAGCCAATTGATGTATAATTATATATGTTTTGATAAACTGAGCAAGTAACGTACCTCAAAGTTCGGATATGTTTATAAGAATTGTCAAAATCTCTCTTCGCAAGAAAAAAAGCTGGTTTTCCTTTACAATGAATCCCCACAACATCTCCTTCTCTTTCTTTAATATTAAACGAATTCTTCAATATGCGTTGAGCCCAAGACTTGTACTGCTGCGGCTTCTAAAATAAATGGAATTATTAAACTCATAAACTGCAAAACATGCCTATTTTATATCAAAAAGGCGGAAAATGTAATTTTATATAATATAGATATAAATATAATAAGATTTAATATAACAAACATTGAAACAGCTAGATCAATTGCATATATACTTTAGAATTTTTGCGACTGATCTCGGGATTGAAATTTAAGTCCACACCAGCTCCCGAATACTCAAGCATAAGAACTAGAGTTTCTCTGATAGCACGTTGTTGAAACCAACCGATATCTACTACTATTGGGGAATAGTCTACTACTAATACCCTTTTCACAGGAAGTTCTGGTGCCCATGTGTTAATACCATACTTTAACATCTTGTGAATGCTCTGGCAAGGAAACAAGAAAAATCTAAGTGAAACTTGTAATGTATGTTTTAATAGAGTTGGAAAAGAAAAGAAAACAATACCTCAATTAACCATTTCCGTGATAATGAAATAGCTACAAAACCAACATCTTGTATGGAGGCTTCTCCGGCTATCATGGAAGATTTCGGAAGATTATTCTTGATTACCTGTAATAATAAAATAGCACACAAAAACCATATGATTACAGTTAGTTAAGAAAAACTCTGTTGGTTTTTTAATATGTGCATACTTTTGTTGGTTTTTTAATAAAATAGCACACAAAACATTCAAGAAACCGTGATTGACGGAAATTTTACCTCTCCAACATCTGTTGGTTTTTTAATATGTGCATACTTTTGTTGTCCAAGACTTTTTCTTATTTTTGGCCATATCCGCAATACATTCTGGCTGTCAAATGAAAAAAGTAAATGTATGTGTTACATAGCAAAGAAAGAAAGTAAAAACGTATATACACATACCAATTGTAATCACCATCCTGCCCTTCCTGGCTGGCATAAATCACAGGCTTTTGTTCAAATTCGGGGAAACTACTTTTCAGTGAGGCAGCAAATAGCTTTGAGATTTCTTCTTGAAAGCTCCATCTCTTATCTTCCTGATTTAGCTCCATCTGTCTAGTTTATTAATTTGGTAGTTAGTTTAAATTGAAACAATGGACAAAGTGGGGGGTTAGCGATTAGTGAGTTTAAAAAAAAGGTTACCACGATAGATAGATTGATGGGTTCTTTTAGGGGCTTGGCGATTGATAAATAAATACCACACCAAGTTATTATAGTCAAGCCCTATAAGTTTCAAAATATACAATATTGGCCCTTCAAGAATGCCCGGATTTCACATTTCTTTATTTCATTTTTGTCTACAATTAATTTAGTACCCTAAAAAATACGGGGCTTTTTTTTCAAGCCTACCCAAATTAATTTTACCCACATGACACGCCGTTTATCCTAAAGCTTGATGCCTTGATGGAAGAACAAGCGGCGTCATAGCATGTATATGAGTAATATGATGTCCGATTGTGCTTATTCGAGGATCAATCTACTTAATTTGTGCTTAATTATTTGATTGCTTATTGGTTAATTGAGATTGACGTGAAAGCTTGGGGATTCAAATTTCACGTCCAAAACTTGAGTTTTAGCTTAAACGAGCTTGTTAGTGCTTATTTATGGATCAGAAGTGCTTGTTTCATTAAACAAGAGGCTAAATATAAATTTCAAGTGATTTTGAGAAAGCGGTCACTACGCCATTTTCTACTTCTCTCGATGGGCGACTTTAAGCGACGGCGTTAAGGGTTCGCAACATGGCAAAAAACCAACATCTTTATCTCCGTCTTTGACCAAATCTTTTAGCGACTACATCTTGACCTTTATTGACTACATGTCCTCGCTAATTGTCCGTTAGATGACAAAACAAGTGTTGCAAAAACGTTTGACTATGACCATAACTTATACCAACGATTAGGGATGGAAACGAGTCGAGTCGAGTCGAGCCGAGCCTGAGCCTGCAAGAGCTCGAGCTCGACTCGTTTATATATATATATATATATATATATATATATATATATATATATATATATATATATATATATATATATATATATATATATATAAACTTAAGATCAAATAAGAAACATAATTAAGATGAGAAGAAACTACAACCACAAATATTAGATGCACCTATAAAAAATAGATGCATCTCCTATTATTTCTCTTTTCTTATTTAAAATGTGTAGCTATAATTTTTTCTCACTCTTTTCATTTTAATAATTCTTCTCACTAGATCTATATATATATATATATATATATATATATATATATATATATATATATATATATATATATATATATATATATATATATATATATATATATATATATTGTATCTTTATTTTCAAAACCCTATTAAGTGCGCGAACTGCGAGAACTCCAATTTTGCATTAGAAAACATGCATGTTCATATAAAAATGTATGTTTTCTTACATACACCTTAATACACATAATACATGTTTATATAAAAACCTATTAAGTGCAATAGAGCAATGCAAAATGGTTTTATTTTTAGAACCCTGTTAAATGCGGGAACTGCGAGAACTACAATTATGCATTAGAAAACATGCATCTTTTATATAATAAAACAAAACCCCTATTGGGAATTTTTCATTTCAAAAAAATGCATTCATACCTTATTTAGTAATAATTTTATTTTTTTTTTAAATTATTTTCATCTTAGGTAACATTTTATATTTATCCATAACACAAGTAGAAGATAAATAGATAAGATGCAATTAATAATAGGATCAAAATTTTTAAATAATTATCTTTAATAATAAAAAACTATAATTAAACATTATAAATCAAACAAAACAAATAGTAAATTATTTGTTTTTTAATAAATAAAAATATATGATTCAAAAAATTTTTAAAAACCAGTGCGTGCGCGGGCATTATATTATAACTAGTGTTCATATAAAACATGTATATTTTCTTACATACACCTTAATACGCAGGCATGTGTATGTAAGAAAACATTCATGTTTTATATGAATATGCATGTTTTCTAATGCAAAATTGAAGTTCTCGCAATTCCCGCACTTAACAAGGTTCTGAAAATAAAGCCCCCTATATATATATATATATATATATATATATATATATATATATATATATATATATATATATATATATATATATATATATATATATATAAAGTTCGAGCTAGTTTCAAGCCTCGTATCTTGAGCTTGAGCTCGGCTCGTGAATATTTTCAAAAGCTCGAGCTTGACTCAGGCTCGACTAACTTATATAAAATGTTGAATGAAATAAAGCTCGAATGCTCGTTAATCACACTAGGCTCGAGCTCATTTATTTTCTTAAGCAAGTTTATACATGCATGGTTATATGTATAAAAAATACTCTCTCCGTTTTAAAATTATTGTCCATAGTTTTTTTCGGGATGTCTCAAAATAATTGTCCACTTTATTTTTTAAGTAAAAACTAGAGAATATAGTAGGGGAATATTCTCTTTGAGTGATTGAAAACTAAAGTGGCCTCACTTTTATTAAACTATGTGCTTCTTGTCTTCTGACAATTATTTTGAGACGGAGGGAGTATATATACGTATATATTTTTAGGACTCATTTAGGCTCGTGAGCCTAATCGATCTTTATATATAAAGCTTGGGCTCGAGCTCGATTATTAAATGAGCCCAAACTTAAGTTCGGCTCGTTCGAGCTTTTTACCGATCTGATCTCGAGCTTTTCACGAACGGCTCGGCTCGTTTCCACCCCTACCGACGACACGTGGTCGCTATAAGTTTGGTGACGAAAAAAGATGTCAAAGTCAAAAAAGAATTTCCCTGTGGGGGAATTTTTCCATTGAACCTTCTTGTGGTCGCTAAAAGTCGTCACTAAAGGTTTTAAATGAAATATAAGTTATTTAGATTAATTATAAATAATTTTCAAATGATTTATAAATTAATTAAAAATGATTTTAAAAATTATAAATGATTTAAAAAGATTTAAATTAAAGGAGGAATTTCATCAATATTTTTGAAAAAATTACAAATTACATCAATATTTTTACAAATATCAATATTAAGTCAATATCATTTCAAATATTAAAATTACACATATTTACTCAATTTAACATTTTAATCAAATTTATACTGATATTAACTAATAATGCATTTTACCATTTTACCCTTCTTTCTTTTTCATTCCATAAGGGACATGTTTATCCCAAATAAAGAATTAAACAAAACTTCAGAAAACTCGAACATCGTTGGGACCCTCTATATTAGGTGACAAAAAGAACAAAAATGAGATTAACAAATTATACGAGTTGAAATTACACTGCATATCATTGATAAAAGCATCATGTGCGTTTGTTTCATTGTGGACGAACGACAATATTGTATTTTTACTTGTTTATTAAACTTTGGACTATATTTTCGAACATTAAAACTAATTTATTATTGTAAAATTATATTGGATATAAATGAGGTGGTGTTTGGTTTTTAGGTTTTGATCGCATGGAATTTGATGTGGCACATAAAAATTATTTGGTATGATATTCAGGGTTAAGATTTGACTTTTAAAACCCATGAAGCTTACCATATACAAACTTGAGCTATATATATTTCTTTTTCTTTTTTTTCTTTTCTTTTCTTTTTCTTTTTTTTTTGGTGTAAAAGGTAAATTTATATTACTTATCAACCAAATTTACAAACTCATAAGTAACAACTGAGTGCTTGGACATACCCAAGGCACATACAGACCAAAAGACAATACATCTGATATATGACAGTACAAAGAATAAGTCTGCTAAGACTAATCTCTAACAACTATATCATATCAGGCATACATTCATTAGACAATATCATCACCTCAATTTACTTTTTTTATAGAACTTGCACATTAACCATCTAGCTACATTTTCACTCATTTTCCCACCAAAACCACTCAACCAGCATCCACAATGGCAAAAGTAGGAGAATGAATGGCATCACTAGGCACCCATAACCCTTCCAATCAAGAGCTATACCAAGTAACCTACATTTCCATCTCTTAAAAATGGCTTCAGTTACTTGCGAACACATACCTTGAGGGAAGACCAACCATTACCTCCTTTAGCAATGTGTTGGGTGGACCAAGCAAGTTCATCTTTCACTCCTCGCTATTCCACCTATCATACACTGCCCACCTAAACCATATAACCTTCACAATGATTATCCCTATATTATGGTACATTCTTATGATTTAGACCTCTCATTGATCAATCAAAGCCTAATCAATCCCCTCCCTAGGCCATAATGATTAAGAGAATGAGGATCAAATGAGTACAGTCTCACCATTAGAACTCCAAGCACTAAGGACAATCCATTGTTATGGCTTGCAGATAAGATACTTTGACTTTCCAGTGAGAAGAAACACAAAGTATGCAAACAACTTCCTTTAAAACTTATATTCAAACACCCCTTTGAGCTATCACTCTAAAACTCAGCTTTAGAATCCATAGACCAATCACAATAGATCCCAAAATACATCCCTTATACTCCCCATAGAACATTCAAGCTAACACATTCTTATTTGTTTTTTTGCACTTCACATTCCATTTCTCTTCCACCTTCCTGACATTAAGACTATCTTTCACAATTATGCCAGGAATCTTGCATTTAATAGTATCAACAACTTTCTTGAAAACTTCATGACTGTTACTTTGAACAACCTTAAAGATTCTCCCATTTCTTTCTTGCCAAATAAAGTAGACACAGGCTGCAAGTACTAACCTTTTTATAACCCAACCAATATTCTTTTAGACACAACTTTCTGCTAAGCATCTCACCAAATCATACCAATCGGCTATATCACAATCAATTTCAGCAATCTCCCTAGCTTTTTCCCACACATCAGATGAAAACTTACAATTGAAAAATTGGTGTTGCAAATCTTCATTATCATTAAGGCATAGAGGGCATCTGTTGACAATTTGCATACCCCAATTTTTTTATCTTCTCTTGAGTAATTAATCTGTCTTGTATGGCTAACCAAAGAATAAATGAGTGTTTGGGTATGCACTGTGAGTACCAGACAAGTTTCCACCAATATACTTTTGGAATTGTTGTACACAGATCAATGGTTGCAGCTTTGACTGAGAAGTCTACTTCCACTCCACTTTTAGTAATCCATACAACAGAATCATTAACATCAGGATTGATAACAGGATCTTTAATGCTAGTAATAAGGGGGAATTTTTCATACCATTCAATAGGCCATTTCCATTTCCCATTATCAATCATATCACCAACCTTAAGATTCACAGATAATCTTGCATCATAGATGTCTCTATGGGAAATATACTGCATTAAAGAGCCCATAGTACTCCAATTGTCATACCACATAGAAGTACTCTCACCATTATTAACTTTGTACTTAACATTCTCCCTTATTTTATCTCTTATCTTAATCAAATTTTTCCTTCCCCAACTATCGCCCTTTTCAACTGAAATCTCCCAAATACTTTTCCCTTTCAATTTCACAGCATGCACCCATTTTATCCACAAAGTATCTTTTTTCACTGCAATATTCCAAACCTGTTTAGCCAACATAGCTTCATTCCATCTATGCAAGTCTTTTAAACCTAATCCACCCTGATCTTTAGGCCTGCAAACAGTATTCCATGTTATTTTAGCCTTACCCTTAGTAGATTCACCTTGATTCCATAAAAAACTTTCAAGAATCTTGTTGATCTCATTGATAGTAGTTGCTGGAATTAAGAACACAGAAGACCAATATACATGGATAGACTCTAAGACAACAGCAATTAATTGAAGCCTCCCTGCATAGGACAAACTCTTTTTTTTCCAATTTTTAATTCTTCCTTTAATCTTTTCCAACAAACATCTACAATCTTTCACCCCAATTCTTTTGGCAATTAAAGGTACTCCTAAATATCTTACTGGCAATTTACCAGTAGCAAAAGGAAGAACTTGATTGATAGCTTCTTTTTCCTCATCTTCCATGCTTCCAAAATAGGCAATACTTTTTGATAGATTAGGAATTAACCCTGAGCAGCCACTAAATTCCTCAAGAGCTCTTTTGATCACACTCACAGATCTTGTATCTCCATGGCTCATGACTAATAAATCATTTGTAATGAGACATGAGACAATTTGATCTGAATTCAGTAACTTTATTAGGTGTAGCCACTTTAGGAATTAGGATGACAAGAGTAGCATTAATTTCACCTAACAGTCTTCCAAAAGAAAAGAACTCTTTGATAGCACAACAAAATTCATTTTCAATTATCCCCCAAGCACTTTTGAAAAAAAGCAGCTGTAAAACCATCTGGACCAGGTGCCTTTGTGTCATCAATATCAAACAAAGCTCTTTTGATTTCTTCCCTAGTGACATTTCTTATCATTCCCACAGCAACAACATTACTCAACTTATTCACAAAAAGATCATCTTTATTCTCAATATTCTGTAATTGATGACTAGTACCAAGGAAATCTTTAAAGTGTTTTAAGAACAGGCTTGGAACTTGATCACCTTCATGTCTCGCCCCATTATCATCACACAAAGAGAAAAATTTATTTCTGTTAGATCTTCCTTTGAGCACCTTATGAAAGAACTTTGAGTTTTTATCCCCTTTGCTTGCTGAGATAAAAGCTTTTCCTCATCTGAATCTGCTTCAAAAAATTCTTCCACAAGATTGGCTTCAATGACTCTTAGACATTGATTATGAGGATCTTGTTCAATCTCAGTTTGCACTTGTTGAAGTTGACTCCTAAGATTATCAACTCTTTTAAAGAGACTGCCTTTGCACCAAGCCAACTTATTCAGGGGAGCTTTTAGATTTTTCAGCTTTTTTACCACTTTGTACATGAAATATCCATCCACTTCTTTAATCCATCCTTCTTTAACAATAGTATTGAACTCCTTCTTTTCAGTGATGAAATTAGCAAATCTAAAAGTCTTTTTTTGTATTTTGATACCTGTTGGAATACACAAAATAGCTGGAGTTTGATCAGAAATAATATAAGGTAAGAATTTTGCATTTGCCTGAGGGTATTGTTTAATGAATTCTTCATTAGACATCATTTTGTCCAGCTTCTTAAGGATCCCTGTCATGTTTCCAGCTTTGACTTTCTTCAGGTTTTTAGTCCATGTGAAATGTAGCCCAGCTTTACATATGTCTTCCACTTCAATTTTGTTCACACATTCACCATATCAGTAGTCATATCAGATCCCCCACTTGAGTGTTCAGAAAGGCTTAAAGTTACATTAAGATCTCCAGCTATACCCCATGGTCTTCCATTAACATACATGCTATTCTTCCTCAACTCAGTCCACAGATCTCTTCTTTCCACACCATCATTGGCAGCATAAACAAAGGTGTGGAAGCATTTGATTTTATACCTATTAGCACTCAAAACACAGAACATGGACTGACTAGTTGTGTTTATTACTTGAACATTAATTTCTTGATCATCCGAACCAAGAACTATTCTACATCCTTTATTGCAGTACTGCATATTTGAAGCCCATTCCCATCCTTGAAATACTTTATTACATGTATATTGCAATTTCTTACTTCTTAACCTTGTTTCTAGTATAGCACACATCTTCAAATTCTCACTAGAAATTAAATTTTTTATTTCCTTTTGTTTCTCAGAAGTATTCAAGCCTCTGATATTCAATACACCCATCTTAAACTCCATTACATTCATTATTTAACACATTGGCATCCAAACCTTTAACCTCATTCACCTCCATAGTCTTTAGTATTCCTTCTGAATCACTAATAACATCTTCAACAGTTGCATCATCTTTACTTTCATAAGTCTGTAGACCACTATACTCTATACTTTTTTCTTTATGATACTTCCTCATATCAGCTGACCAGCTAGCTGCTTCAGAGGGAGTAGGTTGTAGATTTTTGTTCAAGTACTGATCCACTATTATTCTATCCTTCATAATTCTTATCTCTTGATCATCATCATCAGGTAAAGATTGTAGCACAGAATACTTATTTATTGATTTCCTCATTCCTTCAGCTTCTTTTGTCTTCAAATTCCATACTTTTCTTGCACCAAATGGCCCAGCATTTCCATTATTCTTATTCTCTATATTACTTTGCTTTCTTCCAAAATCTTGTTGTTTTTTATAATTGAAGTTTTTGCTTATTCCATTATGCTTTTGGACATTTTTGCTATTCATTTCATATCTTCTACCAGTATCCTTGTGTGTCTTCACTTCCTCATTGCTTCTATTACCCACCTGTTCTTTATCCTTCTTTGCCAAATCATTCTTTTCTCCCACTTTCTCCATCCCCTCACCTTTATTCTTATTGAAATTATAGTGATAAAAAACATGGCCAAACACTTTACACTCAGTACACCTACAAGGCTTCCAATCATACAAGACATTTATCTTTTTGGAACCTTTGATTTTGTTCTCCTTATCCCTATATTGTATCTCAATTTCATTCTTAATATCTTTCACAGCATCAAATTCAACTAGCACTCTAGCATAGTCTAGATTACCAACTCCTCTATAGCACATGGAAGCTGTCATTGAATCCATAACTAAAGGTTTTCCTAGACTACTAGCTAAAGCACTAATCCCATTCATACGCCAAGCCTCAAGTGGAACATTAGTCATCTTCACCCAAACAGGCATCTTCTTAGGCTCAATTTTATTCATACCTATTTCTGGAGACCATTTTTGAACAAAGAGAGGTTTATATTGGACCATCCAAGGCCCCTTTCAATCACAGCATTCAAACCTTTTTCATCCTTGAAGTTAAACATGTATTGCCCATTCTTACTACCACTAATATCTATTATTCCAAATCTGCTCCACATTCTCCTAATGTTGTACCTAAGCTCATTAATGTTCATACTATACCCAATAAACTGACCACAAGCAGTTAACAGCCACCTTTCACTCCCATTTTTCACAAGTAATTCATCAAACACCACAACTTCATTTCCTGATTCAGTTATTTCAGTGGGAATGTATATCAGTTCCTTTGGAAATTCATCCTTTTTCACAACAATAACATAAGAGTTACCATTACTAACCTTCACACTCTTATCAATATCAACATTATTCGCATCAGCATTCACCACACCTTTGGAATTATAATTACTTACATTGCTCTTGGGATCATCATTCACCACCTCATTAGGAGTAGATTTACTAGTAGTCAATTCAACATTCTCTGTATTACCATTCTGTGCAGTATTATCAACAGTATTTACCTTCCCAACCTCATCCTTTTTACTCATCTCATCCCTCTCTAATACACTATTTTCCCTTATCACACTCGTTTCCCCAATTCTGCTACTATCAATCTCCTTTTCAGTAATATCTAATACATTCTCTACACGTTTTTGCCCCAAACTACCTACAATATGATCATTAAACCTCACCGGAACCCTAGGAGTCCGATTAGAAGTTCTCAGTTTCTTTTTATTCGTCATTTTTACTAGTAACTAGAATCAACCTCAATGAAAACAAAGAAGAAACTAATAATACTGTACAGGAATGTAACATGAGACAGAATTATAACAAAACTTGAAATTAAAAAACTTGGCCCCAAAATCACTGAAATTGGGGGTTTTCTCAAGACTGAACTGATGCGTGGGAATCGCAACAGGCTTTACCTCTCGAGGGATCTCGAGAAGCTTACAACCCCCACCAGGCAGTGTACCTAATCGTTGTAGTATAGTATAGTGACAAGTACCGGGGGATTGATCGTTCAGCTTAGGAATAGTGTCGCTAGGATTAGAAAGCCTAAATACTAGTTCTCAAGGTGAGGGATGATTATTTTTGTGTTTTTATATTTTTTATGAAAGCAAGTAAAATCTCGGGTTTTTGGAAGAGTGGGCGGAATTAGTTGCTATTCAACTAACCCAATATTAAGATGCAATCAAAATAAAATACTAAAAATGAAAATAAACTAATTATACTAAGGTTGTGAGCAGTAATTGGAGAAAATGTGTTTACTTAGATTTCACTACTCCCTAGATATCTTTTACACGTTAATTACTTGTTATAATTGCATGGATGACGAATCGTATTCCTTAATACCATTCATGGGGTGGCATACATAATTCCCCAATTCTATGAGCTCTTATCTCCTCCTACACCATGCCCAGCACAACTATAGGGATTGTAAACAGTGGCTCATGCATTAAATACAACCAATAAAGACCTAGTACGCCTCGGTTCATGTTTCTTAAGACGTTCAAGCATGTTACCATTTGGAGATCTGCCAGTTTTCTTAAGCCTAACATATAAATCATTCATCCAAGACAAGAATAAACAAGTAATCAACACATAATCAATATCTAGGTTTCATTAGATCTAAGCAAACACAAAAGAGATCTAGCTTAGCATAATGGAATTGAGACAAGAACAAGATATAGACAACCAACACATAGACATATTGATTGAATTAGAAGAACACTTATCTCAATTACAATGCAAGGTATCAAGGGTTTGGAACCCTTGAAAAACCTGTAAAAGTTGCACCAAAATCGTACTTAGGGTTTCTCCAAAACTTCTCTCCCTCTAATGTGAAAAACTAGAAAACTATATATAGGAAAATACGGGTGACGGCGTCAAGAACAAAGGTGTGACGCCGTCATCTCGCCGCCAAATACTTCCTCGGACGGCCTTGATATACTTCTGACGCCGTCAAGGCCTAGGCCGTCACACAAATTACCCTTGACGCCCTGTGTGTGACGCCGTCATCAACTACGGATTTTAATTCTTGGGGTTTTGACGCCATCAGGAAAACTCTTGACGCCTTCATGAACTCTCAGATTTTATTATTGAGGTTTGACGCCGTCAGGAAATTACTCTTGACGCCGTCACCTACTGTTCCCAGCATGGAAAATTGAGACTTTGCCGTTTTCTTCACTTTTATGCTCTAAAAATGTCCAAAATGGCTTCTTTTCCAGAATTCACTCTCCAAGTACCTAAAATCACAAAAGGAACGATTTAGGGCAATATTTGATCAAATAAAGTCAGATTCGGGCTTAAATGACCTCCTAAAAACGGATCATTTTTCGCCTCATCATGAACTAAAATCTAATTCAAGCTAACCATTATGTGCGTAATGGCATGACGAATCGAATGGTGTAATCAGAATTAAGATTCGTTCAGTATTTAGTGTGAAATTGATGAAAAATAGTGATTATTTAGAAGTCGTAAAAAACGGGAAACGTTAATGGGAGAAAAACTCATTCATGTTGGGTTTGAGGTTGTATGCAGCGACTGTGTTTGACACCATTTCTTGTATATCCTAAGCAGTTGCCCATTTTGTTTTGATTATGTGCAAAATGTGGTCAAACAAAAGATCTGAAATAGGTTTGTTGTTGTTGTTGTTGTTGTTCATGATCATTATCCCCATTGTTCGAGAGCTATAAGAAATTTTACATTCTTTTCTTATTAATTTTTTATATTATAATTTTATTACTGGTATAAGATATGTTTTATTAATTTTATATATGTTTTCTCTGTTTAAATCCAAATTATAATCTACAATTTTACATTTAAATCTAAATCATAATTTAACTGCATCTCTACAAACCAAACGGGCCTGGAGTATTGATTTTCGTTAATAAATAAATAAATTACTAATAAATACAGTATAGAGTATGGAAAGTTGGAAACCTCAATTAAAACCAAACACCCAACAATCTTTCACTTTGTTTTCTCTCTCACATCCAATCCAAATTCAAGAAAAACCCAGCCCACCATCATCAGTTTCTCAACGGTAAAGCTTCCCAACACACTCATTATTTTCCATAGATTAATTTCCAAGTGTCGCATTTCAATTCCAGTGTTTCGTTGATTTCAATTGTTAATTTGCAGTATTGAGTTTTACCCGTTTTGTATTGGTCCCACCTTTATGTTTTTTTACCATTACATGTTTAATTAATGCTTATGTGGGTGTTTGGGATGGTGTATATGCTAATTATATCTTGTTACTCTAGCTTTAAGTCTTGTTACTTTGGATGGAAGTTGTATAATTATGATGCTTTTAGTATATAGGCTTTAGAAAATAGCTCCACGAAAACATATTACCTTGAATGAATGGCATATGAAAGCGTTTTTAGGAACGAGCTAGTGTAAACACAATTATATCGTTATCACTATATATCTTCAAGCCAAACAAACGATATTTGCTAAGTACCAAATTTGATATTTCTTCCCATTACGGGTTTCTCTTTTGTTGGCCTGCAGTTTGAATATGGATTGGGCGTTTGTGAACAGAATCTGGGAAAAGTGGGCATCTAACAGTGTCGGTTCTGATGGTATACAATCACAATTTGTTCAACCTATCTAATTATTCGTATTCACAATGCTTATATTGTCTTTGTTGAATTGTAATCTACAGGTCAGCCATTGAAGGCGGCTCTTCTAATTAACTACGATCCAACTGGACCTTCTCGTCTACTATCTACAATGTAAGGTTCTCAAGTATATTCAGACATATATATTAAAAAAGATAACCTTTTTCATAATATTACTCATATACTTAATATACACAAATGACAAGGGACGCCGTCCACTGTATATTGTAAGAATGGATGGTATTGTTTAAGCTAAACTTGTAGATTTGCATGGCCCAAAAATAGTTTTGTCTACTCGTTTACAATTTTCAAGTTTTCGTACTTATTCCTTATACATTATTTTGTAAGTAATAACTAATTTACCCTGATATAAGATGTGGTTGTGACATCGAAGTTCCAACATATGTAAAGGCACTAATTTGTTCTAAACACGTTTAACTAGTTTACCTCACAAATTGTTTGATATTTCATTACTTATGTTAGTGTTTTCTCACAGTTCTCAGTACCTTAGGTGAAAATAGTTGTTTCAAGGCTCTAGATATAAGCAAATTTATATCTGGATGGTTGAGTTTCAACAGTATGTAACTATGTACAAATGTGTGATGTGCTATGTTACCCGGACACGGCTGAATGGCCGGCATACCAGGGTCGGTACGACGCGACATGGATCCGGGTATGAAATCCGGTCCGGACACGCCACTTTGGGCTTGGGTACGGCAACTTCATCTTTACGGCGCTTATGACGTGGAAACGTAAATAAACTTGAACCTGAAGTCGTTAATTGTTGTTTTTTGGGTGATGTAATTGGGGAAGTGTATCTGAATTAGTTTAGTAGAGCCATTGATTGGTTTCTTTTTTATTTGTTAGATGGAAGTGATGATGATGTGATGATATATATTAGTTGAACACGTGCATAGCACCGAATTCTCTATATGTATATTTTTAAGGGTTTTTGGGCTTTTTAATAATACTAACTATTTAGCCCACCGGCCCATCTTTTGGTAAGTGATGGGTATGTTAGAAAAAACATATATAACAAATGTATCTTTACCAGTTTCATTGAATATGTTTAAATTTGTTGCACAAATTATCTATATGTATATTTTTTTAGGAAAAATTATTGCCGTATCTGTACCCGAGTCCAAAGTTAGGACGGTGTCCCCGTGTCCTAAATTTTTTTGGATGACGTATCCGACACTCGGATCCGTACCAATATCGGATACCCGTACCCGTGTCAATGTAACATAGGTAATGTGTGCGCGTGCATATGTATAAATTCTACGGCTACCAATCTGGTGATGATTAGTGTTATGATTAAGGGTTCTATATCAGTGTAGTATATGAACATTCTCTTTCTTACGCTTCCCGTGCCATTTGTATGTTTCATAGACTTTATAAATTAAAACTGACCCTGTCATACGTGTCTTGGTGTAGTTCTCTCTGTCTGTAGGACTTTATATTTTAGTAATTCTTCATCATTATATACTTTCTTCCGCTAAGAAATGGGAGCAGAGCTTGGAGTTTTAACTTGTACAAAAATTGCCCAGAGTGATCCAAGTTGACCATTGCAAAAAGATGTGTATTTAGTAGAAAAAGTAGAGTTTATTGTCTATGAAACTAGGATGATAGAAAAGAAACCCACTGCGTCTTATCAACATACCTAATAATGAGACAACAATGAAAGTCTTTGCAACTCTTATTAGTCCTGTTAGAAATCAATTGCGATTATTTACAATTTTGTAATCTTTTTACTATCTTTATCATTGGTAATCATAATTGTGTTCGGCCATAAGAAACCGTGAAGATTGATCTTGGTGTTTGCAGTGCAGAGGAGGAAGGTATAGAAGCAGACCCCATTGAAGTCAGCCAGTTTGTGAACTTCGTCAAACGATGCAATTACCAGAGTGAAAGTTTCTTTGTAAATTCAAATCAATGTAAGATCTAAAACAAGACTGTAAGTGATTGAAACATTACCTTTGAATGGTTTTAGATAAACCCCTATACCTGCTTCATCAGAGTTCATCTTTGGATCTAGTTACTTAGCTCACTAATTCGTCTGGCATCTGCTACTAATGTCACCAATATTGGCTTTAGTTCCAGTAAAGTTTCACTAGAGGTGGCAGAATCAGAAGGGCGGTAGGGTGGGTAATTAGTCAATACAGGTTCAGGTCAAAACATGTAACTTTAAGTGCAGGTCTAAACATGTGGGTTGGGTTGGGATGACCGGCAGAGACATGGTTTAACTTGCTTGATCCATTTGAACGTTTCCTTTATAGTAAAATCTTATAACTTGACTCATTTGCCTGTTTAAGATAAAATACCGACCTTTAAGTTTCACATATTGAGTTATTCCTAGTTTAATTTGTTTACAAAGAGATTTCAAATTGTGCTGTACTTTTCTGTTACATAACCACGATTTTGTTCAAATGAGTATCTGTAACACCTTTTCATTTATGCAAGTCTTGGATAAACCTTGTGCTTATGGAATTTTAGCTTTTCTGGAGTTGAATGCATATCAACACATGTTGAACCTTCTTCATTTGCATCTATAAATAAATTGTTTAGCTTCTAAATTTTGTTGACATAAAATGTTTTACCATCTTTTGGTTCTGGTTTTGGTGGCAGATATTATTACATCGATACACGAGAGTTGGTTTTGTGGAAGGTGCATGGACACTTCAAACCCTGCTGGTGAAGGGGCGATAGTCTTCAAGACACCATCTTTCCTTTTTGTTGCACTATAAGAACAACTCTATTTTCCCATTCAATGCATCTTAAATACGGGTCTTTATATGAAAGAACCAATATTTAGGAATGTTTTCATAAACACTAATTTGTCCATTGTTATAAAAAGTTGTGCATAATTATTGTGTTTTTTGTGAGCACAAAAGCAATATTATTACAATGATTTTTTTACTAAGAAGCATTTAGGAGGTTGAATGCATTAAAAATGCCAGTATGACTGTTCGTCATATTATTTTGTTTGCGTGAGATAGTTAAAAATTTCAGTTCTAAAAGAAATAAAAAGAAAATTATTTTGTTTCCCATACTTTGTTACTAACATTGCTGGCTAACAACGAAGTAATTATTACAACATTAAGAACTTGTTGAATGTTTGAATGCTTTGGATCCTAATGGTGGCTTACACCAGTTCATAACGTGGTACTTGTTTATAGTTTTGTAATATCTGGGTGAAACTCTCAAACATCCATCAAGTTCCACGCCATGAATAATGAATTGTTGATAATACTACTAAACCATCAAACCAAAGAAAACTATGCAGTAATCTAAGAAACTAGCATGGTAGGTGGCCGTGACTAATAATGCGTGTACTGAGGGTGCACGATATTAAATTTGGTTAAAAAAGCCTAATCTAACATATTGAAATCCAATTTAGAGCAGAAAGAAACAAAGTAAATGCCAATTTTCACCTCTTCAAATCACAAGTGATCACATAAATAAGTTGTATATTGATGAGTGCGTAAATACTCATCATTTTTATCGTATCTGAACTGTCAAAACATCTAAAAACACTCAGAAATGCATCAAAATACAAAAATTATCCCAAAAGTGTGTTTTATATGTTTTAGATGCAAAATGTTTAAAAACAAATGAAAAACGAACAAAGTTTGTATAATTGGCAGTTTCAATCCCTCAAGTTTCAAAAATTGACAAAACTAGTCCCTGAAGTTTTAAAACGAAAGAAAAGTCAACCCAAGGCATTTAAAACTAAAGCATTATCAAAAACGATCCTTGGGTGAAAAGTTTGAGAAAATTACACATTTGGTCCCTCAAAATCCAAAATTTACATAATTGGTCCTTGGGGTTTGAAATATTGGAAAAATACAATTTTAGTCCTTTGGTTATTAATACTTGGCATAATAGGTCCCTTGTGATACTTTGGAAACTTGGCATGTTCAGTCCTTAAAGTTTCAGATTTTACACATTTAATCCTTGGGCCTAACCTACACTTAAAACCAAACCGGACCTATTATTACTAATCCCCACAAATCCAAAATAAACCCAAACAACAAATACCCAATCCACCCAATTCCCTTACCCCATTTACCAGCCCACTCCACAAATCCCTTGGCCCATCCTCACAAGCCCACACCCAAAATAATACTCCACACCTCGTTTTATTATAATACCCTCGGTCAACCCCCACCTTTGACCACCTCCATCCTCCACATCACCCTCCCCACTAGCCTGCTACTCCTGCAACACCATCATCACCCTAGCTCCTTCACCCTCTGCAACACTCTAACCCCCCCCCCCCCTTGCATTTCCAAACAAACACAACCCTCCAAATTTGACCCTTCTGGCTTCAATTATCAAAGAAAACTCCAAAGGAAGTTTTGGCGGCAAAAATAATAAATGGTCAAGATCAAATTTCTTTCATCCTAAGGTCAATACTACTGCTGGGATATGCTCACAAGAGTCCAAGGAACCCTAAAAAGCAAATATAAAAGGGCAATTGGAGCAGTGAAGAAGAGTTAGTAGATTTTAGTTAATTTTTAGCAATAGTTTAGTTTTAAATATTATGTAATTTCATTCCTAGTACTCATTTCAGCTAATAAATTGTACTGTTAAGATCTTTTTAGTGTAACACAAACCAATTTCAGTCAGCAATTTAAGTTTTATTTTCTTGTTTCAGTTTGTACCCAAGTTACTTAAATTCCTAATTCTCATTTAAAAGTTGCTTGAAGTGATGGTTTACTGTTCTAATTAGCTTCATTAAGTATACTCAACTCACTGGAACCCTTAAATCTCAGTTTAGTTAAACTTTTGTGCAAAATCTAAAAATCACCAAAAATTCACAAAAAATAAGTGAAAATAAAAAGTGCAAGAAGCAAAGCAAAGAGATAGCTGTGGAAGCATGGTTTAGTGTCTTAGGGGAGACCTTAGGGTAGTTTTGTTCTTGGTTCTTTGTTGTGGATCTCACAGGGCTGCTTGTAAGTCCATTTTGCTTATTTTTAGCATATTTTCCCATATTTGCTTTGTAGTCTATTGATGCTTATTATTTATGCTTATCTGTGAATTGGTGTTTGTTAAGTTTATTTGAGTGATTTTGTCACTTATTTATGGTATTTCATTTGCCAGTTTTCATAATTGATCATGTTCTCAATTTCTAGCTTAACACAGCTTTATTGGTTAGAGTTTGTTTGATTGCTTTTATTGTACTCATTTTAGTTTCTAGGTAGTTCATATAACTCTAGTAATCAGATTAGGATAAGTAGGATGGCTTAATTGTGCTTTAAGAAATCAAAACTCAAACAGTCAAGGTCTTAAGGGGTGTTTGGTTGATGCAATTTGTGCAGACCCAAGTAGTTTAATCTGATGAATGATAGTTTCCTTAGGTCACATTAGGGTGCATCAGGTTTAGAAACCAATAAAATTGGTGGTTTTAGTTCAAGAAAGTCAAACTCACCCTTGAGTCCTTTTAGCTTGTTCACTGTGGGATTTTTTAGAAAACATAAATCTCAAATTCAGTTTAATAGTTGCTAAGCTTGTTTAATCTAGGTTTAGTATAGCTTATTACTACTTATTGAGTCATTAGATTCAGCTTAAACTTCACCAAAGTCAACTTAGGAGTGTTTTATAAAAAAGTCAAATCTCGCATTTAGGCAGAAAACTATTATTTGGATTACTTTTTCTGAATTTAGTGTTTGGATTTAAGCTGTGGAATTTGTACCACTTAGAATACCTCAGCTGGGCTTTAAGAATCCACAATTGGATTATTTTTAGAATTTTCTCTCTAGCTTGTGCAAATGCTCAAAAAGGGTTGCAGGGCAAGTATATGCCCTGCACCATGTTATCTGTCTCAACAGCCAAACTTCCAAAGTCTTTAGCTTATTCAATAGTGGGCCCACAACCTAGTAGTTGGCTTTTTTTAGAAAACTAATAAGCTGTTATTTGAGGTTCTGGGCTTATCTCATGTTTATGAGCTTATTCTACAGGGCTGCATGTCCATTTCTTTTTGTCCATTTCATACCATAAGCTGATTCACTCAGGTTTTGTTCCCAAATTCAATGCCCCCTCCTGACTTTACCTGTGGGCCCCAGAGCTTGTATTATAGCTTTTTGGAAAGCTAGTTAGTTCAGCTTATTGGTTCCACACTTACATTAGGCTTCCAATCCACACCGTGGACCCCACTGACCTCTCAAGTTGCTTCAGTGGCCTGTTTGGATTGGCAGGGTATGGAATTGCTTATTTGCTTATTATGAGCTTATAAGTATAAGCCAGTGTACCTTTTAACTTCCTTTTTGTTCTTTTAGCTTGTACAAACCTTAATCCACCACTGTTCTCAGCTCAAAGCTTATTTCAAAGCTTATAGCTTAGACAGTTGACCAAAGTCAACTGTCCAAGCTTATTGTGCTTTCACACCTTATTTTTAATCTCCACAAAAGTTGTTTTTACAAACGTTCCTTGTTTTTAGGTGTAAAATAGTTTTCAAAAAGAAAAATTCAGAAAAAACAATTTAATTTTAAGTGATAGTTTCTATTTAATATAATTTTAATTTTCATTTTTAGATTTTTATTAAGTACTTGGTATTTTTATATTTTTATTAATTTCCTTTTATGTTAAAGTATTTTTAGTAATTTTATTAGATTTTTATTTTGTCATTTAGTATTTATTAGATTTAATATTAGTTTTATTAGTAATTAATTAATAATTAAGTTTTAAATAACATAATTAGTTTTTATAAAGTAAACCCTAGTTTTTATATTTTTCCTAGCTTTTATATAATATAATATAATTTTAGAAACTTTTCTAGAATTTTTACTGTTCATTTGCTATTTTTTATAATTTTTAATAGTTTAATTAGGTAATTAATATTTAATTAGTAATTAATTAATAGAAAAATCACAAAAAGACAAAAATACATATTTTTAGTTTTAAAATTTGTTTTTAGTTATTTTACAATTTTAGAAATTTTATTTTCACTTTTCTAGTATTTAATTAATATTATATTGTATTTAAGTTATTTAAATATTAATAATTAGTATTAATTAGTAATTAATTAATAATAAGTAATTAAATAACGTAAAAATTAATTTTCTTTTTCTAAAAATTTTCTTTTAACCTTAGGATTGTAAAAAAGTCATTTTCACCCCCTGTGGGTTTTCAGATTTCAGTTTTCACTTTTTATTTCGTACGTTCACGTAAATTTAAACTAAACGTACGCGTTTTTAGATTCTAAACGTTTTTAAGTATCTAACTTTCACGAAATCATCTATATAGCTTATTTAAGCTATTTCGTTGTAGATTCCTTAGTTAAACCAATCTCAAACCCTTTTTCGTCCGAATTCACCCGATCACAAACCCGTTTGTTAACCATCCACACCTCGTCGGGACATAACGACCCGGGGAAACAGTATACTTCCACGGAGATTTGGTCTGAGACGTTTGACCTGGTTGACCATTCACTTGGTCAATTTAGGTTGACCGCTTGGAGCCAATCATATATGAAATGGTAAATTGCAAATTTTGTCCTTAATGTTTTCATGTTTTCAAAAATTGCAAGAAAATCATCGGATTTTTTTTTTCTTGAAGCTGGTGTGGCGCTCATATTAGCCACCAAGAGCGTTAAGTGGTCTCACCCGATTTTGGCTATGTTCCAATATTCACGTTTTCTGTTTTTCAGTTTTTCTATTTTCAGTTTTCTGCAATTAATGTTTGAAATCGTTCTTCAATTAATATTTGAAATCTTTCCATAATAAAAAATAAAAAGTCTGAATTTTAAGCCTTTCTTATTATAGAATAGTCTCAAATGCATTATAAAGAAGTAAAGATACATAAATATCACGTATAGACTATCATACGTTAGTGATACGAACGTTCATTTATATCGATGCTTAACACAAATCTCAGCGCTAACTGTAAGAGTAGTATATAGCATAAAATTATAAGGTCTTATATAAGTTTTAATTTCACTTGACAATTTTATAGAACAAAAAAGTCATAATCTTCACCGAACAGGGTATTTTTATAATATTATTTCCTAAACGGATAGTTATATATCTCAACGCTTGTAGAACTAGCATTTCAAAAAGTAGCGTTTAAAGAAAACTCGAACACTAAACGCTCATCGACAAACAAGCTTTTATTTGTAAATGTTCAACGTTAAATGCTACAAAACGCTACTAAATGCTTCTAGTCAAACACTACATTAGTTCGAAAGTTTTAGTAGAGATAAGAACGTAACTTCTATCAAGTGTGTGTAATTTTCAAATATATATAAAAAAATAATTATTATTATAATAAATTCATGTTGACTTTCCCTGACAAGGGCCAAAGTTTTATTCCAAAAAAAAAAAAGACGTAGACGTGGGAGCACCAGCCGGGCTAGGACAAGCCGAGCAAAGGATGATCTCGAGATTTATCTGTTTTATTCTTCTATGTTCTACCAGTATTGATTAAAAAAAAAAAAAAAAAAAAAAAAAAAAAAAAAAAAAAAAAAAAACGTTGTCATACTTCAGTCAAGTCTGGTGTCAATTGGAACCACAACTGAAATGTCCTTAAATTGATCAAGTCAAACCTAACTACAAAAGTCGTTAATAACCAACAATTTAAACAAGACCGACATATTAGATCCTCCGACACTAGTTCGTGACCTAACTGTAGCATCTCTTTTCTTCAAAAGGGAAGCAACGGTCATTGCGTTCTTCAGGCCAACGGTAATGGTTGGAGTCTAATCTACCATGAAATTTCGACTCAATTAACCAAGTTCTTAATATATGCTAGATTATATATTAATCTAGGTACTAAATGTACCATCTGGATGCGCATTATCAAAGATTTCTTCGTTCTAACTGCCATGCAAAACGATCAGCTGCAGCCATTGCACGAGATACTGCACCAATGGACCCTTCATATCTATATAGATCATGTAGCAAAAGAGCAAAACTTCTAAGCTTAGGAAAAGGTAAAGTAATGTAAGATTTATGGTTGGTGTTAGCAGTTTTAACTCATTTACTTACGAATAGGTCAATTTGGAATGTGTTACAAACCGACTCAGTTTTACTAATAAATAAAAAGTCACTTCAAAAGACATTAGATACATCTCAATTAATTCTTTATTTAATTAACAAAAGTTGATAAAAGTGTATAAGAAACCTGAAGTACATAATACCACTATTGTCTGGAGCATTAACAATAACTCTTCAACTTTGAAATAAAGATGATTAGTGGTAGGAAACCGTTTTATAATTTTATATAATGCTTAAAATGTCTTTAATTTGATTAATGACACTCTTTGATCAAATTCATTTTTCTATTTAAAACTTATTTTTGTGATCACTTGTGATTTGAAGAGGTGAAAATTGTGATGTACCACCCTAATGTTTCAAAAAAAATTACTTCATTTACCTTATTTCAAAAAATTACTTCATTTTACCTTATTTCTTTTTACCAAATTTAATATCGTCCACCCTCAGTGAACGTGTTCTTACTGACCACCATTGTTTAACATCACCTTGTCGCTACCACCGCAACATAGCGTGGGTACCATGCTGGTTTCTTAGATTAGTGCATAGTTTTCTTTGGTTTGATGATTTTGTAGTATCATCAACAGTTCATGGCGTGGAACTTGATGGATGTTTCAAAGTTTCACTCAGATATTACAAAACTATAAAAAGGTTCCACTTTATGAACTGCTGTTAGCCACCATTAGGATCCAAAACCTTCAAACATTTAGCAAGTTCCTAATGTTGTGATAATTACTTCGTTGTTAGCTAGCAGTGTAAGTAACAAAGTATATGGGGGGCACTAACATTTTTTTTTTTTTTTTTTTTTTTTTTTGTTGTAATCATGGGTTTCCGACTCGACATTGCGAGCTGACTCAAACAAACAAAATAATATGACATAGAAACCGACTCAATTTACTGATAATTAAAAAGTCGCTTCGGACATAGGATACATCTAAACTATATAAAGGTTGTACCCCTTAATTTAATGTGGAAGTGTATTGTGCAAAACAGGGTAGTATGGTACAACATAGTTTAAGTAACCTATTAATTATATGAATCCCACAAATTTACATCCGCTTCCTTTAATACATGCTCGGTTATGGAACGTGAAAGGGTTGCAGTTTTGCAACCTCAAAGAATACAAAGGAAGCTACAATTACATTCTTATTAAATAAGCAAGATGCAATTACATTCTTATTAAATTTATGCTGCATAAATGAGGCACGAGGCCTGTTGCCTTTCTAGAAATTGTAAGTGGCTGCAAGAGCAATCAAACTAAAAAACTCCATTTAGCTTATCATCATGGATGTGCAAACTGGAAACTCAATCTCTCAAATGTATCTGGATAAGCTGAAGTTAGATTCTACTGGCACAATAGTGGTGATGCTGTGTAGAATATGGGATGTGAATGCATCTACCAATGGCCGATACTTGGGGACTGAATTCTTGGTATCTGATGCTAAGGTGTGTAAAACCAATATAGGAACAAATAATTAATAATTTGTTTTTAACACGTTTCTTTGTCAGGGTAATGTAATCCATTGTACAACTAAGTCTACGGTGGCTCACAATTTTTTAAGGTTAAAAGAGGGGGGTGTCTACTCGATTAAAAATTTTGTTGTCATGCATAACAAGGAAGACTTTAGAATTAGGAAGGATGATACCTTTATGTTGGAGTTTGATGGAGGAACGAGCATAAGGAAAGTTGTGGCCAACCCAAAAGGGTTTGTCAGGTATCCTTTCCAATTGGTGGATTTTGATCACCTCGCACCTACAGACAACAAATACCTCATTGGTAATTTTCTATTTGTTTTGTATGCTCATTTATTATTCGCCATGAATAATGTTGCTAAACTGTAATAAAATTTGTTACCTTTAAGATGTTGCGGGGTACGTGACAAATGTTGGAAGGATGAACTACACGAAAACTAGGAGAAAAAATCTTGATTTCTATCTAGCAAATCACAGGTTGTTATGGTTATGATTTGATGTTGTAAGTTTGATGATTTTTTTAACAATATTTATTAATGGACTTACCTGTTGTTGTAATTTCCTGTCATATGTATAAGGGGACAATCAATACGGGTGACTTTATGGGGAGGCCTTGGAGATATATTGATTGAGAAGAAATCAAAATATACAGGGATGTGTGCTGTTGTTGTGACATCAACGTCTGCAAAGCATTACAACAGTGAGTGGGCATGGAGTATTTGGTTTGTTCATAATACGTCAATTTTGACATGCTAATTTAAGTTGTATTGTTACCTACCAGATAAACTATATTTATCCAGTAGTTCCTCGACTGTCATCCTGGATGATGTTGCGATCCTTGCTATCAAAGAATTGAAGTCAGATACCAAGTATGAATATGAATGAATTTAGAGATTACTCTTGAAAAGCTCATGCAAATCATAAGCTTAACAATAACATTTACCTGTTTCTTAGCAGTGTTGAATCTTCAAAAGCAGCTTCACGTGCAGATAATTCCGAACCAAGGGAAGGTACAATTGAGAATCTCCTCATATGGGCCCGTAATCGAAAAAATGATGTATGTACTCTTTTGCATCCGTCATGACTCTATAGTTATTCCCCTTCATAATATTGATATAGCTTATTTCTGTCCAGTCGGCAACTTTTTTGTGTAAGGCCCAAATTCTAAATGTTCGAACTAGAAAGGGATGGAATTTCCCAACATGTGGAGGTGACAAATGCAGAAAGGGTGCTACTAGAAAGGATGGGCGATTCTGGTGCGATGCGTGTGACAGTCCAGTTGAATACCCGGTTATAAGGTAATGTAATGTTTATCACTTACAGAATTTGCAATCGTATTTAATTAATAGAGTGAATTAAACTGATACGTAAAGTTTGTGACATGCCCACTCCAGGTATCGCCTAGAGCTTGGCATATCGGATGATACCGAGCAAACTGTGGTTGTTCTTTTTGATGAACCGGAAACTTCATTGGTTCAATTCCCAGCTGCAGCACTATTGGAAGTTGAGGATGAGTTATACTTATAAAAATCCTGAACATTTCCACTCTCTGTTACTCACAACCTAACCCTCTTAACTCCGCAGGGTCTGGGTGAGCACGCAAACTTGCCCTCTGCCATTTCTAATATCATTGGCACAACACACGTTTTCGAAATCAAATCACATACCTACTAAGAGTATGGGACTTTTGAAAGTTTTACCTGCTGGGCAGTAGACCCACCTCAACCGTTGGTGGAAAGTGCAAGCTCGAGTACCGTTGATGACGGGACTGATGTTGCAGGTTCATCATCCAAACCGCATGTCAAAGGCTCATCAATTGAAACACCAGTCAAATCTACAGAGGATAGGAAAAAAATAAGTAAGCAAGTCAGATGACATTTGCATATAAAAAATTCAACTATCAATAAAATAAACATGCTAACCATGTCTCCCATTGTTTGTAGGGTGGAAATTGAAGATTCAGATTCTGATAATGAGCTGCTTCCATTTAAAAATGTTAATCCTACAAATGATGAGAAAAAAAAAGGTTAGCAAAACCAATAATATTTGCATACCAAAAAATTCAAAACATCACTTAAGTGAGCATAACTGAGCATGAAGTCCATGTTTGCATTGTCTGTAGGCTGGAGATTGAAGAATCAGATTCCGAAACCAAGCAAAATCCTGATGATTCTGTCCAAGGAGATGGCACTAGCCCAACCGCCACTAATAAGAAAAGACGGTGAGTACATATTGCACACACATTTTGGTCACTAATTATTCCAACTTTCTCCAAGTATTAACATGTTTTCCTTCTTATATTTTATTGTCAGGTTTGTGGTCACAGAATCGGATTAAGTTTCAACAGCCTGAACCCGAAGTTCTCTTTTTTAAAAAACCATTCAGGACAAGAATAATATTAAAACTTATTTGGACATCCTTTTTTATTGTCTATTGGATAATAGTTAAAACTTATTTAGAACTTCTTTATTATTGTCATTTGAAGAATACAACACTATCTACTTTTTTCCATTTTTTCCATGTTAGAGGGTTTATTCCACCTACCAAACATGGAATGGGTGTTTCTTTTGTGTTGACATTGGTTTCAGGTACATTGAAGTTGGTCTACTATAGTTGGAACCCCTGATGCAAAGGATGAAGTAGATGCAACAAGTGGTTTTATTGGATTTTACTCCTAAGCTTAATGTGCAAATGTTCTTTAGTAAGGATTGGCTGCAAATGGTTTAAAGGATATACTATGTATAATTTATAAGACAGTCCTGTTTTTCAGAATGAATGATCTAAAAGATGATCTCTGTATACTATCTCATGTTATATACAACTACCTCTCTATTGTAAATAAACCTCTAAGGAATGAAATTCAATTCTCTATAAATTTGTCAATGTAATTTGGTAATTAATAATTTCATGTTCTTCTTGAACACTCTCAAATATCAACCATTCTATTTAAAACGTTACCATGTTGAATTGTATTTTACATTGAAACTGCCACTCTTATTTGTTTATTATTTAATACTCATAACATTTTGATGTGGGAATGTATATTCCACAATAACAAAAATACTTACATAATTTTATATCAATCAACGACACAATAATTTATTGTATAGTTATTCTATATATATCAAGTATGAAAAGATAAATTGATTATCAGGTGTACTATTTTAATGAAATGTATTAAGTTATTTAAATTTGCATATTTCTTACATGGATGGGTCAACAGAAAATATAAGCCCAAATGTCATACATGAAGTACCATATAATTGCATAAATACAGTTATAAAATTCATTTTCGATATTGAATAAATAGTTATCATGAATAACTATCAGTTACAAACCCTGAATACATGTAATTTCAATGAATTACAAAAAACAAATACATAAACTGAAAATCACTTTTAATTTAGAACATGAAAAGACAATCAGTAACAATCAACACTAATAACAGATATAAAAATTCTTATGAATATCTAATAAATTTATTTTATGGGAGATTGGAAGTTACATATAATTTTCTAATATCAGGGCAGATCAAAAGCTTGAAAATCCCTTTAAAAGCCACATTATGTAAACAATCTACACATATACAGTTATTTATTTTCACACACTTCTCTCCTATCTGTAATATAAACTTATGGCAATTAGCAGGGAGACCATGTCGCAGTACTTTCATATGCCAATAGGCGTAGCTGCAAAATGACTTAACGTTGGCCTAACTGTTTTTAAAAAGCAGTGTCGTGAAGTTGGAATTGAACGTTGGCCATATCCTAAGCTAAAGAGTCTACACTATTTGATTACCGCTTTTCAGGTTAGTAATTAGTTGACACATACTTTTTAAAGTGAGTTTCATAGAACATCTAATATTTGAACTCACATATATGGAAACATAGTTATGAATATTTGCAAATAAAACTATCGGTGGTCACATATATCATCTGCACTTAATTCTTTACAAAATTGTTTTCATTATAGGATCAGCGTGGAGGTGTAGAAACTTATGGGAACAGTGAAGAAATAATTGCATGACTAAAAGCAGAAATAAAACAATTAGAAGAAAACCCAAATTTGCAAGTTACCAATAGCACCAGACGCCTTTGACAAAGGTATTTCAAAGTTAAACACCAAGAAAGAAACCAAACAAAAGAAGCTATCAATTTGGAATTGTCATTAGCATGCCCAACAACATCAAATGTGAAGCCATTACATATTATATATCCTAGCAACCACTCAGGATATGAAGAGATATACGATGGTTTTGTTAGTGATTCTGATGAACCAGAACAGGGGAAAGACGCTTAATCCATAAAACCAAATGTTTACATGTCCTTTTTTTTGTATTTTTCCTAAAGTCGTTGGCTATAACCTGATATTTTTCTATCTGTGTGATTGTGACAAATAAAGTATCAATAATAAGGCGTATGAAATGTGGTTCACACATCTTTTTTAAAGATTGATCCATCTATTGTTATTTGAACATCTCTATGTAGACATATTTCAGATACTAATTTTTATGTGATAAATACTACAATGTTAAAACTGATCCATGCATGCAGAACATCGTCACCAACTACCATACTAACAAACTATAGTATTTTAATCAACATTTTTGATTCAACATAAATACATAATACAATAATGGTTACTAAGCACATTCGTTAGAGTGTGTCCTACCAAATTGAAAATATGAAATAATTCTCATTTTTTAAGAGTATAGGTGCATTATGTCTTCAAACACATATACAACCTAAATATCTAAATGTAATTTTAATGATTAAATCACAAGAAGTATAACACTATTTATGAGTTCTTATTAACTAATTGGCAAATAAACAAGTAACATCATGCCATCATTAACCAGTAACTCATTCAATTCATTTTACGACACTTAATACTCTGTAACTTTCTGATAAGTAGGAATTTTAAAGAACAAAAGATAATAATATATCTCATAAACACATCTGTTACACACTTTTTTGTCCCTTTGTATTATCCACAATCACCCTCTTATACAAACAAAAAATGAATTGAACTACTCCCATACATTTGTTGCAACCATCTATCAAGAGTTATTGGCACATAAATATAATTGTATGTAGTTTTCGCTTTCTACTTCAAGAATGTCACAAGGTTTGTAATCAATAAAATAATTTGCATGATTCCAATTGGTTTACAAAAAAGTATTTATTTGATTAAAATAACCTTTATCCATCTGTTATAGAATCACCGGAACAAAATGAAGAAATTCCATCACTATCAGGAATGATGCACAAATCTTTGGAGATTTTTTCAAAAACATTTATCAGCAAACATGGCAGATTACAAAGCTATTGTGGTTTAAAGCTTACAGAAGTTGTCGGAGCATTTACCGGTAAACAACCACAATAACCTTTACTTGAACTATGCAAATACAAAAAATTTTGACAATATGTGCATACCTGATTCATGAATGAAGCCTTTACATCATAATTTGTTAGGTCGAGCGTCAACAACAATATGCACCTCAACAGACTTGCCATTGAGACAAATGCCTTCTACTTCCGAAAGTCCTTTCAAATACAAAAAAAGAAGATCATCAGGTTATAAATTAGTCGAATGATAACAAACATAAATTCCTCTTAATAAATGTTATTCATGTGACAAACCTTTAATTTTATAAAATTGTTTGTTACCAATATGGTGCTTCTTCCAGGACCAGCCTATGTGCGTGGAGCAAGAAAAACCCTAGAACGAGCTGCATTTGCATCCTCAGGTAATTTCACAAACTATAAATCTTGCAACATGTGATTTGATACATAATTTGATCTTATGATGAATATTTATCTATTTTGCGAAGGTTTTCCTGTGGTTTACTATAATATTGGACCTCCATCATTTGAATGTCCAAATTGCAAGGCGCTTATGTGGTATGAAGAGAGATGCCGGAAAGGAAATAGCGCAACCAACCCAATGTTCTACCTTTGTTGCCAACGTGGTAAAGTGCTTCTCCCAAAATTTAATGAAGCATCTCCGCCTCTAAACAAACTAATGGACTATGAGAATCCTGCATCTTTAAGATTCAAAGAACAGATTAGAGTTTATAATGGTATGTTTTGCTACACATCTTTTGGGGCAAAAATAGATAATTCAGTTAACACAGGCAGAGGACCATACACATTTAGAATTAGTGGCCAAAGCTATCATCGAATAGGTTCTTTACTACCTACACAGGGTACACAACCCAAATATGCACAGCTATACTTTTTTGATACTGTAAATGCAGTGAAAAACCGGATGGGGGCTTTTATAGACAAGGAAAGTGCTGAAGTGGTAGATCCAAAAATAGTAGCAGGCCTCATTAAAATGTTTGATCAATCAAGTTCAATTGCCAAGGCATTTAGAATGGCCAGGGATTGGTGTGACTCACAAAATTCAGCAAAGTTTGTATAGGTGATGTATGAATATAAAATATATAAGAATCAAATAAACGCAGCGGAACAACATCACCCACACAGATCTATATAGCCAATATGATCAATCAAAAAATAAACACAACATGTTTATACCTTTGTAGCGTGCACCGGGAATCACCAACAAAGTCACCACCACCACGAATGGAATATGAAACCCAAGAGATCAATAAGGTTGATCTCCTCTATGAGTGAAACACACTACACCTCCTTGGTTACCCCTTTTGTGCTAGTCCTTAACCCCGTAACCTTTCTAATGCCTTTGAATGATCAAGATTCAAAGCAAGAGATGATGAAAAACAAAACCCTAGGTGGGTTTGTTTTGTTTGCCGTGAGATAGAGGGAGAGAGGGGGAGAGAATTTTGGAATTGGTTAATAAGATTAGGAGAGAATATCTCCCATATATTTGACCAAATTTCAAAACCAACCACCCCATAAAACCCTCCCCTAGGCCGGCCTCCCCATGGGCTTTTATGGGCCTCCCATAAGTTTTCCAAGTCCAATAAACTAAGTCCATTACTTAATTATTAGAAGCCCGATAGATTTTCCTGGTTACGTAAGGTTAATTATATATCGTAAATACAATAAACACGACATATAAAGTGGTACCTAAGTGTATATGTGTGTGACCCCATAGGCTCACATATGTCTAGCCATATAATTAGTTATTATGACACGAGCATACTCCAACAACTCCCACTTGCGACGTCATAATAATCAAGTAATTATACAAGCAAAGGTTAGCGTCTAGCAACACGCCAATGCCCCTAGAAATATGTGAGGGTAGTTTCTTAAACGTCTCAATTAAATGGTTTTAATGCCATCCTTCCTTTTGTTATAGATACTATGTTGAACATTAGACATGGATCAAAGTCATTCCATTTGTTCAACTATTCTGTTTCTCGATCTAGATATTGAACAAGATTACCAAGTGAATTAAGATTCATCTTAATCTCATTTGGGTACGGTCATATAAACATCTGTTCAATTCATTGAGGGGCCCAATAGTATCTAACTCCATGACATGTGGAGGAACAAATCCTATTTTGACTGCACGTGTCATTCATGTGTTTCAAATCACTCCTGAAAATGGTTTTTATAACTACCTTATTCAGGACATCGATTAACCATATCAAAGAATAAAATTACGCACATGCAAGACCTACTTGCATCTCAAGTCTAAGGATAAGAGACATAACCATTTACGAGATTCACTATTGACGCCGATCCATGCAGTGAAATCTCGAAGGTTGGGTCAGTCCAATGTTCATCACAATGAACAACATATGAGTTTGGCAAATAAATCACCAACACGCTCACATTTGCCTTAATTTGATGATACTCCCGTATCGTCAACCGACAATGGACAATTTTTGAATAATTAAATCATTCATGGATTAAACATGCAAAAATGGAATACAGTTGATATGTATGAAAACGACTATAACCATTACATCAATTCATTAAAGATATAAACTGTTCAACATTCCAATTATTTAAAATACTAAAAACAGATTTACATGAGACTATTAGCAGGTCGCAGCCCAATGTTCCTAGCATGCTCCACATGTTTGGTACAAGACATTGGTTTAGTAAAAGGATCAGCTAAATTGTCATCTGTGTGAACTTTGAGGAAACGAATATCACCACTTTCGATAACTTCTCGAATATAGTGAACTTTCCAATGAAAGTGTTTGGCACCCTTTAGAACACCTGGTTCATTAGCTATGATAATGGCACCAGAATTATTGCAGTACATATCCATAGGTCGTTCATTGCTGGGAACAACGCCAAGCCCAGAAATGAATTTTCGTATCCAAACTGCCTCCATTGCAGCTTTTGAAGCATCTATATATTCTGCTTCTGTAGAGGACATCGCAAGTGTGCTTTGTTTGGCACTCTTCCAGTCAACAGCACCTCCATTCATGACGAAAACATATCCTGTTTGGGATTTGATGTCATTACGATCTGTCTCCCAGCTTGCATCAGTATAACAAGTAACACTGAGCTCACGTTCGACATCACCACCATAAACAAGAAACATATCTTTAGTATTCCACAGATACTTCAATATGTTCTTAACAGCAGTCCAGTGACATTCTCCTAGATTCTGTTGAAATCTACTCGTTAGGTTCTGAGAGAACGCTACATCAGGTCTAGTGCACCTAACAGCATACATGATGGATCCCTCAGCCGAAGCATAAGGGATTCCCTTCATCCTCTTCACCTCGGCAGGTGTATAGGGTCCTTGAGTCTTGCTCAATTCCGTATTTGGTTGCATTGGAAGACTTCCACGTTTGGAATCTTGCATTCTAAATCTCTTCAGGATTTTTTCAATGTATGCACTTTGACACAAGCCGATTAACCGCTTTTATCTATCTCGATAGATCTTGACTCCAAGTATGTACGATGCTTCTCCTAAATATTTCATATCAAAACACTTTCCAAGCCAGGATTTTACATCTTGTAGCATTGGAATGTTGTTTCCTATGAGTAATATGTCATCAACATATAAGATTAGGAATGCGACTATACTTCCACTAGTGTTCATGTATACACATGGCTCATCAGGATTTTGAGTGAAACCAATCTTCTTGATTTCCTCATCAAATCTCTTGTTCAAGCTTCTAGATGCTTGCTTCAATCCATAAATGGATCTTTGAAGCTTGCATACTTTGCTAGGATACGTTGGATTCATGAAGCCCTCGGGTTGCACCATATAAACATCCTCGTTTAGGTGGCCGTTCAAGAAGGCAGTCTTGACATCCAGTTGCCAAATCTCATATTCATAATACACTGCTATGGCTATAAGAATCCTAATTGCTTTAATGTCTGCAACAGGCGAGAAGGTTTCTTCATAGTCAATTCCGTAGATTTGAGTGAAACCTTTTGCTACAAGACGAGCTTTATAGGTATGTGCATTTCCATCCACGTCAGTCTTTATCTTGTAGAGCCATTTACTCCCAACAGTTTTAGCATTGGTAGGTAGGTCTACCTTGACCCAGACATCATTGTCTTTCATGGATTTCATTTCCACATTCATAGCTTCGTTCCACTTATCGCGTTCAGGACTCGATATAGCTTCTTGATAGTTAGCGGGTTCACAATGATCCCCTAACTCATGTTCCTCAGCATCGATATAAAAACCATATCGTTCAGGTGCTTGAGGCATCCTTTCGGATCTACGAATGAGAGCAACATCTCGAAGAGGCTCAACATTTTCATGCTCAGTCTGCTTTTGATGTTCACTAGTGTTACTAGAAGGTTGCACATCTTCGCTTTGAAGTTCATCAAAGTCTACTTTGCTCCCACTTGCTTCTTGTGAGATGAGACTGTTCTCAAAAAACTCAGCATATCAAGCAACAAATATTTTGTTCTTGGGTGGGTAGTAGAAATAGTAACCCATCGTTTCCTTTGGGTATCCTACAAAGATACACTAGATAGTTCTAAGCTCAAGTTTGTTTGGTGTATCTCGTTTAACGAGAGCCTCACAACCCCAGACTTTCAAGTAAGACAGATTAGGGACCTTCCCATGCCATATTTCGTATGGAGTCTTATCAACCTTCTTAGCTGGAACCATATTGAGTATGCAAGTAGCAGACTCTAGAGCATAACCCCAAAAGGACATTGGCAACGTTGTTAGACTCATCATAGATCGAACCATGTCTAGCAAGGTTCGATTTCTTCTTTTAGACACACCATTATGTTGCGGTGTATATGGAGGAGTGAATTGTGAGACTATCCCACACCTTTTTAGATGATCTAAAAACTCTTGACTCATATATTCACCTCCTCGATCGGATCGAAGAGCCTTAATGGTCTTGCCAAGCTGATTTTCTACTTCAGTTTGGAAGACTTTAAACGTTTCAAAGGCTTCATGTTTATGTTTAATCAGGTAAACCATATCTACTGAAATCATCAGTACAAGTGATGAAGTAGTTAGCTCCTTCTCTAGACATTGTTCTAAATGGGCCGCATACATCAGTATGAATGAGTCCAAGTAGATCTTTAGCTCTTTCTCCAACATGGGAAAAAGGCTTTCGTGTCATCTTTCCAGATATGCAAGAAATTCATTTATCAAACGACACATTGTCGGTTGACTCTAAAAGCCCATCGTGTTGTAGCTTCGTAATGTGTTTCTTGTTTATATGGCAAAGACGACAATGCCATAAAAAAGTGGAATCCAAATTACGTTTGGATTTCTTATTGCTAACAGTATATATAGAACTATTGTTTAAAATAGGATCATGCATATCAATTTCAAAAATGCCATCACGTGGAATAGCATTAAAATAAAACACATTATCCTGAGAAACAGAAATGCCAAAATCCGTAAAAGTATGAATGTAACCATCATCTTTCAAACGCGAAAGTGAAACAACACCTCTAGTGATAGTAGGTTCAAAATGGCAATTATTTAAAACAATAACTAGTCCATTTGGGAGGATAAGATCAAAGCTCCCAATTGCTTCCACAGCTGCACGATCGCCATTAACAACGTACAGATGTAAAGCTCCTTGCTTCAGCTTTCGACTTCCCCTAAGCCCCTGCACATTGTTACAAGTGTGAGTACCACAACCAGTATCATATACCCAGGTTTTGTTAGGAAAAGTATAAAGTTCTATAGTGAAGATACCTGATGTGCTAGCAACGCTAGCTTTGTTCTTCTTTAGCCCTTCCAGGTAGGCGTGACAGTTGCGCCTCCAGTGCCCTACCACTCCACAATGGTGGCAGGGGGTGTCCTTGGCTGGGTGCTCTTTCTTGGCAGGTGGGGGGATTTTGGATTTGGGGGCATAAGCAAGCTTAGCCTTGGCTTTCCCTTGTCCCTTGCCAGGTGCCTGTGGTTTTCCCTTGTTCTTTTTCTGAATTCTGCCTTGGTTGATAGCTAGGACAAGTGGAGCCTTCTTGGGCATGCCTTTCTCTACAAGTTTCAGCATGTTATGCAGTTCAGCAATGGCTTTCCCCATGCTGTGCATGTTGTAGTTCTGCACAAATTTGTCATAATCCTTAGATAGTGAGGTAAGTATCATGCTCACTCCAAGGATCTGAGGCATGGGGTATCCCAGTCGCTCCATCTGATCCAGATAGCTTTTCATTTTCATGACATAGCTACTGACCGATTGCCCTTCCCCCTGGTTGCAGGCATGAAAAGATTTGACCATGTCAAACAATTCTTGCTCTGCTTGCTGCTCAAACATAACTTTCTGTTCTCGCAGCATGTCAAATGCTGAAAAGTTCTCTAAGTTCTTTTGCAACTCAGGGATCATGCTAGCCAGCATAAGACAAGCCACTTCCTGTTGCTCGTTACTCCTACGAGTGTAGGCATTACGAACAACAGCAGTAGCATTAGCAGCAGGTGCTTCAGGTAAAGCTTCTTCCAGATGGTAAAACTTTTGTTCAGCCTTGAGGACAATCCTCAAGTTGCGGTACCAGTCCAAAAAGTTGTTACCATTCAATTTCTCTTTCTCGAAAATTGATCTGATTGACGAGTTGTTCATGGTTGAATTTGGAGTTGTCATCTACAAAATAAACAAAGTTCAATTTTAGTAATTTTCAATAATTAATCCTTTTTAAAATTAACTACCCAAGTTTACAATATTAAAACAATTAATTTTACAAAAAAGGCTAAAATCCTCATTGAGGTTCCACCATCACATCAGTTGATCTGCTAGCAATGGAGGATTCAATAGGTAGGTAGCGTCGACCAATTGCATTACAAGTGCAACTCTTAGATCTTTATGGGACCCATGGCACTAGTGAACAAGTAACTAGTGTCAAGCTGGCATGTTTAGTCCCATCTTTGCCTCGGGTCAAGGTCTCACTGCTTAACTCGATTAAGTCATCCAATTTGAGAACGTGCGAGAATATATCTAGGTCCCACGAATAGACAATAGTCACCTTGGGTTACAATTCAACCTAGGTCCCACGCATAGGCAAAAAGTAATTGCAAGTGTTCTCAAAATTGGACGGCGTGACTTAAATTTTTTATGGGTAAAAGTTTTGATGTGGATCAAAAGGTGTACGAAAAGAGCATGCATTCATCCTTCGTAGCACAAGTTAAAAACATTTCTTAACTTAAGTCTAATCATTCTTTTAATTTATGTGTTTCAAGTTGTCCATTTTCATAACTAATATAAATCCTACGTGGATAATAAAGTTTGGACAATACATAAATAAAATAACATACATAACAAGTTAAGGTTTATTGTAAAACAATGATTTCAAGTTTCAAAAACTTAGTAAAACTAAATCAAAAGACTTAGTTTTGAAAATGGTTTGTGTTTCGTTTTAAGTTTTATAGAAAACTATTTGCAATTTTACATATGAAACAAGATATATAAAAAGCAAAACAAACACACAACCACAATATGCAAAGCCTCAACCGATGAAAAAACCTATGCTTGGTCTCGTGAGCCATCACGAGAACCAAGAGTCAACTAGGGACAACCACACGGAGGACTCCCACTTGCTCCAAGACAATCAAGAGCAAGTTGGAAGCCCATGATGCACATGAAAAGTAGTTTCTGTCCTTCCAGAATTTCTGTGTTAGAGGGCCCAAAAGTCCATGAAGGAAGCTTCCCCGGGCTTAGCTCAAAACTAGAAAGTTGTAGGCCCATGTCTTGGGTACCTGCAAAAAAAATTCAGCCAAAAAGACCTTACCAATCACCGGAAAACTCCGTTTTACCAACTGGTGTTCCAGCAGTCATTTTTCGGCAAAAACGTCTTTAACTCTTTCGCCATTCACCACCAAGCCACGATTACATTATATTGAAAGTAAAATACAATTAATCTACTTTTAATCTACTATAAAAGTGCCCAAACAATGGCTACAACCAAAAGAATATAATAACATAAATGCCGAAACAATGGCAAAAACCCCAAAACACGAAATTAAACAACAATCACAACCATCCAATGCACAAGTGGTCTAGGTTTTCATCGGCTTTCCATATAAACATAATAATACCATAATATTATGAATAGAACATGGTGTTGGCTAACTCCATGGATAAACATGCATGTATTTGCCATGGAATCAAAATAAATAACAAGAAATAAATATTTAGCCAACGAAAACGAAGAAATTTATTAACAAGAATTAAAACCCCGTTTGGTACTTGTGTCAAATGGCCTTAGGTTCAAAACCCACTGATGTTAGGACCTTTTAATTATCTTTTTACCACAGAAAATTAAGCCATAGGGCCTGATTTGAAATCATTTCATAAATCGATAAAAAAAACATGCGTTTTAGGCCATTTTACACATACCCGATAATCATATGGCACATATGATGGCTCGTGATACCAATATAGGTGATGTATGAATATAAAATATATAAGAATCAAATAAACGCAGCAGAACAACATCACCCACACGGATCCATATAGCCAATATGATCAATCAAAAAATAAACACAACATGTTTATACCTTTGTAGCGTGCACCGGGAATCACCAACAAAGTCACCACCACCACGAATGGAATATGAAACCCAAAAGATCAATAAGGTTGATCTCCTCTATGAATGAAACACACTACACCTCCTTGGTTACCCCTTTTATGCTAGTCCTTAACCCCGTAACCTTTCTAATGCCTTTGAATGATCAAGATTCAAAGCAAGAGATGATGAAAAACAAAACCCTAGGTGGGTTTATTTTGTTTGCCGTGAGATAGAGGGAGAGAGGGGGGGGAGAGAATTTTGGAATTGGTTAATAAGATTAGGAGAGAATATCTCCCATATATTTGACCAAATTTCAAAACCAACCACCCCATAAAACCCTCCCCTAGGCCGGCCTCCCCATGGGCTTTTATGGGCCTCCCATAAGTTTTCCAAGTCCAATAAACTAAGTCCATTACTTAATTATTAGAAGCCCGATAGAATTTCCTAGTTACGTAAGGTTAATTATATATCGTAAATACAATAAACACGACATATAAAGTGGTACCTAAGTGTATATGTATGTGACCTCATAGGCTCACATATGTCTAGCCATATAATTAGTTATTATGACACGAGCATACTCCAACAGTTTGAGCTACGACTGCTAAGTGATCAAAGATCTACACGGCAATACAACGCCCCAACTGTGCCCGAAATAGCAGCTCTAATTACTAATGACTTAGGTGATGGCATTCCCACGAGAGATATTATTATAAATAACAAGAATGAAGGTCTGAAGCGTATATCTGAGTTGCATCCAGAATACATGGCTCTCCAATATCCATTATTATTCATGTATGGAAAAGATGGATTTCATGAAAAGATACATTATCATAAGAACACAGGTACTCGCAAGGCGAAACGAGATTGTGTCACAATGAAAGAGTACTAGGCGTACGTAATACAACAATGAAATAACCAAGGTACTACCTTGCTTAGAGGTGGTCGTTTATTCCAACAATACTTGGTAGATGCATTCACGGCTGTTGAGGAACAAAGACTTACAAGGACTAGGAAAAATCAAGATACGTTACGTGTGGATCTATATCATAACCTGTGTGACGCAGTAACAAGAGGTGATACAAGTGCATTAGGTATCGGGAAACGAATCATTCTACCAAGGACTTTTATAGGAAGTCCAAGGTATATGATGCAAAATTACCAAGATGCTATGGCTATTTGTCGAACCTATGGAAATCCGGACCTATTCATCAGTTTTACCGCCAATCCAAAATGGCCCAAGATTGCTGAAATGTTAAAACACATCCCCGGACAAAAAGTTAGTGACCGACCAGAAGTGGCAACCCGTGTATTCAAGATTAAACTTACTGAAATGTTGGACGATCTTACGAAGCACCATATATTTGGAAAGACACGTGCAGGTAATACAACTTGAAGCATAATGTCAATATATCTACTGTTATACAACAAATTTGATCACCAACTTATGGTTTACTTAATGTCCTTTCAGTTGTATATGTGATAGAATTTCAAAAACGTGGCCTGCCACACGCTCATATCCTACTGTGGCTAGAAGCAGACTTGAAATGCAAAACCCCATCCGAGATAGATGACATTATTAGAGCAGAGATACCATGTAAAACAAGCGATCCAGAAGGGTATAAAGTAGTAACCGAATTTATGTTACATGGACCTTGCGGTCAAGATTCTAAACACGCACCGTGTACTGTTGATGGCAAGTGTTCAAAACATTTCCCAAAACCTTTTGTGGAAAACACAATAGTTGATGGCGACGGTTACGCTATTTATCATCGACGGAACAATAATGCTTAGCATATAAAAGGAAAGTTCAAATACAATAACAAATATGTGGTTCCTCACAATCGTTATCTTCTCCTCAAGTACCAGGCACATATTAATGTAGAATGGTGTAACAGGTCAAAGGCAATTAAGTACTTATTTAAGTACTTAAATAAAGGGCCTGACCGAGCTACAATTGTTATACAAGAGAATGTACGAAATGAGGGTGATTTGGCAAATAGGCAGGTTTCGGAGGTAGATGAAATAAAAAATTATTTAAATTGTCGCTTCTTGGCTCCATGTGAGGCGGTATGGCATTTATTGTCCTTTGATATACACTATTCACACCCATCAGTCATGGGGCTGAATTACCACTTGCCAAATCAAAACGCAGTCACTCTACGTGACTTAGAAAGCTTACCCGCGCTAATTCAAAGGAAAGGAATCGACATTACTATGTTCACTGATTGGTTTGAATTAAATAAGCGTGATACAGAAGCTAGAGCATACACATATGCTGAGATACCAATGCATTATGTGTGGCATGAGAAAGACAAAAAGTGGAAAGAAAGAAAAACCCAAAAAAGCATTGGGAGAATTCTTTACTCACACCCAGCTTCTAGAGAACGATACTATCTTAGAATGTTTTTGAACATTGTCAGAGGACCTGAAAGTTTTGAAAAACTCATGACTGTTAACAAGAGGCTATGTTCCACATTCAAAGAAGCGTGCTTCGCATATGGACTATTAAATGATGACACAGAATGGAAGCATGCTATATCAGAAGCAAGTGTATGGGCATTCGGGCCACGGTTACATGACATGTTTTTCACAATTTTGTTGTTTTGCGATGTAAGCAGGCCTATAAAATTATGGGAAGAAAATTCGCAGATCTTATCAGAAGATATCCTACATAAGAAAAGGAAAGTTTTTAACTATCCAGAATTGGAGTTAACGGATGAACAACTTCAAAACTATTGTTTGATCGAAATCCAAGAGTTGCTAAATAGGAGTGGGAAATCTTTATCAGAGTTCAAAGATATACCCCTACCCAACTCAAAGTTACTAACCAACTTGGACAATCGTCTCATAAGAGAAGCGTTGGATTATGACATGAAGAAGAGTAAGGTTGAACATCAACAACTTCATTCATTGCTAAATCCCGAACAACGCGTAATCTATGAAGAAGTTATTCAATCCGTGCATAACACAAAAGGCAATTTTTACTTTGTATACGGACCAGGCGGTACAGGGAAGACATTTTTATACAAGACTATCATTTCAAGATTAAGATCATAACGTATGATAGTGCTTGCTGTCGCATATTCAGGTACAAATGAATAGTAAACTATAACAAACAACTAATCTGTAAACTTAACAAATTTCATGTTAAACTAATTTTGTCAATTTGAGTAGGAATTGCTTCATTATTGCTACCGGGAGGGAGAACCGCACATAGCCGTTTTGTTATACCACTCGAGCTATTGCAGAATAGTACATGCGGCATAAAGCAAAACACGCATTTGGCAGAGCTCATGCAACAGGTTAGGCTTATTATATGGGATGAAGCTCCAATGACCGAAAAATATGCCTTTGAAGCATTAGACAAGACCCTGAAGGATATTTTAGGATTCCATTATCCGGATTGTAGGGATCGAATCTTTGGGGGTGTGACGGTCTTACTCGGAGGTGACTTTAGACAAGTTCTTCCAGTAATCCCAAAAGGAATCAGGTCTGAAATCGTACAATCTTGCATAAACCAATCTGAGTTATGGAAGCATTGCAAGATCTTTACCCTTACACGAATCATGCGTGTCAATGAATATACTAAGAATGGGCAAATTGATACACGTAAGCAGGATTTCAATAGATGGGTTTTGGCTGTAGGGGATGGCACAATCCCAGCAAAATGTAAAGAAGAGGAGGATGAGCCAACTTGGATTCAGATCCCAGAAACCTTTCTGATTAAATCATGGCATTGTCCTATTGAGAAAATAGTTGCAGTGACATATCCTGATTTTACAATAAGGAAAACTGACGATTTGTACCTCAAAGAAAGAGCAATCCTCACTCCTAAGAATGATGATGCTGACGCCATCAACGAGTACATGATTAAACAGTTAAAAGGAAAAACTGTTACATACCACAGCTCAGATGAGATTTGCAAGGGATGTACAGACAATCTAGACCAACACGACCTTTATCCGATTGAATTCCTGAATTCATTAAATTTTCTAGGGATGCCCCCACACGCTCTTCACTTAAAAAAGAACTGCATGTTATGCTCTTGCGAAATATCAATCCATGTAAAGGCCTATGTAATGGAACAAGGTTGCTCATCACAGATCTAGGCCAATCTGTTATTCATGCTAAGATACTAACAGTTTCACATATAGGGGACAATGTCATGGTCCACAGGATTATACTCACATCAACACAATCCAAATGGCCATTTGTCCTAAAACGAAGACAATTCCCTATAAGACCGTGTTATGCAATGACCATTAACAAAAGTCAAGGCCAGTCACTCAATTACGTTGGCCTCTACTTGCCTACTCCGGTATTCAGTCATGGATAACTCTACGTCGCGTTATCCAGAGTTATCAGTCCTGATGGTCTTAAAATACTAATGATCGAAGACAAGGACCCGGAACTTGCAAACTGCACACGTAACATTATTTTCAAGGAACTTTTCAGCAATCTATCTTAGCATATCTATATCAATGAATGTTATTCTTTCCTTTGTTATTCAATGTCAACATGATTGTGGAAACAACTATTTTCCTAACTTTATACAACTAAATGATCTGATTATCATATTATAAGAGCTTACAATCAATTAGTTCCACATCTTTGTCTGCAGTAACAATTTAACCATCTAGCATCTCAGGAAACTTTGAGTTCCAATCATAAAGAAATTTTAAAAAATTAGTTATAATGATGAGAATAAACAAAGAGAATATTAATCAACTCATTACTATTGAGTCATAGCATTTTCATACTAACATGGAGCATTTCAAGATTTGTATTAAAGATTTATAAAGTTGTATATCTAAAAATTAGATTTTTAGCACATGAATAATGCCACATTTATACAAGACAACAAGTTACTATAAACTCGATTTACTTTGTTCATTAAAACAAACTCCATACCTGACTCATTTTAGCATTTTGATTAATATCAAAATCTACCAAAGACGGAATGTCACCAGCTTTAACATTCCAATCGGAAGGCAATGACTTAAACTGATCAGCAACCGCAATCCTATTCCCAAACTTTAACCCCTTAACTTTCTCCTTTTTCCATCCCTTAATCTTTCGCCACTTCTCTCTGAACATACACAGCTTCCCCCAACCACCTTTACCAGTTCCATAAACACCATTTCATGTTTCCTATACTTTCTACCAAATCCAACCCTTTTGCGGCCCATCGTTTGGACAAACTGATTGGCTCTAAACGGTCAACCTAAACTGACCAGGTGATGGTCAACAAGGTCAAACAGCCTAGAATCAATGCTCCGCGGAATATAGTGGTTTCCCCGGGTCGTTATGTCCCGACGAGGTGTGGATGGTTAACAAACGGTTTCGTGATCGGGTTAATTTGGATGGGAAAGGGTTTGCGAGATTGATTTAACTAAGGAATATATGAAGAGATAGCTTAAACAAGCTATATAAACAAGACTGTGAAATCAGAAAAACCAGAAATGATTAAAACCTAAAACGCGTACGTTTACATTTAAATAAAACGTAAACGTACAAAAGTAAAAGTGAAAACGGAAATCTGAAAACACCCAGGGGGTGAAAATGACTTTTCTAATAACTAAAAAGTAAAAGAAAATTTTTGGAAAAAGAAAATAAATTTTTACACTATTTCATTATTTAATATTAATTAAATACTATTTAATACCTATTATTAAGATTCAAATAACTTAAATATGATATAATATTAATTTAACACTAGAAAAATGAAAATAAAATTTCTAAAATTATAAAATAACTAAAACTAAGTTTTAAAATTAAAAATAAGTATTTTTGTCTTTTTGTGATTTTTCTATTAATTAATTACTAATTAATTATTAATTACCTAATTAAACTATTTTAAATTAAAAAAAATAGCAAATGAACAGTAAAAATTCAAATAAAATTTCTAAAAATGTTTTATAACATATAAAAGCTATAAAAAATATAAAAACTAGGTTTCACTTAATAAAAACTAATTATGCTATTTTAAACTAATTATTAATTAATAATTAATTAAACTAAGATTAATTCTAATAAATACTAAATAATAAAATAAAAATCTGAGAAAATTACTATAAATACTTTAACTTAAGAGGAAATTAAAAAAAATATAAAAAAGCTAAGTTCTTAATAAAAATATAAAAATGAAAATTAAAATTAAATAAAATTAAATAGAAACTATCACTTAAAAATTAAATTGGATTTTCTTGGATTTTCTTTTGTAAACTTATTTTACAACTAAAAATGAAAAACTTTTGTAAAAACAAACTTTTTATAACTTACAAATAAGCAAAATATAAGCCAAATGGTGTGACAGTTGACTTTGGTTGACCAAAACTAGAAAATAGCTTGAACCAGCTTGTGTGGGGCCCACTATGGTTGAATTAGGTCCCAATAAGTTAGATGGACATATTTAGACAAGATTTGAACAAATAAGCCAACAAGATAAGCAATAAAGCTCAAATAAGCACTTTGATACTTTGTTGAGGACTGAAAATGGGGACAGACTTGTGTGGCCAATTCAGGTGGGGCCCAGTGATTCTCAGGTCAAAGTTATGGTCAAAACCAAGAGTGCGGTAGGAGGAGGGTTGTAAGGAACAAGGATTGGACCTTGACACCCACTGAGGTGGTCAGAAACCACCACCAAAGGGTGGTGTTTGGGTGACTGTTCTGCTGCACAGGGCACACAGCAGCCCTGCAGCTCACTTTGGAGGGCTATGGGGGTTTATGTTAGATTGGGTGGGCTGTTTTGTGGATCAAGTTATTGGATTAGGATTTGTTGGTTTGGGTTGTAATAATAACATAGGACCCGTTTGGTTGTAGCTTTAAAATACCACAAGGACCAACTTTGCAATTTTTCAAAACCAAGGGACTGAAAATGAAACTTTCACAAAGTATTCACAAGGACTAATTTTGAAAACATTTGAATATTACAAGGATGAAAATTAATATTTTCCAAAAATAGAATACCCGGGGACTAATTTTGCAAATTTCCAAACTCCGGGGACTAAACTTGTAAATTTCCAAAATTTTCCAATTTTTCACCAAAGGACTAAATATGACAACTTATGCTTTCAAAAGGACCTTTGGTGATAATTTTCTATATTTTGAATATCCAGGGACTAGTTTTGTAATTTTATGAAAGTTGGGGGACTGAAACTGCCAATTTTACAAACTTTGTGCGTTTTTCATTTGTTTTTGCTCATTTTGCATCTAAAACATATAAAACACAATTTTGAAATATTTTCAGTATTTTGATGCATTTCTAAGTGTTTTTGTATGTTTTGCAGTTCAGATTAGACCAAAAATGATGAGTGTTTGAGCACTCATCAATCCCCCACACTAAACTATTGCTAGTCCCTAACAATACTGTTTTGAAAACTTGATGGATTTGAAAAACTCTTTACCAAAAGCCATCACTTCTGGAGTAGCCAGGTGTAAGAACTGTGGCACACCTGATAACCGTGTGATTTTGAGCAAACCACCAGCTGTCAACGGATTTGATTAGTCTTTACCAAAAGCCGTTTGCTTCTGGACTAGCCAGCTCTTGATGGAATAGTCAACATCTTGGTGAGCTGATTACCAATTATGGATTTTCCACTGCCTTTACCACAAGCCATAATCTTGCGGGCTAGCCAACTCATTAGCTTTTGAGGATGATGGGGAGTTGAGGAACCATACAATTTTGGGCAAATTGCAAGCCGTAAACGGATTTGAGATGTCTTTACCAAGAGCCGTTTGCTCCTGGACTAGCCAATCCCTTTTGTCGGTTAGACAAGGCGGACTGATTACCACAAAAATTTTGAAGCACCAGTGAAAAAATTTTTAATTTTTTGAAATTTTGGTTAAAACGGGGGTATTATATAGTAAAATGTGATAAAATTCGCTAGAATAGCGAAATACCCCCCCCCCCCCCCCCCCCACACTTAGCATGAATATTGTCCTCAATATTCAAAATCCCGGCTATTATGCCGACATTTTGAACGTAAAAGGGCAACATTACAAGCTAAGCGTGGAAAACACCATTTTGTATTTTCACTTCTGTAATCATAGTATGGGGGACTCCCCCACACTTAGGGTGAAAACCCTATAAGCATGCTACTGTTTTTGTTTACCGAGTCGCTAGCTTGACTCGACCCCGAATTCATTTGTCCTTGGGGAAGCACGATGTGGAAGAAACAATCTCAATCGGACTTTCATTCAAGATGTTTGGACAAACATTTGAAGCACGTGAAAGTTCCACACCGATGAGATAAGTATCCGGCTCAAGCTAATGATATATGAAAATGCCGGGATCAAATATGGTATCTTCATTCCCGAAGGAGTGAAGAAGAGAAGAAGTCACCTTATAGGTGAAGAAAAGGAAGAAAACCTTGATGAAAATCATGATAAGATCTTCTTGCTCGAGATCAGGCTCATTAGCCTGAATTTGGATTTCAAGGGCTAAGCTCGTAAACAACCCGGGAGGGTGGGTGGGAATTTGCAAATTCTCAAGATTGAGTGCATCTCCCCCCGAGATCTCAAACTCCGGAGGAGTCATGACATGATGAATGAGTTCACCGGAGAACTCATCATGAAGAGAATCATTCACAAAATGTGAATCTGTGAACTCATGTTCCATTGTGGACTCATCACAATCCTCGTCAAAGATTGGATTGTTAGAAATCATAGTGAATTCAGATTCGAATTCAAATAGAGGATTGGTGAGAGTCGTGTTGAATGTTTCGGGAACAAAGAGATTAACATTCTCTATTGGACTGTTGGGATCAGAAGTGAGTGACGAATCATGATATAGGAGACTTTCAATTTCTCCCAGATCGGCTTGGAAATAGAGGAGACCATCATCACTTTCCAATGAAAGTGGATTGATGTGAGTAAGTTCATCAGCGAACTCCTCAAGAAGAGGATCAACATCAGAATGAGGCAGTGGTGCCTCAATATACTCAATGTCTCCATGAGATGTACAATCATCATTAAAATCTGAGAAAGTCTCAAAATGATCGTTTGAACACTCAAGAGGTGAAGGAATATCACATACATGATCCAAAGTTCCCTGTGACTCTCTCGGGATTGGGACAAGGATCTCAACACTAGACTTTATTAATTCGTCCGATTCCTTATCAGGAACAGTGCTAAGATGCTCATCTCCCATGATTAGAGAGTGAGTGTGAACTTCGGGTGTGATAACAGACTGAGGGAGTGGAGAGGAGCTAGCATTCATGGATTGTACGAGTTCCATTTGATCTTCTGCTAGTAATTTCTCCGTCTCATCATTTCCTCCCTGATTACCCATGGAAGGAATCACAACTGACGAATCTGATGAATCGTTTTGAATAATGACAATGTTATCTTCATCATCATCACTGTCATCATCGTCATCATAAAGAGCAGCATAGCGAAGATTGGCACGTATTTTAGCCGCTCTTTGCTCAGCAAGTAATTCTTCCATGCTCTTTTCGTTTCTAGCTTCTCGTTCTTCAGCAAGTAATTCTGCCATTGATTTTTCACGAGAATCTTGAAACGATGTAGTAGCCAACCCCACCTTAAATTTTTTAAATGCATCAAGAACCTCATCACAAAGGTCTTGCGGGAATTGAGGAGTTGCTTGGGTAGTTTGGTACTGTGGAGGTGGGTCTTGAAACGAATAGTCGTAATTGTTACAAGGAAATGGATTCCCTGTTTGACAATCAGAGCTAGTGTGTGGACCTCCACAATACTCACAACAGTGAAACTGATGTGGCTGTGATTCATATGTGCATGAGTCATAATTGTTATCAGGAAACTGCTCATAGACAAGCGTGTTTCCCGATTGACAATCAGAACTGTAGTGTGGACCACCACAGTACTCACAACAGTAAAACTGTTGAGTTTGGCTTGGTGTATCTTGATACGAAGCATCATTGAAATTTGGGTTATATGATTCTTGCTCGTATGAATGTGATAGGTAATTGGAAAAATTTGAAGAGTCGTTGAATGAGTTTTGATTAGGATCATAAGCAAATGAATTACTCGACCCACAAAACAAACAACTCCCGTTTTGAATATCATTACCACATTGTACACATGTACACCAACGACATGGCAAACCAAAAAGTGGCTCACCACAACCAACACAAGGGATAAAATCCGGAGGTGGGACAAGTGGTGTGCTCTTAGAGCTAGCAACTTCCACCACTTCCGTTATGGTCTCGGGTTTTGGTTCTTGATAAACGTGAAGATTGGGCAAGTCGTTCTTTTCAGTCACTGCCCTAAGCTCAGCACGTATGCTTGACAAACTTTTAACCGTAAACCGTGAAAGGTTAGGATCAATCCTTGACGGTTTAGGAGCAATTGTGAGCTTAGATTCTTGGACAACCGTAGGTTGGACGTATTTAGCACTTTCATTGTCAGAGGAAAGTACCGGGTCCTTTGTCACCTTGGTTTCTCGTTCCATTTCCCTCATCGGAGAGGGAATAGGGATCGATGGTCCATCATGATCAACACGACATCTCGATATTTTTTATAAGGCCATAAGTTTTTCAATTTTACTCTCAAAGGCCCATTGTTCAAAGAAATCGTCATCGAGAGATGCCATTTAGAATTATACATGAGAGGGGTATAAGAAGGTAGAATCAAACGGATAGAGGGTAAGGAAAAATATTTTTGGGTTTTTATGAAAAAAAATATGAACAAGGATGGATAATATACAAAGAGATGAATTCCAAAATCACTAATCAGAAAAACCGTTTAGAAAACGCACACAACCTCCCCGGCAGCGGCGCCAAAATTTGATTGGCTCCAAACGGTCAACCTAAACTGACCAGGTGATGGTCAACAAGGTCAAACAGCCTAGAATCAATGCTCCGCGGAATATAGTGGTTTCCCCGGGTCGTTATGTCCCGACGAGGTGTGGATGGTTAACAAACGGTTTCGTGATCGGGTTAATTTGGATGGGAAAGGGTTTGTGAGATTGATTTAACTAAGGAATATACGAAGAGATAGCTTAAACAAGCTATATAAACAAGACTGTGAAATCAGAAAAACCGTAAACGATTAAAACCTAAAACGCGTACGTTTACATTTAAATAAAACGTAAACGTACAAAAGTAAAAGTGAAAACGGAAATATGAAAACACCCAGGGGGTGAAAATGACTTTTTTACAAACTTAAAAGTAAAAGAAAATTTTTGGAAAAAGAAAATAAATTTTTACACTATTTAATAATTTAATATTAATTAAATACTATTTAATACCTATTATTAAGATTTAAATAAATTAAATATGATATAATATTAATCTAACACTAGAAAAATGAAAATAAAATTTCTAAAATTATAAAATAACTAAAAATAAGTTTTAAAATTAAAAATAAGTATTTTTGTCTTTTTTTGATTTTTCTATTAATTAATTACTAATTAATTATTAATTACCTAATTAAACTATTTTAAATTAAGAAAAATAGCAAATGAACAGTAAAAATTCTAATAAAATTTCTAAAAGTGTTTTATAACATATAAAAGCTATAAAAAATATAAAAACTAGGTTTCACTTAATAAAAACTAATTATGCTATTTTAAACTAATTATTAATTAATAATTAATTAAACTAAGATTAATTCTAATAAATACTAAATAATAAAATAAAAATCTGAGAAAATTACTATAAATAATTTAACTTAAGAGGAAATTATGAAAAATATAAAAAAGCTAAGTTCTTAATAAAAATATAAAAATGAAAATTAAAATTAAATAAAATTAAATAGAAACTATCACTTAAAAATTAAATTGGATTTTTTTGGATTTTCTTTTGGAAACTTATTTTACAACTAAAAATGAAAAACTTTTGTAAAAACAAACTTTTTATAACTTACAAATAAGCAAAATATAAGCCAAATGGTGTGACAGTTGACTTTGGTTGACCAAAACTAGAAAATAGCTTGAACCAGCTTGTGTGGGGCCCACTATCGTTGAATTAGGTCCCAATAAGTTAGATGGACATATTTAGATAAGATTTGAACAAATAAGCCAACAAGATAAGCAATAAAGCTCAAATAAGCACTTTGATACTTTGTTGAGGACTGAAAATGGGGACAGACTTGTGTGGCCAATTCAGGTGGGGCCCAGTGGTTCTCAGGTCAAAGCTATGGTCAAGACCAAGAGTGTGGTAGGAGGGGGGTTGTAAGGAACTAGGATTGGACCTTGACACCCACTGAGGTGGTCAGAAACCACCACCAAAGGGTGGTGTTTGGGTGACTGTTCTGCTGCACAGGGCACACAGCAGCCCTGCAGCTCAGTTTGGAGGGCTGTGGGGGTTTATGTTGGATTGGGTGGGCTGTTTTGTGGATCAGGTTATTGGATTAGGATTTGTTGGTTTGGGTTGTAATAATAACATAGGACCCGTTTGGTAGTAGCTTTAAAATACCACAAGGACCAACTTTGCAATTTTTGAAAACCAAGGGACTGAAAGTGAAACTTTCACAAAGTATTCACAAGGACTAATTTTGAAAACATTTGAATATTACAAGGATGAAAATTAATATTTTCCAAAAATAAAATACCCGGGGACTAATTTTGCAAATTTCCAAACTCCGGGGACTAAACTTGTAAATTTCCAAAACTTTCCAATTTTTCACCAAAGGACTAAATATGACAACTTATGCTTTCAAAAGGACATTTGGTGATAATTTTCTATATTTTGAATATCCAGGGACTAGTTTTATAATTTTATGAAAGTTGGGGGACTGAAACTGCCAATTTTGTAAACTTTATGCGTTTTTCATTTGTTTTTGCTCATTTTGCATCTAAAACATATAAAACACAATTTTAAAATATTTTCAATATTTTGATGCATTTCTGAGTGTTTTTGTATGTTTTGCAGTTCAGATTAGACCAAAAATGATGAGTGTTTGAGCACTCATCACAAACATCTGTAGATGAACAAGTATCTGTCAATCAACAAATATCCATTGATGAATATCAAACAATACTTAGTCCAAACTAACAAAATTCAATAACATTTTTATATCAATAAACATAATAAAGTAACTAACATTAAAAAAATTAAAACATTTGAACCCAATACCTGATATATTAGGATCAATTATCAGAACTTCAAATCCTTTACCCTTAAACCATCCATCAAAAAATCTTGAAACCCCCCCCCCCCCCCCCCCCAAATTTAGCATGATAATCAAAACATATATTTGATTTTATAAATTGAATCCAATCTAAAATAATTGAATAACATTTTTAAATCAAGATAAAATATTTGAACCAAATACCTGAGATATTAACCTCAATCATCAGAACATCAAATCCTTTATCATAGAAGTAAAAAATACTTGATTCTTTAATATTTATTTTGATTAATTTTCGCTTAGATTGAAAACCCTAAATCACCTTATGAGATCTAACTGTGTGTTTTATCACAGTGTGATAGAGAGCGGTGTGTGAGATATCAAAGTCAAACACACATTAACTTTACCCTTTATAATAAAAAATAAATAAATAACTAAAATAAAATATTAATCCAAATAAAGGTTTAATAATAAAAAGTAAACTGATCTTTCAATCAGTTGTTCCATTCATAGATGATTTCAATATATACATCAATATCATTGCCATTCAAATAACATAGATGAAACCCAAAAAAGTACTTCAAAACACAAAAGAAACTGCCAAATCTATCCTAATCTTCATCATCAGAAGACTGATCAGCTTCATCCATCCTCTTCAACAACTCATCTTTCTCCTCCAAACTTTGACAACAGAGAACTAGCGGTTGGGCCAATAGGTCAAGTTTCCTGCGGTCCTTGAGTTGTATTTCAAGCAAACAATCATGACCAGTTGCAGTCACAGAATGGAAATGAGTAACAGAAGTGGCTGCCTCCTCGATTGTTTGTTCCTTCTTTTGAATCACCTCCCTCAGTTGGCTGCTCTCCTCCCCAATACGAGCAATGAAACTCCTCTCCTCTGCTTTATCATGCGTAATCAACAACTTGAATGCATCAACAAGTTTCCCAGATTCTGTCGCAACTTTCATTTCATCAAGATTTGGAGTTCCTGCCATATTAAAATTAGGGTTAAAATATGTTTAGATTTAAAATGTGATTAGATGTATTTTAGATTTAGGGTTAAGACGTATTTATAAAGCCAATGTGTGATAAAAACAACATAAAGAAAATCAAGAGGCATTAGAACATTTAATTTGGGTGTTAATGTAGTCTTTGCATCTTCTCCCATGCATGAATGGGATTGAAATATTTAGAAAGATGTCCAGCATTTCAATATAAACTTATCATTTATACATTGGACATAAAACAACCCCTCTATACACAATGCATTACCATTAATATCCTAAACTTTAAAAAAAATACTTAAAACTTGCAATGTAAACCCCTTATTTATACATTATATATAAAACAACCCATCTATGCACAATACATTACCCTTAACATCCTAAACTTCAAAAAAATGCTTAAAACTTATATTTTTTTATTTATCACATAAATAAATAATCTATAACAATCAACTTTCATATGTTGCACCTGCTTCAACATTACGGAATAAAAATAAATAGTTATTCAACAAGCATCCCGTGCATCGCACGGGTTGTATATTCCCTCGTCTCAAGTAATTTGAAGTACATAATAATAATACCACTGTAAATTGTAAAACTGGTCACTAACGTATCACAAAATTGCAAAAATGGGACCGAGTCATAAAGGCATACAAATTTGCCACTAATGTTTTGCAAAAATGCAAAATAGCCACCGAGAGCGTCTTTTTGCTAACGCCGGTATGTTTTTCCGTTAGTCAAGGGTATTATCGACATTTCACTCTTTTCCCGCCTTTGACTAGCCCAACTTTATGAAAATGACCAAATTTGCAAAGTCGTAACTTAAGTTTGCAGGAAAAAACCCATGTGGCAACCGAAGAGACTGTCTTGAGACTTTTTTCAACGACTAACCATAAATTTGCAAAGGCCGAAACTTTCACTCCCAAAGTAACAGGGCAATCGAAATGGCTGAACCTTTCTCGCTTATTTAAACACACTAAACCACACACACATCCCACCTAAACATGCATAATCCCAACGATCAAAACAACCGACGAAGGCAAACAATGGTAAAGGGAATGGTATCTACATTGCTACCGAGAAAGAGGAATTTGACAAAGTTTTAAGAACCTATTATCTAAATGATTTACTTCTTGATGCATTTGGCGGAGAACCAATTGATGAGTATGGTTCTTATAGGAAGATACCAAAGGAGTTGAAAACTAAGATTCTGACCCATTTGAGAAAACAAGATGGCTACCATGAAGCGCTTTTGAGTGATGATGAGGAGGAGAAGCAAGAGCCTGTGGATACCGTTTTACCCAAGTTTGATGAGTTGGAACAGAAGATTTCCAATCTTGAAAAGGTGTTCAAGTATCTAAAGGAGAAGAAGGACAAGAAAGAAAAAGAATTAAAGAAAAAGAAGAAAATGGGTGATGTGGAGGGCAGTGGTTCAAACTACTAAACAAGTGTTTGTTTAGATATCTGTTTGAAAATTTGTAATGGTTGTTGATGAGGCGAAAAATGAACCACTTTTAGGGGGTCATTTAAGCCCGGAATTGAATTTATTTGATCAAATATTGCCCTAAATCGTTCCTTTTGTGATTTTAGGTACTTTGGGAGTGAAATCTGGAAAAGGAAGCAATTCGGACGTTTTTGGAGCATAAAAGTGAATAAAATGCCAAAGACTTAATTTTCCAAGCTGGGAACAGTGTGTAACGGCGTCAAGAGCATTTTCCTGACGGCGTCAAGAGTAAATTTCATGATGGCCCAGTACAGAAATGAAGGCGTCACAAGGTAGAGCGTCAAGAGTTAAATACGTGACGGCATGGAAAAGTGTAATACATGACGGCGTCAGATGTAGATCAAGGCAGTCCAAGGATTCTTTTGGCGGCGAGATGACGGCGTCACAAGGTTGTTCTTGACGCCGTCAGCCTCAATTTTCTATATATAGTTTTCTAATTTTCATTCATTAAAAGGAACAAGTTTGGAGAAACCCTAAGGCCGAACCATATACGAATTTTACAGCTTTTTCAAGGGTTTTCAGCCCTTAAATGCTTACATGTGCTATTGAGATAAGTGTTCTTCTAATTCAATCAATATGTCTATGTGTTGGTTGTCTATATCTTGTGCTTGTCTTGATTCCACCATGTTAGGCTAGATTTATCTTGTGTTTGCTTAGATCTAATGAAACCTAGATGTTAATTATGTGTTGATTACTTGTTTATGGTTGTATTGGATGAATGATTTCAATGTTAGGCTTAAGAAAACTGGCAGATCTCCAAATGGTAACATGCTTGAACGTCTTAGGAAACATGAACCGATGTGTACTAGGTTTTATTGGTTGTATTTAATGCATGAGTAAATTCTAATGATCCCATGTTAGGAGCTTTTTAGCCGGCTCGACATAGGAGTGAAGTTGGCACTCATAGAATTGGGGAGTTAAGTACGCCACCCCATGAATGGTATTAAGGAATACAATCCGTCATCCACGCAACTATAACAAGTAATTAACGTGTAAAAGATATCTAGGGAGTAGTGAAATCTAAGTAAACACATTTCTCCACTTATTGCTCACAACCTTAGTTTAATTTAGTTTATTTTCATTTTTAGTATTTTATTTTGATTGCATCTTAGTATTGGGTTAGTTGACTAGCAACTAATTCCGCCCATATCCTTCAAAACCCGAGATTTTTATTTGCTTTCTAAAAAACATAAAAATACAAAAAGAATCATCTCTCATCCCTAGAACTAGTAATTAGGTTTTTCTAATCCTAGCGACACTATTCCTAGCTGAACGATCAATCCCCCGGTACTTGTCATTATACTATACTACATCAATCAGGTACACTGCCTGGTGGGGGTTGTAAGCTTCTCAAGATCCCTTGAGAGGTAAAGCCTGGTGCAATCACTACGCATCAAGTTTTTGGTGCTGTTGCCGGGGAATAGTTATTGTCTAGGTTAGAATTTCTTTTTATTAGGTCTACTTGCTAGGTTCCCTTCTAGTAAGATTTTATTTTTATTTTTAGGTTTCTTTAGTCTATCTTTTTCTCTATGCCTTTGTTAGTAAATTAAATTCATTGACTATTCTGTTGACCATTATGGAAAACGCGAATCCACCCCTTTCCCCTAGAGAAGTGGTTGATTAAGGTTGAGCTCGACCATGCTTTTAGTGACCTAGCGACCGCCTTGTATTCAAATGAGGACCTAGGGCCTAATGATTTTGTGAATGTTGTTGAGGAACTAGAAGAGGGGGAAATAGATCCGAAGCTTAATGATTACTTTAATCTATACCCCACTAAGGAGGAGATTGCATATTATAACAATCTTATTGATAACCCATGATCTCCTTTCACTATAATCGAACCTAAGATAAAGAGAGGCGATCCTAAGAATGCTAAGATACCATGTATGATTGGGTATAGACACGTTGACAATGCTTACATTGACTTTAAATCCCCAATCAAAATTATGTCCTCAAATGTTTATAATGATATAGTGAAAACAAAACTTGAACCTAAAAGAGATCCCAAATACCCCGGTGGAGTTTGTAACTTTGTCGGGAAAGTTAAAGGTCTACATGTCTTTGTCGGGAATTTCACTTTTGTTACCGACTTTATGATTGTGGAAGATCTTGCTAATGTTATTGATTGTCGATTGTCCAATGTTGTGTTTGGCAAACCATTTGTTGAGGAGTCAAAGTTAGAATATGATGAGATAGAAGGGATAATCCGATTTGCAAGTAACACCGATAGGATCACTTATAGGATGCCTAATAGAATGAAAGAATTTCGCTTTATATCCCGATTTGATAAGGATAACGTTGGTGCTTTTGAGGACATCAATGAAGAGGATAAAAAAAGGGGCATGGATTATGTATGGGAAAAGAGGAGTCTTTTCTACAAAGATTGCTTGGCTCTAGGAACAAAGTATAAAGTTGATAAGGAATTTGCCAATAGGATTATAGGAGCGATTGAGAAAAAGGTGATTGGTTTCTACAAAGAATATTTACAATCAGAGAGTGAAACCAATGATGAGGTCACGTAGTAACCCATGACCTTGAGTCTAGCTACAAGACTCGTAAATAAAGAAAAGCGCTTCTTGGGAGGCAACCCATGCTTTGTGTGATTTTATTTTGTTTGTTTGTTATTTGCTTCCGTATGCATGCTTTATTTTTATTGTTGGTAGATCATGTTTCTAAACTAAATAGTGGAAATACTTTACTTTGTTGTTTTGGCCTAGTCTTAACTCCACCTAAAGGTATTTTTGCAAAAGATAAGTGTAAGGGGAAACCCCAAATATGTTTTTAAGAAACAAACCGATCATGATTCTCCACAATATTAAGTGAACATGTATATTCGTATTTGTTAGAGTCAAATGCTTGTATTGAGTCATAATGAAGTTTTGCAGGATTTTCTAGGAAGTAGGACCAAGTTTTTCCAGAAATTTTCCGGAAACTTAACACAAGAATTTTTGCATGTCATTTCTGACGGCGTCATGAGCTTGCTCTTGACGGCGTCACGTGTAAAAATCTGGAAATTTTACCAGTTTTGTTTTTCTAACGGAGTCTTAAAGTTTTTGTTGAATTATTAAGTTTTATAATCTCCAGGAAATCTGCAAACTTCATTCCACAAGCATTATATCTTATTTTGTTTTCTAGGATTTAGTAACTTATGTAGATTGCCGCCGATTTTATGCGAGGTTGCTTTGTTTGTTTTCTCAGGATTTACAGGTTATGTATGACAAGAAGATGATTTATATTCTGGAAGGGAAGCTTTGATTGTTCATTTTCTTGGAGGAAGATCTAACCTGGCTACCTTATTATCCATACCGAGTGAATCACGGGAGTATTTGATTTCATTCTTTTTACTTATTTCTCTTTTACATTCTTTACTTGAACATTGGGGACAATGTTCATCTTAAGTGTAAGGGGAGGGTAAAATGATGATACCTTACAGATACACTTTCGCTTGAGTTTGTTTGTTTGATGGTAGATGTGTAATAAAACTATAGTGTAATTTTAGCGCCAAATTTAAAATTTTTTACAACATTTAGGAGTGAAACTTTAGCCATAGCAAGCGTCTCATGGATAGGAGATTGTATGACTAGCACATAACCGTATCATTCAGAAAAATTTTCCACCCAAATATGTGAGGTTCGCTTTTAGATTTGATAGGAAAAGCATTTACTATTAGTGCTTATGAGTGTACCGGTAGCATTTAGATTCTAGAACTTGCGTTAGTGATGCATCCCGAGACCGCTAGTGAGACTACATTCGTGTAGTAGGATTTACTACATGATAAGAGGCATTAGGATCACCCTTGTGTTAAACCCGTATCATAATTACTTGACCATTTAAGTCATATTACTTGGCTAGTTAAGTCAACTAATTTTTCCCACACCTTTAGCGTTGTACTCATTTTTAGTACACGAAACCCCTAGTACACCCCTCCGAGCCCATCTTTTCGTTTCTAACTTTAAGCATCTTACTTAAAGGAAGAATTTGTTACACCCCCTTAAATGTACACCCAAATCGCCTTAGCCTTCCGTGTATGCGCTCATTTTTAGTGCATTATTGTTATTTGTTAAACCCTAAGTTAACTATCTAATTGATTACATGGTTGCTAAGTCGAGTCATATCCTTGTACATATTATTTTGGGACTAATGGGTAAAGCACTTATTTATCGAGTAATGGGGAAGAACATCATATTATTACCCCCGTATGTACGTTAATCTTAAAAGTACTCCAAGTGTTTTGATTTTCTTAATTCGAGTCATTAGATTAGTTTATTGTCAAGTATGTAAAAATTCAAGTGTAAGGGGAATTTACATCCCCTATGATGTATTATTTTGGATGGTAGGGTAAGAGTGTATGCAAAAAAAAAAAAAAAAAAAAAAAAAAAAAAAAAAAAAAATTCAAGAAAAAGAAAAAAAAATAGAAATAGAAAAAGAGAAAAAACATACGGACTACCATCCCATTTCCATTCTATGTTTATTTTATGTTTTTGTTATTTTTTATTTATTAGCTTAAGTCGAGTCTAGTCTTGGCTTAGCAACGCCATATTGTACATGTAATTAACCAAGATTGTTAACTCGCCACCAGTAAAGATTGCCTTTATCCAACAAAACTGTGTATTTCATACCCCTACACCTAACGTTACAACCCTTTGAAAGACCTCTTTGATAGTTTATCCTAGGTGCTTACGCCATGTGGTGGTGGTTTGATCCTTTCCCAAGCCTATGGTAATCTATTTTGCTATGACAGGTAGTGAGAGATATCTTCCGTTTCCACATTGTAATTTATACTTTATTACACCCGAGAGATGTGAGTATCTAAACACTATTTGTGAGCTGCTAGTGTATGACCTCCGTGCTTGTCTTTGGTCTTTAGTGGAACGATTATTTGTTATAATTACTTTTATATTAGTGTTAAATGACCCCTAACTTGTATTTTGAGTAGAATAAAAGCGCATTTGCTTGAGGACAAGCAAATCTCAAGTGTAAGGGTATATGATGAGGCGAAAAATGAACCATTTTTAGGGGGTCATTTAAGCCAGGAATTGAATTTATTTGATCAAATATTGCCCTAAATCGTTCCTTTTGTGATTTTAGGTACTTTGGGAGTGAAATCTGGAAAAGAAAGCAATTCGGACGTTTTTGGAGCATAAAAGTGAAGAAAACGCCAAAGACTTAATTTTCCAAGCTGGGAACAGTGTGTGACGGCGTCAAGAGCATTTTCCTGACGGCGTCAAGAGTAAATTTCATGACGGCCCAGTACAGAAATGAAGGCGTCACAAGGTAGAGCGTCAAGAGTTAAATACGTGACGGCCTGGAAAAGTGTAATACATGACGGCGTCAGATGTAGATCAAGGCAGTCCGAGGATTCTTTTGGCGGCGAGATGACGGCGTCACAAGGTTGTTCTTGACGCCGTCAGCCTCAATTTTCTATATATAGTTTTCTAATTTTCATTCATTAAAAGGAACAAGTTTGGAGAAACCCTAAGGCCGAACCATATACGAATTTTACAGCTTTTTCAAGGGTTTTCAGCCCTTGAATGCTTACATGTGCTATTGAGATAAGTGTTCTTCTAATTCAATCAATATGTCTATGTGTTGGTTGTCTATATCTTGTTCTTGTCGTGATTCCACCATGTTAGGCTAGATTTATTTTGTGTTTGCTTAGATCTAATGAAACCTAGATGTTAATTATGTGTTGATTACTTGTTTATGGTTGTATTGGATGAATGATTTCAATGTTAGGCTTAAGAAAACTGGCAGATCTCCAAATGGTAACATGCTTGAACGTCTTAGGAAACATGAACCGATGTGTACTAGGTTTTATTGGTTGTATTTAATGCATGAGTAAATTCTAATGATCCCATGTTAGGAGCTTCTTAGCCGGCTCGACATAGGAGTGAAGTAGGCACTCATAGAATTGGGGAGTTAAGTACGCCACCCCATGAATGGTATTAAGGAATACAATCCGTCATCCACACAACTATAACAAGTAATTAACGTGTAAAAGATATCTAGGGAGTAGTGAAATCTAAGTAAACACATTTCTCCACTTATTGCTCACAACCTTAGTTTAATTTAGTTTATTTTCATTTTTAGTATTTTATTTTGATTGCATCTTAGTATTGGGTTAGTTGACTAGCAACTAATTCCGCCCATATCCTTCAAAACCCGAGATTTTTATTTGCTTTCTAAAAAACATAAAAATACAAAAAGAATCATCTCTCATCCCTAGAACTAGTAATTAGGTTTTTCTAATCCTAGCGACACTATTCCTAGCTGAACGATCAATCCCCCGGTACTTGTCATTATACTATACTACATCGATCAGGTACACTGCCTGGTGGGGGTTGTAAGCTTCTCAAGATCCCTTGAGAGGTAAAGCCTGGTGCAATCCCTACGCATCAGTTGTGAACTCCAATGATCAATGAACTTTTAATGTTTATGTTACTGATATGTTTGTGTTGATCAATGAAAGTTTTAATGTTTATGTTACTCATATGTTTGTGTTTTGATTTTGTATCTTTATGTTTGTGTTTCATTTTTGAAATCAGTGGGTACTTCCTATGCAGCTTATCCACAAAGTATTAGAAAAGTGATGTTTGGCATGAAAGTTAAACGGGTGAAAGCTATTGACTAGCACTAGTAAGAAGTTAATACTCCTTTACCTACCTCACATAATGAAGTGAATTATCCTACCAACTAGGATAGTAAAGTCTCCTTCCAACTTTCTCAAAAAGATAGATATGGCAGAATCTGTGACACAAAAATTAAAGAGAAAGAAAATGAGTAGTAATGATACACAGTTAGAGGAAGTAAGTGGTTGTATAATTGGTCTTGGTATCAGAAGTGGGAACAAAACAGGAGGGGGTGGTGCAAAGATAGAGGTATTGGACGAAATATGTTTTATCTGTTGTGGGGATGTTAAGTGTTAGAGGCATAGTGTTGTGATACTTGAAAAGGCAGGTTGTGCAACGACAGAGGAAGTAAGTTGTGGTGTCATTGGTCTGGGTATTACAAGTAGAAACATAAGTGCAGGGGGTGGTGCAAATGCAACTCAATCAACTGAAGCAAAGAAGAAGAGTAAAAAGAAGCCAAGAAAGTTCATTAAAAACAACACCACAAACTGAATCACTATGGTTTTGGGCATGTCCAAACCACAAACTGAATCACTATGTTTAGTCTGTGTTTTAATGTTTCATTAATGTGAGTTTCTTGTTTATGTTTGTGATACGTATCAAATACATTAATGAAGTATAAACATATGTGAAGACATTATTCATACAAAATCTGGATCATGAGATCTATTACATTCATTAACCATAACATGGTAATGTATACAAAAGAAACCCATCACTAATCTCAAACAACCAACCCCCTCATGGTTATTTCTTCCTCACAACAAGCTCAATATTCTTAAACATCTTGTCCTTAACTTGCCTGGCCATCATCAACAGTACATTCTCCCTACGCTTATCATTTGTTTGTAGTCTCCTAAGCTTCTTTGTATTGCTCCTTGCAATTCTTGCACGTGAATAGTTTCGAAGTCTAACAATCACATCCCCCTACGTCCAACCCTTTCAGTAATTTTTTTGGACTTGTTCTCCAAATCGTGTGCCTGCTGCAAGTCTTGAAGAATCTCTGTGTGGTAAGGGCCAAGCATTAGTTCAGTTAACACATACGAGTTACAGAGAAACTTTAGATCAATATCACATTGAGAGTTGTTCATGGTTAAGGAAATAGGGAGGTGTGTTTTGCAAGTGAGTGTTTTGAGAGATGATTGAATGTGAGTAAGGCAGATGCGTATTTAGTAGCCTTCATGTGTTTACCTATAAAAGGGCTTATAAGATTGCCATGTACTGTGTAGCCTTCATGTGTTGGACTTAAAAAAGACTTATATGACAGTTGACTTTATGCAATTCAACATTTGCAGTTTGACTTTTGAAAGTCTAAATGCAATGGGTGCAAACATAATGTTCTTGCAGTTTGATTTTTGTAAAGTCAAAATGCAATGGGTACAAGGGAATGAGTGTCTAGATCACTTCCATTCAACATTTGCAAGTTTGACTTTTGAAAGTCCAAATGCAATGGGTACAAACATAGAATACAAATATAGAATCCAAACATAGAATCCAAACATAGTTCAAAACATTGTTCTAAAGACAATAAATTTAAACAAATAGTACAAGCATAGAATCCAACAGACAATAAAGTGAAACACATTGTTCAAAGATCAGTGGGTAACACATTAAGTATTAGGAATTGCATGCTCATCATCTGACTTCATCTTTTAGTTGGCCTGTCAACCTGAGGTCTATGATTGGTTGGTAATATTACTGTTGTAGAGTCAATTCTTGTCCAGTATTTGCGGCTAGAACAGCCATTGATCTTGAATGAGTACATACACGACCATGTTTCTAGTCTGTAAGCAGCATGAACCCACTCTTCAGGTATACCAACTCCTCTTCCATCCTCATTCATGTATTTTATTGCAGCCACATCATGTTTACATGGTATTCCAGTCAGCTCCCACTTCCTACAACCACACTCCTTCCTGTCCATGTTAACAACACACTAATCCTCATTAGGCACAGATACTTTATATAAAGAACCTTCAATCCACTCAACAACGCAATCAGTAGCTTCTTTTTTTATTGCATCAAACATGGATTTCACAGTAGGAGTAAGTTGTCCAACATTATTTTCTATTATTTGGTGAACTACCACAATCCTCTTCATCAAGTACTCTCTGATATATTCAAGACAACTGATGATGCTTCTATCTCTGACATCATTTAGCTGGCTATTGAACACCTCACATATGTTGTTTAAGAGTAGTCCACATTGGGCTTTGCCTGTTAAACAAATGACACATTATATATTACTATATGATCAATTAGCAGTATGCTTTTGTCCATTGAAACTTAATGAATTACCTGAAAAATGTGATCTGCTCCATTGTTCAGCTGGAATCTTCATCAACCAACATAAGCAGCAGAATTGTAATACTTGAGATGATCCATCTCTTTGTTGAATTCAACAACAGTAGTGGCTTTAGCTGCCTTCCAAAACATGTCCTTGTAAACACCTCCTTTAAAATTTGACTTCATCTCCTCATGAATATGCTTAACACATAACCTGTGTTCAGCATTTGGAAACACACTAGCAACGGCTTGTATCAATCTCTGCGAACAGTTAAGGTTATGGATGGTGTTAAATCCTTACACGTTCTCATTGTGCATAAAACACATGATTCATTATAGAATAGAAACGTGCACCTTTTGCCTATCAGAAATGAAAGTGAACTTGCAGTTGGTTTCTATACCACGATCCTCTCCTAGTAGTTTCAAAAACCAACACCAAGTTGCCTTATTTGGTGCATCAACTACAGCATCTGCTACTGGATAAATCTCATTGTTTACATCAATCCCAACTGTTGTTAGTAATTGACCTGGAAAAGGACCTGACATGCATAATCCATCTAATTCTAAGAATTCTCTGCCACAAGCTTTGAAACCTTGTTTCATAGCTCCCAAACACACATAAAGCCTTTTAAAAAATTTTGTTGCACTCTCTGGATTTGGTTCTAGCTGTACATCAATCCTAACAGTAGTTCCTGGATTTTGATTAACCAACTCTTTGGCATACTCTCTAAGCAGTGCATAATATTTCGTAAAAACAGGTATATCTGAATGACGTTCACAGTCTTTATTGCATAGCAAATCATACTTACTTACGGGAACATCTTCAATTAGCTCATCACCATCATCATGAAACACTTCATCATCATCATCATGAAACACTTCGTCATCATTTGGATTATAATCCAAATCCTCTGAACCACTCTCGCCACTGTTTTCTTCTGTTTCAGTATCCACCTCTACTTCTTTCACATTTCCCATATGACCACCTACAATTGTAAGTCTATAACATTAACAACGAATATACCTTTTTAAAAATAACCAAAAACACTGTTCAAGTAAATAGGAAAATGCATTGTGTTCTTACCGTATCGTTCAAAGGCACGGACGATCGAAGTTATCTAACCGGAACTATACGTTAATTAGAATTGTATCTGAATAGGTGTTCGGGTTAATTTGGTATAGAGTTAGAGTGGCGTGAGGGTTGTATCTGAACATAAAGGGGTATATTAGTCATTTCAGTCGATAATACCCTTGATTAACGGAAAAACATACTGGCGTTAGCAAAAAAACGCTCTCGGTGGCTATTTTGCATTTTTGCGAAACATTAGTGGCAAATTTGCATGCCTTTATGACTCGGTCACATTTTTGCAATTTTGTGATACGTTAGTGACCTTTTAATTTAATGGGTTCAAGCTTACTGTCATAAGGAAGCCAATGGTGCGTTTGATTTGTTATTTAATCATTTAAAAATTTGGAAACTTTGTGGATATAAGGTTTCTAAAACTTGTACTTTTTCACTGTAGAAACCATATGCTGAATCCAAACCAAATGGCTTTCTGTTGTCCTGCTATCATTCTACAAACCCTGATACTCACTATGACCTGACCACATATCGATTCCATCGTAGTAATCATAATTAAACATAACAGATATGATTCATAATAATCATAACTGAACATAATAGATACTATATCTTAGTTCATATAATTAAACATTCATATACTAACATTAATAGATAAGACATGCAAGCTCATATAAATTTCTAACATCATAAGACTGTCTAGCCATCATACCATAGCATATCAAATCAGATTGATATAAAAAAATAACTACACTTTGTAATCCCACTTGACTTTCACATCCAAACCGAAATCTGTCCCCTCTCTCCCATCAATAATATAGCTGTTGCTATCTTTGCGTTGCGACTTAAATGTGTGAGAGCCCTCCAAAATCTCTTCCCCAGAGTCATAATCTTGCAAGTCTGCTTCAATTCTGAGTGATCCCTTCACGGGTACCGCCAAAATAGATTTCTTCAGTGCAATTTTGCCATCCACTAAATTAAAAGGAAGATGAGACTTAATGAGTAGTGCCGCGTAGCAATCTCGCATTGGATGATACGATTCAAAAGGAAAGTCACGATCATCATCATAATAAGCCGCTATATATCCACAAACTCTACGGCGAGTCTTCTTTTTAAAGCTTACCTCCACAACAGTGTCTATTGCATCCCTTACTAGCATGTAATACATACTTGTAATAGCATTCTCACCGTTAACAGATAGACGACCGCACTTGCAATCTAATTTCTTTGCCCAAAATTCAGATACGTCTATTTCAAACTTGGTATTGCAAATGGGGAAACATGCATCCTTGTTCTCGCTAATAACATTGAGTTCAATACGAATGTCAATAGATGAGGAGAATGGAACTGAACGATGAAACCTGGGATCTTCAAGGTATACAACCGCACCATTGAGCAAGTTTGTAGAATCAGACCAATCAACGTTGAATAGTGGAACATAACCAAAATCGGGCTCAGATATGTGAGACCCCGCATCTAATAATAGCCCATCCTTATCGGATACTGATATAAGCCCAAACAGCTTACCGCTTTGGAACCGGGAATCTCTTGTAACAGTGGAACGAATTGAAAACAGCTCAAATCGTGAATTTATAGTTGGATCCCTGATGAAAATCAATTGAACCACCACAAATTAAAAACAAAACAAAAAAAAATACAGTAACAGATAACTAAATTGTTTTAAACAGTAAACAAAATTTCTGCAATTGAGATGGAGGACCAAGAAATCGGTTGGTTTTCTACCGTTGTTAGATAGCAGTAAGTTATGCAAAGTCCTTGTCTATGTATACATGAAAAACGCATGTGCAAGACAGGTTATAAATGCTTATTAAGAGGAACATCATATCTTGAATATCTAAGAATTGAAGTGCCTTTTCATTATATAATCTCTGTTCCGTAACATTATCTTTCTGTATCTGAGCATTAACAACTCAAGTTTACAAAAATAAAAATTAAAAAAGAGACTACAACCGTTGAAATGAAAAAGTGTGCTGGAACTCTGAGCGACTAAAAAATGGCTTTGTAGCCATTTGGGTCATTTCATAGCCATAAAAACTGTTAAATATGTCTTTCTAAAACGATTAAAAAACAAATAAAATTGTTAAATGTGTACACAATTTTGATTTTATAACCTTTACATAGTCATTTTTCCAAAGGGATAATGAAAAAGTACAACACTTTCTGAAAAAAAAAAAAAAAAAAAAAAAAAAAAAAAAAAAAAAAAAAAACACTATATTTCACTTATATTGCAAGTAAAGAGCAAACTAGCATAAGAATATATAAATTATTTTTGATATTGAAACCGGTTGTTACCTAGCAACAGAAGGAGGAGGAGTGGTGAAAAGATCCTTAAAGGGCCTCTCATGATATATTTTAGCCCCCTTTTGGTTTTCTACGGACAAACGAGCATGTCTATCCATTTCTTGTTTCGCGAATGATTGTAATGATTCAGAGGAGTTTGAGAATTCCTACACAAAAAGAAAGAAGTTTAAAACTCGCTTGAAAATATGGAATTGTGACCACCTTTGTTCGTTTAATACTACTGTAATACTTTTACTTGATTTATTTAAACTTGACTAAGGTTTTTATAAAATCTTTTTTACTTTACTACCTCAGAGTGAATTATTTAAACAGACTGATTCATGTGGTAATGATTTTGAATTAAAGAGTCTTTTAATCTGTAATACACCCAAACCAATTTAAATTTGAAAACTTTAAACCAGAAGCATATATAAATCTCAAATATTGCCTTTAAAAAAAAGAGTAAAATGATCTATTAACAAAATATATTCCCGCATAACAAATTCAGGGAAATAAACCCGACCGAAGAAACTGAAGAAAGGGGGAAAAATCTACTAAAATGCATACCGGAGTAATCCCCAAAAGATGAAAGCATGTTTCCATTACCACTGAAGTTGCCTCAAAAAGCAATAACGTGCACTTCTCTGCAACAGACCCAAACTGCCAAAACTTTTAAAGTTACGGTAAATCTTAACATGAATAATCACCGTCTTTTGAAAACCAAATTAGTTTATAGAATATTGACTTGGTCTAAGAGAGCCGGAAATTAAATTCACTATGGTATGAGAAAAGGCATTGGTAAGTAAATATATCAATAACTGCTTTTAGAATTACATCTAATATTTTTCTTTTAGAAATAAATTTGGTACAAGAGAAGTGGAAATTAAATTCAATATTGTATGAGATAAGGCATGTAAAGTAACTATACCTTGCACACACAGGAATAGTAATGGGTAAACTTCTTAGATAAATTGTAAATGTATTCACACAGGATATGCGGCAAGACAAATAAACAAGAGTCTTTGAGAACCTGAAAAAGAAAGTTAGAATATTAACACAATAATGTAATTTACATAATCATATAAATGATATTAGGAAAATTTTATAAAATCAAACTTTTCACTTCATCTTTTTCTTCTACAATTGTGGAATGTCTTCATGAAGTCAACTAAATTAGTATTATTGCTTACCCTTAAGCATGGGACTAGATAACTTCAATTAACCATACATTTAAGAGCATATTAGAATAACCTATAATGTTTTAGAGTGACTTTTTTATAACTTTAACAAGGGTTTTGTATGTTCAAAGTAGTAGTAGAAGTTAATTAAGATATTCATCTTACCTCAGTAAACTGGAGTAAATGAAATTCCAGCACACGTTCATCCCATTCAGTCAATTCATTACTACTCTCCATTATTAACTCTGAATCCTGTTGCGAACATATATATTGGTTAACTTGATATTCAAGAACATAAAAGCAATAAAATTGGGGTTGTAACTACATTGAAACAAAAAGACACCCTTACCTTCATTAACTCATTGATGTCTTGATAAGAATTCATGGTAATTCTATGAACTTGAGCTCGAAATTTTAGCAAAGACACAAAAGTATTTTCCTATTTATCAATGAATTTGAGCAGATCAAAAACAAGATCGGTTTACAGGTTTCAAATCAATGAGCTATACAATATAAAACACCATAACATTACTAGTAATAAAAGAACATTACTTTGTCATTAAGCATCTCATTGATATCGAATGTTCCTGCAGCCAATCTATGGTTTTTCAAAAAAGTATACCTGTTAAGAGCACAAAACGCATAGCATTGAATATGAATAAGAACAAAACTTGACCTAAAAGTTGGGTATATTGTTAAATTGCATATAAAAAATCCGGAAATAAAAATTTGATTATTAGGCATCTAGAGTAGAAGGTCCATGTGAAGGTTTATAATCTCTATGAAATGGTTTATAAATCAAGTCACCATAGTGAGAATAAGTTTATTCTCACATGGAACCAAGTATGTCCAAGTTTATGAACCTTTTTTAGTACAACTTTGTACATGCAACTCGTTTAAAACATCTTTGAATATCAAGTTTTATTACAAATCGAAAATTTCATAATTTTATACTATATTATAACATGGAAATTTTATAAACCTTTTTTAAAAGGTTTACCATCGGAGATACTCTTACAGAAAAGTTCATAGGAAACTGACATTTCATCACTCTAGTTGTATTATCAATACTAATAGCATAAGTACAGCAACGGTAAAAATTATGTTAAAAATATGAGATCTTACCTAAGAACACAATCAAAAACTGCTTCACCACTATACCCAAGCAACTTAGCATCCTCGCCTGATAAAAAAGAAAAATGTGAAACTTAGCAATTTTAAAATCGATCCGGTTACAATAGTAATGGATTTATGATTTGGGACATGTTTTATCTCTAATGGGTTAAAAAAATACAACTTTTACTAAAACCGAAACAGGTCAAATGGGTTAAAAGCTAGATTGCTTTATCAAAAATGTTGAATGATTTTGTACTAAAAATAATTTTGGTGAAATGAACAATATCCGGTATACCTTCTGCCACCGCTCCACAACTAGATTTGAGTTCCTCAAACAAAACAACAAATTCTTTCGGTTCACTAAAAGTTTGATATCCAACATAACTTGTTTTAGGGTATCCGTTCCTACCACTTGGGTACCACTCTTCAAGTTTAACAGCCTGGAAAAAAAGTAGTATTCAATTTCTCATCTTTCTTTTGAACAAGTTATCGATTATCCTGTTGTATAAAAGTTATGTTGTATGAAAGTTACCCACAGTGAAGCACATTTGAATATAGTCTCTATGACGTACAGGGGTCACATAAATTATCCAATCTGCTTTTTTCTCTTCAATCCCATACCTACATATGCAGACAGAAAGCCATTGTTCATATATCATTGGTGAAATGTAACACTATTGACAATAAATTTACTGAAAAAAACAAATCTATTACTAGCCAATTGATATGTATGTTTTGATAAACTCAGCAAGTAACGTACCTCAAAGTTCGGAGATGTTTATAAGAGCTGTTAAAATCTCTCTTCGCAAGATAAAAAGCTGGTTTTCCTTTACAATGAATCCCCACAACACCTCCTTCTCTTTCTTTAATATTAAACGAATTCTTCAATATGCGTTGAGCCCAAGACTTGTACTGCTGCGTCTCCTAAAATAAATGGAATTATTAAACTCATAAACTGCAAAACATACCTATTTTATATCAAAAAGGCGGAAAATGTAATTTTATATAATATAGATATATAAATATAAAACGATTTAATATAACAAACATTGAACAGCTAGATCAATTGCATATATACTTTAGAATTTTTGCGACTGATCTCGGGATTGAAATTTAAGTCCACGTCAGCTCCCGAATACTCAAGCATAAGAACTAGAGTTTCTCTGATAGCACGTTGTTGAAACCAACCGATATCTACTACTATTGGGGTATAGTCTACTACTAATACCCTTTTCACAGGAAGTTCTGGTGCCCATGTGTTAATACCATACTTTAACATCTTGTGAATGCTCTGCAAGGAAACAAGAAAAATCTAAGTGAAACTTGTAATGTATGTTTTAATAGAGTTGGAAAAGAAACGAAAACAATACCTCAATTAACCATTTCCGTGATAATGAAATAGCTACAAAACCAACATCTTGTATGGAGGCTTCTCCGGCTATCATGGAAGATTTCGGAAGATTATTCTTGATTACCTGTAATAATAAAATAGCACACAAAAACCATATGATTACAGTTAGTTAAGAAAAACTCTGTTGGTTTTTTAATGTGTGCATACTTTTGTTGGTTTTTTAATAAAATAGCACACAAAACATTCAAGAAACCGTGATTGACGGAAATTTTACCTCTCCAACATCTGTTGGTTTTTTAATATGTGCATACTTTTGTTGTCCAAGACTTTTTCTTATTTTAGGCCATATCCGCAATACATTCTGGCTGTCAAATGAAAAAAGTAAATGTATGTGTTACATAGCAAACAAAGAAAGTAAAAACGTATATACACATACCAATTGTAATCACCATCCTGCCCTTTCTGGCTGGCATAAATCACAGGCTTTTGTTCAAATTCGGGGAAACTACTTTTCAGTGAGGCAGCAAATAGCTTTGAGATTTCTTCTTGAAAGCTCCATCTATTATCTTCCTGATTTCGCCCCATCTGTGTAGTTTATTAATTCGTTAGTTAGTTTAAATTGAAACAAAAGAAAAAAATAGATTTAGGGGAAAAGTGGGGGGCTAGCGACTCATGAGTTTTTAGAAAAAAGGTTACCACGATAGATGGATAGATTGATGGGTTTTCTTCGGGGCTTAGCGATTGATAAATAAATACCACGCCAAGTTATTATAGTTAAGTCCTATAAGTTTCAAAATATATAATATTGGCCCTTCAAGAATGCCCGGATTTCACATTCCTTTATTTCATTTTTGTCTACAATTAATTTAGTTGCATCCTTTACCCTAAAAAAATATGGGGCTTTTTTCTAGCCTACCCAAATTAGTTTTACCCATGACACGTCTTTTATCCTAAAGCTTGATGCCTTGATGGAACAACAAGCGGCATCATAGCATGTATATGAGTGGTATGAGGTCCGATTGTGCTTATTCGAGGATCAATCTGCTTAATTTGTGTTGAATTATTTGATTGCTTATTGGTTAATTATATTCAAATTGAAGTGAAAGCTTGGGGATTCAAATTTCACGCCCAAAACTTGAGTTTTAGCTTAAACGATTGCTTATTAGTGCTTATTTATGGATCAGAAGTGCTTGTTTCATCAAACAAGAGGCTAAATATAAATTTCAAGTAATTTTGAGAAAGCACTCACTACGCCATTTTCTACTTCTTGTGACGGGCGACTTTTAGCGACGACGAATTTCGTCGCTAAAGATTCGCAACATGACAAAAAGCCAACATCTTTGTCTCCGTCTTTGACCAAAACTTTTAGCGACTACATCTTGACCTTTAGTGACTACATGTCGTCGTTAAATGTCCGCTAGACGACAAAATATGTGTTGCGAAAATGTTTGACTTTGACCATAACTTATAGCGACGACTAGGGGTGAAAATGGGTCGATTCGAGCCCGAGCCTGAGCCTGAAGAGCTTGAGCTCGACTAGTTTATATATATAAAGCTCGAGCTCGAGCTCGTTTCAAGCCTCATATCTTGAGCTCGAGCTCGGCTCGAGCTCAACTAACTTATATAAAATGTTAGAATGAAATAAAGCTCGAGGGCTCATTAATCACACTAGGCTCGAGCTCATTTAGTTTCTTAAGCTCGTTTATACATGGTTATATGTATATAAAATATATATTGATAAGGCGAAAAGTGTACCACTTTCAAGGGGTCATTTAAGCCCGAATTCGTGATTATTTGATCAATTATTGTCCTAAATCGTTCCTTTTGTCATTTTAGGTACTTTTGAGGAGAAATCTGGAAAAGGAAACATTTTGGACATTTTTGGAGCATAAAAGTGAAGAAAACGGCAAAGTCTCAAAATCCTTGCTGGGAACAGTACCTGACGACGTCAAGATCTAACACATGACGGCGTCAAGAGTGGCAAAAGAGGTGAAAGTGGAAAATATACGTGACGGCCCAAAACATTTTTAGTGTATTTGGCCTGACGGCATCACCAAGGCCGTTAGGGTCAAAATGCAAGTGACGGCCCAGAGTATATTTACACATGAAGGCGTCAGAACTGGATCTAGGCAATACGACTCTTAACTTGGAGGCGAGTTGACGGCGTCAGACCCTACAACGTGACGCCGTCAGGATGTATTCTCTATATATATTTTTCCAATTTTTCATTGTAAAAGTGTGGAACATTAGGAGGAACTTTACCACAAACCCTAGGTCGAATTTTCATCATATTGTAGGGGTTTCAAACCATTCTTTCTTCCATTTTTGAATAAAGATAAATCTTCCAATAATCATTCAATATGTCTATGTGTTGTTTGATTCTATCTTATGCTTGTCTTTCTTTTAACATTCTAGGCTAGGTTTTTATTGTGTTTGCTTAGATGTAGTGAAACCTAGATGTTGATTATTGGTTGATTGTTTGCTTATAATTGTTGTGGATGATTGTATTCGATGTTAGGCTTAAGAAAACTGGCAGACTTCCATTGGTAACTTGCTTGAACGTCTTAAGAAACATGATCGGATGTGTACTACAATTTTTCACTGTATTTAATGCATAAGTGAATTCTGATGATCCCATGTTAGGAGCTTTTAGTCGGCTCGACATAGGAGTGAAGTAGGAGCTTATAGAGTTAGGGAATATTGTACACAGCCCTACGACTAGTATTAAGGAATATAACCCGTCATCCATGCAATTGTAACAAGCTAATCAACCGGTAAAAGATATCTAGGGAGTAATGAAATCTAAGTAAACACATCTTTTCTCATTATTGTTTCCACCACATAATTACATTAGTTTAATTTCATTTCTTTTTATTTTATTTTGATTGCATCTGTAGTTAATTGGGTTAGTTGACTATCAACTAATTCCGCCCACTCCTTCAAAACCCGAGATTTTATTTGCTTTCATAAAATATAAAAAAATTACAAAAAGAATCATCCCTTACCTCTAGACCTAGTTTAGTATGCTTTCCAATCCTAGCGACACTATTCCTGAGTTGAACGATCAATCCCCCGGTACTTGTCACTATATTATACTACATCGATCAGGTACACTACCTGGCGGGGATTGCAAGCTTCTCAAGATCCCTTGAGAGGTAAAAACCTGTTGCGAGGGCGCAATACCGCGTATCAATTTCTTGGTGCCGCAGCCTGAGGAATAGTTATTTTCTATGTTAGAATTTCTTTTTTTTAGGTTTACTTGCTAGATTCCTTTCTAGTAAGATTTTTATTTTTATTTTTAGGTTTTCTTTAGTCTATCTTATTTCTTCGTTTCTTTGTTCGTAACCTTTGCCATCCGACATCATGGAAGGTGGTAATATCTTTGAACCCATCAACCCACCACAACAAAACCACCCACAAACCCCACCACTAGCAAACCAACCTCCTAGACCCTGAACTTTAGGAGAGTATTCCCGTCCTAGCCAACAAGGCTATCGAAACACCATTGAGCTCACTCAAGGAGCCAATGTGTCTCCCTTGCGATCCGATACCATCCGGTTGGTGCAAAGCGGATGTGCATTTCATGGACTTCGTTCCAAAGATCCTAATCAACATCTCAAGGATTTCCTAAAAGTCGTAGATTCCATAGACCTTGATGTTGCAACTAGAGAGACGACCCGATTACGTCTATTCCAATTCTCTCTACGCGACCAAGCTAGTCCATGGCTTGAACGTTTACCCGCAGGATCCATCACCTCTTGGGATGATCTCACTTCTCGTTTTCTTGCTCAATTTTTCCCACCGGGGAGAACTACTAAGCGTAGAAATGATATCTTGATGTTCCAATAACGTCAAGGTGAAACTCTCTATAAAGCATGGACTCGTTTCAAGGACTTACTCCAAAAAGTCCCTCATTATGGCATAGATCTTTGGCTCCAAGTCCAAATCTTCTATGACCATATCGATCTCTCCACAAGGCAAACCATTGACCACTCGGCCGGTGGCAAGCTATGTGATCTAAGTGCGGAAGAATCATGGGAACTCATAGAAGATTTTGCTCTCTATGACAACGAAAGTTGGAATGATCCCCGTGATTTGAACAAAATGGTCAAGGCAATATCTTTGCCTTCGAACAATTCCAGCACTCCTGACCGTAGAATCATGGAACTTGAGGACCAAGTCAATATTCTCATGAAATCCTACGAAGCTCCTAAGCCTTCAAGCCAAGTGAACAAAATCACTTCTTCATGCGAATTATGTAGTGGTCCCCATGACACTCGTGATTGCGTGGAACTCCCCGGACAAGCTTTTGCGGATTATGCATCCTCGCGTACCGACGAAGCGGGAGACAAGTGGTACAATTTCAAACCTGAGCCAAACCCTTACGGTGATTCCTACAATCCTTCTTGGAAAAATCACCCGAACCTTAGGTGGAAACAAAACCAAAACATGCCCCAAAACTATTCTTCCAATCCACCTAATCGTTACCAACCAAACGGTCCACCCTCTAATCGTACTTTCAACAACAATCCTTCCAATAACTATGGTAGTACCAATAATCTTGAAGGATTGATGTCAAAGTTTATGGCATCTCAAGAAGCTCGCATAGCTAAGTTTGAAGCCGAATTTAATCAACAACAAACGGAGATGACCAATAAAATTGACAACTGATTGAAAGCCCTCAACAACCAAGTGCTAACTACACCTAGGAAGGACACTTGGGATAATAGTAGCGGTATCCAAATTAAGGACCCCTCATCATCCAAACACGTCTACTTTGTCAATGTTGTCACCATTAAGCCAATAGATAAGAATATAGAAGAAAGTGACAAGGACGAAGTTGGAATAGAAACTGGACCAAAGGATAAGATTAAGGAAGTTGAGGATAAAAAGGGAGAAAAGTTAGAGGAAGTAGAAAATGTAGAGGAATATTTTGATAAGTTACCCACCAAGGAAGAACGGGAATACCATAATGATGAGACGAAAAATGAACCGTTTTTAGGGGGTCATTTAAGCCCGGAATTGAATTTATTTGATCAAATATTGCCCTAAATCATTCCTTTTGTGATTTTAGGTACTTTGGGAGTGAATTCTAGAAAAGGAAGCATTTTGGACGTTTTTTGAGCATAAAAGTGAAGAAAATGGCAAAGACTTAATTTTCCATGCTGAGAACAGTACCTGACGGCGTCAAGAAGAAAAATGTGGCAGCGTCAGGAGTAAAATCCATGACGACCCAGAGAAAACCTGAAGGCGTCAAGAGTATTCTTGGTGACGGCCTGCATAAGGAGTACACATGACGGCGTCAAACCCAGATCTAGGCAGTCTGAGAAATTATTTGGCGGCGAGATGACGGCGTCAGAAATTTGTTCTTGACGCCGTCACCTCACAGAATCTATATATAGTTTTCAATTTTTCATTCATAAGAGAGGAACTTGTGTAGAGAATTCTAGGGCCGAACCCTAATAACCCTAGGTCGTTTTTTACAGTATTTTCAAGGGTTTTCACCCCTTGAAACCTTTCATGTTCAATTGAGATAAGTCTCCTTTCAATTCATTCAATATGTCTATGTGTTGTTTGAATATATCTTATGCTTGTCTTGATTTTAACATGCTAGGCTAGATCTTTCATGTGTTTGCTTAGATGTAATGAAACCTAGATGTTGATTATAGGTTGATTGCTTGTTTATAGTTGTAATGGATGAATGATTTCAATGTTAGGCTTAAGAAAACTGGCAGATCTCCATTGTGTAACTTGCTTGAATGTCTTAAGAAACATGAACCAATATGTACTAGGTTTTTATGATTGTATTTAATGCATGAGCAAATTCTAGTGATCCCATGTTAGGAGCTTCTTAGCCGGCTCGACATAGGAGTGAAGTAGGCGCTTATAGGATTGGGGAAGTAAGTACGCCACCCCATGAATGGTATTAAGGAATACAATCCGTCATCCATGCAACTGTGATAAGTAATTAACCTGTAAAAGATATCTAGGGAGTAGTGAAATCTAAGTAAACACAATTCTCCCATATATTGCTCACACCACTAGTTTAACTTAGTTTATTTTCATTTTTAGTATTTTATTTTGATTGCATCTTTAGTAATTGGGTTAGTTGATTAGCAACTAATTCCGCCTACTCCTTCAAAACCGAGATTTTTACTTGCTTTTATAAAAACTAAAAAAATACAAAAAGAATCATCCCTCATCTCTAGACCTAGTCTTTAGGTTTTCTAATCCTAGCGACACTATTCCTAGCTGAACGATCAATCCCCCGGTACTTGTCATTATACTATACTACATCGATCAGGTACACTGCCTGGTGGGGGTTGTAAGCTTCTCGAGATCCCTCGAGAGGTAAGCCTGGTGCAATCCATACGCATCAAGTTTTTGGCACCGCAGCCCGGGGAATAGTTATTGTCTAGGTTAGAATTTCTTTTTATTAGGTCTACTTGCTAGATTCCTTTCTAGTAAGATTTTATTTTTATTTTTAGGTTCTCTTTAGTCTATCTTATTTCTTCATGTTTTTGTTCGTAACTCTTCGCCATCCGACATCATGGACGATGGTAACATCTTTGAACCCATCATCCCACCACAACAAGACCACCTACAAAACCCACCACTAGCTAACCAACCTCTTAGGCCCCGAACCTTAGGAGAGTACTCCCGACCTAGCCACCAAGGCTATTGAAACACCATTGAGCTCACCCAAGGAGCCAATGTGTCTCCCCTGCGATCTGACACCATCCGGTTGGTGCAAAGCGGATGTGCATTCCATGAACTTCGTTCCGAAGATCCAAATCAACATCTCAAGGACTTCCTTAAAATCGTAGATTCCATAGACCTTGATGTTACAACTAGAGAGTCAACCCGATTACGCCTATTCCAATTCTCTCTACGTGATCAAGCTAGTCAATGGCTTGAACGTTTACCCGCGGGATCCATCACCTCATGGGATGATCTCACCACTCGTTTCCTTGCTCAATTTTTCCCACCGGGGAGAACTACCAAGCTTAGAAATGATATCTTGATGTTCCAACAACGTCAAGGTGAAACTCTATATGAAGCATTGACTCAATTCAAGGACTTACTCCAAAAAGTCCCTCATCATGGCATAGATTTTTGGCTCCAAGTCCAAATCTTCTATGACCATATCGATCTCCCCACAAGGTGAGCCATTGACCAATCGGCCGGTGGTAAGCTACGTGATCTAAGTGCGGAAAAATCATGGGAACTCATAGAAGATCTTGCTCTCTATGACAACGAAAGCTGGAATGATCCCCGTGATTTGAACAAAATGGTCAAGGCAATATCTTTGCCTTCGAACAACTCTAGCACTCCCGACCGTAGGATCATGGAACTTGAGGACCAAGTCAAGTTTCTCATGAAATATTACGAAGCTCCTAAGCCTTCAAGCCAAGTGAACAAAATCACTTCTTCATGCGAATTATGTAGCGGTCCCCATGACACTCGTGATTGTGTAGAACTCCCCGAAACAGCTTTTGCGGACTACGCATCCTCGCGTACCGACGAAGCGGGAGATAAGTGGTACACTTTCAAACCCGAGCCAAACCCTTATGGCGATTCCTATAACCCCTCTTGGAAAAATCACCCAAACCTTAGGTGGAAACAAAACCAAGCCAATTCTTCCAATCCGCCTAATCGTTACCAACCAAACGGTCCACCCTCCAACCGTACTTTCAACAACAATCCTTCTAACAACTATGGTAGTACCAACAATCTTGAAGGATTGATGTCTAAGTTTATGGCATCTCAAGAGGCTCGCATAGCTAGGTTTGAAACCGAATTCAACCAACAACAAACGGAGATGACCAACAAGATTGACAACTTGTTGAAAGCCCTCAACAACCAAGCGTTAACTACACCTAGGAAGGACACTAGGGACGCCAATAACAGAATCCAAACTAAGGACCCCTCGTCATCCAAACACGTCCACTTTGTCAATGTTGTCACCATTAAGCCAAAAGATAAGGATATAGAAGAAAGTGACAAAGATGAAGTTGGAAAAGAAACCGAAACTAGGGATGAAGTTAGGGAAGTTGAGGTTAATAAGGGACAAGAGTTAAAGGGATTAGAGACTATAGAAGAGTACTTTGATAAGTTGCCCACCAAGGAAGAACGGGAATATCATAAGGATTTATTCGATGGCCCCGAGACACCATATATCCTTGGCACACCCCTTATCAAAATGGGAGACCCCTCTAACATCAACATTCCATGCAACATCGGGCATATGCATATATGGAAAGCTTATATCGATCCTAGATCTCCTATAAACATCATGACTAGGACTTATTATAATTTGGTAATGAAGAAACAACTTGGTTATAGGATGATGCCCAATAAGAATTTGATAAGTAACTTTGTAGGAAGAGTGAAGGGATTGCATGTGATTGTCGGAAATTTCACTTATGAGATCGATTTTATGATAGTTGAGGATACTCGTCAGGTGATAGATGCTTGCCTAAGCTAAGTAGTGTTCGGAAAACCATTTGTTGAGGCTACTAAGATGAGTTATGATCCGACTTTAGGGATAGTTAGGTTCAAGGAGGAGAATGATGAGATTTCCTACCAAATGCCCTATAAGATTGAGCAATACCGCCTCCTATCTAATATAGAAAAGGAACACAAACAAGCGGCTTATTATAGAAATGAAGAGGATATACGTAGAGGAGTAGAGTATGTGATGAATAGGATGCTTGGTTTCTACAAAGAATGCTTGCAATTAGGTTCGGAATACAAAACTGGTATAGGAGATGACCTAGAGGGTGAAACCAATGATGATATCACGTAGTAACCCATGACCTTGAGTCTAGCTACAAGACTCGTAAATAAAGAAAAGCACTTCTTGGGAGGCAACCCATGTTTTGTGTGATTTTTATTTTTGTTTGTTTGTTATTTGCTTCCGTATGCATGCTTTATTTTTATTGTCGGTAGATCATGTTTCAAAACTAAAATAGTAAAAATACTTTACCTTGTTGTTTGGCTTAATCTTAACTTCATCCAAAGGTATTTTTACAAAAGATAAGTGTAAGGGGAAACCCCAAATATGTTTTTAAGAAACAAAACTGATCATGATTCTCAACAATATTAAGTGAACATGTATATTCGTATTTGTTAGAGTTAAATGCTTGTATCGATTCATAATGATGTTTTGCAGGATTTTCCAGGAAGTAGGACGAAGTTTTTCCAGAAATTTTCCAGAAACTCAACATAAGAATTTCTGCAAGTCACTTCTGACGGCGTCAGGAAGAAATTCCTGACGGCGTCACCGGTCACGTGTAAAATTCTGGAAATTTTACCAGTTTTGTTTTTCTAACGGAGTCTTAAAGTTTTTGTTGAATCATTAGTTTTATAGGATTGGGGAAGTAAGTACGCCACCCCATGAATGGTATTAAGGAATACAATCCGTCATCCACGCAACTGTAACAAGTAATTAACCTGTAAAAGATATCTAGGGAGTAGTGAAATCTAAGTAAACACAATTCTCCCATATATTGCTCACACCACTAGTTTAACTTAGTTTATTTTCATTTTTAGTATTTTATTTTGATTGCATCTTTATTAATTGGGTTAGTTGATTAGCAACTAATTCCGCCTACTCCTTCAAAACCGAGATTTTTACTTGCTTTTATAAAAACTAAAAAAATACAAAAAGAATCATCCCTCATCTCTAGACCTAGTCTTTAGGTTTTCTAATCCTAGCGACACTATTCTTAGCTGAACGATCTATCCCCCGGTACTTGTCATTATACTATACTACATCGATCAGGTACACTGCCTGGTGGGGGTTGTAAGCTTCTCGAGATCCCTCGAGAGGTAAAGCCTGGTGCAATCCCTACGCATCACATAAGGGTCTATTCGATGACCCCGTGACACCATACGTCCTTGGTTCACCACTCATTAAAGCGGGTGATCCTTCTAACATCAACATACCATGCAACATTGGGCATATGCATGTGTGTAAAGCTTACATCGATCTTAGATCTCCCATAAAAATTATGACTAGGACCTATTATAATTGGGTAATGAAGAAGCAACTTGGGTATAGGATGATGCCTAACACGAGTTGGATGAGTAACTTTGTGGGAAGAGTGAAAGGATTACATGTCTTTGTAGGAAACTTCACTTATGTTAGCGATTTTGTGATTGTAGAGGATATTCATCCGGTAATAGATGGTTGTTTAAGTCAAGTAGTGCTCGGAAAACCGTTTGTTGAGGCCTCTAAGATGAATTACGACCCATCCCTAAGGATAGTTAGATTCAAGGATGAGAACGATGAAATAGCCTACCAAATGCCCTATAAGATTGAACAATTCCGTCTTCTATCAAACCTTGAAAAGGAACACAAGCAAGCAGTCTACTATAGGAATGATGAGGATAGACGTAGAGGAGTAGACTATGTCATGAGTAGAATATTCGGTTTCTACAAGGAATATTTGCAACTAGATCCGGAATACAAAACTAAGATTGATGATGACCTAGAGAATGTGACCAATGACGAGGTCATGTAATAGCCCGTGACCTTGAGTCTAGCTACAAGACTTTTTTTTTTTTTTGAGTAAAAGGTCAAAAGACCCGGTAAATAAAGCTACAAGACTTGTTAATAAAGAAAAGCGCTTCTTGTGAGGCAACCCATATTTTGTGTGTTTTTATTTGTTTGATTTTTATTTGTTTTATTTTATTTGTTTCTGTATGCATGTTTTATTTTTATTGTTGGTAAATCATGTTTCAAAGTAAATTGTGAAAATGCTTTATTTTGTTTTTAACTTCGTCTTAATTACATATAAAGGTATTTTGCAAAAGCTAAGTGTAAGGGAAACCCAAATTTGTTTATAAGAACGAAAATGAGCATGATTCACTACAATATTAAATGAGCATGTATATTAGTATTTGTTAGAGTCAAATGCTTGTATCGAGTCATAATGATGTTTTGCAGGATTTTCCAGGAAATAAGGCATAAGTTTTTCCAGAAATTTTCCGAAACTTAACATAAGATTTTTCCAGGAACATTCTGACGGCGTCAGGAGTTAAAACCTGACGGCGTCAGGTACTAAAATTCTGAAAAAGTTTGCGAATTTTGTTTAAACCGGAGTCTTAAGTTTTTGTTGATTCTTTAGTTTTATAAACTCCAAGAAATCTGCAAACATTCATTCCACAAGCATTATATCCCTTTAATTCCAAGAAAGCAACATTAAGATATATATGCTATTTTTTTCTAGAATTTATATATATATATATATATATATATATATATATATATATATATATATATATATATATATATATATATATATATATATATATATATATATATATATTACCGCCGATTTTACGCGAGGTTTGCCTTGATTGTTTTCTCAGGTTTAACAGGTTATATATGACAAGAAGATGATTTATATTTTTGGAGGGAAGCTTTCAACGTTCATTTTCTTGAAGGAAGATCTAACCTTGTTGACACACTATCCACACCGAACGAATCAGGGGAGTATTTGTTTTCATTCTTTTACCTGCTTTACTTTTACATCTCTTTAATTGAATATTGGGGACAATGTTCATCCTAAAATTTTTGTTAGTGCAATTTTAGCACCAAATTTAAAATTTTTTACAACATTTAGGAGTGAAACTTTAGCCTTAATAAGCGTCTCATGGATAGGAGTTGTATGACTAGCACAAACCGTACCACTCAAAAAAAATTTCCACCCAAATATGTGAGGTTCGCCTTTAGATTTGATAGGAAAAGCCTTTATTATTAGTACTTATGAGTGTACCGGTAGCATTTAGATTCTAGAACTTGCGTTAGTGATACATCCCGAGACCGCTAGTGAGACTACATTCGTGTGGTAGGATTTACTACATGATAAGAGGTATTAGGATCACCCTTGTGTTAAACCCGTATCATAATTACTTGACCATTTAAGTCATATTACTTGACTAGCGAAGTCAATTAATTTTCCCACACCTTAGCGTTGTACTCATTTTTAGTACACGAAACCCCTAGTACACCCCTCCGAGCCTATCTTTTCGTTTCTAACTTTAAGCATCTTACTTAAAGGAAGAATTTGTTTACAATCCACCCAAATGTGCAACCAAATCGCCTTAGCCTTCCTTGTATGCACTCATCTTTAGTGCATTATTGTTATATGTTTAAACCCTTAGTTAATTATCTAATTGATTACATGGTTACTAAGTTGAGTCATATCTTGTACATATTGTTTTGGGACGATTGGGACTCATGGGTAAAGTACCAGTGTTATGGATTAATGGGGAAGAACATCAATTTATTACCCTCATATGTGCGTTAATCTTAAAAAGTACTCCAAGTGTTTTGATTATCTTGATTCGAGTCATTAGAGTAGTTTATTATAAATATGTAAAAATTCAAGTTTAAGGGGAATTTAAATTCCCTATGATGTATTAATTTGGATGGTAGGGTAAGAGTGTATGCAAAAAAAAAAAAAAAAAAAAAAAAAAAAAAAAAAAAAAAAAAAAAAATCGAAAAAATAAAGAAAGTGAAAAAAATAGAAAAAGAAAGAGAAAAACATACGGACTAACATCCCGTCTCATTCTATATTTGTTTTAAGTTTTTGTTATTTTAGCTTAAGTCAAGTCGAGTCGAGTCTTGGCTTAGCAACGCCATATTGTACATGTAATTAACCAAGATGATTAACTCGCCACCAGTAAATATTGCCTTTATCCAACAAAACCGTGTTTTTCATATCCCTACACCTAACGTTATAACCCTTTAAAAGACCTCTTTCATAGTTTATCCTAGGTGCTTACGCCAAGTGGTGGAGGTTTGATCCTTTCCCAAGCCTATGGTAATCTATTTGCTATGACAGGTAGTAACAGATATTTTCCATTTCCATATTGTGATATATAATTTATTACACTCGAGAGATGTAAGTATCTAAACACTATTTGTGAGGTGCTAGTGTATGACCTCCGTGCTTGTTTTTGGTTTTTAGTGGAACGATTATTTGTTGTAATTACTTTTATATTAGTGTTAAATGAATCCTAACTTGTATTTTGATTAGAATAAACGCGCATTTGCTTGAGGACAAGCAAATCTCAAGTGTAAGGGTATTTGATAAGGCGAAAAGTGTACCGCTTTCAAGGGGTCATTTAAGCCCGAATTCGTGATTATTTGATCAATTATTGCCCTAAATCGTTCCTTTTGTCATTTTAGATACTTTTGAGGAGAAATCTGAAAAAGGAAGCATTTTGGATGTTTTTGAAGCATAATAGTGAAGAAAATGGCAAAGTCTCAAAATCCTTGCTGGGAACAATACCTGACGACGTCAAGGTCTAACACATGACGGCGTCAAGAGTGGCAAAAGAGGTGGAAGTGGAAAATACACGTGACGGCCCAGAAAATTTTTAGCGTATTTGGCCTGACGGCGTCACCAAGGCCGTCAGGGTCAAAATGCAAGTGACGGCCCAGAGTATATTTACACATGAAGGCGTCAGAACTGGATCTAGGCAATACGACTATTAACTTGGCGGCGAGTTTACGACATCAGACCCTACAATGTGACGCCGTCAGGATGTATTCTCTATATATATTTTTCCAATTTTTCATTGTAAAAGTGTGGAACATTAGGAGGAACTTTACCACAAACCCTAGGTCGAATTTTCATCATATTGTAGGGGTTTCAAACCCTTCTTTCTTCCATGTTTGAATAAAGATAAGTCTTCCAATAATTATTCAATATGTCTATGTGTTGTTTGATTCTATCTTATGCTTGTCTTTCTTTTAACATGCTAGGCTAGGTTTTTATTGTGTTTGCTTAGATGTAGTGAAACCTAAATGTTGATTATTAGTTGATTGTTTGCTTATAATTATTGTGGATATTGTATTCGATCTTAGGGTTAAGAAAACTGGCAGACTTCCATTGGTAACTTGCTTGAACGTCTTAAGAAACATGATCGGAGGTGTACTACGATTTTTGGTTTTATTTAATGCATAAGTAAATTGTAATGATCCCATGTTAGGAGCTTTTAGTCGGCTCGATATAGGAGTGAAGTAGGAGCCTATAGAGTTAGGGAATATTGTACACGGCTCTTTACCCAATATATATATATATATATATATATATATATATATATATATATATATATTATATATATATATATATATATATATATATATATATATATATATATATATATATTGTACACGGCCCTACGACTAGTATTAAGGAATATAACCCGTCATTCATGCAATTGTAACAAACTAATCAACCGGTAAAAGATATCTAGGGAGTAATGAAATCTAAGTAAACACATCTTTTCTCATTATTGTTTCCACAACGTAATTACATTAGTTTAATTTCATTTTTTCATTTTATCTTGATTGCATCTGTAGTTAATTGGGTTAGTTGACTAGCAACTAATTCCGCCAACTCCTTCAAAACCCGAGATTTTATTTGCTTTCATAAAATATAAAAAATACAAAAAGAATCATCCCTCACCTCTAGACCTAGTTTAGTAGGCTTTCTAATCCTAGCGACACTATTCCTGAGTTGAACGATCAATCCCCCGGTACTTGTCACTATACTATACTACAACGATCAGGTAACTGTCTGGCGGGGATTGCAAGCTTCTCAAGATCCCTTGAGAGGTAAAAACCTGTTGCGAGGGCGCAATCCCGCGTATCATATATACGTATATATTTTTTGGGCTTGTTTAGGCTCGCGAGCCTAATCGATCTTTATATATAAAGCTCAAGTTCGAGCTCGATTATTAAACGAGCCCAAACTTAGGCTCAAACTCGTTTAGGCTCGGTTAATTCGAGATTTTTACCGTTCCGATCTCGAGCTTTTTTTTGACCAGCTTGGCTCATTTCCACCCCTAGCGACGACATGTGATCGCTATAAGTTTGGTGAAAAAAAAAGATGTCAAAGTCAAAAAGAAAATTCTTGGCGGGGGGACTTTATCCGCCGAACCTTTAGCGACGACTTGTGGTCGCTAAAAGTCGTCACTAAAGTTTTTAATGAAATTTAAGTTATCTAGATTAATTGTAAATAATTTAAATCAATTAAAAATGATTTTAAAATAATTTAAATACGTTATAAATGATTTATAAAAGATTTAAATTAAAGGAGAAATTTCATCAATATTTTTGAGAAACTTTAAAATTACATCAATATTCTTACAAATATCAATATTACGTCAATATCATTTCAAATATTAAAATTACACATATTAACCCAATTTAACCTTTTAATCAAATTTTACTATAATGATATTAATTTATAATGCATTTTACCCTTCTTCCTTTTTCATTCTAACTCACAATCATCACAAGAGACTTGTTTATTCCAAATAAAGAATTAAACAGAACCCCACAAAATTCGAACATCGTCAGAACCCTCTATATTAGGTGACAAAAAGAACAAAATGAGATTAACAAATTATACAAGTTGAAATTACACTGCATATCATTGACAAAAGCATTAGGTGAATTTGTTGAAATTATATTGTACTGTTACTTGTTTATTAATATTTGGACTATGTTTTTTTTAATATTAACACTAGTTTATTATTGTAAATTATATATTTTGATTTAAATGAGTATTTTGTGAGGTTTGAAAGGATATTAATGTTATTAGAGATTTTGTAAAACTGTTGACCGAAATTTTATAAGAATATAAATGAATATTATATAAAAAAACAATAATAATAAAAATTGGCTACAATTAAAATAGTTAATTGGCTATAATTCTTCACCAAAAAACTACGCCAGATTATATCACATACCTACAAAAATGACTAGGGACCACAAAAAAGCACAAAGATCCACAAATTATAGCACAAAATTATAATGAGTTGGCTACACAAAATTGTTGCTAATAATAATAATAATAATAATAATAATAATAATAATAATAATAATAATCTACATCTACATATATAATAAACAAAGGTTTTTTTGAAATTTCTCCATGTCATTAAAGCCACGTAGGCAACCATGCCACATCATAAAAGCCATGTCATTAATGCCCACATGGGAATAAAAATACACTTTGCACCCTTAATTCAAAATGTGTTTGACTGATATTTAATACATAAGTTGTTATAATTTCAATATATATTTCCACTTTTCTCCCACCTCTAAATCTTGAAATCGTTATAGGAAAATATTTATGTACTCTGATTTTCTTTCCTTTCAATTTGCAATCTTTAACGCTACATTCTTAGTTCAATTTATAATTTTATCATATAGTGTCAATATATTATCACTTCAAATCACTAACGGACATATCATATAGTGTCAATATATTATCACTTCCAATCACTAACGGACATAATCGTATGAGTCTTTATAAATTTTTTGAAGAAAGCATGCTATTGTTGAATTCTAAGTAACCTTACTTCCAACAAGTGTTTTTATGATTTTAATATCATCCGCATGTGAGTAAAATGAGTTATTCGAAATACTAAATATTTTTTGTGATTTATCTTATCATTATAATCTTTAGTATCTCCAAATTTTAATTAATTGTTTTGGTGATTTTGTTGTTACAGTCAATTAAGATTATTGCGCGCAAGTTCTCTAACAAGTTTTTTTGTCAACCTTAAGATTAATAATATATAATATGCATCAGTAATATTTGGTAAAACTTAATATAGCTTATTGTGTTTTAATAAAGGTTTAGATCAAAACTAAGGGGACTGGCAACGTACTCGGTAAAGAGTCGGTGTGGATCGGTATGGATCGGCAAAACGTTGCCACTGGATCGGCATGGGCAAATCGGCATCACATACGGTATTGTTTACCGATTCGGTAAAAGCATAGACTTTAAATGTTTCGACCCGTTGCACATTAATTTGTTACTGTTTGATGGACCCCACCGAGGGTGAACTCACGGTGGTCTTACCTTTCTTCATCGGATTTAGTCGGATCTACACGTCTCTTCACTAATAATGGTGGTGGTGGCGCGTACAAGGTGATGGTGGAGGATTTTGGGCACGTGTGAGTGATACACGGACTAAGGAGGTCACGAGAGGGTGAGTGGTGGTGGCAGTGTGACAGGGGAGGTGGCGGTGTGGCCGGAGATTGGTGGGCAGAGGTGGTGTCGGCTGAGAAATGTAAATTATGTGGTGTCAGAAAGAATGATTTGAGTATGAAGGCTTATATCTACACGTCAATGCATGATGACGTATTGATGTATGATTAGTGTTTTTAAAAATTAAAAAAAAAAAAAAAAAAAAAAAAAAAAAAAAAAAAAAAAAAAGTTTAGGCATGGTTAGGCAACATTGCCACTAAAAATATGTACTTAGGCATGAAATTAGTTGGATTCATTCTATGGCTAATTACAATTAAAGTTTAGGCATGGTTAGGCAACATTGTCACCCCCCTAAGGGAGTCAATTATGCCATTTCTTTTTCTATTTGAATTTCAGGTTCCAAATAATTTATAGTGCACATTCCCTGCGCAGTCGAAGATTATACATTAGGGGTGGCATTGTTGCCTAACCATGCCTCAAAGTATATTGTAATTAGCCAATAAAATGAGTCAAACACATTTCATGTCTAACTACTTATTCTTAGTGGCAATGTGATGCCTAACCATGCTCAACTTTTATTTTTTATTTTAATGGGCAACGGTCACAAAAATTTAATGCCACAATTGATAACGATTCGGTAAAGATGCCCGATGGCCCTTGCCGCTCGATGTCGAGCATGCCAAAGCTTATGTCGAGTACGATGCCACCCCCCTTATATATGTTTTATACATTGAGTGTTAAGTTACAGTTTGGAACGGAAAAATGAGATTTAATGAATTCGCTAAGCTGCGGACACACCTAAGGCAGAGGGTATTCACGTGCATACCCTCTGAAAAGCATTTACAGTTTTTTTTTTTTTTTTTTTTTTTTTTTTTTTTTTTTTCATAGTTTAACAATAAGTGCATACTATTTTCAAAAATAATTTGAAACTGTGTACCTTGTGATCAATTTATGTGGCCACCATTGTCGCTAAACATTGTGTTTTATATTGTCAAATAATGAGTAGTGAGTTCATTTTTATAAGATCGTTATAACTAAGGTTAGTTGGCATGCACGTCACACGACTAGCAAAATGCATTTTTGAGTACAGTAAAACCTTTATAAATTAATACTCGATAAATTAATAACCTCGATAAAATTAATAATTTGTTCAGTCCCAACTTGTGCCAGTGCAAATTTGGACCCCAATCGATAAATAATAAGATAATAATTTTTTTGAAACTCCAGTATATATATATTGATCCCAACGAAACTATAAATTAATAATTACTAAAAGTTTCATAATATACATGAGATAAAAAATTTATTTTTCATCTCTAATTAGTATACATTGTAATTTATTTTTCATCTATATTAGAACTTGTTTTTCTAATTTAATTTTCATCTATAACTAATATTACATTGTAATTTATGTTTCATTTCTAACTAGTATACATTAGAACTTGTTTTTTTAATTACTTTTCATATCTAACTAGTATACATTGTAACTAGTACATATAGGACTTGAAAATTTAAAAGCAATATGTAAAACCTATTTAAATTAATAAATTATGAATTTATCGATATAATAATATCTCGCTAAATTAATAAAATATTCCGGTCCCAACACTATTAATTTATAGAGGTTTTACTGTATAAGTTCACCCCAAAGAGTAACTATTACTTTATGCAAACTACTATTTATTTTCTTTGTTCATAACTTAGCATTTAGTTACATATTGTTACTTATTATATATTGAAAGTTACATAAATTAATCTTGATATGTTAGTGTATAGCAGTTACTTTGGTGTACATAAAGGTTATGCTTGAAGTTTTATGAAAGTGTTTTGATTGTACTAAGGGATGGGCTTAATATTATTTTTGATCGCACTCATGGTATATCACATGCTTATATGTTATCTAATGCAGGTTAATTACGTCGTACTTACTTAATCGTATGCTTATATGCTATCAAATGCAGTTAATTACGTCGTAATTACTTAATCGTGTAGGCAAAAGCAACTAATTTCTCATATATGCTTTCTTTGTTTTCACTTTAAAGTTATATGCCACTCAGTTGTTGTAACAGATTTGAAGTCTATGTTACTCTATTAATGTTTAGCTCACTTTAATTCTTTATTTCTTAAAATTTGCAATATGCCTAATCATATGAATCATATGAGCGAGAGGTGAAGTGTTCGAGTCCCCCTCTCCCCTACCCCCCCCCCCCCCCCCCCCCCCCCCCCCCCCCCTTTTCTTTTTAATTATTCCAGCAGATCAGTTCAAGCCCATTATCCAGTCCAGCAACCAGATCCGACCCAGAGATGAAAGCATCAACAGGCCCAATTTGATAGAAAACAACAGCAGCCCAATTGAAGAGATGAAATACAAGCACCAAATGATAAATTGAAGTGGATATTAAAGGCCCACGTGGAGTCGTTGTCTTCTCTTTTAACGACAAAGGGAAACAATACAAGAAAAGAAATGAATTGGAAATATAATTCATAGCAAGGCACGTAAGTTCTTTGATCCTCCTTTATCTCATCAGCGCAAGCGTCAAGAAAAGAAAGAAAATAAAGTTCCATGTACAAATATAAATGTGATATCACCATGTGAAGACTGGTGTTTTCCTTTATTGCGCAAAGACAAAATAAAAATTTAAGAGAACAATTAAATCATGGCCACAATTGAAGAAAAGGATCCAGTTTTATTTGCATGAGAAATTCTAATATAGACGGCACGTGTACTACATCCTTTCGAAATTAATTCAAGCAAAAGCGCTTGACATTTGGAACTTGCATTCCACTCACTCTCGCTGTGCACATTCTCCTTCAGCCAACGAAATGGAGCCACGTGGCCACTTTATACAAAATGTTATATGAATTGAGATGCAAAGATGTCCGAATACATTTCAAATGATAGTTGTCACACGTCATAGTGAAAGAGAAGTTTCGAGATAGAGAAAATTACTGACATACCCCTGCACGGAGGGGTATGTCACAAAATACCCCAAATATCAGCCGTTTTCAAAAATACCCCATCATTCCCCTTAAATCCATACGCGACACCAGGGTAGGACACATGTCAAGCTTCTAGCTCGGGCAAAAATATATATATATATATATATATATATATATATATATATATATATATATATATATATATATATATATATATGGCATGTCGCGTATGGATGTACTCGATACCCTTAAATCCATACGCGACATGCATTTAATTAATGTTCATGCAAATGTACTTTCCCATTCCCCATGCATTTAATATAGTGAAAGTCCACTTGTAATTCAATCTTACAAGTGTACATGCTTGTAAGTGTACATGCTTCTTTTTACAAGAAATATGGTTATTCATCACACAAAGTCAAATATAGTCGCCGGGTTCAGAAAGTCAATCATCCTTCATAAATTTATGGCATGTCGCGTATGTATTTAAATGCATGTCGCGTATGGATTTAAGGGTGTCGCGTACATCCATACACGACATGCCATATATATATATATATATATATATATATATATATATATATATATATATATATATATATATATATATATATATTTTTGGCCCGAGCTAGAAGCTTGACATGTGTCCTCCCCTGGTGTCGCGTATAGATTTAAGGAGAATGATGGGGTATTTTTGAAAACGGCTGAGATTTGGGTATTTTGTGACATACCCCTCCGTGCAGGGGTATGTCAGTAATTTTCTCTTCGAGATATCTCCTTGATCGGCTATTTAAAGGGCGCTCGATCCAAGATAGAATTGACACATATTCTCTCTTCTCACAAATTTTCACACACTCTTTTATTTTTATTAGAGCAGGAGGTACCCTTGCATTTTCGCTTGGCGCCGTTCCACCAGTCAACAAAAACCGACGGCGCACCGTACCGGTAGTGGCGCCGTCGGTGCTCGCGCCGCAGCCACGGCTCAGCGCCGTCGCATTTTTTTTATTTTTTTTTCTTGGATTTTTTGCTTGAATTTGTGATCTTTTTGTAAAAATGAGAGCATGGCTTGAATTTGTGATCTTTTATAAGATTTCAAAATAAGTAAATAAATAAATAAACTAAAAACTTAATAAAACATTAATTTCATTAATAAAAACGTAAACATTACATAAACACCATACAAAGTTAACATGGTTACAAACGATACAGGAAACAACTAATCACGATACGAAAAACAGAAAGAAACGAAGCGGAATACTTAACATAAAAGATCATTACTCATCGTATCTGTCCCATGCCCTTGTGTTTCTCAGAGTGAACCACACTTGTGGGTAATGTAGCTCTTTCCCATAGCGTTCATAATAAATTCGGTTTGCATTGGTGAGACGATTGGTGTCTTGACTGGTACGCTGCAACTCTTTGTAAATAGCGTTATATCTACGACATTCAATGTTCATTCTATTCCATTGAGCCGTAATACTATTCTTATTACGTTGAACACCATTAGTCTGCTCGTTAAACTTTCGTGTAACGACATTCCAAAAAGAACGTTCATTCAAAAGGTCTGTAGATTCTTGAACTTCTAGTCATACGATAGCTAGCAAGACTTCTTCTTCCATTAACCAACGATTATTCATTGTGAAGAGATGTGTGAAGAAAAGTATTAGATAGTGGCGAAGAGATGTGTGAAGAAAAGTATTAGATGGTGTGTTATTTATAAGGGATTTTTAAAATTTGAAAAATTCAAATTCAGATGCAGAAGCGGGATTCTTTTAAACGTTTAAAATTCAAAATTTGAAATGAATGGGCGGGATTTTCTTTAATAAACATTTAAAATTCAAAATTTGAAATGAATGGGCGGGATTTTGTTTAAACGTTTAAAATTCAAAATTTGAAATCAATGGGCGGGATTTTTGAGCTTATTTAACACCATTTCATTTCACAGTTAATTCTCACTCAATTCACACATAATTTTCAAACATTTCTCTTAAACAATGTCTCGCAAAGATTTCTCTCAACAATTTCCAACTCACCGTGACTTCTCCCAACAATTTCCCACTCACCGTGATTTTTCCCAGCAATTCCCAAGTGATCATGACTTTGGCCAGCAATTCCCAAGCTCCAACATGAATCTGAATGCAACTGCACCCGTGAACACTCCACCGGAAGACATCTTTCCGGTATTCATATCGGATAATGAACCGGTGCCTAATCCACATGTTGTCCAACAACCCGATCAACCGATGAACAATCTACCGGTGGAAAACCAACCCATTTGGAGAGGGTTGACTGATGAAGAATTTGAAGAATAAAATATGCAAGAATTGATGACTTTGTTCCAATGGGGGACAAAGGAGTAAAAATCAATCCTCTTGAAGACATTGATGACTTTGTTCCAATCCAAAGGGTATCTAAGAAACCTTTTGATTCGATTCATGAAAGCTTTAATTCGACCATCACTAATCCTTTATTTGATTTCGATTCTGAATTTGCTCTTAAATCAGATAATCCGATCTTCGACATTCAGAATGAGGAGAGTGATAAGTCCGACATGGAAACCGAGCTGACAGATATACATCATAAGAATAATTATCTTCTTGAGGAGTTCGCCGATGAACTTACTCATATCATATCTCCACCGGAGTATGATTTTTCTTTTGACCCGGGGGGAGGAGCACTCTATCATAAGAGTTTGTTTATTGAAGAAACAATCCCGACCCTCCCTCCCGAGGTGTTTGTTGAAAAGAGCTTTAACGAGAATACTCAAATCAAGGAAATTATGAAACTGGCTTTTGAGGATGAAGATCTATGCCTAATTGTTATCAAGATTTTTCTTCCATTCTTCACATATGATGTGACTTCTCTTCTCCTTCACTCCACCGGGAGTGAGGATACCGTTTTTGACCCCGGCATTTCCGTTTTTCAAACCGGGTGTCCGTTCCATCTGCTCTCCCCAAGGACAAATTAATTCGGTGATCGAGTCAAGCTCATGTGACTCGGTGAACAAAAACAAGCGCTTATTAATATGGGTGTATAAGCTAGTAATAATACTTCGTAATAAATAAATAAAAAGTTATAGTAACCACTAACAAATACATTAGGGGGTGGCAGTGGAGCTCGGTATCACATGACATGGAGCCATGTCGCTCGGCAGCACCGCCGCCACCCTTGCGGCATGGCTGCGGCATGAAGGACCTCAGCATACTTTACCGTTGAGGCATGGAAGAGTGGAAGCAAAATAAGCAATATTTAAAAATGATTATTAATATTGTACATGATGATTGGATTGAATGTGAGATTTGATGAGTGTCTTCTTTGACCGAACTATTTCACAATGCTCACAAAATGCATGAGATAACGGCAACTTTGATTGAATATGTGTATTGAGTGAGTATATAGTATGCTAGGGTTTTGAAATTTGAATAATTTGTTCAATAATTGGGCCATATGCTTGGGCTAACTTAATTCAAACTTTGAATCCATAAAAATAACAAGTTATTACTTGAGTGAGTGTGTATATATATATATATATATATATATATATATATATATATATATATATATATATATATATATATATATATATATCTTTTAATTATTAACGAGCGGAGGAACCCGCGCGTTGCTGCGGAAATGCCGTGCTATTTATTTATTTATTTACACCTTAGGGCTTAGGGACTAAATTGCAAAAGACTATTCTTGCTTCCACTGTGACACTTTAAATGAATTTTGTTAATGGATTTTTCAAATCTTGTCAAAAATGTATTCTCATGAAAATTTTTAATAATCAAAATATCATTTTTTTTCCAAATATTACAAAAAAAAAATGAAAATTTTTAATAATCAAAATATCATTTTTTTTTTTCTTCCAAACATTACCAAAAAAAAAAAAAAAAAAAAAAAAAAAAAAAAAAAAAAAAAAAAGCTACAGTACCGATGCTACAGTACCACTGCTACAATACCGGCACTCACAAAATCACTGTTTCGTCCACTGTAGCAAGCACTGTAGCTGCTACAGTGGAGCGTTCCCCCTTTAGTATATATAATAATGAAGTATTATGTTTTTATTAAATTGTTTAATATAATTATGAACGTCTCCTCAATGTCGCAATGTTTATTTTTTCCAATGTTTTGAATGTCTCCTCAATGTCGCGCACCAATTCTTCCTTTGTGTGACTCTTTATAACAAGGTCATCAACATAAAGTTCCAGGTTGCGACCTACTTGCTTCTCAAATGTTATGTCCACCAATCGTTGGTATGTTGCTCCCGCGTTCTTTAGGCCAAAGGGCATTTTCGTATAGCAAAAGACCCCTTGACTTGTGTGGAAGGATGTTTTCTCTTCATCTTCTTCAGCCATCATAATTTGATGGTATCCTTTATATGCGTCTAGGAAGCACTTAAAGGGATATCCACATAGAGATTCTACCTTCCAGTCTATCTCTGGCAGCGGGTAGCAGTCCTGTGGACATGCTTTATTGAGGTCAGTGAAGTCCACGCACATTCTCCAACTGCTATCACTTTTCTTTACCATTACTGGATTAGAGAGCCAGTCGTGATAGTAGACTTCGCGCATAATACCTGCGTCTACAAGTTTGTCTACTTCTTCCAGGATGGCTTTTGCGTGATCTAAAGCCTGGCCGCGCATTTTCTATTGTATTGGAGGATATCCTTGTCGGATTTGTAGTTTGTGCTTCGTAATAGAGCGTGGCACTCCAGTCATGTGTTATGGTTCCCATGCAAAGATGTTTAGGTTATTTTGCAGGAGTGCGCACACAGCTGCTCTGTCTTTGTCAGACAGTGACCCTCCAATTGATATTTGTTGATCTGGGTAATCTGGGTGAATGACAACTTTTAAGTTTGGTATTTTGGCTGTGCGTTGTTCTGGGAGATTCTCCACTTCACTGGCTACTGTGTTACACTCTTTTGGTGACACAGTGGTATTGAAGAGGGTGACAATGCCTCCTTCTACTGGGAATTTGAGCATCCCATGCGTTGTGGACGATACGGCGCGCATGGATGATATTCCAGGTCTCCCGATGATGTCGTTGTATGGCGAGGGGGACTTGATTACCATAAAGTTCATCTAAGCTACCGTAGTGTGCTACTCATTACCTATGACCACGAGTAGGCGTAATTGCCCCATGGGCCATATCTTCTCTCCTGTGAATCCTGTCAGCGATGTCGTGGCTGGGATCAGTTGACTTTGTATCTCTGGTCGCAGCCTTTTGAAGCAATGTTCGTACATAATATCTGCGGATGCCCCTCCGTCTACATACATACGGTGGATATCGTGACCCCCTGTATGTATTTCAATGGTGAGTGGCTCCATTACTGCGTTGTCCGTAGCGAGAGTTAGGAAGGAAATTTCATTCTTAGAGGAGAATTTTTGGCTGAATTTTTGCCTAGTTTTTCGCTGCCATGATTGTATCATTTAGATTGTGTCAGCCTTGTCTTTGGCTGTCTCCTTCTTGCCTCCATTCTTTGGTTTTTCTTTTCCTTCCTTTATATTCTTAACGAGGTGATCCATTCTACCTTCCTTTACCAGCTTGTCAATCAATTGTCGTAGTTGGACGCACTCGTTGGTAGTGTGACCCTTTTGTCCATGGTATTCGCAGTATCCATTCCCCACACACCGGTCCTCTGGGGTGCGCATTGGTGTTGGCTTCGGGAAGTTTGTGCCCTCTGTTGCGAATATCTCCCTTGGTGTTTTCGTGAGGGGGGTGTATTTGTCATTTTCTCGTCCACTTCCCTGGCCGCGATAACTCTTGTTGCGATTGCTACCCTGGTCATTGGATTGTCTCCTAGGCTATTCTTGTTGCCTATAATTTTGGTAGCCTTTTTTACTATCTGCGGCTGGTGCTTCTCCTTGGATGAAGGACCTTGTGTGCTTCATTAACTCATCAAAGGTTTGGGGGACCTTATCATTTAATTTTTTGATGAGTTCTGGGTTATTTATCCCATTCATGAACCCAGAGATTTTTAGCACTTCAGGACACGCCTTGACGTGTATGCATTCGTCTTTAAAGCGCTCCACGTAAGCACTTGTTGATTCCCCTTGGCGCTGTTTTACTCTGGCCAACTCAACATGGTTTTTTGCGCACTTCTATCTCTGAGTAAAGTTTAAGCGAAATGCTTTTCGTAATTCTTCAAACCCGTTTATGCTTCTTCGTGGAAGCTTACAAAACCAGGTCCGCGCATTCCCTACTAATGTAGAGTTAAACATATGACACCACACAGGTTGTGGTCAATTTTCGATGGTGGCAGCAGATTCGAAAATTTTTAGGTGATCGTCAGGATCACCTGTTCCATCATATGTTTTCACATTGGCGGGCATGCGCCTCTTCTTATCATCCGAGTAGTCACTAATGCGCCGTGTGAACGCATTAATCTTTTGGCGGCGCCAAGGAAGAGATATGTCTTCATCTTCCTCCTCACGACGTCTTCCTCTGGACTTCCAATGTCCTGTTTCTTTGTCCGAGGAATCACTCGAGGAATAGTTGTCTCTTTTACGACGTTTGCGCCATTTCACCTCAGAATCTGAGCTTGGAGGACTTTCACTTGGGGGCGCCCGTCTTCCCAGTCTATCCTGGATCCTTCTGCTATCAGACCTTGAAGAGCTGTCGCTCGGTGAGCATTGTCGCCTGTCACACCCCCGAAATCGGGTCCAGCGGAAGCATACACGCAGCTGGGGTGTAACTCAATTGGTATTACAACACAAGTTCAAAAATGGTTTTCACTTCAATCATTTAGAATAAAATAGTTAAGTCAAAAATATTGTATTTACATTGTTAAAAGTAGTGCGGAAGTAGGCCCTTAAAAGTAGTTTAAAACAGTCCCCATATAAATAATCAGAGTCTTCTATGACCATGCCATGCCCTGCCAAAACCTCCTGTAGCGTGCCATAGATTAAAACCTGAAAATACATGCTAAAGTGTCAACACGAGGTTGGTGAGTTCATAGAGTTTGTTTAACAAATAAAGTATATAGAAAAGTGATCACACAGCAAAGGCATCGTAAATCCACTCAGTTACAAGTCCCGCCATAAGAGCCTTGTAACCTGTGTGTTCACAACCCACTGCTAAAATATAGTTGCATGTTTAGTAGTCAAGTACCCGCGGTCATAATAAGTCACAATATAAGCACCACCTATATAATAATGTATGCCATGCAAAGCCCCTAATTAAATAATATGCGTCCCGTAACATGGTGGACGAGAGGTTGGCCGACCTCTAATAGCGCTATCCATACTACTAATAGGTATCGAACAATGCGAATGTACGAACAGTGCATCATACAACTATTATATACAATTAAGAACGCTCCGAACATGGGAGACTTAGCACGCTCCACCAATAAGGCGAGACTTTAGGGTTAAGAACGCTCCACCAATAAGGTGAGACTTTGCACGCTCCACCAAAAATGGCGAGACTTTAGGTCATAGTACGTACGGTACATTAGGGTCAAAAGTTTAAGTCAAGTTCAAAAGTCAAGTCAAGTTCAAAAGGTCAAGTCAAGTTCAAAAGGTCAAGTAGTAATTCATGTAAAAACGAGCATGTATTCTCCCCCAAAAAGTTAACAAAACAATTTAAAAGAGTAGGGGCTATGACTCACCTCGAAGCGATAGCAATGACGACAAAAGTGAATACACAGAAATGAGGTTCGATCTCTAACCGCGACCTATAATGAACGAATGATACGACCTACTTAAATTATGAGGGGATGCGATGAATGTACATGCACATGAAGCCTATACCACTCGTAGTTTGAAAATAAGTGTTGGCGTTGATTTATAGTGTTTCCATAACTTAAGAGAATATGTGCTATTAGAGGTTGTCAAATATATATATAGTTCGCCTAGTTTCAAAAGTGTATATCTTGGTCGTTTTAAGCTCGTTTTCTACGTTCTTTATATCCCCAGAATCGTGGGACAACATACTAACATATTTTTTATAAGTCGGGACGGCTAGATCAAGTTTTATGCCCAAAACAGCCCGTGACAACTGTTCATCAGCAAGCAGTTTTTCAGAAAACTAGTTTTCGTCGTTAAATTCGGAAAATCATATCTCCTTCGTTATAAACTCGTTTTAGTCCGTTCTTTCGCCAAAAGTTTCATTTTTAAAAGTATTTTCTAAATCTTTGGTCAAAATTTACCCATCATCCACTGATTTTCCCACGTTTCAAAAATAGGGACAGTAGGTCAATATGTAGTTTCAAAAACCATTTCTAAGGTTCTAATCTAGTTCTAACTTAAATCAAACCACTTTCAATCACCACAAAACTAGTCTAATCCTACCATACACCTTCTTAGGGTGTCATGGGTTCCTAAACATCATAAATCAAGTGGATCTAACAAGGATCTAACAATAATCTATTTCTAGGGATCAAAAGTTATATATATATATATAAATGAGTGGTATATACTAACATATGCATGTAAACCTTGTATGAAATTCATATGATCATTGTAGGAACTTAAATAAATTATCAAAATGGTTTTGACAACTTACTTGAAAGATTATAGAGCTTAGATGAGCAAAACCTAAGAAACCTTGAGTTTTTATTACAAAACTCAAACAAGGACAACTAAAGGGACAAGATTAACACTTGATCTTGGAAAAATGATGGATCCTCCTTGTTCTTCTTGTGTTGGCCGATCACCACCCCAAAGAGAGAAAAAGAAAGAGTTTCTAGTTTGTTTTGGTGAAAAATGAATGAAATGTGTAGTTTTTAGGTTATATATATTATTACAAAAGACAAGATCCACTTTTTAAGGAGGATTAGGGGGGGGGGGGGGGGGCTGCATTTAGGGAAAGGGTGGAAGAAATTTGGTGATTTTGTGTAAGAAATCTTGACTTTGGGGTAGAATTGGGTAGATATTATTAGTTTTAGGTGATACCGGGTACCGAGTTAACTAAAAATAAATTTTAACGAGATAAAATAAAATATAATGAAGTTGTAAAAATTGTAAAATAATATTCCTGATGAGAATCGGAAGTTAAAATAATGATCGGGTTGAAATATCGCAAACCGACGGAGTTATAAGCTTCGACCGGAAAACGTAACAGTTGATTTGAAAACACCGGGAAATTTAATAATATAATTTTTATATCATTATTATGAGTATAAAAATATGTTAGGACCATAGTTGGGATTATCGGATCAATTATTCAAAATAATAGCTCATAAGATAACGTTTATTAGGTAGATAACCGTACATGTACAGAAATGATGAATAGTGATCGATGAATAGTAACCGATGAATAGTAAATGTTGAAAGTTCGGGAAAAGACCAGAATTTACGAGTTGTGACATCGCCCAAGTCTGTCTTGTATTCTGCGGTTACCAAGTCTAGAGTGGACATTGGTGTGCATTCCATCATCTTCATATTCTTCTGAGTACTGCGAATCAGATGTTGTACCCAGTCTATCATGAACATTGGTACGTCTTTCATTATTTTCGCGTCCCCCCTTCTGGTAACGCGGTGGGGACGTTTCACGTTCAGGACCAAAGTTGAGCCGGGCTTGCAGGCTCATACTTGACCTTCTCCTTGCTTCTTCTTGCATGAGGGCAGTTAGGGTTTCGTAATTTTGGGATACAAAATTACTTAACGTTAACTCAGGCGCATCCTCTTCCAGCGCAAGAATTTCTGCCTCAACATTAGACGCCCTATCTCGGTTAGGTGCGCCAGGCGGCACAGTGTTGTCCACTATGGGTGCCGTTTGGTGAGGAGTATTGAAGAGGGTGCGCTGAAGTTCCTCAATGTTTGGAACCACCGTGGTGGTTTGAGTAGTATTTACGGGCAACTCTATAGTTGGGAGGATTAGAGTTGAGCCCGTTTCTTGGTGTCCAGGCGCACTGGTTGTTCGAGAGGCCTGTCTAGGGATTGAATCTTGGTTCTTCCTCTTTTGGGAGTCACTGTGTGTTTTTTCCAACTGCGGAGTCCGCTGGCTTGAATTTTTGTGCTTCGTCATTCTAGTTCTTAGTGTAGGGTCCCACGAACGGCGCCACTTGTTGATACAAAAGTTGGGCGTTCCTTGTTTGGGTTCCTGCTCTCGTACCAATTGGATCTTAATGCTTGAAACCTGCGTATTAAGAAAACAAACAAACACCGTTAGGCTTATCGTGGGATTGTCTCCCACGATTATCCTCCGGCGTGAGAGTAAGTAATCGGTTTTAGGGTTATGTATATGAATTAGGGTTGTAAAGTCGTACCTTTAACGAAAGTTATGGTTTTGTTTATATAGGCACGGAATCCTTATTGGATACGTGCGCCTTACTTTTCGGTATATATCCGATTTGGATATATATCCCTTAAATAAGAGATATCCATATCACAACTATAAATAACTTTGGGCTTGGGCTTTCGTGAGCCCAAACCGTTAGCGTACAGCTGGCCCAAATCATTGTTATTATAGCCCACTCGTGATGGGCTTGGGCGTTAGTGATGTTTATTATTTGGGTTCGTGGCCTTAATATAGACTATACGTCATCATATATATATATATATATATATATATATATATATATATATATATATATATATATATATATATATATATATCTTTTAGTTATTAATGAAGTATTATGTTTTTATTAAATTGTTTAATATAACATGAATATAAAAAACAAAAAATAAAATTAGGTAATGTATAAAATTATGGTTGCCATTAAAAAAGTATTCTGAGGCCGTTGGCAGTGGGTGCGGGGAGGCACGGCACGGTGTGGCTCCCGTGCGGGAATACCGCCGCCGGTGCTCTCCCACCGCACGGCAAGGGTTCTTCTCGGGGAGGTTTACCGCATGGAATTTGGAACGTTGGAGGAGCGTTGGCCATTTTGACGGCTATTTTATTTTATTTATTTATTTATTTTTTTGCATATATAGTGGACAACACACAACAAAAGTAAAACACACAACATCAAAAAAAATAAAAAATAAAATAAATAAATAAATAAATAAAAACCCACCGATCCAACCGCAAGTATATGGAGCATAAAAAAATTGGTTCGACGTTATTTTTAGATGAGTCGTTCGCGTGGTCTAACGATAGTAGTCTCGATATTTTTGCTGTCGCGATTGACGAAGATGAAAAAGATACGGCTGGGTCGACACGAAAATCAGTGAAAATTAGATTTTCAGTATACCTCGAGGTGGATGATGAAGACGATGAAAATTAGATTTTTAGTAATTATGTAATGGTATTTTATGTTTTTTAATAATATTATGTAATGTTTATTTAATTTTAATGAAATTTTAGTTTTTTAATAAATTTTAATAGAATTTAAAAAAGAAATAAGAAAAAAATAATGAGTGAAGGGTGATGGGTGTGATGGCAACAAAAAGTGAGTGAGTGAAGGGAAAAGTGGGAGGGTGATGTGGCATAAAGGGATTGATTGTTTGTGAGTGAAGAGATTTGAGGTGAGGGGAGTGTTGTCAACCCCATGAGGCATAAGGCTAGACACAGAAGAGCAAGGGATCGACTTATTCGATCGATCCTCAATCGGTCCCTTTGCAGTGGAGAGTCGGTCGAGCAAGGAAAAAAAAAACAACTAGGTCGAGATCACGATCGAGTTTTTTTTTTTTTTTTTTTTTTTTTTTTTTTTTTTTTTTTTTTAACTTTTTGATCCAACTTTCCACAAAGTCACGTTTGGGAGGTGATAAAATCCAAAAAAACAGAAATACTACCGTTGGCCATGAACGTTTGGGGGAAAAAAAATCTTTTATATATCATTATAAATACCCAACATTTCCATAACTCCAATTCATACAACATAAACACAATCTCACTTCAAAATGTCTAATAAGAAAACACAACAAGCAAAAGGCCGAAGCAGGAACTTGCAGACGGCTACTACGAGTTGAAGAGAAAAGAGCTGGAGCAAAGGGATAAAGAGTTGGAGCTGCAGCAAAAGAAAGCGGAACAAGAAGACAGAAGATTGGCAATGGAAGAACAAAAACTTGCACTTGATCGAGAAAGAAAACATCAAAAAGACCTCATCTTCTATATCACACCAATCGACCCAACTTTGCCCGCATTACAACGGCAAAAAATGCAAGAAATCAAAGACTCGATCAAGGAACGACTTAATCTAGATTATTAGTTTTTAATAAGAGTTGTAATGTTTTAATAAGTGTTGTAATGTATTTTATTTTATTTGAATTATTATGTAACTTTTTAATTATTAATGAAATTTGAGTTTTTGTTAAAAAAATAAAAAATAATAAAAAAACCTGAACTAGGTCGCCCGGGGCACTGAATCGCCTGCATGTCGCTAAAAAGAAAGCTGCCGTGACAGTGAAAAGTAAGAATCCCCTTATTTTGTCTAGCGTAAGAGAGACATGGAATGAGATCATGATATAGGGGATAACATCCCTACTGTAACACAGCAGGGAGTTACCCTGGACCTTCTCGTCTACTATCTACAATGTAAGGTTCTCAAGTATATTCACACATTTTTATTAAAAACATTACTATGCGTTGTCATATACTTAATAGTTAATATACACAAATGACAAGTGACGACGTCCACTGTATTGTAAGAATGGATGGTATTATTTAAGTTAAACTTGGAGATTTCCATGGCCCAAAAATAGTTTTTTTCTACTCGTTTACAGTTTTCAAGTTTTCGTACTTATTCCTTATACATTATTTTGTAAGTAATAACTAATTTACCCTGATATAAGATGTGGTTGTGACATCGAAGTTCCAACATATGTAAAGGCACTAATTTGTTCTGAACATGTTTAACTAGTTTTCCTGGCAAAGTGTTTGACATTTCATTACTTATGTGAAAATAGCTGTTTCAAGGCTCTAGATATATGCAAATTTATATCTGGATGGTTAAGTTTCAACAGTATGTACATATGTGTGAGCATGCATATGTATAAATTCTACGGCTACCAATCTGGTGATGATTAGTGTTATGATTAAGGGTTCTATATCAGTTTAGTATATGAACATTCTCTTTCTTTCAATTGTTTTGTATTACAACAAAAGATACGCTTCCTGTGCCATTTGTATGTTTCATAGATTTTATAAATTTAAACTTCCCCTGTCATGCGTGTCTTGGTGTAGTTCTCTCTGTCTGTAGGACTTTATATTTTAGTAATTCTTATACTTTCTTGACTTCCATTAAGAAATGGAAGCATAGCTTGGAGTTGCAACTTCAAGTTTACTATATTCTTTCTATAAAACCCGTTTTGTCAAACTATTTGTTTTAACTTGTACAAAAATAACCCAGAGTTATCCAAGTTGACCATTGCAAAAAGATGTGTATTAAGTAGAAAAAATAGAATTTATTGTCTGTGAAACTAGGATGGTAGAAAAGAATCCCACCACGTCTTATCAACATACCATAATAATAAGAACAATGAAAGTCTTTGCTACTCTTATTAGTCCTGTTAGAAATCAATTGCGATTATGCACAATTTTTAATCTTTTTACTATTCATAATTGTGTTCGGCCATAAGAAACCGTGAAGATTGATCTTGGTGTTTGCAGTGCAGAGGAGGAAGGTATAGAAGCAGACCCCATTGAAGTTAGCCAGTTTGTGAACTTCGTCAAACGATGCAATTACCAGAGTGAAAGTTTCTTTATAAATTCAAGTCAATGTAAGATCTAAAACAAGACTGCAAGAGATTGAAACATTACCTTTGAATGTTTTTAGATAAACCCCTATACCTGCTTCATCAGAGTTCATCTTTGGATCTAGTTACTTAGCTCACTAATTCTTCTGGTATCTGCTACTAGTGTACCAATATTGGCTTTAGTTCCAGTAAAGTTTTACTAGAGGTGGCAGAATCAGAAGGGCGGTAGAGTGGGTAATTAGTCAATACAGGTTCAGGTCAAAACATGTAACTTTAAGTGCGGGTCTAAACATGTGAGTTGGGTTGGGATGACTGACAGAGACATGGTTTAACTTGCTTGATCCATTTGAACGTTTCCTTTATAGTAAAATCTTATAACTTGACTCATTTGCCTGTTTAAGATAAAATACCGACCTTTAAGTTTCACATATTGAGATATTCCTAGTTTAATTTGTTTACAAAGAGATTTCAAATTGTGCTGTACTTTTCTGTTACACAACCACAATTTTGTTCAAATGAGTATCTGTAACACCTTTCATTTATGCAAGTCTTGGATAAACCTTGTGCTTATGGAATTTTAGCTTTTCTGGAGTTGAATGCATATCAGCATGTGTTGAACCTTCTTCATTCGCATGTATAAATAATTTGTTTTAGCTTCTAAATTTTGTCGACATAAAATGTTTTACCATCTTTTGGTTGGTGGCAGATATTGTTACATCAATACACGAGAGTTGGTTTTGTGGAAGGTGCATGGACACTTCAAACCCTGCTGGTGAAGGGGCTATAGTCTTCAAGACACCATCTTTCCTTTTTGTTGCACTGTAAGAACAACTCTATTTTCCCATTCAATTCAGCTTAAATATGGGTCTATATATGAAAGAACCAACATTTAGGAATGTTTTCACAAACACTAATTTGTCCATTGTTATAAAAAGTTGTGCATAATTATTGTGTTTTTGTGAGCACAAAAGCAATATTATTACGATGATTTTTTACTAAGAAGCATTTAGGAGGTTGAATGCATTAAAAATGCCAGTATGACTGTTCAGTTTTAGCTAATCTTTTTTTATTTGACTCACTTCACCCTTTTAGATATATAACACATTCAATTGACCTATTCGTAAGTAAATGAGTTAAAACTGCTAACACCAACATAAATCTTACATTACTTTACCTTTTCCTAAGCTGAGAAGTTTTGCTCTTTTGCTACATGATCTATATAGATATGAAGGGTCCATTGGTGCAGCATCCCGTGCAATGGCTGCAGCTGATCGTTTTGCATGGCAGTTAGAACGAAGAAATCTTTGATAATGCGCATCCAGATGGTACATTTAGTACCTAGATTAATATATAATCTAGCATATATTAAGAACTTGGTTAATTGAGTCGAAGTTTCATGGTAGATTAGACTCCAACAATTACCATTTGCCTGAAGAACGCAATGGCCGTTGCTTCCCTTTTGAAGAAAAGAGATGCTACAGTTAGGTCACGAACTAGTGTCGGAGGATCTAATATGTCGGTCTTGTTTAATTGTTGGTTATTAACGACTTTTGTAGTTAGGTTTGGTTGACCAATCCAAGGACATTTCAGTTGTGGTTCCAATTGACACCAGACTTGACTCATTTTACATCTCTGTATGTTGCTATCACTAACACTAAACAGGTTTTATGATCCGTAACATAGAAGTTGCCAAAACACAGATTCACTGAAGTATAACAATGTTTTTTGTTAATCAATACTGGTAGAACATAGAAGAATAAAACAGATAAATCCCGAGATCATCCCTTGCTCGGCTTGTGGTAGGCCGGCTGGTGCTCCCTTTTGAACGCAATGGCCGTTGCTTCCCTTTTGAAGAAAAGAGATGCTACAGTTAGGTCACGAACTAGTGTCGGAGGATCTAATATGTCGGTCTTGTTTAATTGTTGGTTATTAACGACTTTTGTAGTTAGGTTTGGTTGACCAATCCAAGGACATTTCAGTTGTGGTTCCAATTGACACCAGACTCGACTCATTTTACATCTCTGTATGTTGCTATCACTAACACTAAACAGGTTTTATGATCCGTAACATAGAAGTTGCCAAAACACAGATTCACTGAAGTATAACAATGTTTTTTGTTAATCAATACTGGTAGAACATAGAAGAATAAAACAGATAAATCCCGAGATCATCCCTTGCTCGGCTTGTGGTAGGCCGGCTGGTGCTCCCCCCCCCCCCCCCCCCCCCCCCCCCTTCTCTTTCTTTCTTTCTTTCTCTCTTTTTTTCTTTTATTTATTTATTATTATTATTTAGAATAAAATTATGGCACTTGTCAGGGAAAGGCAGAGCATGAATTTATTATAGTAATAACTTGCTGACGAGAACATTGAACCATAATTACGCATTTGTTAGGGAAAGACAGCATGAATTTATTACACTCATAACACTTCAATTAAAGATAGTACTATACACTCTCAATATACTCTCACACTTTTTTTTTATCCACACATCACAATTATGCATATAGCATGTTGTAACATGTGCATTAATGTCTAATGACGTAACATTGTGGTGTGTGTGCATCAAAAAAATGGTGTAAGTATCACTTAAAAAAAATGGAGTTTTTTGTTTAACCATTGTACTTTTAAATTTTATTTAATAAAATGAGTATTTTCAAATTTATTTAATAAAATGAGTACTTTCAAGTTTTTTGGTTGACCATTGTTTGAGAATTTTTACAAATATTGGATCATCATATACATATTAGATACATCGCTACCATTGATACTTCACTTCGGAGTTGTAAGCATGATACTCAATTTTTAACCAATGATTAAATCTAAAATTATCCAGTAAGGCCTACAACTAGATCAAACTCAAATAATGACAAAATTTCATACACTTGCACTCATATTTTTCCACTGACAAGCAAAACGCAAAATTGATACACAAAACGCTACATGAATAATTATTCTATACACAATGATACATTAAACAAAAAAGTATAGGGGTATAGGATTTTTATTTCGAGTAGTGAAGTGATAGACACATCCAAATCTAAGTGATGCATGCATATCACCTATATGAAACGTATAACACCATGAAATCTTCTCGAAATAGTTAAGAGGTGGTTATCGGTTTCAAGAGTGGAGTTAGGTACCTAGAAGCCACACCGGTTAAAGAACAAATGTATCACCTAATTTAGAAAACACCTTATTGCATTCCGTGAGAGATTGCAAACACAGGCTCGTTTTAAAACCCTTCGAAAACAGCCTCATCGTAAGAAATAGAAACTCAAATCCGTGGCTGCATATTTGTACGGGGATACCACAAAAAAGGTTGCCAGAAGCAAATCAGTAGTGGCAGAAATAGAGGCATTAATGAACGATGGTTTAGGTATAAGTACTATCTTTTGTTAAATAAATTTTAAAGTACTATCTTTTGTTAAATAAAATTTAAAAGTACTATGGTCAAACAAACAACTCAAAAAAAAAATGTAGACAGAATGTTGAGCCACTGTGTTAAACATCCATGAAACCTACATATCAATATGCCAGCCCGTCCGATGTGCCAAACACCCAAATGACTACCATGAGTAAACAATTTATGAAAACTAGAATTTGCAAGCCTTGATCGGGTCTGAACACTACTATATTCACGATGAAATAGTTTCCTTTGCTCTATTAGAGATCCAATGAAATGAGAGAACTTGTACCTCATCACAAATTGTCGACATATTTGAAACTCTATTTTCAAAGACTTAGTTCTAGCGCTCCAAATTATATATAGCATGACCCAACAAACCGCTTGCTAAACCGTTATTTGTTTTTTTATGAAAATTTGGCCCGCCTTTGTGCTCAATAATATCTTGAAGTGACCCCATGTGTAATAAGGAAGCTTACTCCTCCGGTGAACCATCTGGATGAGGCTCCCCGAACTCAAGATTAGGATCACTACCATACTAATAGCATAATCAAAACTATTTCGGTCAGTAAAACTAATTCTAAGACATTTCTGACATATCATTGTATTCTGGTAAAGACATAGATACTGATAACTACCTTGTAAACCTCCTAGCAAGGTATAAGAAACGCGTTTCTGGGTTAAGTTTCTCTTGGCTGAGGTCTCGTGGTATTGTTGTTGGTTCAACATGGGGAATTTAGGCTGATGGGGTTTAACCTCTCTTTTTTTCACATCAGCCTTATTTCCACAAATATCAATCGGGATATCTTTATCGACCCTAATTTAAAAAGATGTATATGGGTTAGTATCTCCCCAAATGTAGATAACAACTTTATCTTAAAAGTGATGGAACTAAGCAAACCTGCGGAGATCGTCTTTCCATTTGTGGACACTATTGTTAGTTGACTTCTTGGTCACATCAAACTTGATAATTGCAAAATCACATTGCGCCCTTTCCTTTTTACTTCCTTTAAATTGATATTGTAATGACGAAATGTAATTTTTGCAATTATCGTGTTTGATGTGACCAAGAAATCAACTTACAATAGTGTCCTCAAATGGAATGACAATCTCTACAGGTTTGCTTAGTTGCATCATTCTTAGGATAAAGTTGTTATCTACATTCGGGGAGATACTAACCCATATACATCTTTTTAAATTATGGTCAATAAAGATATCCAGATTGTTATCTGTGGAAATAGGGTTAATGTGAAAAAATGAGAGGTTAAACACCATCAGGCTACATTCCTCAGGTTTAACCAACCGCAATACCATGAGACCTCAGCCAAGAGCAACTTAAACCTGGAAACGCCTTTCTTGTACCTTGCTAGGAGGTTTACAAGGTAGTTATCAGTACTCTATGTCTTTACTAGAATACAATGATATCTAAAAAATGTCTCTGAATAAGTTTTACCAGTGTTGTAAAAAACGGCCTCCTAGGCGCTAGTCGGTCACTTGCCATGGAGTTTTGTAGCAAATCGGTCGAGTTAGGCGATTTGGTCAAAAGGCGGTCAACGAACAGCCTAGGCGGGCTGGTCGGTCAACAATTATACACGACGGTCAACGCTGCTCTAACTCCAGATTTTTTTCTTCATATCCACTCCTCTTTTCATATTAGCGCTGATTAGAACACTTTTTGGAAGTTTCGATTTTCTTGACTTTGTTTCAATTTGAGTCAGACTTTTATGTTCAAAAAAAAAAAAAAAAAAAAAAAAAGCCAGTTGTTTTCTTGAAGGGAGGGTAAAGAGAGAAGAAGGTGAAGGTAGGTGAAGAGAGAAGTGGAGGCTATGTAATATTGTGTAACCCTAATAGGAGTAATATATAACCCTAATAATATATGGGTTTTATCGGCCCATTAAAAAAGTTATACAATAGACCCAACAAATAACTCATTGGGCTTTAACAAAAGTAGAAACTTAATCAAAACTTAATTTTGCAACGTATACAAATGATTTATAATTAAGAATAATAAAAACATTAATAAAAGTATTAAAAATATATACATTATGCAGATTTTATATCAAATACATATAATTTTTTTTTTTAAATATAGAAAAGTTCAATCCGCCTAGGCGTTAGGCGGTGGGCGACCGCCCGACTAGCACCTAGCGCTTTTAGCAACCTTGAGTTTTACTAACTCAAAATAGTTTTGATTATGCTATTATTATGGCAGTGATCCTAATCTTGAGTTGGGGGAGCATCATCCAGATGGTGCACCAGAGGAGTAAGTTTCCTTATTACACATTGAATTCTGTTTGTTATATTCTTTTCACTTAGCTTCAAGGTGCATTCTTTTCAGATTAGTTATATCTTGACTGCTTAAATAAAATAGATGTTTATCTCTAAAGTTTCCTGAACTGCAATGTACTCGATCAGATTGGAGAATGGATAAGTGAGTTGGAGCAGAGCAGAAATGGGAGCTGGGACACTCCACCTCCTGCAGCACCAAAAAAGGAAGAAGATTCTGCATACCACCTTCGAGATTAAGTTCTGTTCTACTGACATTTGAGGCCCGAGTTTGTTTGTGCTTGACTTTTGTTTCCCTTATCATCATGCCATTTTAGAAATTAAGATCGGTGATAATATTCAATGTTATTCTTTCTATATTATTGTTATGCTGCTGGTTTAGGATGTTGAACATGAATACCACCTTTCATGATTTGAATACCTTTTTAGGATATTACACATATTGATACATTGATGCTAAACAGTACCGCGTTTTCATTTTCATGTTAACAGATATGTTCTGTTTTAGTTTTATATACCTCTTTCTGTATTCTAGTCGAATAATTTCAATGTATATGCTGTTCACATGGCTTAAGAACTAAGATACAATCCTTTTGCATAAGAAATAGAAAAAGATGCCTTATCGCCTTTTGTCTAAAAGAAACTCTTCAAATCTTTTAAAAGCAAAAGGTTGTGATAATGCAAAGTTTTGAATCCTTCCAGTGGCCTTTGATAACAACTAACAGCTTGTCTCTTGACTTTGTATTACTTATAGAGAACCTTCTATAGGTAAAACTTGATAGGAAGTCTGACTTTTTAAAAGTCATATCTATTGGCTGAAAGACCTTCTGCATGAATGCGTGGATTAGTTTTTCTAAAGGTTTCAACGGCTAATCCAAAGACACAGATAACATTTTATGTACTTGTTTTGCAATCTATTTGTCTAAACTGTATCAAAGAATAAATGTTAGGATCGATATAAATCAAATACACGCTATTAAAACTAGTCTAGTAGGCCTTTTAATCTTGTCTTTAGGGTCGTGCTGCATTTATTTGTATGATGCTTATCGCTGTTTCGTGTTATTCAGTGACACACGACAATATTGGCTTTTTGTTTAACGTTCCCTTTTCCTGTCATTGCTCCCAAAAGTAGGAAGACATAACATATACGCAGGAAAACTTGTTTTGCCTGTTTTACGTTGTTGTCCCAAGAGTAGGATGGCATCTTTAATCCTAAAGTACTTTTAATTAAATTGATGATCAGTTAGAGTAACTGAAAGGTAGCCATCAACATCTTGAAAATTAATGAGGTTAACTGGCACATGCATTTTGAACCACATAAGGTAACCAGTTCACATGATGATGGTAGCAATTTTGGGGAGTCTAGTACCTAATGCACATGAAAGTTTGGTATGATCATCACTATTTCAACTAAATGCTTCAATGACAATATAAGCAAATGAGCATCATATTATGATGCATTACAATTTGCTACATGAAACCTGATTCCCCTTTAATTTAGTGGTATATCGATTATAAAGATGGTGAAAATTCGAGACTTGTGGTTTGCTAATTAGCATGTATACACGCCTTATGTTTTCTGGTTTTTTTTTTTTTTTTTTTTTTTTTTTTTTTTTTCTTTTTTTTTTCCTAGCAAGCCGTGATACATTCAATGTTTGAACATGATTTTGATGAAAATGACGCGATAGTTGTTTGAATGCACTTTTATGATTTTGATTCGAATTCTGTTCAAGAAATCATTGTTTTTGCATATAATTTGTGGATGTGCACTATTTTTTTCTCATCATATTGCCAAAATGAATAGGGGATATTTTATAAATAATTATCAAACATAATTTAAATTGTAATAAATCATCTGCATTGTAGTTTTTGTATATCAAAATATAGTTATACTATACAGTATAAAAAGTCTCTTTGGTTTCACTTATTAACAGTGATTATTACAACAAATCACGAGCAATTTCTTTTGCATTATTAGGCATCATTTTAATTTCATTTGAAGTAAAACTTTTTTTCCTTTTGCATTACTATTTCTTTTTCCCTAATAACTAGAAAAAAGAATAAAAACACAATTATCTTTATGTATAAGAAGTTAGACACTTATACACTACTTACTTGATGATTAGTAGTATTTAATTAGTAGATGTGGTACTTTATGAAACAGAAGTATACGCTTTAGGTCAACATATATTTATGTTCGCTTACAAAATGTGAAGAGTAAATGACCAGACTAATAGACGCTCCTACCGAGAAACACTTGTTATATCATTTTCAAATTTGTTTATTCTGCAACAACAATTGCTAGTTTGAATATGAGTTTGCAAGAAGCAAATTTAGGGTGCGCTCGGTTCAAAATAGGGAATGAGAAAAGGAAAGACAAGCATGAATGCTAAATAAAGGGAAAGGGTAAGTAAAGCATTCCTCTTAATTTATTGGGTAATGGCCTCATTATTAGGTAATTAGTTATTGTATTATACTCTATCAGACAACTTTTTTCATTATCTTTCTCATTCCTTATCCTCATAACCCCTACCAAGCATGCCCTTAGTTATTAATAAAGTTGGAGTATCAAATAATTGCTTAATTTTAAGTTTCAACCAATCTAAAAATATCAGTAATAATTAAAGCTGCAGACATCATATTAATTGAAAAGGGAGTAATTACTCGGTCGGCCCTTTTGTGGGTACATGATCGCGACCGAGAACAATGAAGAAAAGCAAAGGATTCGGTCTCCATCACGACCGAGTGTAGTTCCTTTTTTTTTTTTTTTTTTTTTTCTTGATTTTTGATACAAACTCCCCTACCATTAAATGTTTATAGCCGTTTGAAAAAAATAATAAAAAAATAAAAATCGAACGTTGAGGAAAGTAGCCGTTTGGCACATAAAAAAAATCTTTATAAATACACAACATAAACACACTTCAATTCACACAATCTCATTTCATACATTCTCTATATTTTTTCACACCATGAATTCTTTCGAGATATTTTTTGCCGATTCGGATGATGAAAATGAAGTTAGTACCGAGTTTTTGATGTTTGCGGAAGATTGTTGGGAGGCTTATCAAATGTCACAACATAAAGATACACGAAACCATGTTACTAGGGATCGTATGGGTGCTTATGACCGTTTAGTGACTGCTTACTTCTACGCTAACCCAACATACGGCGATGAACAATTCCATGATCGTTTCCGAATGAGCCGAAGACTATTCACACGAATTGTACGAGAGGTAACCGATCATTCACCTTATTTCCAACAAACTCCTAGTTGTGCGGGCGTACTTGGTATTTCTCCATTGATAATATTTACTTCGTCAATTCCTCAATTGGCATACGGAGTCAATCTTGATATGCTTGACGAATATGTGCAAATGGGTGCGACAACAGTTCTTGAGTGTCTCTATAAATTTTGTGAGGTCATCATGGAGTTATATGGTCCAGAATATTTGCGAAAGCCGACGGTTACTGACGTTGACAGACTCTATGAGCATCACCATCGAGTTCATGGGTTTCCAGGGCTGATAGAAAGCATTGATTGTACAGATTGGCCATGGGAGAATTGCCCACATGCTTTAAAAGCTCAATTTTGTAGGGGTTATCACGGGAAAACTCCTTTCATTTTATTGGAAGCGATCGCCTCTCAAGATTAATGGATTTGGCATGCGTTCTTTGGTGTCTCCGGGATGAATAACGACGTAAATGTTTTACGTGCATCCCCTCTTTTCAATGATCTCAAAATGGAGAGAGCACCAGATGTGGAATTCTTTGCTAACAGCGTGCCTTATAAACGGGGATATTATCTTGCTGATGAGATATATCCAGAATACTCTGTTATTGTGAAGTCCATTAAACATCCAGGGACGCATGATCACAAGCGTCAATTGTATAAGAGGATGCATGAAGGAGTAAGAAAAGATGTGGAACGTGCTTTTGGTGTACTAAAGAGGAAGTGGCTAATGATTAAACATCCGGCTAAAGGTGTTGACAAAGAGCGTCTTGGACATATTATGTACACATGCGTCATATTACATAATATGATAATTCAAGACGAAGGGCGGGCGATATCTCCCGAATTCTTTCCAGCGGAGCAGCATCGTTCTTATGATCCCTTAAGAATGCATGTGGAATCATTGGAAATTACTAGGGAGATATACAATAAAACAACTCATCTTAGCCTCAAAGCCGATTTGGTGGAAGACATTAGGCAGCATCATAATCCAAACTAGTTTAGTCGTTTTATCGTAATGTTTTTAATATTATTTGAATTCTATTATAATGTTTTTATTTTATTTGAATTAATATGTAACGTTTTAATTATGAATGAAATTTAGTTTGTGTTAAAAATGTTTTCTTAAAAAAAAAAAAAAAAAAAAAAAAAAAAAAAAAAAAAAAATGAACTTAATCGCCTTTACTGGGGGCACTGAATCGTCTGCAGGTTGCTAGAGAGAGAAAGCTGACGTAGCAGTGAAAATGAGAAGGATTGACCCTCCTTATTGTGTATAGCCATATTTTGATGTTTGGTATGATCATCACTGTTTCAACTAAATGCTTCAATGACAATATAAGCAAATGAGCATCATATTTTGATGCATTACAATTTGCTACATGAAACCTGATTCCCCTTTAATTTAGTGGTATATCGATTATAACGATGGTGAAAATTGGAGACTTGTGGTTTGCTAATTAGCATGTATACACGCCTTATGTTTTCTCGTTTTTTTTTTTTTTTTTTTTTTTCTTTCTAGCAAGCCGTGATATATGCAATGTTTGAACATGATTTTGATGAAAATGAGGCGATAGTTGTTTGAATGAACTTTTATGAGGTTGATTCGAATTCTGTTCAAGAAATCATTGTTTTTGCATATAATTTGTGGATGTGCGCTATTTTTTTCTCATCGTATTGCCAAAATGAATAGGTGATATTTTATAGTAAATAATTATCAAACCTAATTTAAAATGTAATAAATCATCTGCATTGTAGTTTCTGTATATCAAAATACAGCTATAATTAGTACAGTATAAAAGTCTCTTTGGTTTCACTTATTAACAGTGATTATTACAACAAATCACGAGCAATTTCTTTTGTATTATTAGGCATCATTTTAATTGCATTTGAAGTAAAACATTTGTTCCATTTGCATTACTGTTCCTCTTTCCGTAATACTCCGTAACTAGAGAAGAATAAAAAAAGCAATTATCTTTATGTAAAATAAGTTATACGCTTATAAACTACTTACTTGATGTTTATAATTTTTATTACCATCTTTTACTAAATGGTAAAAAAAGAAAAGAAAAGCTGTGTCAATATGTTTAGGCTTTTTTGTTTCTTTAAGTGATAAACCAATATATACACTTTCTAGATTATGAACAAAGCCCTTTTTGTTCCAAGTATATAATTAGTGAATGCGAATTTTATATGAAGCCTAAGTATACGCTTTAGGTCAACATATATTTACGTTTGCTCACAAAATGCGAAGAGTAATGATCAAATTAATAGGTGTTAGTTCCTACTAAGAAACACTTCTTATATTGGAACTCATGCCTTATAAAACATGTTATCCCATTTTCAAATTATGGTGCGTTTGGTACACGACTATGGGAATCAATCAATCACAATGATTATCATTGCAAGTGTTTGGTAGCTAAGTTGGGGAATCAAACTATCACTTCATACTCATAGATTCATAGTAGGGGGAGTAGGCACATTTTCTAATTGATTCCGGTAGGACCCGCCACTAACATGTGGAATTATTTTTATAATGCAAAAATCACCTATTTTTCTTTGTTCATTTTGACCTTTTATTTTTTTGGGACCCACCACTAATATGTGAAAGGGTAAATTGCAAAAATAGTCCTTCACGTTTCACGAAATTGCAAAAATGGGACCGAGACAAAAAGTAGCGCAAAAAAGACACCAACGTTCCACATTTTCGCAAAATCGCCACCAAGAGGCCTTTTCCGTTAATTTTCCCGTTAAGTGCCACGTAGTTGAGGGTAATATCGTCATTTTACCCCTTTCCCGCCAATAACTTCAGTTGCCAGTGTTTTGTTTTACAAATTTAGTCCTTTAGAGCAATACTTTATATACGGGTCTCAATTTCTTCCAGGTAAAGATCTTGAGAATGGTTAAGCTTTGGCAAAATCGTGCACGCAGTACCCCGATACCTGATTTAGGAATCCTTTATAGTAAGAATACTCTGTTCCATTTTAATGTTTTCCATTTAAACTTGTTATTGTTGTCGGAAGTAATTGATGTTTTATGTGTTCTACAGATTTGAATGAAAAGGTGTTTTCTTTGCAAATCCATCACAATGGTGAATTCACCTCAAAACCAGAAAGAAGATATCTCTTTGGAGTTACAGATTGGTTTGACGGAATTCACTCTGACGTTTTCTCCATGGAATTATTGGGCGAAATGTTAGAGGATTTAGGTTATTCGGATAGTACCCTTATGTTTACTCACTTTAGGATACATGGGGAGTCACTGGATGATGGTTTGCTACCACTAAAGTCTGACGAAGATGTGAAGACACTTGTGGAGTATGTTCCTATATTTACACAATTGGATTTGTATATTGAAACCGGTGTTTCAATTGTTGAGTGTGAGATGATGGATCGAATGATGACTAAGGGCAAGGGTGTGGTGATAGAAGAAATAGTGGATGATGATATGAATGAGGCTGCTGGAAAGGGTGTTGATGGTGAGACTGGAAACAGTGAGAAATTACTATTGTTAGAGTGGCATAAAAAGTGGCATAAGACAAGACAACCTGAGAAGGCTGGACCTGTTTTTGATACTGATTCTGACAGTGACTTCCCACCAACATTTTGTGCTGAAAAAATGATTGCAGATCATACAAAAAGGATGAGTGATGAGTTTCAATTCAGAAGGTTATTGGGAGAGATTGACCAAGACTTTATTGTGGAGGATTCAAGTGAGGAGTCTACAGGTTTGCTCGATTTTTATGATCTCGATTTTGATGATGCGTATTATGCTGACGCAAGGGACGAAGAGGTTGATCAAGAATGGCATGATGATCCATACCATTTAGTTGATGTACCTGAACCTGAAGAGATGCATGCGATTGAAGAGCCTGAAGAGCCTCAAGAGATTAGTGACATGTTTGCTGAAATAGATCAAGCATTGGATGAACTTGATGACGTTGTTGCAGCTGGAGAAGGAACAGAGGTGTATGCTCTTTATGCTGAACCAATTAGTTTCAGTTTGCTTCCACTTGTGGATGTTGATGGTGTTGATGGTGATGATGGTGAACAAAGAGTTCGTGATGAGGATGTGATTCTGGATGAGCAGTGTGATGAAGTAGTTGGAGATGGTGAACAAAGAGTTTGTGATGTGGCTGTGATAACAGATGATCAGTGTGCTGTAGTAGTTGGAAATGGTGAACAAAGAGTTTTTGATGTGGCTGTGATACCAGATGATCAGTGTGCTGTAGTAGTTGGGAATGAGGGATGTATATCAGTTGTTGAAGGAGATGTGATTAAGGACAAAGAGGTTGCTAAACAAGGAGATGAGCCAGTTCAAGTGCTTGAAAAAAAATGGAGTTGGGCAAGATGGAGTGATCGTAGAGAACAAGTTTGAAGACCAAGGAAGATCAATCAAGAGGCGAAGACTGATGGCTGACAAAAACCCCAAGGTTGCTGCTGACAAGAAACCCAAGGATGATGCTGACAAGAATCCCAAGGATGATGCTAAATAATGGTTATGCTTTTATGTTTAGGTCAATAAATTGTTGTGATTCTGCTATGGTCTTTTAGTAGATCATTTATAACAATGTTTACTTTATTAATGTTTATGTATCGGTTATGTAATCTTAACTAGGTTCAATGGTTGCATAACATGTTATCAAATCTAATGGAAGCAAAAAAAAACTTGGCAATTTTGGAATGCCAAAAACTTGGTAACCCAAACGTTTTTCATTTATTACCCAAATACGCCTAAAACACAGTTTCACATGTACTTACCACGCCTATTTAAAGCCTATACCCCGAAACAAACACAGTAAAACTATTTTGTCAAGTATTTAGCAAAAGAATGTCTCAATTTGTCCTTCTTGAGGAACTCGCTGCTGCTGCTAACTCAACCGAGTTACCATACCAGATGACGGTGTTTTTTGCTAGGGAGACAGATCGTGATATCAAGTATGCCAAAGAGCTGTTTGTGGCATATCAAGAGTTGCTTGATATTGTCGTTCAAAGGAACAAGATGATCTCTGAAATGGAACTGGTGCGTCCCTCGGTGCAGATGTTCAAATGCTTGGAGTTCTTGAAGAAGCTTCAAAAGTCCGATGTTATGGAGCTTTTGGATTTGAAGAAGAAGATGGCAAAAGCAAAGCTCAAGCTCTTTAACAAGCACGCATTTGTCAAGGGACTTTAGAGTTTCTTTCATGGTCATCTTTGTTTTGATTGTTCGTTTTATGTTTCCATCCTTTTTATGAATGTTATGTTTGAACTTTAATGATATATTATGATTTTGTTATGTTTCTGTCATCTATGTTTTGTTGTGTTGATTTATTATGTTTTGCTTGTTGATGAGTGTCTAAATACTCATCATTTTATACCAATCTGAACTGCCAAAACATCCAAAAACACTCTAATATGCATCAAAATACTGAAAATATCTTAGAAGTGTGTTTTATATGTTTCAAATGCAAAATATGCAAAAACAGATGAAAAACGTACAAAGTTTGCATAATTGGCAGTTTCAGTCCTTCAAGTTTCAAAAATTGTCAAAACTAGTCCCTGGTTATTCTAAAAACATGAAAAAGTCATCAAAGGTCCTTTTTAATCATAAAGTTACATATTTGGTCCTTTGGTGCAAAGTTTCACAAAATTACAAGTTTAGTCCCTATACTTTGGAAATTGACATAAATGGTCCCTGGGATGTAAAAACTTTGAGAAAATCAATTTTGGTCCTTGTACTATTAATCTTTTGCAGGAATGGTCCTTGGTTGGAAAATTTGGTGAAATTACATGATTGGTCCCTAAAGTTTCATAAATTACAGAAAAGGTCCTTGAAGGTTTTAAAATGGAAAATATGCATTTATGGTCCTCGGGGTATTCAAGAATGGCAAGAATGGTCCCTTTGATAAACTTGGAAAGTTGCCAAAACCCCACCCTAAAAAATTCAGATTTTACACTTTTGGTCCCTATGCTTAATAATACAAACGGACCCTTTATTATTATTAATCCAAATCCAATCCAAATAAACAACCAAGCCCACAACCCTGATCCATACCCTTCCCAGGCCCAACTCCCCAAAGCCCACTACCCTTTTTAAATATAAAACCGGGCAAACCGCCCTACTGTTCACCATCTTCCACCTCACCCCCCACATGGCCTCTGCAACTCTTTCACCTACACCCCCAGCTGTTACCTACTCTCCTCACCATCACTCCACCTCACACAACCCTCCAAAACCCTGAAAACCCTCTCCACGCAATCTACAGTGCCCTCAAGACTTTTGGCGCCTAAATCTTTTGAACGGCCAGGATGAGTACCAGTCATCCAACGGCTCTAATTGGTGGTGGGAATTGGTCTAGTGGGTCCCACAAACCCTAGAAGTCCATTAAAAAGAAGAATGAAGCAGAGCAGGGATAATGTATTAGTTTAGTTTTAGTTTAATAAAATCGTAGGTAGTGTAATCCTTATTTCAATTGTAATTTTCAGCTTAAACCTGTTGTACTCAGTTACTTTAGCATAATGCAAGCTTCTTTGAACCTCTAATTACATTATTGTTCAGTTAATTAGCATTTAGCAATTTTTTGTGAAATTGACAATTTCACTTATCTTTGTTATATGTTGTTGTTTTGGACTGATAAACTTATAAAAACTCTTGACATAGCTGATATAAGCTTTTGAAAGTCTATTTATTCAGTTACTTAGGAAATATAAAAAATTCCAAAAATATCAAATAAATAGAAAAAAAAATAAAAAAAATCAAGAGGAATGGTGATCAAGATGGAGCAAGGTAGTTTATTGATGTTCTTGGGTTAGTGGTTTAGTGGTAAACCTATAGGCTTAATCCTTGTTCTTGGTTCTGAGTTTCCAGCTCAATCCATTTTGGTAAGCTCATTGTACCATAATTTGCATTTTAATATAAAAGTGTTCACTTGTTTAAATCTTTGTTTTCTTATGTTCCTATGATAAGTTTAAGTAGATTTATCAATTAAAATAACCTTCTTGTTTGTTGGAATTAATGGTTGCTAGAAATCTTAAATCTCACAGTTAAATCATCATATTTTTCATTTCATAGTATTTTGTTGTTATTGTTGTTAATTTCTGCTCATTAGGTCTCATTATAAGATAATATAAAGTTAGGAATCAGAGTTGTGGTTTAAAATTCACCATTCCCTTTGTAAATCACCAAAACAGTTTGTAAGGGAGTGTTTGGATCATGATGTTTTGCTGTGCTCTTGTTGTTTATTAGGATAAAATTTGGTTCTAATAAGTTACTTAAGTTCATATAAGGTCAGTCTGACCATTAGTTTGGTCACAATTAAACCAAAAGTCAAAATACTAGTCTAAACCACCCTCACAGTTAACTGTGAGGGATTTGAGGTCCATAGACCCTCACTTTAGCTTATAAAGTTGTAGCTTTAGCTTAATTTAGGTTAATTATAGCTTATATTAACTTATTTAGTCAGTAGGATCAATTAGAATCTCAAATTAGTCAAAGTTCTAAGTTTACTCACAAATGTCAATTTAGTCTTGACAGAAAAACCAAAAATAGGAGGATTTGTTTAGAATTTAGTAGAAGGATTCAGGCTTTGAGCTTTTGAGGTTTAGTTGCCTACCAGCTCATCTTTGAGATTCCACCATCCCTATATTTTTAGAATTTTTCCCTTGGGCCCCACAGACCTCCAAAGTAGGTTGCAGGGAAGACCCCTTCCCCTGCACCAACAGACTCAGCCCATCACCACCACTTTGGTGGTGATTTGTGGCCACCACAGTGGGTCCCACACCTCTAACTTAGGTTCTTCCAACCCCCTCCTACCAGGGATCATTTGTTGACCCTTAGTTTGACCTAATACTCAGTGGACCCCACCTGAATTTAGCCTTGATCTTTGTCCCATTTTCTGTCTCAGTCCACAATAAGCAAGTGCTTATTGTGGCTTATTGGCTTATTCAGTGTACCATATGTGTTTTTTCTAGCTTATACTTGTTTAATTAACTTAGCTGAACTAGATTTTACCATAGTGGGTCCCATACAAGTCAGTTTTAGCTTATTTGCTTCTTTGGTCAACCATAGTCAACTGTGGAGGTAATAAGCCCCCACAGTGCTTAATATTAGCCTATAAAATAATTGTTTTTACAAAAGTTGTCTATTTTTAGGTATAATATAGTTTTGTAAAATAAAAATCAAGAAAAAACAATATAAAAATAAGTGATAGTTTCTATTTAATATAATTTAATTTTAATTTTCATTTTTAGATTTTTATTAAGTAAGTTGTGTTTTTATATTTTTATTAATTTCCTCTTATATTAAATTATTTTTAGTAATTTTATTAGATTTTTATAATTTCATTTAGTATTTAATAGAATTAAAAATAGTTTTATTAATAATTAATCAATAAATAAGTTTTAAATAGCATAATTAATTTTTATAAAGCAACACCTAGATTTTATATTTTTCCTAGCTTTTATAAGTCATAAAATAATTTTAGAAATTTTTCCATAATTTTTACTGTTCATTTACTCATTTTTATAATTTAAATAGTTTAATTAGTTATTAATTAATAAACAGAATAATACTTAATAAACTAGTTTAAAAATAAATAAAATAAATTTTTTATAATTTTTTAGGATTCCTGTGATGGTTAATTAGATTTATAAAAATCTTCTTAATTATCTAAGTCTTTTTAGTATTTTCAATAATTTAAATCATATAATTAGTTAATTAATAATTAAATAGTTATTAATTAATAATAATTAGATAAATAGTCTTAAAAATATAATTTTATTTTTAAAATAAGTTTTATAATATTTTAGACTTTTACAAAATTTTAATTTTATATTTCTATACTTATTTCACATTTTCTTTATTATTAGTGTATTATTAAATAATTAATAAATAGTTATTAAATTATAATAATTAATTAAATAGTTATTAATTATAAAATAAATATTTTAATTTATTTAATTTGCATTTAAGCCCCTAAGGCATGCAAATTACTTCTTTAGTTAAATTCGTTTTTGTTTCGTACGTTTACGTAGAATTAAATTAAACGTACGCGTTTTTAATTATTAAACGTTTTTAAATAACTAGGTTTTACGTAATCGTTAAAATAGTTTATCTAAGTTATTTTATTTTATAAAACCCTAGTGTAATCACTCACACACACACTTATACCTTTCCTGTTCATATTCACTCGATCACAGTTTCGTTTTTAATAAACCATCGCACACCTCGTTGGGATATTACGACCCGGGGAAACACTGTATTCCACGGAAGCATTGGCCTAGACTGTTTGACTTGTTGACCATCCTTTGGTTGATATTATCTGACTGTTTCAGACCAATCAAAATTTGGAGCCGCTGCCGGGGAAACCGCCCTACTGTTCACTCCACCTGTCTAGGCCAATGAAAATTAAAAACACAACTTACTTAATAAAAATCTAAAAATGTCAAACAGCTTAGGCAGAAACAGTCTGATAATTATTGGTCAACCACTTGTGAATGGTCAACTATAATAGTCAAACAGCTTAGGCCAATGCTTCCGTGGAATACAGTGTTTCCCCGGGTCGTAATGTCCCAACAAGGTGTGCGATGTTTTATTAAAAACGAATCTGTGATCGAGTGAATGTGAACATGAAAGGTATAAAGTGTGTGTGTGAGTGATTACACTAAGGTTTTATAACTTAAAAATAACTATTTAAAACGATTACGTAAAAGCTGGATATTTAAAAACATTTAATAACTAAAAACGCGTACATTTAATTTAATTCTACGTAAATGTACGAAACAAAAACGAATTTAACTAAAGTATTGATTTATATGCCTTAGGGGCTTAAATGCAAATTAAATAAATTTAAAATATTTATTTTATAATTACTAATTATTTAATTAATTATTATTATTTAATAACTATTTATAATTATTTAATAATACACTAATAATTAAGAAAATGTAAAATAATTCTAGAAAATTAAAAGTAAAATTTCTAAAAAGTCTAAAATATTATAAAACTTATTTTAAAAATAAAATTATATTTTTCTTACTATTTATCTAATTATTATTAATTAATTACTATTTAATTATTATTTAACTATTTATATGATTTAAATTATTATAAATACTAAAAAGACTTAGATAATTAAGAATATTTTTATAAATCTAATTAACCATCACAAGAATCCTAAAAATTATAAAAACTTTATTTTATCTATTTTTAAACTAGTTTACTAATTATTATTCTATTTATTAATTAATTAATAATTAAACTATTTAAATTATAAAAACTAGTAAATGAACAGTAAAAATTATGGAAAAATTACTAAAAATGTTTTACAACATATAAAAGCTAGAAAAAAAATATAAAAACTAGGTTTTAATTTATAAAAAGTAATTATGCTATTTAAAACTTATTTATTGATTAATTATTAATAAAACTAATTTAAATTCTAATAAATACCAAATGACAATATAAAAATCTAAGAAAATTATTAAAAATACTTTAATATAAAAGGAAATTAATAAAAATATAAAAAGGTAGGTTACTTAATAGAAATCTAAAAATGAAAATTAAAAATTAAATTATATTAAATAGAAACTATCACTTATTATTATATTTGTTTTTCTGGATTTTTCTTTTACCAACCTATTTTATACCTAAAAATAACTAACTTTTGAAAAAACAATATTTTTATAACTTAAAAATAAGCTGTGTGGAAGCTTATTAGTGTGACAGTTGACCTATGTTGACTGAAAATGGAATTAAGCTCATAAGAGCTTATGTGGGGTCCACCTGAGTAAAATCTAGTTCAGCTAAGTCAAATGAACATGTATAAGCTAGAAAAAACAATTGTGGTCCACTGAATAAGCCAATAAGCCACAATAAGCTTATGCTTATTGGTTTTCTGAGACAGAAAATGGGACAAAGTTCAAGGTCAAATCCAAGTGGGGTCCACTGGGTACTAGGTCAAATAAGTGGTCAACACTCAAAGTCTGGTAGGAGGAGGGTTCAAAGGAACCAAGTATGACAGGTGGGGCCCACTGAGGTGGTCACAAATCACCACCAAAGTGGTGGTGATGGGTGAAGTCTGCTGCAGCAGGGCAATACCTTGCCCTGTAGGTTACTTTGAGAGTGAGTGGGGCCCAGGAAAAAAATGCTAAAAATATAGGGATGGTGGAATCTCAAAGATGAGCTGGTAGGCAACTAAACCTCAAAAGCTCACATTCCAAAACAAATCATAAAATTCAGAAATATTCAAGCAAGTTTTGTAAAAATCTGAGAATGACAACTTGACTTTTTATGAAACTTGAACTAGGTTGACTATTTTGGATTTCTAACACTTCTAACTGATTGATGTTGATGTAATATGATACCTAAAAGCTGATTTAAGTTAAAATTACAACTAATGAGGTGATGTGAGTGATCTTGGAACCTAACTGTTTCAACAGTTAACTACAATTGATGTTTATTATTGATTTTGACTTTCACTAAATACTTGCTACTATTATGACCTGAACAAGTAGTTTTTAACCTAAGTGAATGTGTGGAACCTGAGAATACCACCTAAAAACACCACACAGTCCACAGACTTAGCAATTCCAAACACCCTCTAAACTAACTGTAAATGGTGATTATCAAAACAATAAAAAGTTTTAGACCATACAACTGACACAGAGGCACATATTATGATTACATAGACCTAATCAAGCACAAATACATCAATAATAACAACAACAACTTAAAAATTACTAATATACTATAATTGACTGAAAATGAAAATACTAAGTAATTATTAATATTAATAAACAACAATGAGATTATAAGTTATATTATAACTAAATAACATCCAATAAACACAAAAGAAGTAACAAGCAGTGCAATAAGCAATAATACAGTAGATAGGTAAAAATGATCAAATGCTTACAAATGAAGGTTTGACTGAGAAACTAGTAACCAAGGACCATAAATATCCTCAATAGCTTGTCACTACACCAATGGATTTATTTCAGTCCAAATACATACCCTGCTCAGTCTCCTTCTTGTTCTTCCCTCAATTTTTTATTTTTCTCTATTTAATTTATTATTTTTGGTAATTTTTTTCTTTTATGAACTAAACAGCTAAGTAAGGTTTTCTAAAACTTATTCAAGCTTTGTCAGAGCTTATATAAGCTTATGAATTCAAAACAACAACAGATAACAATGTTATGTGAATTTGTCAATTTCACATAAAATTGCTAAATACAAATTTAATAAACAAGAATGTAATTAAAGGTTTAAGAAAACTTATATTACACTAAAAACAACTTAATACAACTGATTTGATTGAAATTACAACTGGAATTGAAAATTATACTACATACGATTTTATTATTCTAAAACTAATCTAATACTACTTCTCCTCTGCTTCTTTTCATCTTTATAGTGACTTTTAGGGTTCCAGGTGTCCCTATGCAACTTTCCCACCAATTGTGAGCCCTTGATATGGTAAAATTCATCATGGCCGTTTAAACTTGCAACTTGGCGCCAAAAAAGTATTGGGTGTCAGTATTTGCGTGGAGAGGTTTTCAAGGGTTTGGAAGGTTGTGTGAGGTGGAGGAGAGTGGGTAAGACAGGTGGGAGAGCTAGGAAGGTGAGGTGGAGGTGGAATACCAGGGTTGTTTAGTAGCAGTGGTGGTGGTGGTGGTTTGGGAGGGAAGTGGTAAAAGGGAGGGTGGTGTTTGACCGGATAGTTTGACCCCGTTTTTTATTTATTTAAGGGGTTGAGCTTGGAGTTGGGCATGGTGGATTGGATCACAAAATAAAAAGGGTGGGCTGTGAGAGTGGTATGGATTGGGTAATATTTTGGGTAGGATAATAGGGTCCGGTTGGTTTAAGCTTATAATACCACAAGGACTAATTTTGTAATTCCTGAAATTTTGAGGGGCTGAGCTTGTAATTTTTCCAAAGTTGATCAAGGGACCAAACTTTCCATATCTCAATAGTACAAGTTCCTATTTGTAATTTTTTTTCATTTTAATATCTCCAAGGACCTTTTCTGCATTTCATGAAACTTCAGGGACTAATTATGTAATTACACCAAACTTCACACCAAGGACCATTCCTACAAAATATTATTAGTACAAGGACCAAAATTTATTTTTCTCAAAGTTTTTAACATCCCAGGGACCATTTATGTCAATTTCCAAAGTATAGGGACTAAACTTGTAATTTTGTGAAACTTTGTACCAAAGGACTAAATATGTAACTTTATGATTAAAAGGACCTTTGGTGACTTTTTCATGTTTTTAGAATAACCAGGGACTAGTTTTGACAACTTTTGAAACTTGAGGGACTGAAACTGCCAATTATGCAAACTTTGTACGTTTTTCATCTATTTTTGCATATTTTGCATTTGAAACATATAAAACACACTTTTAAGATATTTTAAGTATTTTGATGCATATTTGAGTGTTTTTGTATGTTTTGGCAGTTCAGATTGGTATAAAATGATGAGTATTTAGACACTCATCACTTGTCAACCATTGGGTATTTTTGCAAAAGTCAACCATAATGTTAGTTGCAAAAGTTAAAATTGATTGTCAAATTGGGTAATTTTGGGTATTTTTGTGCCTGCGCATTATTTTTGTGCCTTCTTTTTAGATCCATTTTGGGCAATTCTGGTTATTTTGGTGCATGTACAATCATGTGCAAAAGTCAAACATGATTGTCAAAATGGGCAAGTCTGGGTCCTATGTAAATATAACTACTACGAATTAGCCAAAAGATCAATAAATTGTTATGCTTCTGCTATGGTCTTTTAGTGAAAGATTATGTAATCTTAAGTTCTTAACTAGTTTCAATGGTTGTCAATCAATTTGATCCATTTTGGGCAATTCTGGGTCCTATGTGCAAAAGTCAAATATAACGAGTATCTAAAACAAAAGATCAAGGTAAGTTACATTTACAACCATACCATTTACCATTCATCAAAAGATCGGGACCAAAAGGATGAGGTACATAAACCACTAAAACTAACACATCAACAAACAAACTACACTAATTGCCACAAAATGGCCAGACACCTTCCTCAAAACAAACATCCTCCAACAACGACGACACAAACCCATTCTCATCACCGGCATCATCCACATGTAGAGGCGGCGATAGGCCCTGGGTAGGCGGCAGCAGGCTCTGGGGAGGCGGCATCACACTATGGTAGTCCTGGTACTCCTGCTGATCAAACGTGGTAACATAAGCCGAAGTGATGGTGGGGTTCATGGGGTTTTTCCTTTTTCTGTTTTTCCGGCTACCACCTCCAACAAGGATGTCCCGGAGCACGCCGACATGGGTCCAGTGTCTGCGGCAGCTACGGCAAAAGTGACGCGGCTGCGATGTGTTGTAGTTGTTGTAGTAGCAGAACTTTGTGTCTTCTGAATGACAACGTGGACATGGGCGTTGTTGTGGGGGTTGTGTCAGAGTTGTTGTGGTCGTGTCAGAGTTGTTGTGGTCACCAATGTTGAAGTTTCTTGGTGTGTGTTGGTGGTGGTCGTTGTCGTTATGGTGGTGGTTATGATGGCTGTGTTTTCTGACATTTGCAGTGATTGCATTCTTGTTGTGATTCTGCTATGGTCAACTCGAGTCGTGGTGGAGAAGATGTGGGTTATAGGGGGGTTTATGGGGGTAGAGGTTTGATTTTACTTTGCAAATTTAGCCATTGAGGTCTAATCACATTGATACCAAGCACAGAGGTGATTATGGCGGCAAATTTAATAAGTATGAGCAGTGAAATGACGATACTACCCTCAACTACGTGGCACTTAACGGGAAAATTAACGGAAAAGGGCTCTCGGTGGCGATTTTGCGAAAATGTGGAACGTTAGTGTCTTTTTTGCGCTACTTTTTGTCTCGGTCCCGTTTTTGCAAATTCGTGAAATGTTAAGGACCATTTTTGCAATTTACCCTATGTGAAAACCATACCTTAAAATTTACATCAAACAATAGAAATAGAATCGGTATCTTTAATCTCATATTATTCTCTAATCATTGTCATGCCAATTGTGATTCCAGGTAGCATACCAAACGCACCCTTATTCTGCAACAACAATTGCTAGTTTGAATATGAGTTGGCATGAAACAAATTTAGTCATTAATAAAGCCGTACTATCAATATAAGTGTTTATCTTAAAGTTTCAACCAAACTAAAAATATCAGTAATATTTATAGGTGAATCATATTAATTGAAAAAAGAGTAATTACTTTTCTCAGAAGTGTGTGTCATGTTCATTTTATGAGACGAGCAAAAGTAGTATGAGTGTAACTTGTAAATTGCTAACAGATTTAAATGCATTGCGTGTTGTAATTAAAAGATGGAACCAAATCTCGTGGCCATAAATACGATAGGTGCATTTCATGGTACTAATATTCTTGTAACATCATATGTCATTTTCCAAATAGTACACAATTCACCATCAAATCAAAAGTTATGACTGATTCCATGGCAAAGTATGTGCCATTTCCACGGTTTTGAAACCCGGGTCTACCCGGCCGGGTTAACCAGTTCGACCGGTTCCGGCAAAAAAAACAGGTCAAAACAACTCGGGTTTTTAAAACCGGGTTAACCGGTTTGACCCGCCGGGTTTTGAGTGACCCGGGTCAACCCGGTTCTCGAAACCCGGCCGGGTTTCATTTTTTCAAAATATTTTAATAAAAACCCAGGTTGACCCGGCGGTCGAACCGGTTGACCAGGTCAAAAAAATAAAAAAATAATAAATTGAAAACCGGGTTGACCCGGCGGTCCAACCGGTCGAACCGGTTGACCCGGTGCCCGGTGACTCGACCGGGTCAATTTCGAACCCGGTTTTCAAAACATTGGCCATTTCAACAATCTTAAATTACATTCATTTCATTTTATGCTCAAATTTTTAGGTGACATTTTTTAATAAAATAAAGATTTTATCAAATTTTCTCTAGAATAAACAAATTATTCACAGTTTCACACACCTATTTCATATAATACCTCACACATGTCTAAATAAAAAATTAAACATTGCACATCAAAATTATTTAGTCAATACTCATATTCTTCTTGACCTAATCATGCGATGCCGGCTTAATTATTTAGTCAATATTCTTATTAAAGTTCATAATGAAAAAAATAGTTTGTGATTTATAGTTCTTTATATGCACAAAGATGCTCATTTATTTACGTATATTTTCTCAAAAGTCAAATATTGGTTGATAATTAAGTTGGTAAACTTAGACTTTGTTATAAAAACGATTTTATAAACAGACACATATATAGACAAGTTCAAATTAGAATATGTTAGGGTTTACTTCTCAAATGAATATGTTTTTATTTTATTTTTGAAAGTTGGCCTTATATATATATAGCATCATAATTTCGTTAGATATATAACTAGAGTTTGCTAGTAACCAAAATCTGTAGTAAAAATACATAAAATATATGCTAAAAATTGTTGATATCGGATCGATAAGTTTTTCTACGTTATTTTTAGAGTACATATACTAAATATAAGATTTATAGATACGATGTTCCATTAAAATGTTAAAAAGCAAAAATACATAAAAGAATTCAAAAACACGTTTATTTTCCCCTTTTTAGAAAACAAAATAGAACAAATTTGGTAGAATTATGATATGGCATTTAAATGAAATGGACACGCAAACTCAAAAATTTGTTCTATTTTGTATGTGGATATGAACAATGAGCTCGTTCCAACCGGGGTCGGACTTGCAGTGTACGGGACCCCAATAAAATTTTGTTTCGTAGTTTAATTTTCGTAAATAAACATTGGTTCCGGGTAGTACATTGTGTTTAGTTATTGATTAGTTTGTTTATCAAGAGGTGAAAAGTGATCTTAATTTTCACTAAGCTTATTCATTTTAATCGAAAATAGTACTTTAAAATAAATAAATAAATAAAAATAAAATTTCCTTATACTACAATTAAAAAAAATAAAATGTGCACGGGTCACTTCCGTCCCTGGTTTTGACTCCATGTTACATCAATAGACTATAGAATCTTTTATCTATTTTGTTTAGATAAATAAACTGAAATAAACCTTCATGGTAAAAAATTCTCATTGGACATTCATATAACAAAATGCTAGAATTCAATTGGAATATACTTATATACCGACATAACCAACACCGTTATACAACACTAATACAATTACATTGATACATCAACCGAGAATGAGCAATAGCAATGTTGACGAAACCTAGAAAACAATGTGACGAAGATACTGTAGACTTGATACAACAACAATATACCCAATCCCGCAAGAGCGAGATATGGGGAGGTAGAATGTAAACAGATCCTACCCCTACCCCACGGAAAAACCTGAGAGTAGAGAGACTGCTTCCAGGTAGGAGTTGTTAGCTCATGGTGTTCAAGGAAATATCAGACAAGTTTGCTCATGGTGGTTTAGCAAAGATATTGACTTGTCGGAAACGCTAGGAGTTGTTAGTTTTGTATCTCTGTTTAGAGAAGGTGATTTCAAAAAATTACTTGAAACTTTAAAGTAAAGTACATGTCGTTCTTATGGTAAACGAAGAAGGGATGCATAATTTAATCAGGAAAATCAAGCATTGTTCGTTTTGATATACGTCAAATAACCGTTGTTTCCGTGACTGTTTTCGAATTTCTCTAGTTATCAAACAAATTTCAACAAGTGAAGTTTGAACAACAATTTAGCATTAGCCTACCTTGCAATTGCAAGTGTTTAGTACAAGCCGTAAAACGTAACTTGAATTTGGTAAATACTCACATAAAGAACATGCCTAAAGAGATTCACGAAAAGCCAACATAAGAAAGGACTAAAGGAGAGATGAAATCCAATCTTTTAGCTATATATGAAAATGAAATCATCTTTTTCAAAAATAATTCAAACTTCGCAAAAAAATAAAGAATAGTTTCCCCTAGGAGAAAGTGAGCATGAGCGTTACGGAGTACTAAAGACTCGAATCTCGACAGCTAGTTTTGGCTTTATGAATTATTATGTTATTGTACATTCAAATTTACCTGGCATAAAAACCAACCATATCTTCACCAAATAATGCACTTCAATATAAAATTGGAAAGCAAATATACGTATTAACAGCAAAGATCATCAAAGTATAAACATTAAAAATATGATATCAATCATTATTTTCTTCGAAAACAAAATATATTTTAACAAGCAAAACATGTGTCCATGTGTCTGCTAGGATATGAATTGACAATAAGACATTGATATACTAAAGTCAGAATCAAACCAAATATATAAAAAGTTGACGTACATAACATAAACCCAAAGAACAAACAAAATAAAATCACCGTCTGCAACGAGTAATCGTGCTACATCCACGTTGGTACGGGTTGGCCTGTCCACCAGATCGACAGTTATAATAAGAAGCACCTCTTTGCGAACATGGTATATTATTTCCTTGTAGAGCACCATAGCTAATATGTCTAGTTGCAGCCTGCAAAAGATGTCTAGCACTCCCTGACTCCATCTCAAACTCTTCTCCTGAGGTCATGCACTCAGCTATAGACCCGCTGCATTCCCCGCCGCGCAGCCAGGTGACCTCGCTGCTGCCTGCAGAGGCAGCAGCAGGTCGCAGGACCGCGGCGGAGATGACCAGCAGGGAAAGAAAAATAAGAGTAAGAGAAATTTTCATCTTTGTGTTTTGAAAAAAAATGTGTTTGAAAGTGTGGTTTTTATTTTAAAACAAAGACAAAACAAACGCGGTCTAACAGGCTGTCAGGGTGATTAAATATTGGTCATGGTTATACAATTGGGCTTGGTTTTGGAGTTATTTACGTAAATGCCGTTGCCACTTGTTAATGGTTGAACGGGTCGGGTTATTTGGTTGGTGGATTTGTTTGGAATGAGATACTTGCCTTTTATCAAATGCAACTAGGAGATACTACTTTACTTTTATAAATTCATGTAGATATGCATGAATGTCGTATTAGGTAATATGCATGTGGTTAATTTAAGAATAAATCAACATTTTTTTATTATTATTATTTTTTTTAAACGGCACCACACTTGAAATCCGACTATCGAGTTAAACCATCTAAACGGTAAGGCCCCGAGAACCGAACCACTAGAAGAGACCCGCGAAGGAAAATCCCTAGAACTCACGACTTTGCACTAAGAGTAAAATCCCGATTTTATTTGTCACTTGCGAGAATTGAACCCGGGCAAAACCCCTCTCCAAGCTTTAGAAGGAACTCAGGTGGCCGACTGATGTAATTAAGCTGGTTAGGTTTTGACAAAGTAAGTTTAATAGTGTACATGTTTAGGTTTTGAAAAAGTATTGTAAAGTGTAAAGTGTATTAAGTAGTCAACATATTCCTTGTTCAAAAGGACCCTATAAGCATGAAGATTTTCTTAATACAAATGGGCATTTGTTTAAGATTATATACGAGTTTATGAGTTGATATGATTTCGACTTATATTTCTTAAGCTTATTTATTGATTTACTTTGAGTTGGAAAAAGCCAAGATATATGAATTTATGTTTTATATGTGCAGAAATTATATAATCTTGTAAGCTTGTATGTAAGCTTGAATAACAAGCCAAGATATATGAGTATGTTTTGCTTTTCGATTTTACCACTAATACAAATCATAATGTTGTTTAACATTTTGTGAATTTTGGTAATCAATAAAACATAAATTAGATTTAAATTTGCAAAACACATTCTTTACTCCGAGTAGCATTTAACATATTTTTTTGGTGCACGTCTCATTTAGTAGAGATGGATGGAATTGTTAATTAGAGCAACCAATATCTTTCATAACATTTACCAAACAATAAAGAATATTTTCTATAAAGACTCCGTAAACCAAGTTCAAATTGGAAAAATACATTTAATATCATGATGTAACATGTGATCTACCTACCATATTTAAAAAGGATAATAAGTGGGTAAAAAAGGGCTCCTGCGTGTTTATATGTGAAGTAGCACATTCCATACCCAACTGATTTGCACACTTATCAAATTTATCGTAACACTTTTTTCTTGCTTCAATAAATTGTACAAAACTCATATTGTGCATTATCTGTTTGTACTGTTGAGTGTGGATCAATAAATGGAGTGTGCGGATCAATTCCCTATTTCATATGGTCTGAGTTAGTTATTACAGACACAACACAAAGTAACTAAAATAAAAAACTATCCACTTTAAGTACTCTAAACTTTTAAGCTCATGAATACTCCGAACATGGGCAACATGAGAGCCTAGATGAAAGGTTTAGGCTTGAACTGGAACTCGAACTCCACTTGATATCTTGATGAAGTTTGCAAATCAATCTCGAGTTTTGTTCGACAAGATTTGACCTCAGATGGCCTCAGGTCGTAAAACTTTGGAGGAATATATAGAATGCTATAACCAAACGCATTTCAAATATGTATGCTATATTGATATGCTAACTCTGAGTTGGTAAAAGTAGCAGTGAACTGTGAGCTGTAAACAATAGTTATGAGCAGTAGCCACAGCTCACCGCTCACAGCTTCTTCAATAAGCATTGGAAAAATGAACATTCTTAAAAAATAGCAAAACTCATCGCTCATTTGTCAAACGAACAATAAAAATCAAAAAGCTCATTCTCACCACTCATCGCCCCAAAAAGCTTCGCGCAAACATGGCCCTTGAAAAGCACAACTTTTGCTTCAATATTATTTTTGATCTTTTTTCATGCTCGAGCTTGGTTGATAAAAACTCGACTGGAATTGTTGGAATTATGATATCATGACAATCATATAAAATAAACCAAACATATCAAGAGAGTATAGCGGAAGCATTATAACAAGATCATATAACATGTAATTAATTAATCAATAATAAATAGTAAACATACCTTTGTGATTCTAGCCCGAACAAGAATCAATATGCAATCTTCAAATTATGAACCCTAATTAGGGTTTATGTGGATTATAAGAATTACCCCTTACCTCTTTTGTAATTCAATCCAAGAATCAAACAATAGTGTGTTTGAATCGTGTTCTTGTACACACGTACTAATTCAAGTAAAAGTTTATGCAAGTAAATTAAACACAAAACCTTTTAACTTTATAAAAATCGAAACCCTTATGGGTAATAAAGATGGATCGATTTTGAGGACAAGATGAGAGAAAGAAAACACCTATTATGTGTGTACAGGTTATGAGAAAACAATAACCCATGAGGTGTTTATATACTTGAGATAACTTGGAGTCCAAGGCACAAAGGAGGTGGAACTCCTTCTAGAACATTCTTGACCTTTCAATTATTCACAAGTATTACTTTCCTAATCTTCGTCTAACGGTCGTTAGCCATTCTCCGTTAAATACTAACAGTCGTTACTAGTTTTGTGTTTATTAATAATTATATATAACATTTATAAATAATTATTCTTTTACTCTTCATACGTAAAGTGTGCAATCCCACGATCTCGAGTTCGATCCTAACATACGACTACTAAAATAATGTCCATAATCTAACAGCTCCCACTTGGACATATTTTAATAGTGTAATCACATCAGTTAGCGTCTTGCAACACGCCGATGCCTCTAGTATAATCTCGAGTAAGGCTCCTGGACAAACCTTTTAATGATTTCTCATTATTATTATCCTTTTGTTTCTAATACCACGTTAATAAGGATATGGATTAAAGTCATTCCTTAATTAACCATTCTGTTTCTCGTTGTTTATGATTGATCAAGATTACCAAATCTTCTAAACATATTCAGGGGAGATCTTGGGTGCGGCCGCACATGCATCTTACCAACCCTACGAGGGGCCCAGCAGTATTAAACTCCAAAAATAAATTTGAAGGAACAAATTCTATCTTGACTACAAGCAAAACCCAGAAACTTTGTAACATTTCCGAAAATAACCCTTATGACTACCAGTTACGTATAACGTTAAGTTGTTCCACAGAAATGTACTACATTCATGACACTTATCTTGCATCTCAAGTCTGAGGATAACTGTTAGGAATACAAATATTCCTGTAAAAGTCTCAGTCACCTAATGATTGTAATAGCATTAAGTTAGCTCGTAGTTAGTTTGTTTATTAGTTAACTAGTATTAGTTTAAGTAACACCGTGGAAGAAGGACGGGTCTTCACCCACTGTATGCCTGTTCCACAGCCCGGGAGTGGGCGTTTTATTGTAAGTATAAATACCCCTCTCCACATGTAGAGAGGGTTGGACCTTCACTTAATCTCAATCTAATATTTCCTTTTTCTCTCAAGGTTCCTTTCTTTCTTCCCCTCCTCCTCACTTCACTAACGCCACATAAACACAAGATCATACATGTTTCCAACATAGTTAGTATTCTACAATTGGTATCAAGAGCCAAGGTTTCATCTTAGGGCCTTGTAGAATCGAATTTGATGATGTTTTGTGTGGTTTTGTGAGTTTGAAGTCACTTTCTTGGAAAACATCTTGGTTTAATCTTTCTAGTGTTGTTATACATGTTAGTGATGTACTTTTATGTTCATTAGTGTTTGTAGATCATTGTGGTTTAGTTTGTGTTACCATTTCCTTAATCTATTTGAAGTTTGGAGAAGATTTTGGGCGAATTTCTATATTGCGGTTAAGTCTACTGTTCCATTGCTACGTTGCGTTTAGTTTCTAAAATCTGTGGTTAGTTTGACTGCGAGTACTATTTTAGGAATACAAACAAAACGCAAGGATAGTGACAGTTTTGGACCATTGTCACTGCGATTAGTTGTCCGCGGTTAGTCATTTGCGGTTAACTATTCTGCGGTTGGGAGTTTCCTGCGGTTTGGTACTTTCTGCGGTTTGTGTCCTGCGGTTAGTATCCTTGGTTTGCGGTTTACTTAGGTTGCGATTAGATCATTCTGCGGTTGGGATTTTTCTGCGGTTTGGTATTTTCTGTGGTTAGTGTCCTGCGGTTAGTGTCTTGCGATTAGTGTTTACTGTGGTTTACTTGTCTGCGGTTTACTATCTCTGCGGTTAGGTCAAGTTGCGGTTAAACTTTCCTGCGACTAGTACCCTACATTGCGAGTATCTCCCACTTTGTGGTTTGGTAATTTCTATTTTGTGATGTCGACATCTTCTGATGACATTCAAGCTGCGGGGTCTGACACCCGACCTCCGATGTTGGACAGAACTGACTATGAATCATGGGCACAAAGGATTCGTCTTTACTGTCTGGGTAAAGAAAATGGGGTTAACATCTTGAAATCCATCGATGAGGGACCCTTTCAAATGGGTACTACTAGAGACACGGTTGCAACAACTGATCAACAACCGGCCGTATTTGGTCCTGATAGACCTCGCACTTACAATGAGCTGTCTGATGAAGAAAAGAAACGCTATGATGCCGACATCAGAGCATCGAATATCGTCATTCAAGGGCTTCCCAAAGATGTCTACAAACTTATCAACTACAACACTGAAGCAAAGGCGGTTTGGGATAATGTCAAAATGCTTCTTGCAGGGTCTGAGTTAACTAAAGAAGATCGTGAGTCTCAGCTATACGATGAATTTGACCATTTCAAAATGAACCCAGGTGAAAGCATCACTGACTATTACGTCAGATTTCATAAGTTGGTCAATGATATGAGAGCCATCAAGATGACAATGCCCAATATACAGCTTAATTCCAAATTCGTGAATAACATGGCACCAGAATGGGATAGGTTTGTCACAGCCAATGTTATAAATGGCGTGAGGCGTGGCGTGGCGGCAAGGCCACGCCTCAAGCCTTACGCGCCATGGCGAAGCCATGGCGTTTTTTGCGGCGTGATTAAGGCGGCGAAAAAATATTTATATATTTATCATTTATGTTATAATATCATATTTTATATACATATCGAGTTTACAAAAGGTGAGTTTACAAAAGGTGAACTTACAAAAAGTGATATGCATAAGAAATAAAGTGAAAATTTGAACTATGTTTAGAAATTACTAGGCCCAAAATTTAAGCCCACATCATCCCCTTCTAAAAATGGCGCCACGCCATACGATAAGGCGCGCCTTGGCACGCCTTTTCGCGCCTTATTCCACGCCTTTTCACACGACGCCTAGACTTCACGCCTTGGTCCATTTCGTGGCGCCGAGGCCACGCCTCGCGCCTTGGCGACGCCTTGGCGGCGCCTTGGCGCGCCTTTTAGAACACTGGTCACAGCTGTTAAGCTCAACAAAGGTCTCAGGCATACCAATCATGAACAACTCTATGCATATCTCCAACAACATGAGAAACATGCTGCTTATGATCGGCTAATGCGAGAAAAGCTCAATCCGTCAGCAACAAATGAATCTCTTGCTTTTGTTTCCAATGTTCAACAACCTAATCAAACCTCAAATGATCAATCTCAACCATCACAACCATACTCCAGGTCTACCCCAACCAATAGTCAATCATCAACTCCCTTACCATCTGCTTTGAATACACAACTTGATTCTGGGTATTCTCACACTGACATGATGATTGATAATCTCTCCAACCAAGTTTCTCTACTCGTCCAACAGTTCAGGGTTGCACTTCCATCTACTAACAACCAACTTAGGATCTCATCTAATCCACGTAATCAGGCAGTCATTGAAGATGGTCGGGTGGTGGTGCAGAATGTGCAGGGAAGACAGAACTTCAACCAAAGAAATGCTGGTAGAGAGAATGGGCAGTACAGAGTTGGGAATGCTCTTCAAGCACAAGCTAAGCAGCCTAAATGCTATAACTGCGGAGGGTTGGGCCATATTGCTAGGAATTGCACTCTCCCAAAACGTCCTCAAAACTCTGAGTACTTCAAGGACAAGATGTTGCTGATGCAGGCACAAGAAAATGGGACGGTGTTGGATGAAGAAGCTCAGCTCTTTCTGGCTGGTAATGATGGGAACACCTTTGATGCTGATGTGGATGATCAGCCTGTTCAGGATATGGCTCTTAATGACCCGAATATCTTTCAAGTTGAAGAGTGTGATGCATTTGACTCAGACGTGGATGACGAACCTACTGCTCAAACCATTTTCATGGCTAATCTGTCTGCAGTTGCATCCTCTTCACAGCATCCTGATTCATCCATCACATCTGCTATCTCTGAGGTACCAACATCTCCTAATCATGATCTGAATAATCCTACAACTGTACAGGGGGCATGTGACTCTATACAACTCAAGAATATTGTCAACAAAAACGTCATTGATATGGGTAATACCAATAATATCCCATATGAAATGTATGTGAATGACAATGGACCGCCAGTTGTACCAAGTGACATGCCGTCTATTGACTCTAGTGAACATGAGGTACATGAGCACATGATATACAACCCTGATGATTCCTTGATCACTAGAATTAAAACCCTTAAGGATCAAGTGAATATTTATGAGCAGCGTGCAAAGTTTGAGCTGAATGAACGTGAGCAGAAAATGGAATGGCAACTGCGTACTTACATATCTGAAAACAATTCCAAACAAGAAGCATTGAAAAGGGAACTAGTTTCTTTAAAAAACCAATTGGATCAAACCGTCAAACAAAAACAAGACTTTCAAAAAGGTTTGACTTCAATCAAACTCGAATTTAAAGATAAAGAAACTAAACTTCTAAATGATTTCTCAAAACTCAAAATGTTGAAAAATAAATTGGAAGATAAGTTGTACACACAGGGCCAAACCATTCAATCTGCTCAAATGATGCAAAACCATAGGAAACTAAGTGATGAATTTAGTGAACAGGATGCCTCCAAGCCCAAAGCAAGATACCTTAGAATTGGTTTAGGTGCACAACCTGCATTATATGATGCAAACACTATGCTTGAACCTAACCATGCCCCTCCGGATACTCGATCCTATGACCACATTAATGAGGCGGAGGATAGAACTAGGGTAAAACTTGTTGAACGATTAAAGGATCCCAAATGCATTGCTAAGAATATTGTGTTTCACTATGACTATGCGAATGACAACCACTTTGCCATTTTTGTTCCTCAAAAGAAAATTCTTCCTGACAAAGTTTTTTGGAATATAGACATTGAGAAAATGCAAGCTGAAAGAGTTGTAGGTAACACACGCACTATGTTTAGAATTGCTGACCCAACCATTTACCCCCTGAACACACCCATACCTAGTACCATTTACACTTCCCACACAGTGTAACACTCTAATTGGGTTGTATGTTCTAGGTCAATTGTTTAACGACTTTGAGAAAACCTGTAAAATAAGAATTACACCTACAGGGATTACAGAAGGGGAAAGGGGTTTTAAGCAAACAAAACAGTGTTACCTAACTGAAGTTATGCCATTTTTTAAACTTCTCAAAGAACATTTTGAGGGCCTTAAAAACACCATTAATGATGATGTGACTCAAATGAAAAAGGTCTTTGATGAAGTGGAAAGTGAGGGTAACCAATTAGCTATTGATCTCAAATACAGTGAAATTGACAGGAAAAACATTCTCATCATGAATGAAAATTTGCTTGCAAATTGTATTGCAAAAGATGTGTTTTATACTGTTACCGACTCAGCACTATTTGCTCGACAATTTCATGAAATGTCGGTTACTTTGAATGTCTTCCAGAATCGTGTAATTGAGCTTGAGGGGGAGAATTACAAACTTACTGAAAAAATTCAAAACGACGACCATGATAACATGGTCAGGAATTTCTCAAAACTAGAAGTTGATAATCTGAACCTACAATTAAAATATCAACATCTAGAAGAAAGCATAAAAATATCAAATGCCAAGACATCTTCGGATGCTCCTGAGTTTGACACATGTTTTGAATTAGCCAAAAAGGATGAAGTTATTCAAGCTCACTCAAACACGATTCGGAAATTGAAGGTCCAAATTGCACAACTAAAATCGAACAAAAGCAATGTGACCAATACCAACTACCAGAAGTCGATAGATTCTCAAAACTTTCAGAAACAGGGCATGATCAATGAATTACAACATGAAAATGAGTGGCTTCGTGCTGAAATGTCTAACGCTAAACAACGTTACAAAGAATTGTTTGAGTTCATTAAAATAACACGTGACCAAAACAATGAACGAGTCACTTCTTCGTTAAATGAAATTGAGAATCTAAAGACTATGGTGAAGGGTAAAATGCCCGTCGTTTCATGTGATCATGCAATTTCCAATGTACATGCTTGTAAGAAATATGCGTGCGATGCTGTGAATGTCTCTCTTCCCCTTAGGAACAATAAGTTAGTTCATAACAACTATCTTAGAAATCTTAAGGATTGTCTCGCCATACTTAGAGAAACCATTGAAGATGAGAGGACATCTAAACCACTTGATGATGTTATTATTGGTGCTTGCTTCCTCACTAATAGAGCCCAAGAATTATTAGAATATGCTATAGGATCATGCCCCAAGAATGATAACAAGTCGGATAGGACATTTGCATTGCACCCTAACAGTGGCAACAAACATGTTACATTTGATTTTCCCCAAACCATGTCACAATCTACCATCGTGATCACCGATAAACAAGTAGCAACTAATCAGACTAATGTTCCCATCATTGCTTCTACAGGAGTAAAAGGTGTATCTAATGCTAGCAAGTCACAGCCTAAGTGCAATACAAAGAATGATAGGACTTTGCCGGCTAAGAGTACACTTATGAAGGAAGTAGAAGAATCATCTAGGAACAATAAAGTTATGCTTAGTGAAAGGAATCGAGTTGATTCAAACATTTGTGTTAACAATGATGTAATTAATTCGAATTCTAGTGCTATTTGTAAGACTTGTAACAAATGCTTATTTTATGGCAATCATGATGCTTGTGTTGTGTCCTTTCTTAAATCCACTATGAAATCTCCAGTTATGAATGTCTCTAGTGTCAAACGGGTTAAACAAGTATGGAATGAAACAGGAAAAGTGTTCACTAATGTTGGTTATCAATAGAAACCTACTGGAAGGAAATTCACTCTAAGGGAAAAGTGCCCAATGACTAGGATCACTAACTCCAAAGTTGTGCCTATTAGGAAGTGGAGACCTACTGGTAGACTGTTCCCAATAGAAGCACTTAGTACCACTCCTAGTTCTAGTGCATCAAAATGTGAACATTCCAGTGAGATATCTATAACATATGATAATCCAATATTTGTATGTGCTAACCCAACGAACCCCAAATGTTTGTCGGGCTCCAGCTTTTTCAGTTATCCACGATTGTCTGGTTTCAAATGCAGGTCGTACAAATCGTCCTTTGGTATTTGGACTCAGGCTGCTCAAAACATATGACTGGAGATCGCTCGCGGCTCAAGAATTTCGTGGAAAAGTTTATTGGTACGGTTAGATTTGGGAATGACCATTTTGGGTCTATAATGGGTTATGGTGATTATGTCTTTGGAGACAGTGTGATATCCAGAGTTTACTATATGGAAGGACTTAGGCACAATCTATTTTCAGTTGGTCAATTATGTGATTCAGATCTCGAAGTTGCTTTCAGAAAGCACACCTGTTTTGTTAGAGAATTAGATGGTGTTGATCTTCTCAAGGGGAGTCGGGGCACTAATCTTTATAGCATCTCCATCGAAGACATGCTACGGTCCTCTCCAATTTGCCTGCTCTCTAAAGCCTCCAAGAACAAATCATGGTTGTGGCATCGTCGTTTAAACCATTTGAACTTCGGTACCATCAATGAACTTACACGTAAGGATCTTGTTCGAGGCTTGCCCAGACTTAAGTATGAAAAAGACCATTTATGTTCCACTTGTCAAATGGGCAAGAGCAAAAATCACACCCATAAACCCAAGACTGTCAATTCAATCATGGAAGTTCTTCATACTCTTCACATGGATCTCTGTGGACCAATGAGGATTCAAAGTATCAATGGAAAGAAATATGTGCTGGTTATTGTTGATGATTACTCTCGATTCACGTGGGTAAAGTTTCTACGATCAAAAGATGAAGCTCCGGAAACCATCATCAAACTCATCAAGATGTTGCAAGTTCGCCTCAACAAAACAGTTAGATTCATTCGTACTGATAATGGAACAGAGTTTGTAAACAAACAACTTACTCAATTTTATGAAGGTGTCGGCATCAGTCATCAAAAGAGCATTCCACGTACTCCTCAACAAAATGGAGTTGTTGAAAGACGCAATCGCACCTTAGTTGAAGCTGCAAGGACTATGCTCATCTTCTCTAAAGCTCCTATGTTTCTTTGGGCTGAGGCAATTGCCACCGCATGTTACACACAGAACCGATCCTTGATACATCCTCTCCACTGCAAGACTCCCTATGAACTGGTTCATGGCAGAAAACCTGATCTTTCGTTTCTTCGAGTTTTTGGTGCACTTTGCTATCCAACTAATGACAGTGAAGACCTTGGGAAACTCAAGGCCAAGGCCGACATTGGATTCTTCGTTGGCTATGCTCCAGAGCGAAAGGGGTACCGAATCTACAACAAACGTACCAGAGACATAATGGAAACAATCCACGTTACTTTCGATGAGCTGACTGAGCAACCGGTTCCTGGACAATCCAGTTCTGGACCCGTACCTAACCTTTTGTCGCATGGACCAATTAGTTCCAGGCTTGTACAGAATCCCATTCCTGCTGCTCCTTTTGTACCTCCTACAAGTGAAGATTGGAAGAAACTGTTTGACCCAATGTTTGATGAATACTTTGAACCTCAACAGATGAATGCTCATGAAGCTACAGTGGTTCAACCACCAGCTGGGGTGGTGAATATTCAAGTTGACAATAACGGCCCATCCACTTCATTGTCATGGGATTCTGAAGCCCCCACCATCAGTCAATCGGTTAGCACTTCCAATGTCCAACCTTCATCTGAAGTAAATCCTTTTGCTCCACCTGATAATGAGTCATTTGTTAACATCTTTGCCCTTGAATCTTCAAATGATGCAACATCCTCCGACGAATCTAACACAGCTACCTCAGTTCCCTATTCTCAACCCCATAAATACCTTAGAAAATGGACCAATGATCATCCTATAGACAACATTATTGGAAACCCTTCGCGTCCAGTATCTACCCGCAAGCAACTTGCAACCGACGCATTGTGGTGCTTCTTCAATTCTGTCCTCTCTAAAGCAGAACCAAAAAGCGTCAAGGATGCAATGTCCAAACACTCATGGTTCACTGCAATGGTGGACGAGATTCATGAGTTTGACCGACTGGATGTGTGGGAATTAGTACCACCTCCCGAATGTACTATGATCATTGCTCTCAAATGGATATTCAAGGTTAAACTTGATGAGCATGGAGATGTATTGAAAAACAAAGCTAGGCTTGTGGCAAAATGATATCGACAAGAAGAAGGTATAGACTTTGAAGAATCCTTCGCACCTGTTGCTAGAATTGAAGCCATAAGAATATTTCTCGCAAATGCTGCAAGTCAAAACATGGTGGTTTATCAAATGGATGTCAAGACTGCATTCTTAAATGGCGATCTAAAAGAGGTGGTGTACGTATCTCAACCCGAAGGTTTTGTGGATCCAGAACGCCCTAATCATGTGTATCGATTAAAGAAGGCTCTCTATGGGCTTAAACAAGCACCTAGGGCGTGGTACGACACCTTGTCTAAATTTCTTCTGGCTAACAAATTTTCCAAAGGCGTTGTTGATCCTACACTCTTTACCAGAAAAACGGGCAAGAACCTTCTGCATGTACATATCTATGTTGATGACATCATCTTTGCCTCCTCTGATCCCACAGAATGTGATCGTTTCTCCCAAGAGATGAGCTCCGAATTCCAAGTGTCTATGATGGGTCAAATGTCATTCTTTCTAGGACTGCAAATTTCTCAAAATCCCAATGGCATCTTCATCAATCAATCCAAATACGCCAATGAAATTTTGAAGAAATTTGGATTCGACTCCTGTGATTCAGTTGATACTCCTATGATTGAAAGATCAAAGCTAGATGAAGATGATGTGGGAATTCCGGTCGAACAAACCATGTATCGAAGCATGATTGGCTTGTTAATGTATCTTACCGCAAGCAGACCTGACCTTCTATTTGCAGTTTGCACATGTGCTCGGTATCAATCCACACCCACCAAGAAACATCTGGAAGCTGTCAAAAGAGTCTTTCAATACCTTAAAGGAACAATCCACATGGGCCTTTGGTACCCTAAGGAAACTTCTATGGCTCTCACAGCATATTCTGATGCTGATCATGCGGGATGTCAAGACACTCGTCGCAGTACATCTGGAGGTGCACAATTTTTGGGGAATAAGCTAGTCAGTTGGTCATCAAAGAAATAAATGAGTACATCTACCTCCTCCACTGAAGCTGAATACATTGCCATGTCATCGTGCTGTGCTCAAATCTTATGGATGCGATCTCAACTTTCAGACTATGGCTTCATATGCAACAAGATTCCCATGTACTGTGACAACAAAAGTGCAATTGCACTCTGCTGCAACAATGTCCAGCATTCTAGGACTAAGCATATTGACATTCGACATCACTTCATCAGGGAGCAAGTTGAGAAAGGAATTGTGGAACTTTACTTCGTGAGGACTAAGTTCCAGCTAGCCGATATCTTCACCAAAGCACTTTCTAGGGAACGTTTTCACTTCATTCTCCCACGCCTTGGTATGAAGAGTCTCACGCCTGAGGATCTCATTTGTCTTCAGGAAGATCAAGAGGAGTAAAGGGGTTGCTTCACATATCCTTTGTATATAATATTAACACAAAATGTATATAGATATAAAAAAAAAAAAAAAAAAAAAAAAAAAAAAAAAAAACCCCCATAAAAATCAGAAAATTAGAAAATACCAAAAATAGTTTTTTAAGGCATGTCTTCTGGCATCGATAACATTTACGGTCCTAGAAATGTCATTCAATAATGACACGGGTCTTTAAATGAAGTTCGAACAGAAGTTCAAAAGGTTTTTTTTTCAAAACATGCCTAAATGGCTTGTAGTCATTTCAGGCTGCAACCTTCACTTCAAAAATATGGTTTGCTATTACTTCAGATAGCAACCCGCTTTTCAAAATGGGGAAAACACGTCGCCAAAAAGACGGTTGAAATAATGTACGTTTCAGTGCATTATTTCTTGATAAAGAAGAGAAGTCTTCTTTTTATCGCCAAATACTTTCCCTTCTATGATTTTTCCGGAGAGTATTTGTGCAAAACTTGGTGGTACCATGAGATTTTGAATGAAAATCAAATTGAATCTAAATCTTTGATAAAAAATTTTCACTCAATCAATGACATCACATATTTATGTTTTAAACATCTGTCATTGATTGAGGGGGAGAATGATTTTCAAATTTTTTTTTATGTATCATCAAAACTCCCCACTTTGTACAAAAACAACAATACGATTTGTGATGGTTATGTGTCAGAATGAGTTAAATTTCAAAGAGTTTTCGTTAAAACTTCAAATCTTTCGTAAACTCATCAAATATGACACATATCAACCTCCCTCACAGATTGAGGGGGAGCAAGAAAAAGTTCCTTTTTATCAGAAAATATTAAAATTGACCGCATTTCTCTCCCAAAATGCTCTCTTAATTATTTAAATCAATTGAGATCAAAAATCTCGAAAGGTTTGAAATTTTTGATCGGGGGAGAGAATGTGATTTAAATAAGAAATCTGATAATCAAATGTGATCTTTTCGACTCAATAATAGGCTCCCACATATGTGCTAAACACTTTCGAATATCGATGCATATATTGTGGGGGAGCGAAAGGCGTTTGTGGAAGCAATACCTAAGACCGACCATTTACTTTAATGCACGGAGTTATAAGGTTGGTTAAGGTTAGGTATAAGTTCCCATGATCCACCAGAACTGGAAGGATCTTCCTAGGGACAATCCATAGATAGATTAGAAGTCCTTAGGAATGATTGAAAAAAGGAGTAAAGTGAGAAAGGGAAGAGTGCGGACTGAGATAGAGCTAGGACTGGAACAAACCCAACAAGGTTCTAGTGGTGAAGTCTCGGTAAGCACTGAAGGGGTTGAAGAATTAAAAAGAATTGAAATGAGAAAGGGTGAAAAGAAATAGCCCTCCAAATATTCAACCTTAGGGCAGAAACCGGGTTCAATTCATAATCTATTAGTGGTTACTAAGGTAATACTAGTATTGAAGACAAGACGTCATGGACCCAGTGACGCACTGCACTAAACTTCCCAACCACTCAAGTTCTCTTAAAAGAGCTTGTTTCATTCTCACGGGGAACCCTGTGCAATGTGTCGACCGCTCATTGCGAGCTATGTTGATACCTAAACAGGAGACGCCTCCCCAGTCTCCAGAAGCGGATCAAAACGCACTATTGAGTCTAGAGCCATGAGATCATCCATAAATCTCGATATGACACATTCCTAATATGCTTATTGTTTCACACAATGTGGAAAATAAGATAAAATATCTAGAGTCCTACGCATTATCCTTGTGGTATTGCCAGAACATCTGAGTGATATGAAAATATTCACAATGAAGATGGAAATCCTTCTAGAGCGAACATCACTCAAGCTCTTGGTAGGTGACATGTGAGATCCATCTTGGATCAATGATCAAGTGACAATTGGAAAGCAACAATGGTGAGATTCAAAATTGAATCAAACTTGTTCCAGGATATGGATTGACGGATACTTTTGCTAAAACCTCTCAATGTGCTCACGAACTAATCTTTCGAGCACATTGATTGTGTACAATATCTTTCAAACAAAAGTATTTTTGATGGAAATGTGATTCTAAATACAAAACTCTCGTTGTGTCTAAAAATGTTTATAACAGGACACACGAGTGATTTCTATAAATCTATTTCTCATCAATCCGTGAATATTCATTCACCGATTCACTCTATCGTGCTGTCTGCTTTGAGACGTTCCGGTATGAGAACATGCTAAGTATGAAGATTCCAAAGTGGATTCTTTGGAAAATTCATTACTACAAGCTGGAAATTCCTGTCAAGGAGAGTCTTCTTTAAAAGAGACTCTACCTGATCACAGGTCGGTTTTCACAAAACCGGAGGGTAGTCTGTCCTCGCAGAACGAATGACAAAGCCATGTTCGTTCTCTATCTTTATTGCTAACTGTTTTATTTCAGGGACACATATAAAGATGGCGTTGATGGCTCTAGTTTCCAACTGAATCGGGTCAATCCATACATCATGCTCACACATCCTCCACCCTATCAATGAAGATGAAAGACTTGCTACAACAAAATGTTGAGAGACTTATAACAACGTTTCCGCAACTCTGATGAAAAAGCCTCCGGATTCACAAACTCCAATGCAACGTCTCCAGATACAGAAGGGTGTGAGCATGATGGTCCTTTGTCACTACATCACATGAAGGCAATACAACTATGGATGAGCTTGGAGATTTACTTTGGCTGATGATCTCAAAGAAGCTCAAAGATCACATATCTCAAAGGAATTCAAATCACAAGTTCGCTTGCTTGAAGTACGAAGTGTGTTGTAAAGTGCAGAATCAGATCATACGAGCTACAAAGACTAAAGAATGCTTAAAGACCAAAGATCTTAATTTCAAAGGTGACCTTGCTTAGGGGGAGATTGTTAGGAATACAAATATTCCTGTAAAAGTCTCGGTCACCTAATGATTGTAATAGCATTAAGTTAGCTCGTAGTTAGTTTGTTTATTAGTTAACTAGTATTAGTTTAAGTAACATCGTGGAAGAAGGACGGGTCTTCACCCACTGTATGCCTGATCCACAGCCCGGGAGTGGGCGTTTTATTGTAAGTATAAATACCCCTCTCCACATGTGGAGAGGGTTGGACCTTCACTTAATCTCAATCTAATATTTCCTTTTTCTCTCAAGGTTCCTTTCTTTCTTCCCCTCCTCCTCACTTCACTAACGCCACATAAACACAAGATCATACATGTTTCCAACATAGTTAGTATTCTACAATAACTTCTCATGATTTACTTAATAACAAATCCATAAAGTAACATCATGTAGTTGGGATAAGTCCTATATTCGGTATCATTGAATATCATCTGAAATGACATGACTACGCATCAATATACTTAAGTATATTATACCAACCTTCAGATTTGTCTTGATTTAATAATATTCCCATATTATTAACTGACAACGGACAATTTAGAATAACATTTATTCATGGATTAAACATACAAATATAGGATACAATATATTATAAATTAAACATACCATGTATTTCAATTTATTATAATAATTGTTTAACATCCCTTATCCAAATACTAAATAGATCAATGCATGATAACTCTTGTTGATGAATTATGTCTCAAGTAATGACATTCCTACTTGTTGACAAAACATAAATCATCCAACTTTGATCTATCGGAATTTTAAGAATACTTATTTCAAGAATTCAACTAGTGAAGTTCTTGTATGTGCATACACAACTATTTTGACAATGCCACATTATATTTCATAAAATGTGTGTCATCCTTAACCACCAATTTATGATAATCAAACTTCCAAACATTTTAAAGTTTAAATTATTCTTATTCTCTTAATGTATAATGCAACTATGCTTTTAGTAAGCACAACTAGTATATATAGTCAAGGATGAAATCCTTACCATGACTAGTATTGAGTGTCACCTCAATTTCATTAGCATCATTGTATGTAACAACAATATGCTATTAAAACTTCTCGTAAACATTAATATCTATTGTGTAATATTTGATGCCCTTTAAACTTTCAAGTTTGTTGGCTATAACAATTTTCACAACAATTGAAAAATTGTTTATCTATAGAATTTGGAAGCTGTTCCAGATTTAGGATGTAATTCTATAATCAAACATATTCCTTTTAGAATATTACACAAGTTATCTAATAACTTTTAATTAGATATTAATATTGCCAAATCATCTTGTAATCAAGCATAATACAACAAAACATGATGTACATGAAAAATCTTTGAGTCATACTTAGATTTCATTCATGTCATACATATCTATTTAGACTTTCTAAATAATATATCATGTTATATTCGATTTATTTACCGTACATGTTTCAACAATAAACATTGATTCCAGGGTTATATGTCTTATTTTCTAAATCTTACAAGTAAAGTTTCATTCCAAACTAATAGTTAACTTTTAACTTATATGAAATGTTACTTTTATATGTTCCACAACATATATGATTTAAGAATTTAAACATAATTCTCCCACTAGCTTTTAGGAATACTTAGAAATTATCTTATTTCAATTATAAATCAAAACATGGATTTAAACATAAGAGTAATCTTCTAGATGCATGCATTTATCCATCCATGGATTATTGCACTTTGTACACTTCTAAAGATTTATTTCAATTCATAAACTCCTTTTGATTACTTATCTTCCTCGCTCAAGTAATCACTCAAGAAAGAGTTTTGATATTCCATTGTCAATTTCATATAAATGAAACTAAATATGTGATGCGTGGGAATCGCAACAGGCTTTATCTCTCGAGGGATCTCGAGAAGCTTACAACCCCCACCAGGCAGTGTACCTGATCGTTGTAGTATAGTATAGTGACAAGTACCGGGGGATTGATCGTTCAGCTTAGGAATAGTGTCGCTAGGATTAGAAAGCCTAAATACTAGTTCTAAAGGTGAGGGATGATTATTTTTGTGTTTTTATATTTTTATGAAAGCAAGTAAAATCTCGGGTTTTGAAAGAGTGGGCGGAATTAGTTGCTATTTAACTAACCCAAAACTAAGATGCAATCAAAATAAAATACTAAAAATGAAAATAAACTAATTAAACTAAAGTTGTGAGCAGTAATTGGAGAAAATGTGTTTACTTAGATTTCACTACTCCCTAGATATCTTTTACACGTTAATTACTTGTTATAATTGCATGGATGACGGATCGTATTCCTTAATACCATTCATGGGGTGGCATACATAACTCCCCAATTCTATGAGCTCTTATCTCCTCCTACACCATGCCCAGCACAACTATAGGGATTGTCAACAGTGGCTCATGCATTAAATACAACCAATAAAGACCTAGTACGCCTCGGTTCATGTTTCTTAAGACGTTCAAGCATGTTACCATTTGGAGATCTGCCAGTTTTCTTAAGCCTAACATATAAATCATTCATTCAAGACAAGAATAAACAAGTAATCAACACATAATCAATATCTAGGTTTCATTAGATCTAAGCAAACACAAAAGAGATCTAGCCTAGCATGATAGAATTAAGACAAGAACAAGATATAGACAACCAACACATAGACATATTGATTGAATTAGAAGAACACTTATCTTTATTAATCATGCAAGGTATCAAGGGGTTGGAACCCTTGAAAAACCTGTAAAGTCACACCAAAATCGTCTTTAGGGTTTCTCCCAAAACTTCTCTCTTTAAATGTGAAAAACTAGAAAACTATATATAGGAAAATAGGGATGACGGCGTCAAGAACAAAGGTGTGACGCCGTCATATCGCCGTCAAATACTTCCTCGGACGGCCTTGATCTACTTCTGACGCCGTCAAGGCCTAGGCCGTCACACAAATTACTCTTGACGCCCTGTGTGTGACGCCGTCATCAACTACGGATTTTAATTCTTGGGGTTTTGACGCCGTCAGGAAAACTCTTGACGCCTTCATGAACTCTCGGATTTTATTATTGAGGTTTGACGCCGTCAGGAAATTACTCTTGACGCCGTCACCTACTGTTCCCAGCATGGAAAATTGAGACTTTGCCGTTTTCTTCACTTTTATGCTCCAAAAACGTCCAAAATGGCTTCTTTTCCAGAATTCACTCTCCAAGTACCTAAAATCACAAAAGGAACGATTTAGGGCAATATTTGATCAAATAAATTCGGATTCGGGTTTAAATGACCCCTTAAAAACGGATCATTTTTCGCCTCATCATATACCCTTACACTTGAGATTTGCTTGTCCTCAAGCAAATGCGCTTTTATTCTACTCAAAAGACAAGTTAAGGGTCATTTAACACTAATATAAAAGTAATTATAACAAATAATCGTTCCACTAAAGACCAAAGACAAGCACGGAGGTCATATACAAGTACCTCACAAATAGTGTTTAGATACTCACATCTCTCGGGTGTAATAAAGTGTAAATTACAATATGGAAACGGAAGATATCTCTCACTACCTGTCATAGCAAAATAGTTTACCATAGGCTTGGGAAAGGATCAAACCTCCACCACATGGCGTAAGCACATAGGATAAACTATCAAAGAGGTCTTTTAAAGGGTTGTAACGTTAGGTATAGGGATATGAATTACACGGTTTTGTTGGATAAATGAAGTTTTACTGGTGGCGAGTTAACAATCTTGGTTAATTACATGTACAATATGGCGTTGCTAAGCCAAGACTAGACTCGACTTAAGCTAATAAATGAAAAATAACAAAAACATAAAATAAACATAGAATGAAAAGAGATGGTAGTCCGTATGTTTTTTTTTTTCTTTTTTTTTTCTTTTTCTTGATTTTTCGATTTTTTTTTTTTTTTTTTTTTTTTTTTTTGCATACACTCTTACCCTACCATCCAAAATAATACATCATAGGGAATGAACATTCCCCTTACACTTGAATCTTTACATACTTTACAATTAACTAAACTAATGACTCGAATTAAGAAAATCAAAACACTTGGAGCACTTTTAAGATTAACGCACATATGGGGATAATAAATGATGTTCTTCCCCATTACTCCATAAAATAAGTACTTACCCATGAGTCCCAATCGTCCCAAAACAATATGTACAAGGATATGACTCGACTTAGCAACCATGTAATCAATTAGAAAGTTAACTTAGGGTTTAACAAATAACAATAATGCACTAAAGATGAGCGCATACACGGAAGGCTAAGGCGATTTGGGTGTACATTTAAGTGGGGTGTAACAAATTCTTCCTTTAAGTAAAATGCTTAAAGTTAGAAACGAAAAGATAGGCTCGGAGGGGTGTACTAGGGGTTTCGTGTACTAAAAATGAGTACAACGCTAAGGGTGTGGGAAAAATTAGTTGACTTAACTAGCCAAGTAGTATGACTTAAATGGTCAAGTAATTATGATACGGGTTTAACACAAGGGTGATCCTAATGCCTCTTATCATGTAGTAAATCCTACTACACGAATGTAGTCTCACTAGTGGTCTCGGGATGCATCACTAACGCAAGTTCTAGAATCTAAATGCTACCGGTACACTCATAAGCACTAATAGTAAATGCTTTTCCTATCAAATCTAAAGGCGAACCTCACATATTTGGGTGGAAAATTTTTCTGAATATACGGTTATGTGCTAGTCATACAATCTCCTATCCATGAGACGCTTGCTATGGCTAAAGTTTCACTCCTAAATGTTGTAAAAAATTTTAAATTTGGCGCTAAAATTACACTAACAAGTATTTCTCATAGTTTTATTACACATCTACTATCAAACAAAACAAACTCAAGCGAAAGTGCATATGTAAGGTATCATCTTTTTACCCTCCCCTTACACTTAAGATGAACATTGTCCCCAATGTTCAAGTAAAGAATGTAAAAGTGAAAAAGTAAAGAGAATGAAATCAAATACTCCCCTGATTCGCTCGGTATGGATTATAGGTTGGCCAGATTAGATCTTCCTCCAAGAAAATGAACAATCAAAGCTTCCCTTCCAGAATATAAATCATCTCTTTGTCGAACATAACCTGTAAATCCTGACAAAAATAGACAAGACAACCTCGCGTAAAATCGGCGGCATCCTATATAAGTTACTAAATCCTAGAAAACAAAGTAAGATATAATGCTTGTGGAATGAAGTTTGCAGATTTCCTGGAGATTATAAAACTTAATAATTCACAAAAAACCATAAGACTCCGTTAGAAAAACAAAACCGGTAAAATTTTCAGATTTTAACTCCTGACGCCGTCAAGAGTAAACCTCTGACGCCGTCAGAATGGACCTGCAGAAATTCTTATAGACAGCATCTTAACCATTCATATCATGTATACTTTACCCAATTACATATTTGATAATGTATCATAATGATTATCAGGTTTACAATAATCCTGTAAATCATAGCCCTCAGCATATTAATCAAATATCTGAGATATATTACTATTCTATGAATGATAATTCCATCATCTTGAGATTTAACATTTAAATGTCAAACTTTATTATCATGTTGAGATTTAACATTCAAATGTCAAACTTCATCATGATACTTAATAGTGTATTTTTAGAAGATTATGTATATTGTAATTTTATCTTTTAAAGATCAAAACTCTCACTTGCTTTTAGCAATTTAAAGACTATCTTTAAATACTTAGCAAATAAAGCAACAATATAATGTTTTCTTTTGGGATATTACAAATACTTATGGACTGTTCCTGACTTTACTTTGTTAATAATCTCTTCATAAGCAGTTAAACAAATTTAGAACTTCAATTTAAGACTTAATGTAATTCATCACATTCATCACATTCCATCATATGATGATGTCTTATTAATCTTCTAGGTTGGAGTTTTATTAAATATGTCCAAGTCATACTCAATATTCTAACCTTGATAACTTTTGGAAGAAAAGAAGTCATAGTTATCTTTAATCAAACAATATAACTAGAGTTTGATTTTCCTAACTGAACATACCATAAACATTTGGCATTTCATTAAAATTAATATTGTAAGACTATCTCACAATATTTAAGATAGCCATATTCCTTTTGACTTGTCTATTTACCAACTATTCATTTTAATGGTATAATAATTTTCAAGCCAATTGCATGCTTTATAACACAAGTACTTTTAATAAAGTCACTTCATGTCCATGTCTCTACAAGAAAACATAAACTATTATAATCCCACTATACGTTATAAGTTATTTAACAATTTAATAACTTCATGTATATGTCTTAATTAAAAAAAAAACATAACAAAATAACGTCTTACTTTATTATAAGTCTTGTAACAATTAAAAGACTTTATGTTTATATCTTTACAATGAGACATAAACATGTTTAACTAAAGTAATTATGAACACCATCTTTTGGTTTCAATAATAATTTCAAGTTAATTTATTACTTCATGATAATGTAAAACAACATTATTTCTTCATTTATTTATGTCATTCCAAGAACACATAAATATTCAGATTGAAGTAGCATTAGATTACTTTATTAATTTATGTCATTCCAAGAATTCATAAATATATATATTAAAGTAATATTGATATCATATTAACACATGTTCTAATAGGTATCTAATTTAGAAACTGCAAATTCTCATAGTTCAATTACATCAGTTGATCTGCTAGTAATGAAAATATGAAATTCACCTTGTTGTTGCAATCTAGATAAGCTCTCACATAACATAAATTGTAACACCAAGTGTTTCTTGAATTAGATTAGTATAATTCATATTAGAACTTTATTCTCTTACTTTGCAGTCAAGAGAATCCATCATATCTTTATAAGTTGTTTCTTGCACACATTAAAGACAACATTTTTCCCACTTGTGCATGGAATAACCTCATATAGTTGATAAACAACACGCCATGCATTTGTTTATGTGATCAATATGATTGTGTTATAGATTTTAGCATAACAAGTAGATGTAGAACAACAATGTCTAGTAAGGAAACGTACAAGACTATCCTTAAAAGTATGAGTGTCTACACTTGGAAAGTAATTATCTTTAGCTACCAAGATTTCAAAGCTTGTAACTCCCATTGTAAATGTTTCATATCTAGTGAAAGAAAATAGTGTGCTTTTAACTTTCATACACCTTTGAATGTCTATATGTAATAATTACTTATGCACTAAAGAGTGTATCCTACTATGTAAATGATGGACTATCCACCAAATGCTATTAACTTGAAAAATTGGGCATGCAATTTCTTCCTTAATAGGTCTACCATCCTACAATGTATGTAGCACATTTTAAATAGTCAAAACAACTAGTTTGTCTTTAAACATTTTGCGGTAATTAGTCTAGATTCTAATTATAATAACTCATAAAGTGTCATACATAATTTTCTGTTAACCAAATATCATATTTGTTACTAAGAATTTAATCACCGAATGAGGATGATAAAATCCCTATGAAAAATGTTTGCAATTTTCTTAACTATTAAAAAATTTGCTATAAGTTATATTAGAATTTAGACATATCTAATATTCCTATTATCCTTTCTCATTCATGAAAAGGAATATGATTGTGTCTCACTCTTCTTTCATAGAAAGGAGACTTCATTTGTCTTTTAAGTAAATTATTCTTAATCAAACATTTGTTTGAAAACAGAACGAGATCAATTTACCAAAGCCCAAAGTGCGTTTACGGTTTGAACGTTGCATTAATACATTAAAACGAATTACAAAATTCAATTTCAGTATTTTCAATAATTAGGTCTTTAAGAAAATAAAATACCCATTGGTAAATATTCATATAAAACCATAGTATTTTCTTAAAGCTAGGATCCTAATTGACATAGTACCATTACATCAGTTGATCTGCTAGTAATGATAGTATTCAACAAGGTAATTGTCGAACAATAATTGCCAATATCATATTGCAATTCCTAGATCATTATGGGATTTATATTCACAAAACTTTTGTAATGTAAGCATGTTTGATCCCCATCTATTGCCTTGAGTACAAGATCTCACTTCCTACTCAATTTAAGTCATCTAACTTAAAAACTGCAAACTCATAAATTCATCACATCAGTTGATCTGCTAGCAATGAATTTATGAAATTTACATCTCCATTGCAATCTATCCAAGCTCTCACATGACGTAAACTACAACTTCAAGTGTTTTTAATTAGATGACATTCGACTTAATTTTATAAGGGTATTAATTTTGACGTGTAATCAAAATAATGTATGAAGAAGCATGCATACAACTTCATAACATTGGTTTTATAAAACAATTTTATTACCAATTTACTAAGAGTAAAATAACAAAGTTTTGATTGAGGTATCGGGTTCACCAATTAAAGAATTACCAACAATTATCATCCACTTATATCGTACTTTTGCATAAGCCCTAAGGCTTAGTGTTTCGGACAATCATTGTGGAATTGTGGTGAATTCACCCTTAAGATGACAGTGTATGTAATATAGTGATATAGGTAAGTCTAGAGTCGGCAACCAAGCAGTTGTAGAGAACCGGTGGTGCATGAGCTTTAAAAACCCCTCTCTACAAGTACATTGGATGGCAACCTTCGGTCCGCCTTTCACACACTATGTACAAAAACATCAATCAACCAATCCTTTAAAATTTACTCTTAAAACCAAAACAATTTCGCCATTTATTTAGTCCATATTATTTTTCTATTCAAAAAATTACCCTTTTCGTTTATAAACATGTCTAACATAATAATAAACAAAACAAGTAATATAAAATAAAAAATAAAATAACCAAATAAACATATACATAACATAACAATTAAATATGTATAAAACATGTAGCCACATGCAAATCTTATTCAATAGTCCTATTAATAATCAATTCTAGGTGTATAATGTATTTATTCAATTAAGGCTTTCTTCTTCTAGGAAAAAGAGCCACATACATCGATAAATCGATTGCGTAAGCCAAAACTAAACAAATACCACATAGCACATAATTGATTACTTAATATTGGAGTCTTCCCCAATTCGACATCTATTAATAAATTTACATGTTTTGTTATAACTTAACAATTAATTCATATATTCAATTTAAACAATTTAAATTATCACACAATTAAATCCATGCAAATATGCACTTTTCATGGATTATGCTTAACAATTAACATATTGCACCAAGATCGTTTACTAAAACGCATAACCAATTACATGACATCCTAGGGTTTCTAATCATATTAAAATCAAAACCAAAACCCTAACCAACGAATAGGTCAATCGACCCAAATAAAAAAATTAGGGTTAGGAATATGAAAACCCTAAAAACATGTAATTAAACGAATCAAGATTCAATTTTTATGCGTTTCGATAATTAATTACACATTATAACGGCTCTAGATGCCACTGTTGGAATTATGATATCATGACAATCATATAAAATAAACCAAACACATCAAGAGAGTATAGCGGAAGCATTATAACAAGATCATATAACATGTAATTAATTAATCAATAATAAATAGTAAACATACCTTTGTGATTCTAGCCCGAACAAGAATCAATATGCAATCTTCAAATTATGAACCCTAATTAGGGTTTATGTGGATTATAAGAATTACCCCTTACCTCTTTTGTAATTCAATCCAAGAATCAAACAATAGTGTGTTTGAATCGTGTTCTTGTACACATGTACTAATTCAAGTAAAAGTTTATGCAAGTAAATTAAACACAAAACCTTTTAACTTTATAAAAATCGAAACCCTTATGGGTAATAAAGATGGATCGATTTTGAGGACAAGATGAGAGAAAGAAAACACCTATTATGTGTGTACAAGTTATGAGAAAACAATAACCCATGAGGTATTTATATACTTGAGATAACTTGGAGTCCAAGGCACAAAGGAGGTGGAACTCCTTCTAGAACATTCTTGACCTTTCAATTATTCACAAGTATTATTTTCCTAATCTTCATCTAACGGTCGTTAGCCATTCTCCGTTAAATACTAACAGTCGTTACTAGTTTTGTGTTTATTAATAATTATATATAACATTTATAAATAATTATTCTTTTACTCTTCATACGTAAAGTGTGCAATCCCACAATCTCGAGTTCGATCCTAACATACGACTACTAAAATAATGTCCATAATCTAACAGGAATAACTTACAATGAAGGTTAATTTAAATCGAGAACACTTTGATTATATGATTTTGGGTGCCGAGCAATTTTACATTAGATTTACCTTTGCCCCCCATGAACCCAAAATGCATGGATTATATCGTTCAAGAAAAGGTATTTACTATAAAATTTTAATTGTTAACCATTTGAAGCTCAAATTCGAGCAGTTTGATACGATTTCTGCAATATAAGGATGAGCTTATAACTTTAACTTGATACATGTTGATAAACATAACTATAATATTGGGCTAGCTTTAGGCCCAACAACTTTATTAAACTAAATTACAAATCGTCCATAATCCGTTACTCCGTTGCCTACCCGCTACCGTGACCAAATTGATCCACTTGCCATATTTGATAAATCAAATATGATTTTATATTTTTACATATAAAAAACCTAGATGGCTTTTTGTTTCACAAGAAACTACACATCTTTGTAAAAATAACTATAAAGAAAATGCCATAATGCCTTAAAATCCTGAGAAAAATTAAGACTCGAAATTTTACGTTTTAGTGGATTTTTGTGTTTGCCTCAGGAATCCACGATTTGACGACCTTTGTGGACTCGCCAAAAAAGCTGTTAAATGATGGATGGGGCGAAATGGAAATTCACAAAATTAAAGAACACAATATGATAACGTTACCACAATATGGTTCGTAGCGTATGCTGCCATAATCTATACAAGTCACTAATTATAAAAATGAACTCAACAAAAATAAAAAAGACAGGCTTATGGAGCCTCAAAAACAAAGTTGTAACCAGGGCCGTCCCGGAGATTTTGGGTGCCCTGAGCCGTAACTAAAAAAAGGTCCCATTAAAAAAAAAAAAAATAAAAAAATAAAAAAAAAAAAAATGTGCAAGTAAAACAACCATTATCGATGCCAACAATAAAGTTACAAATATCCAAATATACTAATCGATGCTAAAAAAAAGTTATAAATATTCACAAATACTATTACAAAGACTATTTTATTGTGAAAATAGTGCAATTCTTCTAGTACTTTTCGAAGCAAAGTTCTTGACCAGCTCCTTATAATCAACATTATCTAACAAATCATTCTCAATAGCTATCAAATTATGGACTTATGGTTTAATCAGAGTGAAGAACTTATCATATCATTATATCAATGAATCAATTATATCAGGCTACTTATTAATGGCTTAAGCAAGCATATACATTATAACATTAAAGAATAAAGATAAACCCTAACAAATTGAAAGTCTCAATTAAAAATTAAAAGTACACAAGTAGAAGTTTTACCTTAAAATAGCAAAAACAAATGATGTATAGAATGATTGTATCCTGCTCTTCTGTTCCAATCAATATCAAAACTCCAAAGTACCATTTTTTTTCGTTTCTTGTATGAGGGATACTGGGATGCGTCGATGGGAGTATGTCACGTTATATATACCAGTTGGGTTTTTTACAAGCTTGGTGCCCCTCCAAATAATGGGCCCTGGGTAGTGGCCCATGTTGCCCATGCTAATCTTCGGCCCTGGTTGTAACCGTAGAGAAGCGGTTACACTTTTATTGATAAAAATCTGATCAAAAAAAAGTTTTAACAGTAAATAAAGAGCATAAACTTAAATAAGGACATAATAGAAGCAGAAACATAAGACAAACACTAAATAATGATAACTAAAAGAAAGCAATAAAATGTCGAGGCACGAGGCTCGTGCTTAACACACTCCCTTAAAACAGATTTGTCGCCTGTTTCTCAGGGTACAACGGCTAAAGCAGATGTACTTCCGGACGTGACAAAGTTTCCTGAAATATCACGGAAGCAATGGCGTGTTTCTGATCGAAGGCTTTCCTGAAATCGTCTGTCTTGGAGTCACTGTTTTTGCAGTAAAAAAACGAATGAGCAAAGGGTTTAATTTATTAGGTATACCTAGCTTGACTAAGATCAATGATGAGTTGGTCCAGTGGTTGGGGCTTGGCTTGTTGACCGAGAGGTCTCAAGTTCAAACCCCACTGTGGTCATCTTTGAGATATAAGGAAGTCCCTCAATGAGGGCTTGGCTTGGGTTTACTCAGGTCAAGTCTGAGGGGGCAGGGTTTACCCCTATTAATCGTCGTGCCTTCGGGCGGATTAGTAGGGGGTTCTCCCCCCATCGGGTATTTGAATAAGGCTTTCACTTCGAGGGAGCTCTCTAGCGCGGGCCCGGTTAAGACAACGTAAGCTAGACCTTCCGATGTCGAATGGCGACACGAAGTTTTCAAAGAAACTCACCTTTCAAAAAAAACCTAGCTTGACTAAGACAGAATCGTTTCTATATAAAACTGATTTGCAAATTTGTTCCATATATACGATTTCATGTTCACAAAGACTCAGTTTACTCTTACAATAAGCTTATGCAAAATCGAAAGTATTAAAAGTAAACGAAATCTACAACAAAAACTGCACTCGTGTCCGCATGTCGTACCTTAAAAAAAAAAAAAAAAAAAAAAAAAAAAAAAAAAAACACCTTATATTTTCTTAAAAATCGCTATATGATTGATACCAAGATTTATATATAAACATCTCCACACTTCCTCTCTTGAGCGATAAGAGATGCAACCCTATTTCCAGATTTTATGTTTCAAGTAACTCACTTTGAGACACAATATATCATTCATATTAACTTCATTTTGAACATCTTTTGGCTCGTTGCAAAGCTCTCTTTAAAAGGAACAGAAACTTGTTAACAAATGCAAATATATATAATATATACATATATTTAATAGTGTCAAAAGCTGTGCAAATAATCATTTTTGCAAAACATTTTTCAACAACAACATCATGTATGTAAAGGGCCTTATATAATGTCAAAAGTATTTTAAAGCATCTTGTGGTTTTTCTGTGTTATTCTTATAATTCTACTAAATCTGTTTTCATTTAATGTATGTGGGGCAAATTCTTTAGTGGTATTCAAGTTGAACTTGTCTTCAGAAAATGTGGATGAAAACGAAACGAATCACTAAAAGTTTATGAGACCTTTTACACTTTTTGAAGAAAATGTCAAAACTAAAGGTTATACTTGTTCTTGTAGTCTTAGATTACAAACATGAAGCATATAAATGTGAGATTTGTTATATTAGGATTTTATGTATAATTTAATTAACTCAATACATAATACATATAGACAATCAAATTTGTGCTATTTTACTACAAAAAGTAAAGAAACCTACCAAAATAGTAAGAACGTTTACAACCTTGCAAAAATATGAAAAATAGGCCGGTTGTCAAATGATAAATTTCGCATGATTTTTTCTACCACTAAAAATGTCAACGAGTCGGTTAAGACTAGCCTTGACGGGTAGGTGCCAACTGCCATGTTTAATGGTGGATGGAAAAAAGAAAAGAGTTTTAGAAAGAAGCTCACAAAGATGACACTTTATCATTGGTGTAAATTTTTATAGCTTCTTTCTCTTTCCATTTATAAGCCAATGATGAAGCGTCATCTCTTTTTGTGGGATTTCTTTGTGGAAGTTGTTTTGTAGTTGTATCATCACTAAAAAAAATGGTGTAAAAATCACCTCTCATACAACAAAATATAAAAAAATCATGTTCTAGACCGATTTTCATGATCACGATCATCATCACAACCACGTTAATGCCACATCATTATTCAATACATTCAAACTCATCACCTTTTATCTTTTATGGTCACAACCTAATTCACCAAATAACCAAAAAATAAAAATATTTTTATTTTATACAAACATATCTTACAATATATCTTACACAAACTCACGAACCAAATAAATAACAATAAAATCCACACGTACTTAAAGGTGGTGGAGACCACCATTCGTGCCAAATTTCCCACCACTACGTGTGGTGGTAAGTGTCTTATGATGGTTCGCGTGTAAAGAAGGTGATAGTGGTGATGGATCACCCCCGTAAAAACAAGTCTTAGAGGGAAATTGTTCATTTAACAATTTTAGTTAAGTGCTGTTAGAGCTAATATAAAGGGAGCTAACAATCTTTTTATTATTTTTTATTTATTTAGTATTATTTTTTTCCCCGTTAGCTCTAAAGGTGGCAATCAAGTCGTGTTCAAGTTGACCTATTCGGGTTCACGAGTTAGCATGTTAGTATAACTACTACCCAAACATGACCCATTTATTAATCCTGTCAAGAAATTCAACAATAACCTGAACCTGCATAACACGTGTAACTCGTTTATAACCCGTTTAACCTGTTTAAGTAAATACCTCAAGCGGTGAATAAGGTTTGTGGTTTATCTATTTAAGTAATTTAAATGTAAAAATGATAGAAGGGTCTAAAAATTAATAAAAATAACATACAAATAACTATAAAAAAAATTCAGTGATACCTGAATAATAATCGTAATTTACTCATATTAAATACATAACAAAATACGTTTAATCCAAATCCAACATAAACCCAAGGTATATATTTTATTATTAGATGCTTATATATTTAAACGGGTTTACGAGTTAACCTTTTTAATACTTACTCAACATAAATACAACCCGTTTATTAAACGGGTTAAACATGTCGACGTGTCTTTTTACCCAAACCTGTTTATCCAAAATCAAATTTTTTTTTAACTTCGTGTTTAGTTCGTGTCGTTTATCTTGACATGTCTTGTCAAAAACTACAACCTAGTTAGTTCTAACTTCTAATTAAGTCGTACTACTTTAATATGCATGATGGATCTCTTTGCTCACAAGTCGTATTACACTAATTCGCGTATATCTAAGTCAATATTGCATATAACTTCTATGCATCCGGGAAAATAATAATAATAATAATAAGTGATACTTACATCATTTTTTTATATACACACCACAATTATGGATATAGCATTTTGTAACATGTGAATTAATGATGTAACATTATGGTATGTGCATAAAAAAAAGTGATGTAAATATCACTTTCTAAAAAAAAAAATGAACACGATTTTTTTTTTTTTTTTAATTTTAAAGGCATGATATCGATAATAGTAATAATTATAAACTCATACTCAAAGTCTCAGGTAGGCAAGCCATAGCTCGTACAATCGCGGTTGAAGTAGTCGATTAGTAAAGTTTGATGGCCATGAGCATGATCGTGGTATAGAGTTTTGCAATTAACTTAATTAACTTGAGTTGACAAAAACTAGGCCGAAAATAATGACAAATAATTGATTAAGTGTGGTCTTCAAGTCAGGTTGGTACCTATAGCCTAGAAGAATAATTTATTTTATTTGGCTTTTGTGGGTAATTTTTTATGTGGGTAGCGAATAATTTTTTTAGCTTTTGTGGGTAATTTTTTTTTTTTTTTTTTTTTTTTTTTTTTTTTTTTTATTAAAAAACAAATAAGTTAATTTTTGTTTTGTTTGATTTATGATTTTTAATTATAGTTTTTTTATTATTAAAGATAATTATTTAAAAATTTTAATCATATTGTTAATTGCATCTTATCTATATTTTTTATATTTATCTTCTACTTGTGTTATAGATAAATATAAAATGTTACCTAATAAGAAAATAAACTTTTTTTTTAAATAAAATTATTACTAAATAAGGTATGATTTGAATTTTTTGAAATGGAAAAGTCACCACTTGAGGTTTTGTTTTATTATATATATATATATATATATATATATATATATATATATATATATATATATATATATATATATATATATATATATATATATATATAAGATGTGACAGTTTGGCTCTTCGGGAAAAAAATTGTATTAGCTAAGAGGGGCAAAAATGTCTAAAAATTTCGCAAAATACATAAAAAATATGAATTTGAAAGAAAAGTACTCACAAAAGAAAAGAAAAAAATTGTTCTCTACCCACAAGAGAAAATAGTGATAAGTATGATACTTTTTTTAATCATTTACCCGTATATAATTAACTTCATCTTTATGCAAGTTGTTTTCGTAACCTTATAAGAATGGTGGCAGTCATGCATCCGAAATCATACATACCTCCCAAATTCACCAATAATATCATTTCACCTCATTTCACCACATTCATACTTTTTCTATACCTCTCAACCCTTTTTTAGTGGCAACCATGCCTTTTTCATACCTCGCAACCTTTTTTTTTCATAAATTAAATTAAACAATTTAATTAAAACATAAATATTTCATTAATAAGTTAATAACTAAAAGAAAATTACATAATACTTAAAAAAAAAAAAAAAAAAAAAAAAAAAAAAAAAAAAAATTACATTATTCTTAAAAAAAATGAAATAACTAATCATCGAGATATGTTAAGTTTTGAGCCTCTACGTGGTCCGTAAGATCATATAGGAGTCGGTAATGCATTTGTTCGTCGATTAACTCCGGTAATACACTATCGTCATAAACTGGCGCGACTGGCGGATCCATTATATGAACCGGTGATATTGCAACTCGATCGTCTTTTAAAATCATATTGTGAAATATGATACACGTATAAACGAGTTGTCGAATCTTGTCAACCGACATTGCCCGGAGAGGACGAGCGAGAATCATCCATTTATTTTTAAGACGACCAAAAGCTCGCTCGATATCTTTTCTTGCAGACTCTTGTAGCTTCTTGAATCTCTTTTCCTTCAGTTCAACCGGATGCTTATATGCTTTAACAAACGTTGACTATGTAGGATAGATTCCATCGGTTAGATAATATCCACGTTTGTAAAACCGTCCATTTACATACTCCCGACTTTCGGTAGAGCTTGCCGTGTCGTCAATTGCATCTTACGTGGCTAATAAGGTTTCTAGGGTACTACCGGATGGCACTAGTTCGGACAATTTGCCGAGGGGACTCACTAACGATTCGAACGAAGAAGAAGATAAAACCATTGTAAAAATATGTGAATTGTTTATATATGTGAATTGTATTGTTTGTGTTAAAAATGTATGTGTTTTAGTTTAATATATACTAGTTATAATACCCGTGCACGCACGAGATTTTTTCTAAAATTTTGAATAACTTATTTTTATCTATTAAAAAACAAAAGTTTGTTTTTTGTTTCACTTAAAATTATTTTTAACTGTCGTAGTAAAAATTCATGTATATTTTTAAAAAGTTTAATCACAAAACTTTATAAACAAAGTTTAGTTACCGTATGTTGTGTTTTTGCATCGTTAATTTTTGTAAACTTATAGTTTAACTTTAATGTTGGAATAATGATGGTTGTGTTACCTTGTTACAATTGTTAATTCAACTATTATAACATTTTATAGATTTTTGTAGACTATAAAGAACACTAATATAAAATATTTATAGATTTATCTAACTTTTAAATCTTAAATATAAATTTTCAATGCCATCTTCTTCATTAATATGTGAATATAAAGATTTCCAATGTCCCTTAGGACCGTATTTGATCCCACATCTCAACCTGCGTCTTTAGACTCGTGTTGGTGATAATTCTATTTCCAATCCAAAATGTACAAAAACCAATGCAATTTCCATAAGATTAGCTGCAATAACATGTTATACATAAGTGAAGCATAAAACTGGAATCAAGCAAGTGTTCTGATGTTCTAATTCAAAAAGGCACTTTGCAGCCACTTCTCTCAATTCCACATTCTCGTGAACCACACAAGCAGCCAATCACGCACCCCAAACAGTATGATTAGGATGTATACGTCTATTCAAGCCTCCCTATTCGGCCGAGAAGGTCAATCCACCAAACCTGCATGACTACACATAAGCCATATATTATCACACTCCATAATATAATGTCTGATTCTTTTGAAGGAACTAACCGCATCTAAGGTCACATAAGCTTGTTCCAAAGCTCCACATTTTGAGTATCTATTGATTAAACCAGTGGCTAAATTACTTTTTGAGAGAAACCCTGAACTTATTAAATAACCATGAAAACTTGTTACCTGTCTAAGATCAGTAGTAATTGCATATGCAGGTAGAAGACACTTTAAAGTTGCTTCATTTGGTGCGACACTTTCCAACCTCATTTCTTTAAACATTATTGCCACTCTACCGAGCACAATTTCATTGCCCCCAGAAAGAATGGCATTCCATGGGGCTTGTTCTAGTTTTTGATGTTTTATTAAACACGCAGAAGCTATAAGTGACAATGCACATTTCGTATACATGTCAACTAATCCAGTTTTCAAACATGTCCGTGTGGAAAATAAGACACCTTTGAATTAGGCAAAGGCATTTGAATAATCCCACCAGCACAAGCATGCCATAAATGAGAGTCTACACTCCTCTCTATCCCGTTCATACTTTTCACTTGTTTTTGTATCTCTACCTATTTGAATATTGTTTACCTCTATGGATAACTAAATAAAAACCCGCGGGTGTACTCTATGCACCCTATTTTCCTTGTAAATGTTGCAGGCAGATTTATAATGAAAAATCAAGGCCAATTCAAATATCGCAAAATCAACCCAAACTCTAAATGTTACCAACATATGCTCGATAATCACAAAAGCAATAAAACAGAACTGAACATACTCATTGATTGCATCCAACAAACTTGCGCATATTTCAGTCTCGGGTTCCTGTAAGCAAATATTTAGTAAATATTGGAAATAGCCTGAAATTAGGAGAGGGAAAATGAAAAAGTTAACCTTGTGTAACGCCTCTATTAGAGTTGGTATGATATAGTAACACAATTGCTTTACAAAGGGCTCATTGCGACCCTGACTGCCCCTTCTTAACAGCTAACTTTGCTGAACGAAGTAACTCTGGCATAGCTACAGGTCAAAGAAAAAGTCAATGCTTTAGCTAATATTAAGGTTATTTGGGGTGAATTTGTACCTGAAACTACAGCTTTCCCAAGTTATTCATTAAAATAAAATTAAAATGGTAATACTATTGGAGCAATTGGTTCATGTATTTAGCTTTTATACTTGGAAAGTGCCTTATGGAGTCTTAAACTACACTGTCGTCAAATACAAATAATTTATTTTCATGTACCGACTCAAAGCATTCTAATTTACTACACACATATCACACATAATGTTCAGTAACTCCAAACATAATCTCTCAAAAACTTAATCCAGCCAACAAACCTACCTCCAGAATAGAATTAACCAAACCAAAGAGGGTGCCTATCCTTAGTTGATTAATCAATTAAATTTTCCATTTGCATGACTTGTTTCCTTGCAAGTTGTCATATAAACATTACAATCAAATAATAATTGAGCATTGAAATAACATATGCAGAATGTGCAATATTTTATTCGGACAAGTTGAACCATGTCATTAAAAAGAATTAACATGAAAACTCAAACAATAAAGACAGAAAATGCACTAACCATGGTTGACGGCAATTCATCATAGCGGGATGCTTACTCGATTCGCCATTGCTGGCCAACAGCACCTTGATGGTGATTCTACAAACCATTGTTATCTTAAGAAATAATAACAAATGATTCAAATAAGCCCTTTATCAAACACGTTGGTTTATTAATACTCATAGAATTCAAAATCAAAACTCAAGAACAGACATTTACAACAACATATTTTTGACCTTGATCTATAAACTCCCCCAAAGTAATCAAAATCACCAGATAAACGTTGCTCCATAATTCGTGTAACCCTGAAATTTCAAAATAAAAATACAAAACAACATTATCAAATAATAGAATGGATAGCTAGAAGAAAATCATCTGATAAAAATACAAAACAACCAACCATTACCATGGCTCTTAATGGCTCAATAATCTACGCATTCTATTAATAAAATATGAAAATTGAGTACAAAATGCATAAAAGTATTACAAAATATGAAAAGTGGAGAGACCCATAACGTATCACTTGCATTATTCCACATGTTCAAAGAGAAATATAGCAAAAACTAAGCTCGAGAACAACAGCTCAGTACTATCAAACGTGATGAACCGATTTTTCAAGCTCTCCCAAACCATCTAAGAAATTCAAAAACAAAAACGCGATTTCAAATAAAGTAAAACTCTAGGTTTCTTTCAAAATACAAAAAGTTTAAGATTTAATACAACATATTTATGCATATACCTTGCGGGCATCTCTATTTTTAAAGAAAGCGCACAACTTGATTTCTTTTTGGCTTCTAATGATCCTTTGAGAAATTTCACGGTGTATACAACCTTTATATCATCAGAGGAAAGTCCTACAAATTGGAAAACGCATAGGAAATAATTATATAAACTGTCAAACAAACTCGTAGCATATTAAAGCTTTTAGAAAATTAAGCCTTTTAAAACATTCTTTATATCTTAATCTATTAATTAAACCTTTATGATTTTTTTATCATGTTTTTTTTTATCATGTTAAATATAGCTTACGCATACTTCTGACCCATCCTGTAAAGTAGCTCATTCTTACCCGTTCCTTAAGTTTACTCTTTCTGGCTTTATAAATTTTAACTATTTGCCTAAGTCATCCAGCCATTTTGCCAATTATCGTCCCAAGATTATAAAGTACTAAAAATCTCAACCAATAACCAATAGAATTCCAGCATCGATTAGAAAAAGTAGCATTAGAAATATAGTACATTCCAAGATGCAATGGTCAGTGTAGCAATGGAATCTCGAATTAAGCTGATATCATCTGAACCAAAGGACTGAATGCTGCACTGAAAACCGAACTTCTTTTCTTGACACACCATGACATCCCAACAAAGCATAAACCAAATCCTATAATCTTTTGTGCTATAATAAAAGGGTAAAGTGAATAATGCAAAAGTAATTACTAATTAGTGACTCACAGCATAAAGAATGCAAAAAATTCTAGAACGGAGACCATTAACTACTCGTGATCTTCATCAAACTACCATGAACACAAAAGGCTAATAGATTGTATCTTCACTCAATTATAATCTTCACAAGTTTAAAAGTGACCCGGTTTGATCCATGACAATAAGCCAACATGTAACATATGTTTTTAAATTATAGGGGAAAATTCATTGAACCTTGAACCTTTTTAACTTGTGATGATACGTCATATATTACAGTTGACGGAGACCATTTAAGCCGATAAGCCCGTGTATCCATTCCAACTGAAAATAATACAACCTGAACAGATAAGCCATATTGCTCTATAATTCATCAAGTTAAGTAGCAAATTTGAAGAAAGGGTACTTGTTTAGCTCTAGCAATGGCCTAGTTGCATTAAGCATCTCATCATCGATAACTTGAGAACGAATGCAGTAAGAGTGCACCTTCTATTCTAACTTTTTATCTAACTCAAGGTTAGTAGGCGCAAACCAGCCATCGTACAGATCCACGGAAACCATCAAAACTCATAAGAAGCACCAAACAATCAACAAAACATTAAAATTCATACCAACCACTAAACCTTAAATAAAATTTAGCATATAAAATCAAGTAAACCTATTTTATACAGTTGGAGCCTCAATTTTGACTTTCTATTACTAAGACAGTTACCACCGGATCACAAATAACATTGGCTTAGGGTTCATACTCAATTGTGTGACAGAAGACCTCAAATTTGGTTAATGAGTATTAAATTTAAGATATACATACCTTATTCTTGAGGAACTGAATCAAATCAAAGTTAGGTATACACTTTAATTCTTTTAATAGATTTGTTTTTTTTTCCCCAAGCTTTAAACAATCCGACTCGATTTGGTCAATATGATTTTGAAATTAGGGATACAATTTCGAAGATGGAAGTCATATCTGGAATGTTTTTTTTTTTTTTTTTTTTTTTTTTTTTTTGTCTAAAGGGTGGTTTTGTTTGTTCTAATTCTCGTTTTAACCCCTAAGTTATTGTAAATTAACTCCGCTTTCTTTAAAGTTTTATTTATTTTACTTTTGACACACGTATTTTTGTACACAATTTTTATTAAAAAGCTTATAAAAACGATTCTTTTATAAATTTTAGCTAATTAAAGAAATATTTAAGGTTTTTAATTTAACATTATTTAAATAAAATAAAATAAAATAAATAGATTATTACTCAATAAGAAATGATTTGATTTTTTTGAAATGAAAAAGTTCCCATTAGGGATTTTGTTTTATTAGGGAAAAGATAGGGAAATTTATTTACTTATTTATTTATTTATTTTTTTGCACCGCTCCTCCACTCCAACGTTCCAAAAATTAATTACCAACGGTCACTTTTTTGCTTTGAAACTTCCAAACCGTGCATGCAATATATGCCGTTGAAGGCTTGCCGGCGAGGTGGCGGCGGTGTTCACCGCCGGCAATGCCATGCCGATGGTGATACCGCCCACCACTGCCACCCTCCTAAGTTAACACTCATTGAACATGTTCTTTTTCCCTTCTACTTTACATTGACCGAATGAATACGTTCAACCTGAAACGAGACATTAGTGCATGTGGCCGAAAGAACACACGAATCTAGAAGCGGCAGTCAATTATTTGATGAAAAAAAGCATATGCTCTTACTTTACAAAATACAAAAAAGAAAACTAAGAAACTAAAAAACTTCAATGCTTGGTAGCAACCACATGTTTTTATAAATCAACTGCTCAATTTGTATATCGTTTTCACACTTTCGTCCACATGTATATATCTATCCATCATTTTAAGCTAAGTTGCAAAACTCTAGTAAACAACATTCAATACCGAAATCATGGCCATCAAACTTTACGGAGTCGCAGGTTCAACCGCAACATTCCGAGTTATGGCTTGCCTAGCTGAGAAGGATCTTGAGTACGAGCTCGTTACAATCGATATGGCTAACAAAGAGCATAAGAAGCCCGAGTTTCTTTCGCTTAATGTAAGCAAAACTGAGTTTATTTTTTTTATTTTTTATTTTATTTTAGAACTATAACATTTTAACTTTTACTGTATGAGTTTTTTTGGGCTTCATGATCGATGTATGTATATATCTATGCACTTTTTCAGCCATTTGGTCAAGTTCCAGCGTTTGAGGATGGCGATCTTAAGCTTTTCGGTACTAATTTTTAATCCCTGTTTATTTATTTAAAATTCTGTCTATTACATGTGTGATTGACTTGATTATACGAAGTTAAAATTGGGACTTAAAAGTAGAGGTGGCAAAAAGGGCGGGCCGGGCAGGTTCGGGCAACGAGTCAAATGGGCGCGGGCCAAACGGACGACTTTTAAAATTCGGGTCAAACGGGCATGGGTCAAATGGTCTCGGGTCATATGGTCAAAAGACGACACCAAAAGACTAAATTTTTTTACAAAAAGTTTTTTACTTAAAATTTAAATGTCTAGTGATAATAAACCGTGCTAGAAAAAATTAAACTAACTTTGTATCAGCTAATTGCACTTAGTTTGTTATCACAATTGTGGATATTTTCTATTTCTCGTCTAATTGTAAAAAATCAGAGAAAACTAAAAACGAAAAGTATTTTAAAATTTAGTTATATATACATTCTTGAATTTAATTGTGACAAAGCATTAAAAAAAAAAAAAAAAAACATTTAAACAGAAGTAAAAATTGTCCCTGCCATTTTTTTTTATTATTATTATTTTTTATTTATTTATTTTTAAAGTTTTGCTATTTTTTTTTTAATTTTAGTTTTGTAAAAAAAAAAAAAAAAAAAAAATCTTTTTTAGTTCCACCCACTTGGACCAAAGTCCACCGCCTTTTTAAACCCGTTGATATCGAAATTAAAGCCACTTCCGCCCGTTTGGACCCTTCCAATGTATCCATGTTGTCCAAATAAAATTTGATGAAACAAATCCACACAAGGAAGTGACAACATGTGATTGGTGTATTTTGATACACTTTCTCCTTCTTCTCTTTCATCACACCAATCACATGTTGACACCTCTTTTATGTGAATTTGTTTTTGTAAAATGTATGTGAATGTAACAATCCTCATAAAATTTTACTCGTATGTAGTAAATTAACGTGAGTAACATGTTTCAAGGTATTTTGGGTATTATTCATCATCTTTTTAGTACGTACTTAGAGACTAAGGGTGCTTTTATTATTATTATTATTATTATTATTATTATTATTTATGGGTAGGAATAGTCGGACCTACTAATTTAATAGTATTTTTTTTTAAATGAGATCCACTATTTCTTCTAGGGTGTGTTTCTTTTTTTGTGGGGATTAAGAGGCTTAAAAAGTAAGTGGATCCCTTTCTTTTAATGCCTCTTATTAGGGAAGAGTAGCCTTTTCTTTGCCTTTGTGATATAGAGGATTTAAGACAAATAAGTGGACCCTAACAAGAAAATAACATTAATATATTGCTTGAGTCCACACATCTTAGCACTAAGGCTATGTTTCTTTTTTTTCTCTTAGTGTAAGGAACATAGGACCATCTATTTAATATTATTATTTTTCTTATTTGGGCCTACTAATTCCACTATCTCATCTATATGTAGAGAGTGTGAAATATAAGCCTCTCCCCATTAAGATGATGCAATGGAATGTGGGACCCATTTTTCCCTTAACTAACAAAAAAATAAACAACCCATAAGACTTTCTAACAATAAAAAGAAACAACCCTTTAGTTGGTCTCTATACACAAGCTTTAAATTATATAGTCCTCTCAATTAAGAGGCTCATATAGATGTGAGACCCACATAAAACCTTAACTAAGGGGGAAAAAAATAAACAACCTTGAAGAGTAAGCTAATGCTATAATATAGTTTCAATATACATGCAACTATCCTTAATAAAAATAAGTTGATTAGTTAGATGCAAATTACGTTATCTTTTGTCTGAAAAATTTGTTAAATACTTAATTGTAGCACGAGTTCTTACTATCAGAATATCATTTCTTTATTAAATCTATGAATCAACTTATTTGTTTTAGAATCAAGGGCAATTACGCAATACCTAGCACACACATATGCCGATAAGGGAAATGATCTAATAATTAAAGATCCAAAGAAAATGGCAATAGTAGCGGTATGGATCGAAGTGGAGTCACAAAAATTTGATCCCCCGACTTACAAGCTAGCTTGGGAGCTAACTTATAAGCCGATGGTTGGGATGCCAATAGACGAAGCAGTAGTGGAGGAGAACGAGAAGAAGTTATCCGAGGTCCTTGATGTGTACGAATCACGACTATCACATAGCAAGTATTTGGGAGGAGATAGCTTCACATTAGCGGATCTTCATCACCTCCCTAACATGAAGTACTTGATGGGAACAAAGGCGAAAAGGTTGTTTGACGAGCGGCCTCATGTTAGCGCATGGGCTGCCGATATACAATCGAGGCCAGCTTGGGTGAAAGCTACTACATCTTAATGTTGCCGGGCTTGTTTTAGCATCACACGTTTTCTAGTCATTATATGTTTATGTGATGCTTAATAAGCATGAATGAGGTGTGTATGTGTACGTTGCATAGGCAATGTCTTTGTTGCCCTCTTAGTATGACAATAATGAAATAAATGGGTTTATTGTTAGGTTTGATCGAAATGTCTTTTTGATTATGTATTTGTAAGTTGTAAACGTCTTATATATGATGTTCTTATTATACTATGAGTTTATTAGGCTGTGCACAGAAAGGCCGGTCGATCGACTCAAACGATCGATTCCACTCGATCGTTGTTTTTGTGGGTAGTCGGTCGAGGCAAGACAAAAGGGACAAACGGTCGAGAGGTGGATCGATTGTTTGCTTCTTTATTTCTGGCATTTTAGCCGTTGGACTTCAGTTTACGTTGGGACAAATCCAAAAAAAAAAAAAAAAAAAAAAAAAAAAAACTTTTATATTTCCTTTATTATTATTATTATTATTATTATTATTATTATTATTACTATTACATGATTATTATTATTATTATTATTATTACATGATTATTATTATTATTATTATTATTATTATTATTATTATTATTATTATTATTATTATTATTATTAATGTTTTTCTGAATTACATTTACGTTGCGAGTTAACTAAACACAATGACATAACCCAACATAACACACTCCAATTCTTCACACAACAAGGAACGGCTTAACCTAGATTATTAATGTTTTAATAAGTGTTGTAATGTATTTTATTTTATTTGAATTATTATGTAACTTTTTAATTATTAATGAAATTTGAGTTTGTGTTAAAAAAAAAAAAAAAAAAAAAAAAAAAAAAAAAAAAAAAAACCTGAACTAGGTCACACTTACTGGGGCATTGAATCGTCTGCAGGTCGCTGGAGAGATAAAGCTGACGTGGTAGGAAAAAGTAAGGGGATTGAATCCCCTTACTGTGCCCAGCTTTAGGAGATATGCGTCATATATATTGTATAATATATCATTTGTGGAGGATTTTTGTTCTGGCACGCAATCCCAGTTTTATTAAAAAATAAACTTTCCTCCGCTTTTGGTAATTGTCGTAGGGGTGAGCAGAAAAACCGAAATATCCGAATAAACCGAAAACCAAAACCGAACCGAACCGAAAATAACCGAATCGAACTTATAACCGAACCGAATTTGCCAAAACCGAACCAAACCGAACTTTTAATTCGGTTCTCGGTTTGGATATGGTTTTGGTAATTAAAACCGAAAACCGAATTCATATAAATTTATATATTTTTTATATATTTATATATATAAAAAGATCAATAAACATTATATATATATATTTATATTTATGTTTATATATATATAAATAACAAAAAAATTCTATCCTAATATTAAAAAATATTTTTTATGTTTGAAATAACTTTTTTGGCAAAATATATTTGTATATTTTTCTTTTTTTTTAAATAAAGTGTGTAATTTGGTTAAACCGAAAACTGAACCGAACCAAACCGAACTAGAATTTAACCAAACTGAACCAAAAACCGAATTTGAATTCGGTTTGGTTTGGTTCACGGTTTGATCCTAAAATTTTTTTTTAACCGAATTAACCGAATAACCGAAAACCGAACCGATCAACACCCCTAAATTGTCGTATGTTTTTGGGCTATGGTTTGGGCTTTTTGGACTGTCTTGCTCTTTGCCATCAGGCCCTTATGAATAGCATATGATACTTTTGCTAGCAATTGTGCTTTATCCAGATTTATGGATAATACATTCCACCGCCTTTATCCATCTACCAAACCAACCTTCCACAGTTTTCCACAGAGTTTGTTGTTCTGGAATGTCGGTATGCTCCTCTTTTTCGGATCTCATGTCGTATTTGACTAATAGTTATTCATATGATTTATTGTGCTGATGACTGTTAATTGCTCGAAAGTGATTATTTACAAATGTTTACTGATTTTGTAGATTCATATGTTGGTGGTACATATCAAGATATTCCTTCACTGTAAGCAGGTACAACTTCAAGTTATAATTTTATAAATGAAATAGAAAGTTATAAATTTATAAGTCATCGATTTTATTTTGGACAGTGGGGATATTTGTGGAAGATTGAAGACTAATAGGGAAGAATCAATAAAGGTACAGGTTTTTTAGGTTTTTATGCAAGGTTTATTTTATTCTTGATTTATCTAGTGTTAATGTTTTCACCTAATTTATGTCGGTTGGACAGGGTGAAATTAAGCGGAATGCAAGAAGAAAATGATAAACTCAAAAGGGTATGTAGTCTCATAAGTTTTGCTTCTATTGACTTTAAATTTGAAATAATTATGTCCTAAATGATTCAAACTTTTTTATATGCCGGTTTTTGCTTTTGCAGGTGTGAATTTTATTGAGGTTTGGAGCTATGAGGGTCCATGAGTTTGATGATATAGTTTTCGTTTATATCGATTTCCTTACAAACTTAAGGAATTTGAGACAGATTGGTAAAGTTGGTATTTTTTGTTCATATTATGGTTATATGTTTATTAGTCGTCATATTTATTTAAAAACCTTATGAAACCAAATGATTTTGTTGCAATTTTCACTGCGGGCCGAGTGCGTCTTAGGTTGGTTTGTAAATTATTTCAGAAACTGAGGTTAGTGTGTCGAATGAAGAGAGTTTCATACAAAATTGAAGTGTGTTTTTGGCATTTGAGTTTTTGTATAATGGAATGTAGGTTAGGGATATCGAGAGAGCCGGTCGTGAAGAAGTAGAAAGTCGGCAAGGGAAACATGCAAAACAGACTGCTGCAACTGATTTGATATCAAGGCTTAACAACCATGGGTCCTATTCTGAGTCCGATAGTCAGAAAGGTATTTCTGTTTGTATTTTTATTCATGGTTTTATGTTTAATTGCAGGTTCGAACTATTGCAAAAAAGGATGAAGTGCCGCCATGAATTTTCTTATCAAAGGTATATTCTTCTTTATTTATTTATTTTTCTGATTTGTGGTTACTTTATGTTTAGTTAACTGGGTACTGATAGTATTTGGGTTTTGTCATCCGTCTGTGGTTCCACAAACAGATTACGGTCTTATAATGGGTTTTGGCCTTTTAGGCTAGATGTGTTAATAATTATAGTTTTATCTGAAATTAGCACTTTCAAGGGGGTGTTTGTTTAAGCTTATTTTCCTGCCTTTTCGGCTTATTGAACTATTGAAAAGCTAATAAGCTCAGTTATTAGGGCTTATCATGTTAACAACTGGACCTAATGGTTTATTCAAGCAGATAAGCTCATAAGCAAATAATGATAATAATAATGATCAATTTTCTTAGCTTTTCAAAAGTTTAGTAAGGTCTTAAGCCGAGAAAATTAGCTTAAATAAAACCCCCTGAAATAAGCATGTCCTAATCCAGTTAATGTCGCAAAAAAGATGTGTCATGATACAGACTTGGAGGTTGCACCTTCAGCTTTGTTGTGCATTGTTTGCATACCTGTTGTATGTTGATCTATGTTCGGAGATTTTATCCCGGGTGTTATGTAATACATACTAGGTACCGGTGACAATGAACATTTACTTGAAGAGGTCCAACGGGCAATTTATTGGCTATTCTACAAGCTTCGAATCATTGCTTTTATCTTATGTGTATTAATTGGTTGTTCCTTATGTTTGTGTTCCAGGTTAACTTATCATCGAATGTAATTCCAGAAGCTGGGGTCAATGTATGTGTGCGTAATGTACCAGCTTTTGTCAATAGATCTCACAGTCCATTTATACCGGAAGTTATAGATAATGACGCTCCTATCAGCTCCTCTTCCCACGATTAGTGCTTCACTGGCTTCTGACTGCATTTCTCATCTTGCATTGTCATTGTTGGGGTTGCTTTTTATTTACGTTTATGCTATTATTTATGATGTCAGGTCATATACAAATGGGTGGTGGATCTGTTATGTTGGATTTTGGGCCTGGTCTTATTCGTCATGAGGCGACTATGGGTATGACGGTACCCAATGGGCTAATGATATTGTCCGTCAACTTGGGATTGGTCAGTCGTCTGCACCTGGTATACTCGCTGTTGCAAATTGTTATATGTATAACACCCCCAAAATCGATCAATACAGCGGAAGACTTATAATGACAGCGGAAGACTTTTGGGGTATTATATTGTGGATCTTTGTCACAATTATAGAAAACGACTCAAGTGATCGTTTCAAGTATTATTTAAAATACCAAATATTCATAATTCCAAGAGGTTTCATTATTCCAAGAGGTTTCATTAAAATACCAAATAAACGTTTCTTTATTTGCCCATTTCGTGCCTTTGCCATCTATTCCATTTAGTTACCTGAGATAAACATGCTAAAAGTCAACAAAAGTTGAGTGAAATTCATAGGTTTATAATTAAGAGTTTGAACACAATAGATAGGTATTTATTGTATGTATATACGAATAAACAAGTTAGAAATCACATTCATTATTGCGTTAAGCTCATGACACTCAACGATTCAACAGACATCAAAATTATCCGTAATAATGATGTGAAATATATAGCCCCCAAGATAGGTATTTGCCAGTAACCTATGATATTTAAATAAAGTGCATTTGGTAACTTTACTCTAGCAACCAAATGGGAATTGTTAATCCCTAATAGATCTATTCACAATTATTTACGTTCACCTTTCAGGTGATTAAGGTTCATGATCGAGGGACTTTTGGCAATAGCTACTTAAGTAATAATAAGATCAGGAAAAGACTTGTGTTCGGTTTTTGAGCATGTATCCCCCCCCCCCCCCCCCCCCCCCCCCCCCCCACAAAACAAGTTAAATGTGGGTTATGAACTCACCTTGGTAGTACAGTAGAACAAACGTAATCTCAACGATGCAAGGCAACGGCTTCACACACAACCTATAAGATATGGCAAGTTTCAGTTTTTAAGTCTCGTTTTATTGCTAACGTTTATTATTAATTACGAATAATCCATAAAGTACATAGGCGACGTGTTATGTCGTATATAAAATAGATAATGGTTACATATTGTTTTATCGTCTAAATTTAATTATCGTTATATAAATTTTATCGTATATATATATATAAAGTTACGTTTATTATTTCTATTATTTCATATATATATATATATATATATATATATATATATATATATATATATATATATATATATAAAATTTATTATATAAAAATCAATATTACTATTTGAGCCTTTAAGTTTCTCAATTTTACACTCTTTCACCCTTAACGAAAATTATTTACGTCGTTAGTCCAAATACATATATATTTACGTTTTAAGTCCAAGTATATCAATATTTACATTTTTCGCTCCCAAGTTTCAATATTAACTATTTATACCTTTATAAAATTGTTTTAACACTTTTTACCCATAGTTTACAAATTTGACACTTTTAGTCCCTAGTTAACGAAACTTTGCAAATTTAGTCCAAAAATTTCCAAATTCAAAACTTAACATTTTTATTATTTTAATAAGCTCAGGAAGTGTAGAATAGCTTATTTTAACAGCTTAATAGCTTATTTTTCCTTATTACTCACAAAATGGGCCTAACGAGCCAAAATTTAAGGCACGTTAACAAGTTTTGATCCAAGGGGTTTGGGGGAACATTGAGTTTATCAAAATCCATCATTTTAAGTCCTAATTACATTTCAAAAGCGTTTTTTCACCCAGATTATTAGAATAAGCTAAAACTAACTTATTGGGCTTATCGGCCCACATAAGGTTTTTATGTTTCTGAAAATCTTATGAAAACTCGTTATGCTTTAGGCTCGCTGATTCGCCTTAAACTAGTTATCTTTTATTTCTCAACCACTTGTGAATGGTCAATAGTAAAGTCAAACTAATCAAAGGCAAATGCTTCCGTGGAATACAGTGTTTTCCCGGGTCGTAATGTCCCAACGAGGTTGTGATGATATTAAAAACGAATATGTGATTAGTGAATGTGAACAGGTAAGGGTATAAAAGTGTGTGTGTGTTTAAACTAGGGTTTTATAAAATAAAATGACTTAAATAAACTATTAGAACGATTACAAAAAAACCTAGATATCTAAAACGTTAAAACGTACACCAATTTAAAAATCAGACGCTACTGCGTACTGAGAAAAAGGTGAGTTTTAAGAAAAATAAACCAAAAGGGTTAAAAATGAAAATTCTATAAACTTATACTTAAAATAAAATTAAATTAAAAAGAAAACTATTTTTTTTGATTATTTTATTATTTATTATTAATTATTTAATAAAAAACTATTTAACTATTTAATTAAAACTAATTAAAATCAAAACTAAAAATAATAAACACTACAAATTAAACTAAAAACTTATAAAAATAATTTCTAAACTTAAAATTGAACTTGAAGAAAGTATAAAAAATAAAAATAAATGTTTTTGTCTTTTTATGTATTTTCTATTAATTAAAAACTATTTATATTATTTATACTAATTAAACTATTTTAAATTACAAATAATACTAAATCAACTTAGAAAATTATGAAAAATTTATAAAACTAATTAACCATCACAGGAATCCCAAAAAATTATAAAAACTTTATTTTATATATTTTTAAACTAGTTTACTAATTATTATTCTAATTATTAAATATTTACCAATTAAACTATTTAAATTATAAAAACTATTAAATGAACAGTAAAAATTCTAGAAAAATTATTAAAATTATATTATGACTTATAAAAGCTAGGAAAAATATAAAATATAGGTGTTACTATATAAAAACTAATTATGCTAATTAAAACTTATTTATTGATTAATTACTAATAAAACTATTTTAAATTATAATTAATACTAAAAGACAGAATAAAAATCTGAGAAAATTATTAAAAATACTTTAACCTAATAGGAAATTAATAAAAATATAAAAACACAACTTTCTTAATTAAAATCTAAAAATGAAAATTAAAATTTAATTATATTAAATAGAAACTATCACTTATTTTTATGTTGTATTTTCTGGATTTTTCTTTTATAAAACTAAATTATACCTAAATATAACTAACTTTTGTAAAAACAATATTTTTATAACTTATTAATAAGCTAGATATAAGCTACTAACCCGAACAGTTGACCAAAGTTGACCAACTAAGCTAATAAGCTCACCTGAGCTTGTGTGGGACCCACTATGGTAAAACTTGGTTCCTTAGAGTTATATGAACTATATTGAGTAAGTTTTAACCAAATAAGTGTCACACCCCCAAAAGTCGGGTCCAGCGGAAGCATACCAGTAGCTGGGGTGTAACTCAATCGGTATGACAACACAAGTTCAAAAATGGTTTTCACTTTAATCATTTAGAATAAAATCGTTTAATCAAAAATGTTAAATTTACATCATTAAAAGTAGTGCGGAAGTAGGCCCTTAAATAGTTTAAAATGGTCCCCAAATTAATAATCAGAGTCTTCTATGACCATGCCATGCCCTGCCAAAACCTCCTGTAGCGTGCCATAAGTTAAAACCTGAAAATACATGCTAAAGTGTCAACACGAGGTTGGTGAGTTCATAGAGTTTGTTTAACAAATAAAGTTTATAGAAAAGTGATCACACAGCAAAGGCATCGTAAATCCACTCAGTTACAAGTCCCGCCATAAGAGACTTGTAACCTGTGTGTTTACAACCCACTGCTAAAATAGTTTAAGTCTAGTAGTCAAAAACCCGTGGTCAATAATAAGTCAAGGCCGCTCCGAACAAGGGAGACTTTATAATGTTGCTCCGAACATGGGAGACTTCAAGTCACTCCGCCACCTAGGCAAAGATTTATTAGTCACTCCGCCGACTTGGCGAAGAATTATTAGTCACTCCACCATGGCGAGATTTATTAAGTTGCTCTGAACATGAGAGACTTTTAACGTTGCTCCGAACATGGGAGACTTCATAGTGTTGCTCCGAACAAGGGAGACTTTAAGTCAAAGTACGTACGGTACATCAGGGTCAAAAGTTTAAGTCAAGTTCAAAAGTCAAATCAAATTCCAAAGTTCAAAAGTCAAGTCAAGTTCAAAAGTTCAAAACAAGTTCAAAAGTTCATAATAAAGTTCAAGTCAAAACCATGTTTAAAGAGTCAAGTAATAGTTCAAGTAAAAACGAGCATGTATTCTCCCCCAAAAGTTGACAAAACTATTTAAAAGAGTAGGGGCTATGACTCACCTGGTACGATAGTTACGAAGACAAAAGTGGTTACACAGAAATGAGGTTCGATCTCTAACCGCGACCTATAATGAACGAATGATACGATCTACTTAAATTATGAGGGGATGCGATGAATGTACATGCACATGAAGCCTATACCACTCGTAGTTTGAAAATAAGAGTTATCGTTGAATTATAATGTTTCCATAACTTAGGAAAATATGTGCTATTAGAAGTTGTCAAATATATATATAGTTCGCCTAGTTTCAAAAGTGTATAACTTGGTCGTTTTAAGCTCGTTTTCTACGTTCTTTACATTCCCGGAATCGTGGGACAACATACTAACATATTTTTGATAAGTCGGGATGGCTAGATCAAGTTTTATGCCCAAAACAGCCCGTGACAACTGTTCATCAGCAAGCAGTTTTTCAGAAAATATAGTTTTCGTCGTTAAACTCGTTTTTGGCGTATCTCCTTCGTTATTAACTCGTTTTCATCCCCGTTTTCGGCCATAGTTCCGTTTTGGAATGTATTTTCTAAATCTTTGGTCCAAAGTTACCCAAAACCCACTGATTTTTCCAGATTTTACAAAAATGGACAGAACCTTATATATAGTTTGGAAAAATCAACTTTTCTAGTTCAAGGCTTAACCAAACTATCTCAAATCAACTTCACAAATACCCAATCCTACCATACACCTTCTTAGGGTGTCATGGGGTCCTAAACATCATAAATCAAGTGGATCTAACAAGGATCTAACAATAATCCATTTCTAAAGTTTCAAAGTTATAAAAAAAATATAAATAGAGTGGTATAAACTATCATATGCACATAAACCTTGTATGAAATCATATGAACATAATAAGAACATGAAGAAATTATGAACAAAAGTTTGACAACTTACATAGAAAGATTAGTGAGCTTATGGAGATGAAAACTTATAAAACCTTGGGTTTTTATCACAAAACCCAAACAAGAACAACTAAAGGAACAAGATTAGAGCTTGATCTTGGAAAAATGATGGTTTGTTCTTGTTGTTCTTGATGAAGTCGAGCACCACCAAAGAAGAGAGAAAGAAAAGAGAAAGTTGCTAGTTTGTTTTGATATGTATGAAAATGAAAGAAAAATGAAAGATTGAAAGGAGTATATATATATGTAGACAAGGGTGACAAGATCCTAAAAATGAGGAAAAGAGGTATAGGGGAGGCATGGGTGTGGTGATGGTTGTTGGCTAAAAAAAAATGATCTTGTCCAAAGAGTGCAAGTATTAGTTAGTTTTGGTTGTGTATTGGGTGTTATCGGGTACCGAGTTAACTAAAAATAGATTTTACCGAGGTGAAATAAAATACGAAGAAGTTGTAAAAGTTGTAAAATATTATTCCTGATAATAATCGGGTGTTAAATAATTATCGAATTGAAATAACGTAAACCGACGGAGTAATAAGCTCCGACCGTGAAATATAGTAATTGATTTCAAAACAACGGGTAAATTTATAATATAATTTTTATATCATTATTATGAGTATAAAAATATGTTAGGACCATAGTTGAGATTGTCGGATCGATTATTCAAAATATTAGTTCATAAGATAACGTTTCTTAGTTTAATAATCGTACGTTTACAAAAATGACGCAACCCACGTATAAATGACAAATTTTCTCCGGAGATGAATAGTGTTTTATGAATAGTAAAATTTTAAAACGCTTCTCAGAATATCAAACTGACCTCAAAAATGATGAATAGTAAAATGATGAATAGTGATCGGTGAATAGTAACCGATGAATAGTAAATGTGAAAGTTCGGGAAAAGACCAGAATTTACGAGTTGTGACAGTCTCTACCCCTTAAGGAACTTCGTCCCGAAGTTCAGTTAACGTTGGTCTCCGAAGTGTTATAAAGGTGAAGATTCATGAGACGAAATGACAAGTTGACGTGCTTTCAGGCGGCGGTTTACGAGGTGAGGAAAAGTATAAGCGTTCTGACAACGAGGGTACACACACACATGAATGAAACATTTGGAAATTGAGTTGAGAATTCAATCCAGACAAAATTTTATTATAACCATTCTCAGTGTTGCAAAATTCACTTCTGAGTCAGACATAGGTGGTCAGCCTATATCTCACTATCCCGGGTTGAATATAGATGACCAGTCTATCTTCCACCGAGGTTCCATGAATTTTGAAATACTCAGCTTAGTTATACTAATACTATGTCCTTCACAAATACCAAGACGTTCAGAAAGACTAAGGCAGGTGACCAAACTCGAGGTCAAAAGATGAAACTATGCAAGGAGAAACATAACAGGGTGACATATATGATACGTGAACATGCTTATATGAAAGACAATGATAGAAATCAATTAGAACAAATGAACATAATATGCCAGATAATGAGACACAAATCTCATCACCTAAGTCAGCAACAAACCACAATGAGGCTTCAGCTTGGCAGGCAGGCACGTGACGGTCATAGGATTAAGTTTTTCGTAAAAGTAGCTATAGTCTAGGTTTTAAAAACACTTAGTTCGCTATAGCCAAAGCTCTGATACCAATCTGTCACACCCCCAAAAGTCGGGTCCAGCGGAAGCATACCAGTAGCTGGGGTGTAACTCAATCGGTATGACAACACAAGTTCAAAAATGGTTTTCACTTTAATCATTTAGAATAAAATCGTTTAATCAAAAATGTTAAATTTACATCATTAAAAGTAGTGCGGAAGTAGGCCCTTAAATAGTTTAAAATGGTCCCCAAATTAATAATCAGAGTCTTCTATGACCATGCCATGCCCTGCCAAAACCTCCTGTAGCGTGCCATAAGTTAAAACCTGAAAATACATGCTAAAGTGTCAACACGAGGTTGGTGAGTTCATAGAGTTTGTTTAACAAATAAAGTTTATAGAAAAGTGATCACACAGCAAAGGCATCGTAAATCCACTCAGTTACAAGTCCCGCCATAAGAGACTTGTAACCTGTGTGTTTACAACCCACTGCTAAAATAGTTTAAGTCTAGTAGTCAAAAACCCGTGGTCAATAATAAGTCAAGGCCGCTCCGAACAAGGGAGACTTTATAATGTTGCTCCGAACATGGGAGACTTCAAGTCACTCCGCCACCTAGGCAAAGATTTATTAGTCACTCCGCCGACTTGGCGAAGAATTATTAGTCACTCCACCATGGCGAGATTTATTAAGTTGCTCTGAACATGAGAGACTTTTAACGTTGCTCCGAACATGGGAGACTTCATAGTGTTGCTCCGAACAAGGGAGACTTTAAGTCAAAGTACGTACGGTACATCAGGGTCAAAAGTTTAAGTCAAGTTCAAAAGTCAAATCAAATTCCAAAGTTCAAAAGTCAAGTCAAGTTCAAAAGTTCAAAACAAGTTCAAAAGTTCATAATAAAGTTCAAGTCAAAACCATGTTTAAAGAGTCAAGTAATAGTTCAAGTAAAAACGAGCATGTATTCTCCCCCAAAAGTTGACAAAACTATTTAAAAGAGTAGGGGCTATGACTCACCTGGTACGATAGTTACGAAGACAAAAGTGGTTACACAGAAATGAGGTTCGATCTCTAACCGCGACCTATAATGAACGAATGATACGATCTACTTAAATTATGAGGGGATGCGATGAATGTACATGCACATGAAGCCTATACCACTCGTAGTTTGAAAATAAGAGTTATCGTTGAATTATAATGTTTCCATAACTTAGGAAAATATGTGCTATTAGAAGTTGTCAAATATATATATAGTTCGCCTAGTTTCAAAAGTGTATAACTTGGTCGTTTTAAGCTCGTTTTCTACGTTCTTTACATTCCCGGAATCGTGGGACAACATACTAACATATTTTTGATAAGTCGGGATGGCTAGATCAAGTTTTATGCCCAAAACAGCCCGTGACAACTGTTCATCAGCAAGCAGTTTTTCAGAAAATATAGTTTTCGTCGTTAAACTCGTTTTTGGCGTATCTCCTTCGTTATTAACTCGTTTTCATCCCCGTTTTCGGCCATAGTTCCGTTTTGGAATGTATTTTCTAAATCTTTGGTCCAAAGTTACCCAAAACCCACTGATTTTTCCAGATTTTACAAAAATGGACAGAACCTTATATATAGTTTGGAAAAATCAACTTTTCTAGTTCAAGGCTTAACCAAACTATCTCAAATCAACTTCACAAATACCCAATCCTACCATACACCTTCTTAGGGTGTCATGGGGTCCTAAACATCATAAATCAAGTGGATCTAACAAGGATCTAACAATAATCCATTTCTAAAGTTTCAAAGTTATAAAAAAAATATAAATAGAGTGGTATAAACTATCATATGCACATAAACCTTGTATGAAATCATATGAACATAATAAGAACATGAAGAAATTATGAACAAAAGTTTGACAACTTACATAGAAAGATTAGTGAGCTTATGGAGATGAAAACTTATAAAACCTTGGGTTTTTATCACAAAACCCAAACAAGAACAACTAAAGGAACAAGATTAGAGCTTGATCTTGGAAAAATGATGGTTTGTTCTTGTTGTTCTTGATGAAGTCGAGCACCACCAAAGAAGAGAGAAAGAAAAGAGAAAGTTGCTAGTTTGTTTTGATATGTATGAAAATGAAAGAAAAATGAAAGATTGAAAGGAGTATATATATATGTAGACAAGGGTGACAAGATCCTAAAAATGAGGAAAAGAGGTATAGGGGAGGCATGGGTGTGGTGATGGTTGTTGGCTAAAAAAAAATGATCTTGTCCAAAGAGTGCAAGTATTAGTTAGTTTTGGTTGTGTATTGGGTGTTATCGGGTACCGAGTTAACTAAAAATAGATTTTACCGAGGTGAAATAAAATACGAAGAAGTTGTAAAAGTTGTAAAATATTATTCCTGATAATAATCGGGTGTTAAATAATTATCGAATTGAAATAACGTAAACCGACGGAGTAATAAGCTCCGACCGTGAAATATAGTAATTGATTTCAAAACAACGGGTAAATTTATAATATAATTTTTATATCATTATTATGAGTATAAAAATATGTTAGGACCATAGTTGAGATTGTCGGATCGATTATTCAAAATATTAGTTCATAAGATAACGTTTCTTAGTTTAATAATCGTACGTTTACAAAAATGACGCAACCCACGTATAAATGACAAATTTTCTCCGGAGATGAATAGTGTTTTATGAATAGTAAAATTTTAAAACGCTTCTCAGAATATCAAACTGACCTCAAAAATGATGAATAGTAAAATGATGAATAGTGATCGGTGAATAGTAACCGATGAATAGTAAATGTGAAAGTTCGGGAAAAGACCAGAATTTACGAGTTGTGACAATAAGCAACTTGAATAAGTCACAAAACACAAATAAGCATTTTGCTTATTTCACTTCCGAGACAGAATAGGGACAAAGTTCAAGGCCAAAACTAAGTGGGGTCCACTGGGTGCTAGGTCAAACTAGTGGTCAACTCTGAAAGTATACTAGGAGGGGGGTTGGGAAAACCTAATTTTGTGGTGTGGGGTCCACTGAGGTGGTCACAAAACCACCACAAAGTGGGTGGTGTGGCTTGGTTATTTGCTGCACAGGGCACACACTTGCCCTGCAAGTATGTTTAAGCAGTTGTGGGATCCAGTACAAAAATCACAAAAATAAGAGGTTACTGAGACCTTGAAGTTTAAGTGGTAGACTACTAATCCACAAAATTTCAAGTCCTAAATCCTTCTACTAAATTCTCTAAAAATCCTAGAAGTTTTGGTATTTTCTGAGAATGGATAATTTGACTTTTTATAAAAATGAGCTAGGTTGACTTATATGAGATTCTAACTTAATTTAGCTACTGATTAAGATGTAATAAGCTATTATAGACCTAAAATAAGCTAAAGCTACAACCTATGAGCTAAAGTGATGGTTTGTGGATCACAAATCCCTCACAGTTAACTGTGAGGGTTGATCAATGAAGATTTTGACTTTTGGATGTTTAAGGCCTGAGTTTCAAGACCACTATAACCTAATATGACCTAAAGTAGTATGTTTAAACTATCCTAGACAACTAATACTACCAAACATACTCAGTATCAAGCTGAGCCAAACACCCTATAAACTTGACTGTTTTGAGATTAACAAAATAACTAAGTGTTTTAAACCTTAACTCTGATTCCTTACACTATATTATGATTATATAGAAACAATTAAGCACAAATCAACCATGTCACAAGCATAATACACAGGTTTGTCAAATTTGTGAGATACACAGTGAAATCTTGGATTTAAGTAAAAACGATTTCCAATGAACAAGCAACTAGTTTTAAACTATATTATCAATAACAGTTATCCAATAAACACTTAAGAACACTTAATCAAACAGTACAAGCATTATCAAACTAAAAAGCATAAAATTGAAATATCACTTACAAATGGTATGTGACTGAGAAACAAAGAACCATTGAACCAATCTCATAACCTAGTATCCCCCATAGGATTCTAAACCATAAAATTCCAAAATACTCCCTGCTCCTTGCTTCCACCTGCTTGTGACTAGATTTTTTATTTTTCAACTATTTAATTCTATTTTTTTTAAGTATTTTTCTTTTATGAACTGAGCAAACAACTGAGGTGTATAAAAGCTTAATTAGGCTTTTTCAAGGCTTAAGTTAACTTAATATAACCAGAATAACAACTAGAAATAACACAAAGATTATTTGAGATTTTTGAAATATAAAGAAACTGCATAGCAACTGAAACTTGAAATTTACTTTAATTAAGGATTGCAATACATGAATTTAACTGAGAACAAGTTGTTTTAATTGAAATTACAACTAAATTAGTGAATTACAATACCTACGATTAAGCTACACTAAGACTAAACTAATACATCTTCTATTCTGCCTCTCTTCCCTTTTGTAGCTGTTTTCTGAGCTTGTGGGACCCACTGGGGTGTTTCCCACCATTCCCCAGCCGTTGATATGGTCAATCTCATCCAGGCCGTTTAAATTAGTTTCTTGGCGCCAAAGTCTCCATAGGGAAACGTGGAGGGTTTTACGGCATTAAATGGGTTTGGGAGGTAGTGGAGAGTTGGGGGAATTGCGTGGAGAGGTGGGTGATGAGGTGGAAGGCCAGGTGTAGGGTGGTATTGGTTGCAGAGGTGGAGGGTGGTATTGGGGAAGAAGGCGGTAAAGGGGTGGTTTGACTGGGATGTTTGACCCCCGTTTTTATTAAAAGGGGTGGACTGGGTTTGCTTGGTGGGCTGGGAAATAGCTGGGCCCAAGAAAATATAAAAAGGGTGGGCTAGGCTAGGTGATTGGGTTTAGTTTGGTTTTGGGTTTGGTGTTATAATAATTAAAGGGTCCGGATTTGGTTTGGTATTTTCACAAGGACTATTTTTGTAAATTATGTTTTTTTGGAAGGTGCAACTTGGCAACTTTTCAAAGTTATTTAAAGGGTTAAAATTGCCAATTGTGAATAGTATAAAGGTATGTTTGATAATTTTCATTTTTAAATACCCGGGGACTATTTTTGCCAAACTGTGAAACTTCAGGGACCAATCATGTAATTCCACCAAACTTCACACCAAGGACCATTCCTGCAAAAGATTATTAGTACAAGGACCAAAATTGAATTTCTCAAAGTTTTTACATCCCAGGGACCTTTTCTGTCAATTTCCAAAGTTGAGGGACTAAACTTGTAATTTTATGAAACTTTACACCAAAGGACTAAATATGTAACTTTATGATTAAAAAGGACCTTTGATGACTTTTTCATGTTTTAAGAATAACCAGGGACTAGTTTTGCCAATTTATGAAACTTGAGGGACTGAAACTGCCAATTATGCAAACTTTGTACGTTTTTCATCTGTTTTTGCATATTTTGCATTTGAAACATATAAAACACACTTCTAAGATATTTTCAGTATTTTGATACATATTTGAGTGTTTTTGTATGTTTTGGCAGTTCAGATTAGTATAAAATGATGAGTATTTAGACACTCATCACTCGTACAAATGAAAAAATCAAGTTATTAGACCTCGTTAATTATCATTCTTGTTTGTATATTAGGTAGACAAATAGTTCGTATAAAAATATTGATTGGTCATGTGTCGAATATTGAAATGGCGAGGTCAAAGTGTAAGCCAAAAACTCAACGCGTATAACTTGTAAAATATGAAAATAAACTAAGTGTTTTTAGTGAAATCGTATGGGTCCAATGTGACTTAGGAACGTGTGAATTTTATAGTGTATACGTTAATATTAGTTCAAATCTTTTATAGGTTCTCGTTTATGACTTATCCAAGTAATAGTATGATACATAAAACGTATATGTTGTTTTTATGATTCACGATTTATAAGCTTCAAGTGTTTGTGCATAACATAAACATACGTATATATATAAATAGAAAGAAAGGTTCATGGTGCTCACCTCACCTATAAAAGGTGGCGTAAAAACAAGTGTAGGGATCGTGTAATGGTACAATAGCTTCGTGGTTCACTTCTCGTTCCACCAAGGGTTCAAGAGGTTCCAAGCTTGGCTTCCTAGGTTCGTTTGGAGACGTGGTTCTTCTTGGCGATCCGTATGTCCCTCAACAAGTCCTTCTCGTTACTATTTTTGGTGTAATGGTGCGTTTAAGTGCATGTAACGTTTTAAGTTTGCATGGGAGGTTTATATAGGTAGTTTTTGAGTGTGTAGAGACAAGATAAGCTCCCAAGGTGGAGGGTGCATGTGAGGGCAAATAGTAATGCCACAAACAATGACCAATCGAGTTTGTACAAAGCTTAGATCTTGTAAGATCTCTTCCTATTCATTCCTGACAATCATATGGTGTTTAGGGTTCGTTTTGTTGTCATTGGGAAGCATGGGAGGTGCTAGGGAATATCATGCCACGTTTAAGCTTACAATTTCAATAGTGAGTTTGGTGTTTTACTTAGGCTATTTCTGCGGTAGTAAACGAGCAAAGGAGGTTGCAAGTTTTATTGTTCGTGGTTCTTGGGCACTAGGGGAAACGAGTTAAGTAAAAATATGTAAATGTAATGTGTAGAATTCGTAAGCTAGAAGGGTGGTTTTGGAGCCTGGTCGCGACAAGGAACAAAGAAAATAAAAAGAAAATAATAAGGGTGCGTTTGGGCTTATGGCCTGGTGGGCTTATGGTTTGCGTCGGCCCAACAGAAAAAGAAAGAAAGAAAAGAGTCCGTTTGGTTTGTATTTGGTTATTCATGGCCCAATGAGTGTTGGGGGCCCACATGGCGTGTATCGAGTATCGTGTCGAAGTTCAAAAATATTAGTGAGCGTTCTCGGGAAATTTCGTAGGTTCGGGAAATATATAAATAGTATACGGTATTTAGACGAAACGTATTGTTATAAATATAAACGTTTTATATATATTTATCGTTCGCAATAATCATAGGTTATCTAGGTCGTGTGTATGCATCGTTCCTGGGTAAACGGTCAATCAGAGTTATCGTAGTGGTTCAATATCAAGTCATATCATAAAAAAAAATTTGTTACCGGTAAAATCGTGTTAAGTTATCGTAACATCGTTTTATTTATTCATATGCATTTACTAATCGTAAGGGAAATTTACGAGAGGTTACATTACCTACCTCTTACAGGGAATTTCGTCCCGGAATTCTTGTCTAAGATAGTTGCCAAGGGTGTCTTAGGTGAAGAGATGTGGGTACTTGGAGCGAATCTGATCCTCGCGCTCCCAAGTATACTCCGGTCCTCGCTTGGAGTCCCAACGAACTTTGACAATAGGGATACGGTTTTGCTTGAGTTGTTTGACTTCTCTATCCATGATTTCAATGGGTTCCTCGGTAAAGACAAGGTTATCATCTACTCGAATATCTTTCAATGGAATCACAAGAGATTCATCGGATAAACACTTCTTAAGGTTTGACACATGAAAGGTGTCGTGAATCCGACTAAGTTCTTCGGGTAGTTCTAGTTTATAAGCCACGGGTCCTATCCTTTTTAGGATTTTGAATGGACCGATGTATCTGGGGTTCAACTTTCCATGTTTTCCAAATCGTACCATTCCCTTCCAGGGAGATACTTTCAATAAGACTCTATCTCCTATTTGAAATTCCATGGGTTTCCTTCTTATGTCGGCGTAGCTTTTCTGTCGGTCTCGGGCTGCTTGTAAGCGTTGCTTAATCTTAACGATTTTCTCAGTAGTTTCCCGAACAAGGTCTGGTCCTATAAGTTGTCTTTCTCCAACTTCTGCCCAACAAATGGGCGATCTGCACTTTCTACCGTACAGTGCTTCGAATGGTGCTGCTTTTATGCTGGCGTGGTAACTATTGTTGTATGAAAACTCTGCTAATGGTAAGTACTTATCCCAACCTTTTCCAAAATCAATAACGCATGCTCGGAGCATATCTTCCAAGGTTTGGATAGTTCTTTCACTTTGACCATCAGTTTGAGGGTGGTAAGCGGTACTCATATCTAGTTTAGTTCCTAAGACTTTCTGTAATGATTTCCAAAAGTGGGAGGTGAAACGACTATCTCGATCCAAGATGATTGAAATTGGTACTCCATGTCGAGTGACAATTTCCTTCACATACAGCTGAGCTTGTGTATTCATCTCATCGGTTTCTTTGATGGGTAGAAAATGAGCGGATTTGGTGAGATGATCCACAATAACCCATATTGTGTCGTATCCGGATGAGGTTCTTGGGAGTTTGGTGATGAAGTCCATAGTGATTCGTTCCCATTTCCACATAGGAAGTTCTGGTTGTACAAGTAGACCTGAAGGTTTCTGATGTTCTGCCTTTACTCTTGAACACGTCAAACATTTACCGACATATTCTACGATGTCAGCCTTCATGTTTGGCCACCAATATAGTTTCTTTAAATCCTGATACATCTTGTCGGAACCTGGGTGAGTGGAGTATTTTGACTTGTGGGACTCATACATGATGAGTTCACGAATACCTCCAACCATAGGGATCCAACTTCTGTCATTGAAACACAGTGTTCCATCAGATTTCTTCACGAAACCATTCTTATTCTCGGGCATACCGTAAATCTTTTCCTTGGGTCGGTTTTCTTCTTTAAGTGCTTCGCTTTGTGCGGTAAGGATTTGGGATGGAAGGGGTGAGTGAATAGTCATCCCTAGCGTTCTAACTCGAAGGGGTTTCAATCGTTCCTTTCGGCTTAACGCATCTGCTACTACATTAGCCTTTCCTGGGTGGTAGCGTATCTCACAATCATAATCGCTGAGCAGCTCTAGCCAGCGACGTTGTCTCATATTCAAATCCTTTTGATCCAAAATATGCTGAAGACTTTTGTGGTCTGTGTACACGGTACATTTGGTGCCATATAAGTAGTGTCTCCATAACTTGAGCGCAAACTGTTGGGATCATACTTTAGTATTTAGTCAAGTCTCGGTCATTACATTTTGTAATAGGTTGCTTAAGTATTATTTCTTATTATTGTTTAAGTTAATGGGCAACATGTTAAAGCCCAAGAGGCCTTAAAGCCCACGTTAAAAGGATAAGGGAGGAAGGGTGTGTTGCCCTAGCTCCTCCCTTATAAATAGTAAGCTTATGTTACATTTTATTTTGTTGGTTAATTAATTATCTTAGTGAAACTCTTGCACTCTCACCTTTCATATTATCTCTTAATCAACCACCTCTCATTCTCATCTTATTTCTTCATCAATCATACTTGTGTTTACATAAATGGTGACCTAACAAGTGGTATCATTCGAACAAAACTAACAACCGTCAACGTTCATCTTCAAACACCAGGAATCAAGCTGTTGTCAATGATGGACGAGTGGAAATTCAGAATCGAAATTATGGCAGATCTGGTTCAGGAAGTTATGGGAATGGTCAGAGGTTTGGTAACAATGGAGGTTTCAGGAACAACTCAGCATCTTCTCAACAAAGGTCTGACTCAGTTGCTACAAGGAACTCCAACTCAGGGAATGCAGTTTGGTGCTACAATTGTAATGAACAAGGTCATATTGCTACAGCATGTCCTAAACCGAGAACTCGGGGTAGTAAGTTTCACAAGCAGGCATTACTCATGGCTCTTCAGGATGAAAAAGATGGACATTTCCCTGAACAGGACAACAACTTCATGGCAAATGTGAACAACGATGATGACATGGAAGATCTGGAAGCCAATGCTGCTGTGATGCTTATGGCCAACATGCAGGAACTTAAGCTCAATGATTCAGGTCCAGTGTATGACACTGACGGCTTGTCTCAGGTACATGACCTCAATGAATGCTTTATTAATGAAATAGTCTCACCTTCTGCTTATGAATCAGATATGGCGCAAGTTGTTCCATCTAAATCATCTTCATCATCTCATAAAGATGAACAAATAAACACAGTTGTCATATTTGATGATGACACAGTTGTTTCATTTGATGATCCTATTGAGAATGATAAACATGATCGTTTCGAACAACATGAACCATCATTTGATCCAGACCCTGATCTCATATTGTTATCTAAACAACTGGATGCTCAACAAGTTCAAATAGCAAAATGCAACGAGAAAAACAAAGTTTTGAAAGAACAAAATGCGTCACTTGCAAGAGATATTGAATGTTATAAAATTCAGCTTTCTAATCAGGAAGACAAGATTAAAAATGCAATAAGTTTTGAAAAAGCTTTTCACGATTCATACAACAAAGAACAAGATCTTCAACGCAAAATGCATGATTTAATCGAGTCAAACGGAAAGTTGATTTCAAAACTCGAAAGTGAAAAGAGTGAATTGAAAATACAAGTCGAACGTCTTCAAACTGAACTTTCAAAAACAGAAACAGAATTGTCAAGTTGTCAAAAAGATTTTTGTGAACATAAAATACGAAAAAGGAAGTATATAGATGACTTACTCGGTGATATTGTTGATCTTGAAAAACAATTGAAAGAATTTCGTAACATTGTTTACAAACACGGGAACTCTATCACAACAATTCAGAAATTTACTTTAAAACCGAGACCCGGTATTGGATTTGCACTTGGCGATTACAATTCAATGTTTCTTCACAATGCATTCAAAGATGTTCCAAAAATTTACAGTATGGACTATTTGCTTGATAATACGATTGTGCGTGCTGTTGTTTTTGATACTGAGGAAGAAGAAGAACTTGAAGACGAGAGTCGGTCAAAAATGAGTAATGTTGAATATTGCACACCATATGACTATTCAAAAAATCCAGTCAAGTTCGTTACTCAAAAGGATTTACCTGAGAAATCATGGTTTATCGAAGAGTCGTATGTTTCATCTCACAATGAGGCCCCTGTCCAAACTGTAGCACAAGTAAATGGTCCTTTACCATCATCCGGTGAACTTTCACGTTTACCAAAATGTCGTGTCTTAAATTATTTCAAAACCTTTATGGAAGACATCGATATTTTGGAGGAAACAATTGAACGCAATTCTGAAATAAAAATTGAAACTTTTCAATCCGCTTACGAGCGAGAAAAGAGAGATATTTTTCAAAAACAAATGAAACCAATTGTTCAACACCTCCGTCTCTGTGCTACACGTTGGGATCAGGAACTTCAAAAGGAGGTCAAAAATATGATAAACGTTTTTGATACTGTTGAAAATGAGATTTTGGTTCAAAAGTTACAAACTAAAGTTTTCAAAAATGATGCTGATCGACTCTTGGAACAAGTTCTCTGTGCTGATATTTTGTCTGTTATCATGAATGATCTCTATAATTCTGGTACTTCTATGCTTAAGCATGATCATTGTGTTGATAATAACTTGTTGAATGAGGAAATTGAGACACTGAAACATGAGAATGATAATCTGAGGAAAAAGAATGATGATGTGACAAAACAGTTTTCAAAAGAAATTTGTCAACTCAAACAGAGGCTTGAATGGTGTCAATCTCAGAGTCTTAAAATGGAATTAAAACTTCAAAGTCATACCATTTCAAACTCTTGTCAGCTTTGCAAAAACAATGAGTCTTTCAAAAGTTTGTGTCTCAAATACGAACAAGAAATTGCGGATTTAAAAAATGAAAACGCCGAATTTCTACAAAACCACATCGACAGTAAATATTGCAATGGCATACTTGAGTCAAACATTCAGGATAAGAATCACATCATCATTGAGTTAAAAGAGAAAATAAAGATACTTGAAAAAGGAAAGATGGTTGACACCACGGTGATCGCACCAGGAATGTATAAATTAGACAAAACTAATAAAGGAAAGGTTATTCAAATTACTAATGTTGATAACTCCACTTCTACAGGACTAGTCTCCCCTAATAGCGTTAGCAGACCCAAGCGACAAAGTAAAAAGAAGAATAGGCTCTGGCAACGTAAAAGAGGATCACTAGAAGCTCAAGGAGTAGAAGATCACCTTAGGAATTTGAATAATACTCATGTTGCATCGGATTTAGATTCTAATCTGGCAAATTCTAATCAAAATCTAAATGTAACGAATGATGTACCTTTAAATGTTTTGAATGTTAATGCATCTTGTGTGTTTTGTCGTAAAAGCGTTTCATCTGGTGATCATACTAAATGTATAGCTAATTCTCTACTTCATCGTCATAAGAAACGTAGGACACGCATTTCTTCTAGGCCCACTACTGCCTCTAAATCTATCTTAGGAAAGCCGCCTTCTACGGTTTCTAATGAAGTTGATGTTACCCCCATAGGTGCAGAGAACAAGTCTAGGAATCAGCCAAACACTAGTGAATACACCATTAAGAAAGCTCGAACTAGTTGGAATTGGCAACGTTGGTTACAACACAAACCAGATTTTAAATGGATTCCTAAAATATTGAATACTTGTGCTTCTAACCAACTGGAACCCGCAGTTTCTTTGGGTTCCACCCTTACTTCTGTTCCATCCGTGTCCTCTTCTTGTGATGCAGGTGGTACAGATTGTTCTCTGGATTGTTGATAGCGGATGCACCCGACATATGACAGGCAATCTCAAACTGTTACACAACTTTGTTTCAAAGTTCATTGGTACTGTCAGATTCGGGAATGATCATTACGCTCTTATCATGGGATATGGTGACTTTATCAGTGGGAACATCGAAATAAGCCGTGTTTATTATGTGGAAGGCCTTGGTCACAACCTTTTCTCTGTTGGTCAATTCTGTGATGGGGATCTAGAAGTTGCATTTCGTGAGAAAACTTGCTTTGTTCGTGACTTACAAGGAAACGATCTTATGTCCGGCTCCCGTGGCTCCAATCTTTATACAATCTCAATGTCAGATATGATTGCAACATCTCCGATATGTCTTCTCTCCAAAGCAGAATCAACTAAATCTTGGTTATGGCACAAACGTCTTTCACACTTGAATTTCAAAACTATGACTGACCTTGCTCGTTATAAACTTGTTGAGGGATTTCCAAGATTCCGCTTTACCAAAGATCACTTATGTCCAGCCTGTGAACAAGGAAAAAGTACTCGTGCTCATTTCCCTTCTAAACCTGAGCACAGTACGAATCATGTTCTACAACTGCTTCATATGGATTTGTGTGGACCAATGCGTGTTCAAAGTATCAACGGTAAACGCTACATTCTTGTAATCGTGGATGATTTTTCCAGATGGACTTGGGTTTATTTTCTACGAAGTAAAGATCAGGCTCCTTCAATGATCATCACCTTTCTCACTAAAATTCAAGTTCAGTTACGCAATACGGTCCGAATAGTCAGAACTGACAATGGAACTGAATTCAAGAATCAGACACTTAGGTCTTATTATGAGAAAATGGGAATTGAACATCAAACATCTATTACTAGAAGCCCAGAACAGAATGGAGTTGTTGAAAGACGCAACAGGACATTAGTGGAAGCTGCTAGAACTATGTTGATTAATGCTCAATTACCAGATTACTTATGGGCGGAAGCTGTTTCAACTGCATGTTATACTCAAAACCGTTGCATGATCACAAAACGCCATCGCAAAACACCATATCAAATTGTTCACAAAAGGAAACCAAACATCGATTACTTTCATGTATTCGGAGCACTTTGTTATCCGAAAAATGATCGTGATGATTTAGGTAAACTTAAGGCAAAAGCTGACATCGGAGTGTTCGTTGGATATTGTGAAAATTCTAAAGGTTTTCGGATTTGGAATCGTCGTACTAGAGAAATTCAAGAAACCATTCACGCTAATTTTGATGAGCTCACACATGTGGCTTCTGAGCAACACAGCTTAGGACCCGAATTTAACCGTCTTAACTCTCCGGCATCTTCGGCTGAACCATTGCCACTCAACCGCAAAGAATTGGAAACCTTGTTTGCTCCACTGTTTGATGACACAATTGAATACCGTCCTACTGAGGTCCCACCAAATTCCGCTGCTCAACCTGACAATATTCATGTACCAGACTCACCTCAACAAACTTCAACAACTGTTGAGATAGACGGTCCTCCAATTGCTTCACCATCTACAGTAGAACAAACTGTTTCTAACTCCCGCCACTCAGCTGAAGATCCAACACCACTATCAGTTCCACAATCCGCAGAGCATGATCCTGATGCGTTCTTCAATCCGTTTGCACCAGCTACTACAGTTCCTGATATAGCTGAGTCGTCAACACGCAACTTGGATCCTGCTAACATGCGAGATACTTATCAACTACACCCTTCAACACACAAATGGACCCGAGACCATCCACTAGTTCATATAATTGGCCATCCAGATGCACCTGTTATGACAAGACAACGACTTCACACAGATGGAGAAACTTGCATCTACGCACTCACAGTTTGTCATGAAGAACCCAAGAACATTAAAGATGCTATGACTTATGACAACTGGATTGAATCTATGCAAGAGGAATTTCAGCAATTCATACGATTAGAAGTCTGGGAATTAGTTGAAAGACCTGACGGAGTCTTTGTCATTGGGTTAAAATGGATATGGAAGAATAAGCTTGATGCTGAAGGAACTGTCATACGGAACAAATCACGTCTGGTAGCAAAAGGATACTCTCAACTGGAAGGTCTAGATTTTGCTGAATCCTTTGCTCCAGTGGCTCGACATGAAGCTGTTCGGATCTTTTTGGCCTATGCTGCACACCGGAACATGGTAGTCTTCCAAATGGATGTCAAAACAGCATTTCTTAATGGAGATCTCCGTGAAGAAGTTTATGTCAGCCAACCTGAAGGCTTCGTTGATCCTGAGCGTCCTAATCACGTCTACCGACTCAAAAAGGCTCTCTACGGACTCAAGCAGGCCCCACGGGCGTGGTATGACAAACTGTCCACTTTCTTACTGGCCAATAAGTTTTCTAAAGGATCGGTGGATCCCACACTGTTTACTAAAACCTACGGGGAGGACTTACTTGTTGTTCAAATATATGTCGATGACATCATTTTTGCCTCAACAAAAAGAAGTTTCTCTAATGATTTTGCAAAATTAATGAAAGATAATTTTGAAATGTCCATGATGGGTGAACTTTCGTTCTTTTTAGGACTACAAGTTCATCAATCACCCTGTGGAATTTTTGTAAATCAATCAAAATATGCTCTTGAAATTTTAAAGAAATATGGAATGATGTCTTGTGATACCTATAATACACCAATGGGCTATACCACAAAACTAGATGCTGATTTACATGGGACTCCAGTTGACCCTACCAAATACCGAAGTATGATTGGGTCCCTCATGTATCTCACAGCTAGTAGACCTGATATAGTATTTGCTGTCTACATGTGCTCCCGCTATCAGTCCAGACCAACTGAAAAACACCTCAGTGAGGTCAAGAGAATCCTTCGATACATAAAGGGAACCATTAACTTGGGGATCTGGTATCCGAAGGATTCTGGCTTTGAACTAATTGCTTTTTCAGATGCTGACCATGCAGGATGTTTAGACACACGCAAAAGTACATCTGGTGGATTACAATTTCTCGGAGACAAACTTGTGTCATGACAATCTAAGAAGCAGGACTGCACTTCACTGTCGTCTACAGAATCTGAATACGTAGCCATGTCTGCTTGTTGTGCTCAAGTCATTTGGATGAGATCACAACTTAAGGATTATGGCTACCTATTCAACAGGATTCCTATCTACTGTGATTCAAAGAGTGCTATTGCTATCTCCTGCAACACTGTGCATCATTGCAAATCCAAACACATCGATCTCCGATATCATTTCATCAAAGAGCATGTGGAAAGGGGTACAGTTGAGCTTTATTTTGTTGGAACTGAGTACCAATTGGCGGACTTACTTACCAAATCCTTGGCACCATCCAGGTTTGCTAGTTTAGTTCACCAAATTGGTATGCGATGTTTGACTCCAGAGGATCTGGAAAAGTTTTTAAAACACAAGTGATTGTCAAACATCAAAAATATCTTTGTAAATATTTTTCTCAAAAACATAATACAAAAATATAAAACCAATGAAAAACTCAAAAAAAAAAAAATATTTTTGGTCTTTTAATTTCAAAAAAAAAAAAAAAAAAAAAAAATGCAAGTATAAAACTCTTTCAACACTATTTTTTCTAAAAAGTCTTCAATCATTTAAAATTAGTGTTGAGGGGGAGGAAAAGTAACATTTTTTTAATTTCTAAAAATTATTTTACCTTTTATACTTGCATTTTACCAAAAACATTTACATTTTTACAAAAATAAATAAATTTTTTTTCTTAGTGTTGATTCAAAAGGATTTCGGGTTACTCTCCTTGACCAAAACAAATTTTTTTTTTTACTATGATCTAAGGTCGAGGGGGAGTATGACAAGTTGTACCTATCATATCTTGGTGATGTCTAACGAAAGTTACATGAGATTAAGTATGTTAGCATCTTAAATAAATGTTAGTCAAGGTTAAGGGGCTAAATGTGTCAACACATGAAACTTGTATTAACCACAGTCAAAACTACCATTGACCCTTCACATTAACTTTTTCTGCATACACATTTAATTTTCACCAACCATATCCTACGACTCACAATCATTCTATTGATCTAATCCACCATTCTTGAATCTGTAAGTGTTAACTTGTTTTGATTATGATTGCTAACAAGGGTTTTTAATTTTATTCCAATCCAACGGCTCAATTTTTCACAATCGATTAAATTGTTTTTTGGAGTTATGCGTAAAATCAAACCCAGAATTATGTGTTGTTTTGATTAAATTGGTACATGGGAAATGGTCATATGATGATAATATGCATGTTTCTTAACTCCAATCACTCCCAGAAACACTAATCGATCATATTTGAGATTAGGGTTCATGTGTATGAATTAGGGATTATTGAGTTTGAGCAATAGGATTGCAACTAATGGTGGGGTTAGTGTTTGTATACGTCTAGGATCATTCGAATGTGGTTTAATTTGATCTCAAACATGTTTAAAGCATTAATCTAAGGTTTAGGGTTCGAAGGTCACTAGCATGTTCAATCCTAAGTTTTTGTGGATAATTTGTGTTGTCATTTGAAACTTATGATCATTATGATGTTTGTGTCAATTGCCCCATGCTTAATCGCACCCAGAAACACTTTTGATTAATGATGTAATTGAGTGTTCATGCGTGTTTACGCGTTAAGTGTTATTAGGCATGTTTACGTGTTAAAATGTATGAAATAAGTGTATTGGATTGATGTTTGATCAGTGGTAATGTTTGTGCACTTTCAGGAAACTCATAACTCAAATTTCAAAAGGTGAATTTCTGGAAATGACGATTTTACGCGTTAAATGTTCATCCTACGCGTAAGATTGAATCTTACGCGTAAGATTCGACACGTGGACAAATTGTGTCTTGGATAAGACACAGTTTACGCATAAAATTGTTCTTACGCATAAGTTCTGATCTCACGCATAAGTCTAGAACTTACGCGTAAGTCATTACCTACGCATAAGTTACAATTTACGCCTAAGGGAAATCCTACGCGTAACTTCAATTTTTACGCATAAGACCTATCTTACGCAGAAAATTGATCTTACGCGTAAGTTTCATTTTACGCGTAAAGTTCTAACTTACGCGTAGATTTTGCACTTACGCCTTATTTCTTAACTTACGCTTAAGTCAGGTTACGCGTAAAACAACTACTTACGCGTAAACTTGTCAAAATTCCAAATTTTTTCCAAGTGTTGGAAATTTCCAATGTGTAACTTGTTGTAAATGATAAACTTTGGTTGGAATTGAATTGTTTTATGTTTCTAACAAGTAAAATAACTCAAGTTTGTCACATAACATAAGTTTTAACACACACAAACCCCCACTGATCATCATCAAAACATGATAATCTATGTGAACACATGCTTAATGAATGCTAATACTAACATCATCAACAATTGCCATGTTTGTGTGTTTATGATCAATTCAGATGGTAGAACACAATGACATCCCATACGGACCAGAACCTGAACCCATTCGTGCATGGGAAGACACATTTCCTGAAAACTACTCCAGGAAGATTGGAAAGAACAACCTAAGAGTCAACTTCAACAAACTGACATGCAATGAGTCTTCTTGCCTTGTTGCTGTTGATGCTCTCATCTATCACCCGTGCAAAGTTCTACTCACCAAATCTGTTGCAGTGGCATGCTTCTACATACATCAGTTTTGGCACACAATCCACCTGGACCTCCTGGAAGAGTCCTTTACTTGTATGCTTCACATGAGACAAGTCACGGTCGACAAGGATCTTCTCCGTAGTGCTCTTGGACTTCCCGAACTTGAACCGAATGAAGAGTATGACCAAGTTCCCACTGAAGAAGAATTGATAGAATGGCTGAGAGATATTGGGTATGATGAGTCTGAAGGGGTCATTACTAGTCACTCTAGGGTCAATATCAGATTTCTTCCACAGCCTTGGAGAACTCTCTACATCATAATTGCCAAGTCACTATCTGGCAGAGACACAGGCCATGAACACCCTAAGCTCCAACATCTCAGGCTGTTCTGGGCTATTGCTAATGTCAAGAAGGTTGATTATGCCAGCATTATCTGGGAAGATATTGTGTGGCACATACACCGCAAGACAACCAATATTCCATTCGTCCGTTTCACCAAACTTCTTATTGCAAGCTTCCTCCATGAATATGATGACATTCCTCAAAGATTGAATGATGAGTTTCAGCACACATACAAGAATGAGGACACACTGAAGGTCATCAAGAGAATGGATACAAGTACAAGGAAACAGGGAAAGAAACTTCCAGATAGCCTCTTAACTGACAAAGTCAAGGCTGGCAATAACTACAAGTACTACCTACAAGCCATTGAAGCAGAGAAAGTTGGGTTCTTGGACGAAGCTGCTCTACCTTCATACATGCAGAAGAAAGGTAAGAAAGGTAGCAAATCGGGCAGCTCAGAAAGTTCTACTAAGTCCAAACCTAAGAAAAAGCCATCATCTAAGGTCAGAATTCCTGCAAAGAAACCTACTGCTGAACCTGGCTGGTTTCCCTCACCTACACCTTCTCCAAAACCTGCTGACTCTGAACAAACCGAATCCGACGAAGGTCCTATTTACAGTGAAGCCTATGCCAATATCACCAAGAAAGTCAATCTTGATGAAATTGACGATAAGGATTTGACGTTCGAAGATTGGGATAATATTATTGACGAATCTGCTGATCATGCTGAATCCCCCGCACACCTCTATCAACGTCCATTCACCAAAGCTCAAACAATTTTGGAAGAAGAAAGGATTAGAAGAAAAAAGATGAAGGAACCAGTTACAGCTGTACAAGAGCCTGAAGGCCTTTCAATCGAAGAAGAAAATGAACGGGCTCTCAACCTCGGTCTCCTTCACAGCCGAATTGATACATTCAATGCTGATCAACCTCCACCTCCAGTGTTCTCTCAGACCACCGAAGCTGGCGGGTCTAGCAGCATTCCTGAGCCTACCACAGGAATCTCCTCAGACTTAGTTGTTTATGATAATCCCTCAGTGTCTCCCACCGACATTGATATGACTATGGAAGAGGAAGAAGAGGAAGATCCTATGGATACCGATGCTCCAAGACTTATGTCTATGGAAGAAATGGAGCGTAGAGAAAGAGCTCAGGAAGAGGAACTGAAAAGAAAACAAGAAGCTGAAGAGGCCAGACTTGAAGAGATTGCTCAAGCTAAACTGGAAGAAACGATCAGAATGGAAGAGAGCAGGAAAGCAGAGGAGGCAGCCAAACTGGCTGAAGAAAAGTCTAAGAAGGAAGAAGAAGCCAGGCTGGCTGAAGAACTAAGGCTTAAAGCCGAAGCTGATAAGCTGGCTGAAGAAAAACTTAAGAAAGAAGAAGAAGCCAGGGTTGCTGAAGAACTAAGACAGAAAGCTGAAGCTGAAAAACTGGCAGAAGAACTTAGGGTGAAAGAAGCAGCAGCCAAAGATAAGAAAGTTGTACAACCCGAACTACAGAAAGGAGATGTCAAAGACACAACCACCATTATTGAATCATCACAGTCATCACCTCCTGCATCTGAATCAACACATGGCAAATCAATCAAGAAACCGAGCTCCAAAGCCTCTGCTGCATCCAAACTACTCAAGTCTGCTTTCAAAAGAGTGCATGATAAGAAGAGAAGCAAACTAGAAGATCAGGTTGCTAAACTTGCAACCCAGGTTGCTGAACTATCTAAGCTGAACACGAACGTCAAAGAGCTACAAGATAAGGTTGACATTTTCCTAGCTAAAGACGTAACAGAGAACTTGGAAGCCGCATTAGCAGCTCAAGCACAAGAATACATGGCACAACACTTAGTGTCTGAGCTGAAAGTACTGCTGGCACCAATGAGAGACGAACTCACCAAGTTCACTGAGCAAGCAGTTAAGAAAGTTATCCGATCAACAACCTTCACCCTTCGTGCCGACAAGTCTACTGCTCCTCTATCGGGACTATCTCTGGATGATTTGGAAATTCAACTTTTGGACAAGCTGGCAAGCAAAACTACCTTATCTCCTGAAGAAGCCAAAGTCCTGGAAGCACTGAATAATAAACTGACTAAAGAGACCTGCAGCACAGAGGCCGATAAGCTGAAACGTCAAAGAGATGATGAAGACAGGGATCCGAATTCTCAGGCAAAGAAACAGAAACAAGCCGAAGGACCCTCATCTCAGTACAAATCACCGGTAATCCCTCCTACCACAACAACTTCCTCACAACAACCGAAAGCATCAAGTTCTGCTCCCAAGGCACACGACCATTTCGTATACACCGGTGGTGACGACATACCTCAACCCGATGAAGTTCCAGAACCGTCTCCTAAGAAGAAGAAGAAAGATAAGAAAGGAAAGCATCATCAACCCACACCAGACACCTCATCAAAAGGCACCGAACCAAAGAAACCCAAAACCGTCCTTAACTGGCTAGACCAAGACAATAGTGCCGAATACTCCTGGTTTGAGAAGATGATCAGTTCGCAACCACCACTGGAAGACAATCATGAACCTCAAGATGGTCGAACAGTGGAATATGCTCAAATGATTCAGCAAAAGTTTAAAATGAAAAAGATGAATAAGAAAGAGCTGCGAAGAATCAAAAATGATGCTTTCAATCTTCTGAAAGATCGGTCTGCTAACTCAATCGAGCTCGAATACCATCTGGAAAATATTGCTCGAGCTATGTCAAGCAATATTGACTGGATCAATCCTGAATCATATGTCGATCCGGTCACAAAGAAAACCGCACCCTACATTACTGACTGGTCCAAACCACTACCGATGATTGGGAAGCCTAAGGAACCAAAGATCCCGTACAAGTTCTTCTACAACACAGACTTGGAATTTCTGAGACTTGGCAGCAAGATCGAAAAGAAATACGTTACCTCACTCGCCTTTCTCCCTGCAGCTCGATATCTCAACAATGCCATCGAAGAAGAAGCTTCAGCACTTTTCGTCGACAAAATTGTTGAATATGACCGGAATGCACTTTATGGTATTCATCATTGGCCAGACAACCGGGCACAATACTATCGAAGCAGCAGACTTAACCAAACGATGGGTGAAGTAGAAAGTGATTTGAAGATCGTCTCGATTCAATTTATTTCGACTGTCACTCACTTTGGGTACCCCTTCCTCAGCAAAATCACACTTAAAAGACTTGATGAAAAGGAGTACGATATTTCCGAGTCTGACTTTCCACGACTACGTCTCAACGACATTGAAGACATGTACTTGCTCAAAGTTCAAGGAAAACTCTGTGGCTTGCCCAAAAAGATGCAACTTGCCTTTATCCAAGCTCTACTCATCTTTATCAGGCAGATAGTCGTTAGAGAAAGAGTCGAAGATCTTCAGTTAGGAGTGGAAAGTTACCAGAAGAAGCTCAATCTCACCAAACCAAACCTGTTTGACATCCCCGACCTTCAACATCTACCTCAATACTCCTTGATCAGACGACCATTTGGGTTCACCTACCGAAGTGTTAACGGTCGCAACTGCTTTATGGGTTATAAAGAAATTCATAAGTTCTGTGATGAAACTCTTAAGTTCGTCAGAGATGGGATCAAAGGCAGAGTCAATGACATTGAACTGGGAAAATCCAAAAGGTGGAACACCAATGAAGCCCGGGATGCTCGCAGATTCATCTTAAGGATTGAGAACAGATTGAAGCGCAGGGATCAGTTCCGAAGGTTGGAGAGTTATGTGGGAGGCAGATCCAAATTTCCGGTGCTGACATTTCAGAGGCCTGATTGGTAAATCATTGTAAGAATTTGATTTGATTTGTCAATAATTTACTTCATAATGGTTTGTGCACGCATATCAGTGTACAACCCGTACTTGTAAAGAAAGGACCCTGAGGTACGCATCAGTGCCTCAATCCTAAAATAAGGAGCGAAGGCTTCTTACTTTTGAGTAGAATTAATCAAACATTTATGATTTTTCATAATTCTGCTCAAAAGGATAAGTATTTCACCTCAATAAGACCTAAACACTTGTTGAGGGGGAGCACTTGTCAATACAAAATACTTTGCTCAAAATCAAAAAGTTCTTGGTGAATCTCCCCTTAAGACTCAAAAGGCATATTTTAATCTAAAAGATTGTCAAAAACATCATTTTATATGCTATTTTTGAGGGGGAGAAAATGAAAAAGTGATTAAAATATACGAAGTCAAAGTTAAAAGTTGTACCATGTGCGAGCTAGACTCAGAATGAACCCAGGAATTGACGAGACAATAAATGTTAGTAATATCGAAAAGACTTATCCTCGACGGGTTATAACATCAAGTTAGTTATTAGAGCTAGTTGTCACCTAAAAGCTGACAATGGAACTCTTTAACTAACCACGTAAGCGTGTCTCGAAAAGGATATGTCTTAGTAGAAATGTACCGTCTCGAGAAACTTTCTGTGGACTTGACCAGGCCGGGTAATAACTTCAAGCCAGTTTAACTGGTGATGTAAGCGTGTCTCGAATCGGTCTTGTTCACGGAAAGTGGATCAATTCAAAAGTGCTTGCTCCTCCCGCATGTGCAAATTTATTAAAACACTTATGAGCACATGTGCAGGGGGAGCCCTTCAAAAGTGAACACAAAACTCTCAAAGTGCTAACCAAAATATTTGATTATCACAAACACTTTGAGAGATTTTCTATCAAAAGTTTCTTGGCTACTGTCGGAGTTATAAGGTGATTAAGATAGGAATAACCGTCCTATGATCCGCCAGAGCCGGAGGGATCTACCCAAGGACATCACCATTAGTTAGAAGAAGAAGTCCTTAGGTATGATACGAAAAAAGGAGAAATGAATGAAAGGGAAAGAAGGAGTTGAAGAATTAAAAAGAAAAGTAAAGAAAAGGGTGAAAAGAAATAGCCCTCCAGATGATTCAACCTTAGGGCAGACACCGGGTTCAATACGTATGCTACTGGTTGTTGCTAAGGCGACGCCGGTATTGAAGATTAAGTCGTCATGGACCCAGTGACGCAATGCACTAAACCTTCTTAACCACTCAAGTTCTCTTAAAAGAGCTTGTTTCATTCTCACGGGGAACCTACGTAACCTATCGACCTATCTCTTAGAGACGGTTGATATTGAAGCAGGAGACTCATCCCCAGTCTCCGCATAAGAAACCTAGGTGTGCACTTATAGAGTCTAGAGCCTTGAGATACATCAAAGATCTCTTAGGAACACTTAGTATTTCTGCAACTGGTGTTCTACATCAATGGGCATCAGTTGTAAACTATCGAGTCCTTCGCAGATCTTAGCAATCTGCCGAGAACGTTTATGAGAGGATTACTTATGTATTCCTCAATGATTGAACGGAAATCCTGCCAGGGTCAACATCAAACAGCCCTGACAGCAGGTCACTTCGGTAACCCCACAAGGGTTACGCTTAGTGTTTGCGGTGGTTCCATTACGGTCTACAGTCGTGGAGTGATCCCCAGCGACTCGCCCAGTCATTGAGCTACTTAGTAGGTCTCGTAAGCTCCTTCGGGAGTATCTGATATGGGAACGGCCTGGATAAGGATTAGAAGGAATCTTCACAATATGCTGTTGATGAGCTCTAACTCCTTATCCGTAAGTACCGGTTGTTTTATTGCTAACTGTTTACTCGCAGGTACCTCACTTCCATGATGGTAGATTCCAACATGCTCATACATACATCTAGAAGTCAAAGAAAGCTCCCCCCAAAGATCTTAGCAACACAAAGTTCAAAGAAAGATTCTAAGGCAATAAGCAGAATCTACAAAGTATAATGACAAAGATCTCAATGCATGAAAAGGAACTTCTTGCTCATAAAAGTCAAAAGTCCAAAGATGTATGAGTATGTTGGAATGGCGTACAACCACCATAGACGCATAAGTAACGAACGGCAGACAACTTCATAATCCAATCATTACAACATTACCAAAGAACAAAGACAAAGAGCAAAGTACATTCACTATCATTCATTCATTTTGAAGACGTCTAGAGTTTTACATGTCACAAGTCAACGACAAAGATGAAGACGTCAAGCAACCGTGATGACCGACCCTTAGGGGGAGATTGTTGGGATCATACTTTAGTATTTAGTCAAGTCTCGGTCATTACATTTTGTAATAGGTTGCTTAAGTATTATTTCTTATTATTGTTTAAGTTAATGGGCAACATGTTAAAGCCCAAGAGGCCTTAAAGCCCACGTTAAAAGGATAAGGGAGGAAGGGTGTGTTGCCCTAGCTCCTCCCTTATAAATAGTAAGCTTATGTTACATTTTATTTTGTTGGTTAATTGATTATCTTAGTGAAACTCTTGCACTCTCACCTTTCATATTATCTCTTAATCAACCACCTCTCATTCTCATCTTATTTCTTCATCAATCATACTTGTGTTTACATAAATGGTGACCTAACACAAACACTACAGCTCCTAATTCCAAGTAATGAGTCGTGTAGTTTTCCTCATGTTTCTTCAGTTGTCGGGATGCATAAGCTATCACTTTGCTTCTTTGCATCAAAACTGCTCCTAGTCCATGATAAGATGCGTCGCAATATACTATAAAGTCCTCATTTCCTTCTGGGAGGGCTAATATTGGAGCTTCACAAAGCTTTCGTTTTAACAACTGGAAGGCTGCTTCTTCCTTTTCTTCCCAGATGTACTTCTCGTTCTTTTGGGTTAGCTTAGTCAAAGGTTTTGCAATCTTGGAGAATCCTTCAATAAATCTTCGGCAGTAACCTGCGAGACCTAAAAATTGACGTATCTCCGTGGGGTTTGTAGGAGACGACCAACCTTTTACAGCCTCAATCTTTGCAGGGTCTACGTGAATGCCTTGACTATCGATGATGTGTCCTAAAAATTGTACGGTGCGAATCCAAAAGTCGCATTTGGAGAACTTAGCGTACAGTTCTTCTTTCTTGAGTAGTTCTAGAATGATTCGTAAATGTTCCTCGTGTTCCTCTTCGTTGCGAGAATAGATCAAAATATCGTCGATGAATACTATTACAAACTTATCCAGATAAGGTTTGCACACTCGATTCATTAAATCCATGAAAACTGCTGGTGCATTGGTCAGACCGAACGTCATTACTTGAAATTCGTAGTGACCATAGCGCGTTCTGAATGCAGTTTTCGGAATATCCTCTTCTTGAACTCTTAGCTGATGATATCCTGATCTCAGATCATTTTTTGAGTACACACTCGATCCTTGCAATTGATCAAACAGATCATCAATTCGAGGCAATGGGTATCGATTCTTTACCGTAAGTTTATTCAACTCCCGGTAATCGATGCACATTCTAAAGGATCCATCCTTCTTCTTAACAAACAAAATTGGAGATCCCCAAGGTGATGAGCTTGGCCGAATAAATCCTTTTTTCGACAGTTCCTTTAGTTGTTCTGACAATTCTTCCATTTCAGATGGCGCTAGCCTATAAGGTGCTTTAGCCACTGGTGCCGCTCCAGGCACTAGTTCAATCTAAAATTCTACTTGACGTGCGGGTGGAATACCAGGTAATTCTTCGGGGAATACTTCAGGAAAATCCTTAACAATAGGAACGTCATCAAGCTGCTTCTCGGATGACCTATTTTCCGTAACTTGAGCCATAAATACCTGACATCCTTCCTTCATGTATTTCATCACTCGCATACATGAGATAATTCCATATCGCGGTTTGCTTTTGTCGCCCTGGACAATGAGTGTTTCATCCTTGAGTGGTATATGGACGGCCTTTTCGTCACAGTGAATCCTAGCACGATGGTGGGATAGCCAATCCATGCCGACGATAGCATCAAAACTACCAAGTTGAACCGGCATAAGATCAATGGCAAAAGGTTTTTCAGATAAGGTTAGGGTGAATCTTTCATGATAGTATTGGTATCTATTAAATTCCCGTCAGCCATTTCGACTTCGTAGGTGGTGTTTAGCTTAGAGGGGGTGACATTAAGTAAAGGGGCAAACGTATCTGATATAAAACTCTTATCGGCGCCCGAATCAAACAATACTCTAGCATTATGATGGTTTAGTAGAAACGTACCAGTGACTACATCGGGTCCGTTTCCATCTCCGATAAGGTATACCCTAGCTTGGGCGTTGACTGGTTCATTTCCTTTTGGGCAGTTACTCCGGATGTGTCCTACTTCTCCGCATCCGTAACAAGTGGGTGATATAACCTGTGTGTTGCTTCCTATAGCCGGAATCCTACAGTTTCTGGTTTGATGACCGATCTTACGACATTTGTCACATCGGACGGTACAACGACCCTCGTGATGAAGTTTGCATCGTTGACATTGGGGTTTCCGTCTGTTGTACCCTACACCTTCCGTAGCGGCGTAGACTCGGGGTTTTTCTTATCTTTGGTTCAGCTGTTGAGTGCTCCGATTGTTGTGATATTGTTGGTGGTTCCGATTATTGTTGCGGTGGTTGTTGTTGCGGTGATGACTGTTGTTGCTTTGTTGGTTGTTGTTGTGATGGTGGGTGGTTCTTTTATCGTCCAATTTCCTTTTAAGCTCATTGTATTTCACTTCTCGGTCTAGAAGTTTCTGAGCAAGTTCCATTGCTGCTTCCAAGGTTGGCAGGTTTGCTGAGGTGACATTTCCTTCAATACTCCTAGGGAGTCCTTCGACATATTTCTCTAATGTCTTCTCATGATCGGGTACCATGGTAGGGCATAGTATCTTGAGTTCTTGGAATCTCCGGTTGTAACTTCTCAAATCAACGCCTTTCACCATTAAGGCATGGAACTCATCCTCGAGTTTTCGTAGTTCGGAACGGGGACAATACTTCTTTAGTATTTTAGCCTTGAATTCAATCCAAGTAAGTTGATGTGCTGCCTCTGCTCCTAGTGTTTGAACGGTAGAGTTCCACCAGGATAGAGCGTCTTGCATCAGTGTTCCCGTTGCGAAGCTTACCTTGTTGTTTTCCGAGCATCCACTTCTTTGGAAAACAGTTTCACTTCTTTCAAACCATTGAGCTAATTCCGGCACTCCTTCAGTTCCTTTGAAATACGTTGGTTGGCATGCTATAAAGTCCTTGTAAGTGCAGTAGCGAGGTGCAGGTGCATTTCCATCTCTATTACGGGCTTGTCCAGCTAAAACGGCATTGACACCATCAGGAATTGCTTGTTGGTTCGCTGCCGGGGTCATAACTTCAGGGTTCGTTGGTGCGGCGGTCGTGGTTGTTCTCCTAGTTGTAGCCATGTTGCTATTATAAAAGAAGGTATATCATTAGAACATTTATAATAATCCTATCACGTTGAAATACATATCGAGTAATAAATAGTAAATATAGGTCGTAGTTACAATGATTCGATCATTGAAAAGGTTTAAGTCGTAATTATCGTATGTTGGAATGACACACATAGGAATTACGAATAAGTTTGACCTGCATGAACTAATATATTACGATATAATGTATAAAGTTTGCAACGTAAATAAAGATAAAATAAACTTCCATAAATCAATGTCAAGGTGTTACAACACTTATTGATACTTGTGCAAATGTTTACAAAACACGACAAGATAATCTTATTTGTAGGACATTGATTTCACTAACAAGGCGATGGTCTCATGGTTTTCCTAAGGCTTTGTCTAGGCGGTTTTGGAGTTCTTGAATGGCAGTGGACATGGTTTCCATGGTTTGATCTCGAGTCCTTTCCCTTTCTCGAGATTCTAGCAGGGCTTGCCTAAGGCGTAGGTTCTCAGTGTTGATCTTTTCAAGTTCTCGGTCTAAAGTTCCCATCATTATTTCTGTTGAAGTGTTAACCCCACATAGTGCTCCTATGAATTCCATTGATTCCCAAAATAAAGAATCCAACTTTTCAACCTTATCTTCTATTGCAAGATGACCAATTATGAGACTGTTCATATCATCTTCAAAAGTTTCTAGATGTTCATGTGGAATCTTGTTGAGTATACTAGCGATGGAATCTAGTCGATCTTCGTGGCAAACCATTCTTGCAGCTAACAATGGTATAGTGTGATGTATGGGTTCCCCAGTAACTAGAAGGATTCGGGAGGTAGAGTAAGAACTTTCCCCAAGTTCCCTTGTTGTTGATGTTCCTTCTTAAGATCTCCAATATCGCATGATGGGCAACAAGAATGACCATTTACGAGCATCCACTCGCTTGTGGGTCCTTCGGCGGCTGCGGTAAACACAAGATTCTGAGGTGGTTGGGCGGATTGGGTAAGTCCTTCGGTGAGGTGATATTGGGACACTTCGGTAAGGTTCAGGTGGTGATGCTAGTGGAGGTGATGCTATGGGTGATGGTGTTAGTGGCAAAGTAGTAGTTTGGCTGTAGAAGATAGTAGGTAGTGGTGGTATCACAGGTGGTGCAGGTGGTGGTGGCACAACTGATTTAGGTGGTATGACAAGAGCTGGTACGGGTACAACAGTACTTGCTTCATACGGCTGATGTTGTCTAATTTGCCTAGATCGGCGAATCGGACCAGATGATGCCAGAGGAGAATCCTCTGTGTCAGATGCTGGCAGAAATTGCTGGCTTTGCATGTATCTGTCGGTAGCAGGAGACATAGGCATAGGTGAGGTAGCATAGGCTGAAGTAACATCTCTTCAGTTCCTGAGTTTGAGGACACGCTGATAGGGTGGGTGTTCGAAGACATGACACTGTAATAAATTTCCCGATTAGTAAATGTAAGCATAATTATAATCAATTTAAAATGCTATAAAGTAAATAATACTTTTTACCAATTTATTGGAATGCTCAGGCACGAAGGGCGTAGGATGGTATTTTATAAAAGTTTTGTCCCGTTTAAAGTGTAGTTATAGTTCAATGTTTCAAAAACACTTGGTTCACTATAACCGTAGCTCTGATGCCAATCTATAACACCCCCAAAATCGATCAATACAGCGGAAGACTTATAATGACAGTGGAAGACTTTTGGGGTATTATATTGTGGATCTTTGTCACAATTATAGAAAACGACTCAAGTGATCGTTTCAAGTTTTATTTAAAATACCAAATATTCATAATTCCAAGAGGTTTCATTATTCAACAACAAGTTTTTATTCAAAGAGAAATAAAAGTTTCTTTATTTGCCCACTTCGTGCCTTTGCCATCCATTCCATTTAGTTACCTGAGATAAACATGCTAAAAGTCAACAAAAGTTGAGTGAAATTCATAGGTTTATAATTAAGAGTTTGAACACAATAGATAGGTGTTTATTGTATATAAATACGAATAAACAAGTTAGAAATCACATTCATTATTGCCTTAAGCTCATGACACTCAACGATTCAACAGACATCAAAATTATGCGTAATAATGATGTGAAATATATAGCCCCCAAGATAGGTATTTGCCAGTAACCTATGATATTTAAATAAAGTGCATTTGGTAACTTTCCTCTAGCAACCAAATGGGGATTGTTAATCCCTAATAGACCTATTCACAATTATTTACGTTCACCTTTCAGGTGATTAAGGTTCATGATCGAGGGACTTTTGGCAATAGCTACTTAAGTAATAATAAGATCAGGAAAAGACTTGTGTTCGGTTTTTGAGCATGTATCCCCCCCCCCCCCCCCCCACAAAACAAGTTAAATGTGGGCTATGAACTCACCTTAGTAGTACAGTAGAACAAACGTACTCTCAACGATGCAAGGCAACGGCTTCACATACAACCTATAAGATATGGCAAGTTTCAGTTTTTAAGTCTCGTTTTATTGCGAACGTTTATTATTAATTACGAATAATCCATAAAGTGCATAGGCGACGTGTTATGTCATATATAAAATAGATAATGATTACGTATTGTTTTATCGTCTAAATTTAATTATCGTTATATAAATTTTATACGTATATATATATATATATATATATATATATATATATATATATATATATATATATATATATATATATATATATATATATATATATATATAAAAAGTTACGTTTATTATTTCTATTATTTCAATATATATATATAATTAAATATATAATTTATTATATAAAAATCAATATTACTATTTGAGCCGTTAAGTTTCTCAATTTTACACTCTTTAACCCTTAACGAAAATTATTTACGTCGTTGGCCCAAATATATATATATTTACGTTTTAAGTCCAAGTATATCAATATTTACATTTTTCGCTCCCAAGTTTCAATATTAACTATTTATACCTTTAAAAAACTGTTTTAACACTTTTTACCCAAAGTTTACAAATTTGACACTTTTAGTCCCTAGTTAACGAAACTTTGCAAATTTAGTCCAAAAATTTCCAAATTCAAAACTTAATATTTTTATTATTTCAATAAGCTCAGGAAGTGTAGAATAGCTTATTTTAACAGCTTAATAGCTTATTTTTCTTATTATTCACAAAATGGGCCTAACGAGCTAAAATTTAAGGCCCGTTAACAATTTTTGATCTAAGGGGTTTGGGGGAACATTGAGTTTATCAAAATCCATCATTTTAAGTCCTAATTACATTTCAAAAGCGTTTTTTCACCCAGCTTATTAGAATAAGCTAAAACTAACTTATTGGACTTATCGGCCCACATAAGGTTTTTATGTTTCTGAAAATCTTATGAAAACTCGTTATGCTTTAGGCTCGTACAAATGACAAAATCAAGTTATTAGACCTCGTTAATTATCATTCTCGTTTGTATATTAGGTAGACAAATAGTTCGTATAAAAATATTGATTGGTCATGTTTCGAATATTGAAATGGCGAGGTCAAAGTGTAAGCCAAAAACTCAACGCGTATAACTTGTAAAAGTTGAAAATAAACCAAGTGTTTTTAGTAAAATCGTATGGGTCCAATGTGACTTAGAAACGTGTTAGTTTTATAGTGTATACGTTAATATTAGTTCAAATCTTTTATAGGTTCTCGTTTATGACTTATCCAAGTAATAGTATGATACATAAAACGTATATGTTGTTTTAATGATTCAAGATTTATAAGCTTCAAGTGTTTGTGCATAACATAAACATACGTATATATATAAATAGAAAGAAAGGTTCATGGTCCTCACCTCACCTATAAAAGGTAGCGTAAAAACAAGTGTGGGGATCGTGTAATGGTACAATAGCTTCGTGGTTCACTTCTCGTTCCACCAAGGGTTCAAAAGGTTCCAAGCTTGGCTTCCTAGGTTTGTTTGGAGACATGGTTCTTCTTGGCGATCCGTATGTCCCTCATCAAGTCCTTCTCGTTACTATTTTTGGTGTAATGGTGCGTTTAAGTGCATGTAACGTTTTAAGTTTGCATGGGAGGTTTATATAGGTATTTTTTGAGTGTGTAGAGACAAGATAAGCTCACAAGGTGGAGGGTGCATGTGAGGGCGAATAGTAATGCCACAAACAATGACCAATCGAGTTTGTACAAAGCTTAGATCTTGTAAGATCTCTTCCTTTTCATTCCTGACAATCATATGGTGTTTAGGGTTCGTTTTGTTCTCACTGGGAAGCATGGGAGGTGCTAGGGAATATCAAGCCACGTTTAAGCTTATCATTTCAATAGTGAGTTTGGTGTTTTACTTAGGCTGTTTCTCGGGTAGTAAACGAGCAAAAGAGGTTGCAAGTTTTATTGTTCGTGGTTCTTGGGCACTTGGGGAAACGAGTTAAGTAAAAATATGTACATGTAATGTGTAGAATTCGTAAGATAGAAGGGTGGTTTTGGAGCCTGGTCGCGACAGGGAACAAAGAAAATAATAAGGGTGCGTTTGGGCCTATGGCCTGGTGGGCTTATGGTTTGCGTCGGCCCAACAGAAACAGAAAGAAAGAAAAGAGTTCGTTTGGTTTGTATTTGGTTATTCGTGGCCCAATGAGTGTTGGGGGCCCACATGGCGTGTATCGAGTATCGTGTCGAAGTTCCAAAATATTAGTGAGCGTTCTCGTGAAGTTTCGTAGGTTTAGGAAATATACAAATAGTATACGGTATTTAGACGAAACGTATTGTTATAAATATAAACGTTTTATATATATTTATCGTTCGCAATAATCATAGGTTATCTAGGTCGTGTGTAAGCATTGTTCCTGGGTAAACGGTCAATCACAGTTATCGTAGTGGTTCAATATCAAGTCATATCATAAAAAAAATTTGTTACCCGTAAAATCGTGTTAAGTTATCGTAACATCGTTTTATTTATTCGTATGCATTTACTAATCATAAGGGAAATTTACGAGAGGTTACAATATGCCTGCCTTTTTTGTTACTACAATGCTTAACGGTATCACACCTTTATAAACATCAGCCAGCAGTATAAGTGTAGGTGGGTCTCGCAAAAGAAAACAGACAGAAGCTAAAGGTGGCTTAGGTACATATATTCATATACGGTCTAACGTTCTCGAGTAACCCTGTCTCATTGGTATCTAATTTACTTAAGTGGCACAAATTCTAGGTGCTAGACCTTTGCAACCGCCCCGTAGGTAGGCCAATAATCGACCGTTGTCCACGCCCTCATTGCAGGCATCGGGGCCATCGGCAACTAGCCCTCGGTCAGTTGGTGACCATGAACCGTCTGGCCAAAGACCTTCACAACGGCCCCATAGAGACGCTGTTAATTCACTATTGTACGGACCTTTATCTGAAACATCTCAAACATCGGCGCCTACCATGTCCCCATTGCACGAACATCAACCACCTTTTAGTCCACACGTTTTTGTGACGCATGAGCCACACACTTGCGCCACAGGTAGGTGTATATTCTATGTTATTGTGTATATGATTTGTGCTTCTGTTATACGTGTTCACACATTTTCTGTCCATCATTGCTTCAGACTAATCTGTTGGAACACCCCCGTTCGTGCCAATACAGCTAATTACTACATGACGCACACATATTCCAGACCCACATGCGGCACCTAGCTCATCAGCACCATTACGTCGTACAGGTTTGTAACAGTATGTCATTTAATTTGGTGTATGCATTTCCATGTTACTACGTTACTTAGAATTGTTTTTTGATATATGTGCAATCCTTCTTGAAGGTCCGCCACAAGAATACAACAAGTTTGGTCCTTGCAATTGCATATGTTCACATTGTCAAGCACTGTTCTGGTATGAGGAGAGGCTTACTAGCTCCTCCACAAGGTGTTCGGGACCTCTGTATCATATAAAATATCTGATTATAGGCTCTAATGTTGCTGACAAAATGCTGGTTCTTGAACAACTGCTGTATATATTCAGGATACTCTCGCGGTAAAAACAACAGGACCTTTGTAGTGATTAAACGATAACAAACAAAATGGTAAGGAACTAATTTGTCTAGAAGATGAATGTTGGTGTATTTTTTACTGGCAAAAAAAAGTTATCGAAGTTGAACCTAAACCGCTTTAATCTAGAAACTTTTATTGTAGGTTGGTGATCTGTGGGAAGTCAATAAATGTTGGGAAAGGCCACAGGACATGGACACAAATTAGAGTTTATACACAGTTCATGTACCAAAACCTACGTCAGATGTGGCTGGTGAGACAACAGTAGCTCTGGCCGCTTCATCTATTGCATTTAGGCCTTCTGATCCCCAATACGCAGAAAAGCTCTTAAGCACAGCCACAAGAGTGTTTGGTTATGCGGATACTTATAGAGGAGCTTATAGTTGTAACACAGACATTAGGAGTGGTGTTCGTCCATTTTACTGTCATTTTGCCGGATATCAGGCAAGCATATCCTTCCTTATCTGAGTAGGTTTTTTTTGGTTATTGCATTCTTTTATAGCCATTTTTCATTTGTCTTCCTGCCTTTCCTGATCAGCAAGGTTTCTTCGTATGTTTCATGTTGAATTATATCTTATAAATTGTAATGTTTGTTTAGTTATTTTAGTTCAATACTTTAGTTGGTTGCAATAGACAGAGACGACAGGGACAAACGATGAAGTAACCTTGCCAACAGTTCCACAACAACCACCTACCGACGAAGAAAATAAAACAGCTACTCAAGCCACCAAGAAAGCCAAGTATGACTAGCGGAACACAACAAATGTCCTCGCATGGTGTGTAAAAAAACCTTAAGTAAAAGTCCTAGAATGTACAGTAAATGAACTTACGGTATGACCGCATGTATGTAGGATAGATGTGCAGCTATGTGAATATACGTTGTTGTATCAGCATAGCGGCTGCTAAAATTGTAAGTGTAAAACCGGTAGGAAAAACCTTTGCAATGTTCTGCAATCAACATCCTGGTAATACATCTATCCAATTTTCCTTGTCCCACACTGCTTGCAAACATACCAACTATATAAACAGGTTTGTCGCACATGTATAGAGGCCCCCGCCGCAATGCGGCGGGTTCCCTCTCCTTGTTCATTATACTTGTTGTGCACGAACGTTTACTTTATGTCAATATTTAAATATATGCTATCTTTTGTCTTAACTCTTAAAATGTGGTTTCAATTATGATCTATGGTCGTCTTTTACCTAACAGTTCTATGAATAGATCTATTTGCTCTAGAATCAAGGATATTGACTCATATTAGAGGTGATCATGGTTCCGTTTAGCTCAGTTTTTAGCTAAAACCAAAATCGAACCAAAATAATTTGGTTTTTGCTCTTTAGAAACTGTTCGGTTTTGGTTTTGTTAAGTATGCAGCTATGGACTTTGAAATGTGTGCTCTTCTTTCCAATCACACATGGGATCTTGTTCCTCGTCCTTATCATGCCAAAATTGTTGGGTGTCGGTGGCTTTATCGACATTTGATAGTTTAGGAAATCTTGAGAGATATAAAGGGCGCTTGGTTGCTTAAGGATTCTTTCAATAACCATGTATAACCTTTGATGAGACTTTTAGTCATGTTTTCAAGCCGGTTACTATTTGCATCATTCTTACCATTGTTGTTTCTCAACATTGGCCCATTCATCAACTAGATGTCAAAAATGCTTTTCTAAACGGTGATCTAACTAAAGAGGTGTATATGAAACAACCTCCTGGTTATGTCAACAACGCATTTCCTCATCATGTGTGTCGCCTTCGTATGATTCTTTATGATCTTAAGCATGCACCCCGTGCTTGGTACCAACGATTTGCTATCTTTTTCTCCTCTCTTGGTTTTCGTAATAGCAAATCTGACACCTCCCTTTTAACGTATCATTGATGAGTGTGTAAATACTCATCATTTTTACCTTTTCTGAGCTGCCAAAACATCTAAAAACACTCAATATTGTATCAAAATAGTGAAAATATCCCAGGAATGTGTTTTATATGTTTCAAATGTAAAATAATCAAAAACAGATGAAAAACGTACAAAGTTTGCAAAATTGGCAGTTTCAGTCCCTCAACTTTCAAAAGTTGTCAAATCTAGTCCCTGGTTGTTCTAAAAACTTGAAAAAGTCACCAAAGGCCCTTTTAAATCAAAAAGTTACACATTTAGTCCTTTGGTACAAAGTTTCACAAAATTGCAAGTTTAGTCCCTGAACTTTGAAAATTGACAAAAATGGTCCCTGGGATATTAAAACTTTAAGAAAAACAAATTTTGTCCCTGTACTTCTCATATATGGCAGGAATGATCCTTGGTTACAAAGATTGGTGAAATTACAGAACAAGTCCCTGAAGTTTGGAAATTTGGCAGAAAAAGTCCATGGGCATTTAAAATGGAAGAATTACATCTTTGGTCCTTTGGTTTATCACAATTGACAATATAAGCCCTTTTGATAACTTTGAGAAGTTAACATTTTTCCACCCTCAACTTTCAGGAAATTACAAAATTAGTCCTTGTGCTTATTTAGTAAACAAACCAAACGGATCCTTAGTTATTTAACCAAACAAAACAAACAAAACCAGCCCACCCTTTCTAACATTTCCCAAGCCCAATCCACACCTAAGGCCCAACACCCCAAAACTAATAAAACCAGGGTCAAACCCGGTCAAACCCACTCCCTGATTACCACTTCCCTCCTTCTTCACCAAAACCAAAACCACCATGGTATTTCCCCCCCCCCCCCCTCACCATCACCACTTGCCCTGTTCACCCCACCATCCTTATCCCTTCCACAATTGCACTTCCCAAACAGCATTTAATGCTACCACCCCTCCCCCACACGCAATATCAGACCCCAATTGGACAACCCATATTACCCGCCAAAACCATTTAAGGGCTCAGATCATTTCATACTCATCCAACGGCCATGAAAAGTGATGGGATTTACTCTGACACCTTCCCTGAACCATATAAATCAAGAGAGAAGCAGAGAGGAAGATTTATTAGAGTAGAATAGCTTTATTTAAAAACTTTTGTGTCGTTTTTATAATTTTTCCTTTTTCAAATGTAATTTTTAGTTGTCAATTGTTGTATTATGTTTTATTAGTGGAATTTAAACCCTTGTTAATCTCAATTTCAAGTTCTAATTCATGTTTCAGTTTATGCAAAAATTTACAAGTGTGAATTTGAATTTCATGTGTAATTGATAAAAGTTTGTAATCAGTGCTCTCATAAGCTCATTTTAGCTTATTTACAAGTTTACTCAAGTTACCTAAGTGTTTTATTCAGGTTCACCATAAATTCCAAAAATACCACATAAATTGGTTTGAAAATAAAAAATCACGGTGGAATTTGATGGAAGGAAGGAAGCAGAATGGATTTGTGATGGTCCTGGTTTAGTAGCCTCAGGGGAGGCGTTAGGTGGTGTTATTAGTCCTTGGTTCTCAGTATTGAGCATGGATCCATTGTAAGCATGCTTTATCATTTTATTGTTTTCTACTGTAGCTGAGCTTATTTTCTACTTAATTTTGGTTCTCTGTGTTTCTTAGGAGTAAATGAGTAATATTATTGCTAAATATTTGATGTTGGTTCATTAGTTTAAGTGTTGCTCTCTATTCGATTTTACACTGTCAAAATAGCCTATAGGTCATTTACAAGTTTTTATTGTTATCATAGGGATTTATGTGTTAATTTTAATCTAATGCATCATGATTTAGCTTAGGGAATCAGTAAGTTAGCTTGAATCAGTGGAATCCTTCAAAACTCTCACAATCAATCCTATATAGGACTGTTTGGATTAAGGTAACCCAGGGTGACTTAGGGTGTCTCAGTTGATGTTTGTTGTTCCCTTAGGTCACTTTAGGTTGCATTAGGACAAGTAACTAATAAAAAGTGGTAGGTTTAGTTCAAAAAAAGTCAAATTCATGTTTAAATTCCCTTATGAGTTTCACTGTTAAGATTGTATGATCCATGATCCTTCAAATCTGCTCATTAGTTGTTAGGGACACTTGAAATAGCTTCATTTTAACTGAATATATCATATTTAGTCATTATATTAGGATTTAAATTCAAAAAAGTCAAAGTTCTTAAGTTTTCTTAAAAAGTCAAATTGCACCTTTGCAGAAAAAACCAAAAATACCAAGAATTTTAGTGATTTATGTAGAGAGACTTAAGCTGTGAAACTTTCAGATTTTGTTGTCTTCCAGCTTAACTTCAAGGTCCCATTGTTATTTAATTTTTGTGAATTTTTTTGAGGGTTGTACACCCCTCCAAAGTCACTTGCAGGGCTGCTACCTCCCCTGTGCACAGCAGACTTCACAACCATCACCACCACTTTGGTGGTGGTTTCTGGCCACCACAGTGGTCCACATCCCCCCTCCATGGTCATTTCAACCCTCCTCCTACCCCTCTCCCCATTTTGAGCATAAGTTTGACCTTAGGCTTAGTGGACCCCTCCTGAAATCAACCCTAGAGTTTGTCCCATTTCTGTGTTGAACTTAAGATTTCAAAGTGCTTATTTCTATCTAATTAGCTTATCAGTGCTTATAGTTTGTTGTTTCTAGCTTATATAAGTCCCTTGTGCTTAATTGAACCAAGTTTCATCATTGTGGACCCCACATATAATCATTTGAGCTCAAATTCCTAATTGGTCAAAGATAGTCAACTGTTTTGCTTAAGGGGTGCACACAGCTTATTTTTAAGCTATATAAAATGTTGTTTCACAAAAGTTTCTTATTTTTATCTCATTTTTAGCTGTCAAAAAGAAAAACACCAAAAAACCAAACATAAAATTAGTGATAGCTTCTATTTAATAGATTCTATCTTTTTCATTTTTCATTTCAGCTTATTAATAAGCACTTTTCCATTTTTATAATTTTCTTAATTTTCTTGTACCTTTAAGTATTTAAAATAATTTTCTTAGATTTTTCCTAAACAGTTTACTATTTATTAGAATTAAAAGTAGTTTAATTAATTAAATAAGTAATATTAGTAATTAATTAGTTTTCTAGAATTTTAATTAACAACAGTAGGTTTTTATATTTTTTCTAGGTTTTATAAATTAGTTAAAACTTCTATAAAATATATTTTTAATTTTTACTGTTCATTTTCCAATTTTCCTATCTAATTTAGTTAAATTAGATTTAAATTAATTAAAAGGTAAATAATTAGTAAAATAGTCTAAAAATAATTTTTAGAAGTTTTTTATAATTTTGTAGGATTCCTGTGATGGTTAATTAGTTTTATAAATTTTTCCATAATTATCTAAGTCATTTAGGTATTATTTGTAATTTAAAATATTTTAATTGGTTTAATTAATTTAATTAGTTTTTAATTAATAAAAAACTCATAGAAGACAAAAATATTTATTTTCATTTTTTATACTTTCTTCAAGTTCATTTTAAGGTTTAGAAATTATTTTTGCAAATTTTTAGTTTAATTTGTAATCTTTATAATTTTTAGTTAATTTAAATTAAGTTTAAATTAGATTTTTAAATAGTTTTAGTTAATTAATTAATATTTAAATATTAAAATAATCATTTTTATAATTTCATATTCATTTTAAATTTTCTTTTAAATTTTAAGTTTCAAAAAGTTCACTTGCACCCCCTGTAGATTGTAATTTGCTAAAACCCACTTTTCTATCTGTTACCTGATTCCAAATTGTGAATTTGTGCATATATCTGTATATCTGTTATTTGTGAATATTATATCATTGTACAAATACCAAAATATCAGTAGCAAAATCAATTCTCAATCATCTTGGCTACTGTCCTCAGTGCCACTCATTCCTATAAACGTTTTCCAAAAACACCATTGCAATATCGCTGGGACATAACGACCCGGGGACACACTATACTATCACCGGAGAATTGGATTGGAGCTGTCTTTGACTTGTTGACCTTGGTCAATAATATCTGACCGTTTCGGGACCAATCAAAATTTGGCGCCGCTGCCGGGGAGGTTGTTGCGTGTTTTTAAAATCGTTTTAAGTTTAGTGGTTTTCAAAACACTCCCTGTACAAATTTCACACAAATTGTAAAAAGTTTTTGTAACTATATAATCATATCAAAAAATTCATTAACATTTTTCCTGAAGTGTTAACAACACCAAAAAATCAAAAACAACGAAACAAACTGTGAAGTTAAATTACTTCGTTTTCTTTAAGATTACAACCAGAAACAGTTGGTATAAGGTAAGTTCTGACATTAAATTGCGAACTGAAGAGGAAACCATTTACTTCCTCCCGCCAGCCTGCGAGTAATCTTAAAAGAACGATTTCGGTTAACGAATCAGTTCCAAAAAATATTTCCCCAAAGTTTTCTACACACACACCCATAAGCCTAAAAACAATTTTTCTGTTAATAAATACATAAAATCTTACCACCGCAAACCAAGACAGAACACCTACCAACCGGGGGTGTGGACATAGATTAAAACTTGCCTTTGTATCCCTGTGAGTGGTGTACCTTTTTTAAAGAAGCCATTCACTTGTGATTATTGGTTTAAGTTCCCTGTTGTTTTGCCTCGAATTTGTTTTGAAAAATTATTTTTAGTGCATGTGCACTAAGCATGTTTCTCAAAAATACCAAAAATATTCACCTTTACCCTCTCACCTTTTTGATTCTTCATCCCTTTACCCTCTATCCTTTTGATTCTAACTTCTTTCACTTGTCATGTAATTAATGGCATCTCTCGATGACGATTTCTTTGCACAAAAGGCCTTTGAGATCAACATTGAAAAACTTCAGGCCTTGTCAAAAATGTCGAGATGTCGTGTTGATTATGATGGACCATCGATTCCTATTCCCTCTCTGTTGAGGGAAATGGAACGAGAAACCGGGGTGACAAAGGACCCTGTACTTTCCTCTGACTATGGAAGTGCTAAATACGTCCAACCTTCGGTTGTCCAAAAATCTAAGCTCACAATTGCACCTAAACTGTCAAGAATTGATCCTAACCTTTCACGGTATACGGTTATAAACAAATAGCTTAGAACTGTGACTGAAAAGAACGACTTGCCTAATCTTCACATTCAAAAACCCGAGACCATAACGGAAGTGGTGGAAACTCCTAGCTCTCAGAGCACACCACTTGTCCCACCTCCAGATTTCATACCTTGTGTAGGTTGTGGTGAGCCACTTTTTGGTTTTCCATGTCGTTGGTGTACATGTGAACAATGTGGTAATGATATTCGAGACGGGAGTTGTTTGTTTTGTGGTTCAAGGAATTCATTTGCTTATGATCCTAACCAGAACTCATTCAACGACTCCTCAAATTTTTCCAACTACCCATCACATTCATACGAGCAAGAATCATATTTTCCAAATCTTAATAATGCTTCGTATCAAAATACACCAAGACAGACTCAACAGTTTTACTGTTGTGAGTACTTTGGTGGCCCACACTACAGTTCTGATTGTCAATTGGGAAACACGCTTGTCTATGAGCAGTTTCCAGATAACAATTATGACTCTAGCACATACGACTCACAGCCACATCAGTTTTTCTGTTGTGAGTACTGTGGAGGTCCTCACTTTAGCTCGGATTGTCAAACAGGGAATCCCTTTCCGTGTAACAATTACGACTATTCGTTTCAAGACCCACCTCCCCAGTACCAAATTACCCAAGCAACTCCTCAATACCCGCAAGACCTTTGTCATGAGGTTCTTGAAGCATTGAAAGAATTTAAGGAGGAGTTGTCTACTATATCGTTTCAAAACTCTTGTGAGAAATCTATGGCAGAATTACTTGCTGAAGAACGAGATGCTAGAAACGAAATGAACATGGAAGAATTACTTGCTGAGCAAAGAACAGCTAAAATACGTGCCAATCAAAGCTATGCTGCTCTATATGATGACGATGATGACAGTGATGATGAAGATAACATTATTATTATTCAAAAAGATTCATCAGTTGTGATTACTTCCATGGAGAATCAGGGAGAAAATAATGTGACGAAGCCACTAGCCATTGATCAAATGGAACTTGAAGATTCCACAACTGTTAGTCCTTCTCAACTCCCTCAGTCTGTTATCACACCCGAAGTTCACACTCACTCTCTGATCATGGGGGATGAGCATCTTAGCACTGTCCCTAAAAAGGAATCGGACGAATTCATAAAGTCTAGTGCTGAGAACCTTGTCCCAATCCCAGGAGAGTCACAGGGAACTTTTGATCATATGTGTTATATCCCTCCTCCTCTTGTCTTCCCGAATGATGATGTTGAGATGTTCTCTGATTCTAATGATGACGATTCGTTATCATGTGGAGACATCAGTTATGTGGAAGAATTACCTTCTCAGCTAGTTAGCTTAGAAGAAGAGAATGATGAGATTGACATTGAAATCAAAGATGAAGCACTTCGTGCAACATTATTGAATGTCAATCTCCTCATTTCTAAATTCGAGGCTTTCAAAATGAAACATATTTCATCTCCTATCCCCATTAAGGATAGTGACATTTTCTCCGATGATCTTATTCCGGAGTTTGAAGCCTTTACTATTGATCCTATGGGAGAGAAGATTAGTGGCAATACCACTTCTCATTCTCATAATTCTCTCCTCGATTATGAATCATTTACCTTCGATGAGTTCTCCTGTGAACTCACTCACATCAATTCAGAATATGATTCATTCACATTCGATGAGTTCTCCTATGAGCTCACTCATATCATGACTCCTCCGGAGTATGATAACCCGGGAGGAGATACACTCAATCATGAGAATTTACAAATTCCCACCCTCCCGCCCGGGATGTTTTCAAACCAAACGAGCTTAACCTTTGAAATCCAAAATCAGGCTAATGAGCCTGCTTTCGAGGAAGAAGATCTTATCATGATTTTCATCATGGTTTTCTACCTTTTCTTCACCTACAGGGTGACTTCTCCTGTCCTTCACTCCTTCGGGAATGAAGATACCATCTTTGATCCCGGCATTTTCATTTACCACTATTTTAAGCCGGGATTATATCTCATCGGTGTGGAACTTTCACGTGCTTCAAATGTTTGTCCAAACATCTTGAATGAAAGTCCGATGGAGATTGTTTCTTCCACATCATGCTTCCCCAAGGACAAATGAATTCGGGGTCGAGTCAAGCTAGCGACTCGGTAAACAAAAAACAGTAGCATGCTTATAGGGTTTTCACCCTAAGTGTTGGGGAGTTACCCCTGCTGTGGTTACAAATAAAGTGAAAAAATAAAATGGTGTTTCCACATTTAGCTTGTAATGTTGCCCTTTTACGTTCAAAGAATCGGCATAGTAGCCGGTACTTTGAATATTGAGGACAATATTCATTCTAAGTGTGTGGGGGGGGGGGGGGTATTTCGCTATTTTAGCGAATTTTATCACATTTTACTATCTAGTACCCCCGTTTTTGACCAAAATTTTTAAAAAAATTTTCACTAAAGTTCAAAATTTTTTGTGGTTATCAGTCCGCTATGTCTAACCGACAAAAGGATTGGCTAGTCCAGGAGCAAACGGCTCTTGGTAAAGACATCTCAAACCCGTTGATGGCTTGCAATTTGCCCAAAATTGTATGGTAAATCAACTCGCCATATCCCATAAAGCGAATGAGTTGGCTAGCACGCAAGATTATGACTTGTGGTAAAGGCCGTGGAAAATCCATAATTGGTAATCAGCTCACCAAGATGTTGACTTAGTCCATCAAGAGTTGGCTAGTCCAGAAGCAAACGGCTTTTGGTAAAGACTAATCAAATCCGTTGACAGCTGGTGGTTTGCTCAAAATCACATGGTTATCAGGTGGACCATAGTTCTTACTTGAATCGATACATCTGGCTACTCCAGAAGTGATGGCTTTTGGTAAAGAGTTTTTCAAATCCATTAAGTTTTTCTCAAAAGATTGCTAAGGACTAGCAATGTTTTAGTGTGGGAGATTGATGAGTGTGTAAATACTCACCATTTTTACCTTTTCTGAGCTGCCAAAATATCTAAAAACACTCAATATTGTATCAAAATAGTGAAAATATCCCAAGAATGTGTTTTATATGTTTCAAATGCAAAATAATCAAAAACAGATGAAAAACGTACAAAGTTTGCAAAATTGGCAGTTTCAGTCCCTTAACTTTCAAAAGTTGTCAAATCTAGTCCCTGGTTGTTCTAAAAACTTGAAAAAGTCACCAAAGGCCCTTTTAAATCAAAAAGTTACACATTTAGTCCTTTGGTACAAAGTTTCACAAAATTGCAAGTTTAGTCCCTGAACTTTGAAAATTGACAAAAATGGTCCCTGGGATATTAAAACTTTAAGAAAAACAAATTTTGTCCCTGTACTTCTCATATATGGCAGGAATGATCCTTGGTTACAAAGATTGGTGAAATTACAGAACAAGTCCCTGAAGTTTGGAAATTTGGCAGAAAAAGTCCATGGGCATTTAAAATGGAAGAATTACATCTTTGGTCCTTTGGTTTATCACAATTAACAATATAAGCCCTTTTGATAACTTTGAGAAGTTAACATTTTTCCACCCTCAACTTTCAGGAAATTACAAAATTAGTCCTTGTGCTTATTTAGTAAACAAACCAAACGGATCCTTAGTTATTTAACCAAACAAAACAAACAAAACCAGCCCACCCTTTCTATCATTTCCCAAGCCCAATCCACACCTAAGGCCCAACACCCCAAAACTAATAAAACCAGGGTCAAACCCGGTCAAACCCACTCCCTGATTACCCCTTCCCTCCTTCTTCACCAAAACCAAAACCACCCTGGTATTCCCCCCCCCCCCCACCATCACCACTTGCCCTGTTCACCCCACCATACTTATCCCTTCCACAATTGCACTTCCTAAACAGCATTCAATGCTACCAACCCTCCCCCACACGCAATATCATACCCCAATTGGACAACCCATATTTCCCGCCAAAACTATTTAAGGGCTCAGATCATTTCATACTCATCCAACGGCCATGAAAAGTGATGGGATTTAATCTGACACCTTCCCTGAACCATATAAATCATGAGAGAAGCAGAGAGGAAGATTTATTAGCGTAGAATAGCTTTAGTTAAAAACTTTTGTGTCGTTTTTATAATTTTTCCTTTTTCAAAAGTAATTTTTAGTTGTCAATTGTTGTACTATGTTTTATTAGTGTAATTTAAACCTTTGTTAATCTCAATTTCAAGTTCTAATTCATGTTTCAGTTTATGCAAAAATTTACAAGTGTGAATTTGAATTTCATGTGTTATTGATAAAAGTTTGTAATCAGTGCTCTCATAAGCTCATTTTAGCTTATTTATAAGTTTACTCAAGTTACCTAAGTGTTTGATTCAGGTTCACCATAAATTCCAAAAATACCAAATAAATTGGTTTGAAAATAAAAAATCACTGTGGAATTTGATGGAAGGAAGGAAGCATAATGGATTTGTGATGGTCCTGGTTTAGTAGCCTCAGGGGAGGCATTAGGTGGTGTTATTAGTCCTTGGTTCTCAGTATTGAGCATGGATCCATTATAAACATGCTTTATCATTTTATTGTTTTCTACTGTAGCTGAGCTTTTTTTTCTGCTTAATCTTGGTTCTCTGTGTTTCTTAGGAGTAAATGAGTAATATTATTGCTAAATATTTGATGTTGGTTCATTAGTTTAAGTGTTGCTCTCTATTTGATTTTCCACTGTCAAAATAGCCTATAGGTCATTTACAAGTTTTTATTGTTATCATAGGGATTTATGTGTTAATTTTAATCTAATGCATCATGATATAGCTTAGGGAATCAGTAAGTTAACTTGAATCAGTGGAATCCTTCAAAACTCTCACAATCAATCCTATATAGGACTGTTTGGATTAAGGTAACCTAGGGTGACTTAGGGTGTCTCAGTTGATGTTTGTTGTTCCCTTAGGTCACTTTAGGTTGCATTAGGACAAGTAACTAATAAAAAGTGGTAGGTTTAGTTCAAAAAAAGTCAAATTCATGTGTAAATTCCCTTATGAGTTTCACTGTTAAGATTGTATGATCCATGATCCTTCAAATATGCTCATTAGTTGTTAGGGACACTTAAAATAGCTTCATTTTAACTGAATATATCATATTTAGTCATTAGATTAGGATTTAAATTCAAAAAAGTCAAAGTTCTTAAGTTTTCTTAAAAAGTCAAATCGCACCTTTGCAGAAAAAACCAAAAATACCAAGAATTTTAGTGATTTATGTAGAGAGACTTAAGCTGTGAAACTTTCAGATTTGGTTGTCTTCCAGCTTAACTTCAAGGTCCCATTGTTATTTAATTTTTGTGAATTTTTTTGAGGGTTGTACACCCCTCCAAAGTCACTTGCAGGGCTGCTACCTCCCCTGTGCACAGCAGACTTCACAACCATCACCACCACTTTGGTGGTGGTTTCTGGCCACCACAGTGGTCCACAGCCCCCCTCCTTGGTCATTTCAACCCTACTCCTACCCCTCTCCCCATTTTGACTATAAGTTTGACCTTAGGCTTAGTGGACCCCACCTGAAATCAACCCTAGAGTTTGTCCCATTTCTGTGTTGAACTTAAGATTTCAAAGTGATTATTTCTGTCTAATTAGCTTATCAGTGCTTATATTTTGTTGTTTCTAGCTTATATAAGTCCCTTGTGCTTAATTGAACCAAGTTTCATCATTGTGGACCTCACATATAATCATTTGAGCTCAATTTCGTAATTGGTCAAAGATAGTCAACTGTTTTGCTTAAGGGGGTGCACACAACTTATTTTTAAGCTATATAAAATGTTGTTTCACAAAAGTTTCTTATTTTCATCTCGTTTTTAGCTGTCAAAAAGAAAAACACCAAAAAACCAAACATAAAATTAGTGATAGCTTCTATTTAATAGATTCTATCTGTTTCATTTTTCATTTCAGCTTATTATTAAGCACTTTTCCATTTTTAAAATTTTCTTAATTTTCTTGTACCTTTAAGTATTTAAAATAATTTTCTTAGATTTTTCCTAAACAGTTTACTATTTATTAGAATTAAAAGTAGTTTAATTAATTAAATAAGTAATATTAGTAATTAATTAGTTTTCTTAAATTTTAATTAACAACAGTAGGTTTTTATATTTTTCCTAGGTTTTATTAATTAGTTAAGACTTTTAGAAAATATATTTTTAATTTCTACTGTTCATTTTCCAATTTTCCTATTTAATTTAGTTAAATTAGATTTAAATTGATTAAAAGGTAAATAATTAGTAAAATAGTCTAAAAATAATTTTTAGAAGTTTTTTATAATTTTGTAGGATTCCTGTGATAGTTAATTAGTTTTATAAATTTTTCCATAATTATCTAAGTCATTTAGGTATTATTAGTAATTTAAAATAATTTAATTAACATAATTAGTTTTTAATTAATAAAAAACTCATAAAAAGACAAAAATATTTATTTTTATTTTTTATACTTTCTTCAAGTTCATTTTAAGGTATAGAAATTATTTTTGCAAATTTTTAGTTTAATTTGTAATCTTTATAATTTTTAGTTAATTTAAATTAAGTTTAAATTAGATTTTTAAATAGTTTAATTAATTAATTAATATTTAAATATTAAAATAATCATTTTTATAATTTCATTTTCATTTTAAATTTTCTTTTAAATTTTAAGTTTCAAAAAGTTCACTTGCACCCCCTGTAGATTGTAATTTGCTAAAACCCACTTTTCTGTCTGTTACCTGATTTCAAATTGTGAATTTGTGCATATATCTGTATATCTGTTATTTGTGAATATTATATCATTGTACAAATACCAAAATATCAGTAGCAAAATCAATTCTCAATCATCTTGGCTACTGTCCTCAGTGCCACTTATTCCCATAAACGTTTTCCAAAAACACCATTGCAATCTCGCTGGGACATAACGACCCGGGGACACACTATACTATCACCGGAGAATTGGAACGGAGCTGTCTTTGACTTGTTGACCTTGGTCAATAATATCTGACCGTTTCGGGACCAATCAATCATCGTGGTCAAGATATCATCTACTTGTTCTTATATGTAGATGACAACATTATGATGACATCTTCAACTAATTGAGTCCAATGCGTAGTCTCTCGAGTTTGCAATGACCGATCTTGGGTCGCTTTCATATTTCCTTGGCATTTCAGCTACTCGCTCTTCCTCGGGATTGTTTCTTGCCTAATCTAATTTTGCTCAAGAGATCATCTCTCGTGCTGACATGGATAACTTCAATCCATGTCCCACTCTTGTTGATACTAAAACTAAGTTGTCGTCACTTGGTACTCGTGTTGCAGATTCTGCATTCTATATAGTCTTACAGGTGCATTACAATATCTCATGTTCACTCGTCCTGATATTCAATATGTTGTTCAACAAGTTTGTCTCTTTATGCATGATCCTCGTGAACCACATATTGATGCACTAAAACGTATTCTACGTTATCCTCGTGAGTTAGTTTTCCACTTCAGTGCTACTTCATCAACTCACTCAACACATTCACACACCAAAATAACCCCTCCCTCGTAACTCAAGCCAAAACACCCCTTTAAGACCCATCATACCCAATTAAAACACAACATTCACAAAAAAATTAATAAATAAGAAAATAAATAAAATAAAAATAAAAACTGGCGCAAGCCATTGAACTAGCTCAACAAGTGGCTTAACGGGGTGGGTATGGTGACTTGCATTTGGTGGCACCAATTTTCCATCAACGTCGGAGTGGTGGGGGTGCCAAGCCACAGTACTCGGCTCTCTTAGTATAATTTTTGGCCCACCCGGATTATAAATTCTGGCTCCGTCACTGATAGTTTACAAGTTATAATCGTAATTCAATGTCATATAAAGTACAAAACAAAAATACTGTTGAATCCAGATCTAACTTAAAATTCAAACTATATATTAATTTTGTAGGCTTATATGTTTAAACGGTTTCACGGGTTGATGCGTTTAATATTTACGTACTCAACCCATACACGACCCATTCATTAAACATGTTAGATGAGTTAATTTATTTATTTTTTTATTATTTTTTTTTTAACCTAAACCTCTTTATCCTCAAACCAACCCTATTTAACTTTGTGTCGGCTATCGTGTCTTGTCGAGAACCGACACCCTTAACATTAAACACTTTACTATTTCACTATTGCAACGTACTATTAGGCTACTCCCACCAATAACACCACTTCACAATCCACCTCACCATCACATTAACTTTCTTTCTCCTTTCGCACCCTCTCACTTTTCACTTCCAACAACTCATACCACTTCACCTTTCATCCTATTTTATTTATTTATTAAAAACTAAAACTTTTATTCATAAATTAAAAATGATACATAGATAATTAAAATGTAAGCGTACGAAATAAAAACTAAACATGCTTCGAGCTTTTACATTTTTTTGTAATTGTTAATGAATTCTTGCTTATCAGCAATGCTTTGAAGCAATTCGTTCCTAGCCAACATCATGTTATTTGCGTTTCGCAAGTCTGCTCCCGTCATCCTTCAAGAGTGTGCAGACTGTAGTCGATAAGGGGATGATCTGGCAACGAACTCACCATGATTATTTAAGGCATACGGCTACGAATTCGATCTGCAAAGCGATGCATCAAGTTCAACATTCGCTCCGCCAGTGTGGCCACAACATAGAATTCTTACCGTAGTTGCACAAGGATAGTTAGTCTCACATCATTTGATCTAATAACAATAGTTTTTGAGATGGTAGTGGGGAGAGGTTAAAAAGAAGCTGTGTTTAAAAAAAGAGAGGGTAAGGGGTATTTATAGGGGGAAGTATCCGTTTGGGTAATTATATGTATCCAATATCCATTGCATAGATGTACATGTACAAAATTGAACAAACTAAATTTTCATTCATTTAAATAAAAATACAAATTACAATACGAAATTTAAGAAACAATAGGAAAACTAAAACACAATGGTTCAATTTGTTTCCTTTATGCGTCAAAATAACTTTAGCACTTATTTGATCTTATATTTTATTCATCAATCTAAACAAATCGTTATGAATCTTGTAATCTTTTCAAGATTCTTTTTCTAGAAAATTCTCAGTCGAAGCTAGTTTTTCTTGCGGAATGTCTTTGCATTTTCGCGTATGCTTTCCTCAAATTATTTTTAGCTGCATGTGCGTTGTGTAATTGCACAACTAAGTCAATAATCATCTGTTGACGAATGGTATCCCCATCAATAAGAATTCGAATACCAGCTTTGATTTCATCGACGGTATGTGGAAGTGAACAATCCCATATATGGTAGAGAATGAAAGTAGAAAGCATAGAGTAGAGAGTATATAAATGAGAAGTTGTGTTTAAAACTGATGAAGTTTATGGAGTATTCATAGGTAATAAATGGGGTAGTGGAATCTTTTTCTATATACAAAAAGCAAAGGATATAGTTTTTTTTTTTTTTTTTTTTTTTTTTTTCTTTTGGTGGTGGTGGGGTGGGTGGGGGCCCACATATGCACACTTCCATATACAGTGAAACCTCCACCTTTGGTTGTCTTGGTTCTCTCTTTCACGCGGTACCAAGCTCGATGCCAGCAAGGATCCCGCTGTGACTCTTTCCTAGCCGGGTCTTGTCGGAGACCACTGGCACCAGCCATTTTTGGATAGCAAAGACATTGTGCGCACATCACTACATGCATATATCTCATCCATGCTCATCTAACATAACCAAAACAGCTTTAAGACGTGGTCACTTTCACCCATGCAGGCCTTGATTAGATCATGCTCATCGATTACGCGCTAACGTGTGGCTGCGCAAAAAACAACCTCTTCACCTTTGTCACTATTTTGTACCTTATGTTAGCTAGGGAGGTGGTGAAGAACAGTAAATGTGAAACTACTATCTCCACCCAAATACTCGTTTTGTGATAGTCAGGATTCACAAGTGCCTAATTTTCAAGAAATGTGAAAACATAAGTTTAACTAAGTGTTATGCTACTAACCAAAGATTAAAAACCTATTAACAAGTATGTAATATAAAAAAAAAATCCTAAGGTTTCCATACCGAAAAGCTTATGATCACCACCCTCAAAAGCCGGAACTTGATCAAAAGATGCAAAATTGCATATACAACTGTATATACTTCCGATCAAAAATAAAAAAACATTATTTTACTTAAAATAAGTAGTTTTACATATGTTACGGCCTTTTTGTTCTTTTTTTAGGCATATCGATAATAATAATAAACTCGTGGCCTCGGCTAGGCAAGCCATAGCTTGTACATTCGCTGTTGAAGTAGTCGATTTGTAAAATTTGATGGCCATGATCTTGGTATAAAGATTGCAACTTAAATAACTTGAGTTGACAAAAAATGGGCCAAAAATATTGATCAAATAATGGATGATGGCGTGGGCATTTTATTATGTGGGGAATGGTCTTTACTAATGCAAGTCTGGTTGGTACCCACAGCCAGATTAACTTTTTTTTTTTGAACGATAATTTTTATATCTTATATATATTTTCAACGAAACTTGAACCCACAACCTTAAAGTTGATGAAGCCACCCACATAAAGCTGGGCCATGAGGACTTTGGTAGATTAACTTCATCTATATGTAAATGGTTTTCGTAACCTTAAGTCAACACTCATTAAACATGCTCTTTATCCCGTATATCGTTTTCACACCTTCGTCGACATGTATATATCTATATATAATATATCCAACATTTTAAGCTAAGTTGCAAAACTCTAGTAAACAACATACAGTACCAAAATCATGGCCATCAAACTTTACGGAGTCGTTGGTTCTACCAATACTTTTCGAGCTATGGCATGCCTAGCTGAGAAGGATCTTGAGTACGAGCTCGTTGCATTCGATAAGATAACAAACAACATAAGAAGCCCGAATTTCTTTCGCTTAATGTAATCAAAACTAAGTTTATTTAGAACTATAACATTTTTAACTTTTACTGTATGAGTTTTTTTTGGGCATGAATGATGATGTATGTATATCTTTGTACTTTTTCAGCCATTTGGTCAAGTTCCAGCGTTTGAGGATGGCGATCTTAAGCTTTTCGGTACAAAATTTTAATCCTTTTTTATTTATTTAGGATTCTGTTTATTACATGTGATTGACTAGATTATACGAAGCTAAAAATTGGACCTTAAAAGATATACATCATCTTTTTATTTCGGTACAAAACTTTATGAAGTAAATTAACGTGAGTAACATGTTTCAAGGTATTTTGGATATTATTCATCATCTTTTTAGTCCCCTTTTGAATTTTTTCGGCATTTATTTTTCAATTTTGACTTTAAGTATTTTTGTTTATATATATTACATACTTGATGCAAAATATATGAATGTATTTTTCATTAGTATAATTTTCATCAAGTATTGTATAACACAATAAAAAATATTTAAAGTAAAAGTTGAGAAAAAAATACCGAAAAACTCAAACGGAGACGATAATTTTGGGACGGATAAAGTAATATAGTTTCAGACTTTATAAAAATAAGTTGTATAGTTAGATGCAAATTAGTGAAATATAATTACGTTATGTTGTGTCTAAAAAAGTGAGTGTTAAAAACTTAACAGTAGTACGAGTACTTACTATCAGAATGTCATATATATCCTTCATAAATCTATGGATCAACTTATTTGTTTAAGAATCAAGGGCGATTACGCAATACCTAGCACACACATATGCCGATAAGGGAAATGATCTAATAATTAAAGATCCAAAGAAAATGGCAATAGTAGCGGTATGGATAGAAGTGGAGTCACAAAGATTTGATCCCCCGAGTTACAAACTAGCTTGGGAGCTAGGTTATAAGCCGATGGTTGGGATGCCAATAGATGAAGCAGTAGTTGAGGAGAACGAGAAGAAGTTGTCCGAGGTCCTTGATGTGTACGAATCCCGACTATCACAAAGCAAGTATTTGGGAGGAGATAGCTTCACATTAGCGGATCTTCATCACCTCCCTAACATGAAGTACTTGATGGGAACAAAGGCGAAAAGGTTGTTTGACGAGCGGCCTCATGTAAGCGCATGGGCTGCCGATATACAATCGAGGCCAGCTTGGGTAAAAGCTACTACGTCTTAATGTTGCCGGGCTTGTTTAGCATCACACGTTTTCTAGTCATTACATGTTTATGTGATGTTTAATAAGCATGAATGAGGCGTGTATGTGTACGTTGCATAGGCAATGTCTTTGTTGCCCTCTTAGCATGATAATAATGAAATAAATGAGTTTATTGTTAGGTTTGATCGAAATGTCTTTTTGGTTATGTATTTGTAAGTTGTAAACGTCTTATATATGATGTTAATTCTTATTATGTTATGAGTTTATTAGGAGATGTGCGTCACCAATATATTCGTAAACTTATAATTATATGAGTTATCATGCATTATATATACTATCTATCTATAAAGAGAAAACGATAAAAGTGAAAAAGCGATTAACTTAATCTTTGTCAAACTTAAAAGTTCAGTCATCTATTTAATGAAACTTACATTAGTTTGGAAAGCATATGCAAAGCTGGAAACTATTAACACACTATTAATACCAATCTTGCAAAATCGTGAATCGATAGTTGAGCGGTCGATCACCCTGCAGCGATTAATCGGTCAAGGCTGGATTAATCGGTGATTAATCGGATTGTCATTTTCCTGCAAGTTTTGAATATTTCTGGAGACCAAACTAAAGATCTTAACTGATTCTAATCCTACTATGTTTTCAAACCTCAACAAAAAGGCTCCAATTCTGATTATGAGGCACATTGTGCGTTATAAGTGAAATACTCGATCCTCAAATTAAGTAGAATGCCTAAATTATAAGTCTTTTTAAAGTTGACCGATTAGTCCACATTATAAGTGAAAAAAAAGATCCCCAAATTAAGTAGAATGCCTAAATAATAAGTTTTTTTTAAGTTGACCGATTAGTCCGATTTGACCGATTCGGCCGATTTTTTACCGATTCAGCCGATTTTTTACCGATCCGGCCGATTTTTGACTGATTAGTGGCTGATTTTTGCGTAGGCCGATTTTTACACCGATTTTCAAAATTCTACAAGGTACAAGGCCGATTACCGATTAATCGGCCGATTTTTGCAACATTGATTAATACACATCGAAAACTGGGTTGACCCAGGTCGCTTCAAATCGGGTGGGTTGACTGGTTTAATTTGACCTTTTTTTTGCCCAATCTAGCGGGTTGACCGGTTTACTTTGACCGAAATGGTTTCAACTGGTTGAACCATCGGGGTCGAAACTGGTTTTAAAACATTATGTTTAATCCTCAAATCCTCAAACTTTTATTATTTTGATTTTACAACCCACAAACTTTTTTTATCAATGAAACTATCTGTCACTATAAAATCTCGTTGCTATGCACGGGTATTCTTCTAGTTATCCAAAATGGACAAAAACGTAAAAAAAATAACTAACAAAAACGTAAAAAAAACGGACGAGAACATAAAAAACGGAGAAAAACGTAAAAAACGGACGAGAACATAAAAAGCGGACAAAAACGTAAAAAAACGGACGAAAACATATAAAAACGGACGAAAACGGATAAAAATGAGTTTAAGCCAAGAAAAGGTTAAATAGAAAACGTATAAAAATTAGTTTAAACCCGAGTTCGAGCATGCTGCCCTTTTTAATTCATTTTAAAAAATGAGGACTAACGTTGCAAAAAATATTAATGGATGGACTAACGGGCAAATATTATTTTAACACTTAACGGGTAAAACAAATGACATTAGTGCTCAGGGATGATTAGTGCCAAAGGTTTAAGGACTTGGTGATGTTTAATGCCAAATATTTGAGATAGGGATGATATCTGCTAAAATACACAAACCACAGGGATGATTTTTGCAGTTTACTCTAACTCTTAAAATGTCTATTTAATTATGATCTATTGTTGTCTTTTACCTACTAATTCTATGAATCAACCTATTTGCTCTGGAACCAAGGACATGAACTCATATCCTAACATATGACTTTAATTTTTTTTTAACAGCGATTTATATTAGAAGAAAAACTAGCAATGAGCTAAAAAATCATAAAGGCGAGTTTAATCAATCGTTCCAAATACTACATTTTTTACCTCTATACTTAAACCAATAAAAAGAAAGAAAAGACAAATGTTATAAAAAATATCACACTTCCTCAAACATTGAGAGTTGAAAGTGACAGTATTTCGATAGTGCTATAACACCCAACAAGTCGCAGCATAAATGACATACGCATGATCTTTAGACTCCTTTGAAACGTGCCAAGACACAATCCAATTATCCAAGTCCCCGAAAGAGTTTAAAATTGAGATCTTCGAGCCAATGCATAGATGAATAAGCCTCCAAACATTCCAAGCCGTGTCACAAGAGAAGAAAACATAATCGATAGACTCGACTTGCTCGTTACAAATCGGACACATAATCGATTGAATATCCAATCCCCGAGAGGAAAAGTTTAAATGATGGGGCAACTTGTCCAAAAATAAAAGCCACATAAAAACGTTAACCTTTCTCAGAATAATGTTACATTATCTCGTACATGGAGACCTGGAAGGAAGCACACAATTGCCGATATGGTGTCTCACACTACTCACTGGGAACTCACCATCCAAAGAAAGAGACCACATGCAAGCATCACCACCTTGAACCACCTCCACATACCCGATCTGCTCTAAGAAACGGATGAAATCAACTTGCGACCTCCCGACATTGATCGTTCTAAGCCAATCCCACATCCAAGACCAACTGGAAATGCGATCACGAACCAAGCAGTCTTTGTTTTTCTCCAAGTAGAACAACCAATTAAAACTATCACAAAGAGGCATATCTCCTAACCACATATCTTTCCAAAATCGAATCATATATCCGTCCCCCACCTTGTATCAAATATAACTTAGAGGAAAAATACCACTCGAGTGAAGATGATTTATCGAGTCAACAATCCTAGCCCATAACACATTTGTTTGACACCTATTTCTATTTATCCCCGCTTCAACCCCATGAATCAATTTGATTACTTTCACCTACAACGCATTATGGTTCTTCAAAAAAAACGCCATCTCCACTTTAATAAGAGAGAACAATTAAAAGCTTTGAGACTTCCCACTCCTAGACCTCCTTTGTCAAACGAAGCTAAAACATTCGGCCATTTAACCCACGCTAACTTCTTATTATCCTGAGTAGCCCTAAAAAATAAAGCACGCAAGCTTTCGAGCACCTTTATTACCGTTTCAGGAACCTTAAATATAGACATATAATAAATTCCAAGGCTTTCTAAGACTGATTTGATAAAAGTAAGACGACCACCTATAGATAACGGATTTGCTTTCCAACCCGATAATCTAGTCTTGAACCGATCTATTAACACCTTCTAGTTCATAATACGACTCATGTTAGATACTACAGGCAACCCAATATATGTTAACAGGAGGAGGCTTCAAATTGATTGTATTAAACACATATCTTATGTCATCCATAATGATAAAGCAGTAGAAAACTTTATAATTGTGTCAAGTCATATTATATTAATAGCAGGGTACCCGCGCATTGCAACGGCGAGTACCATGAAATTAAATTTTCCGGTGAATCATGTATTTTTAGTTTATTATGTTCTTTTTGACACTAAATTTACGGATATCAAGAATTTTGTTTAGCCCGTGCCCATTCGGGCTCGATCCCGTTGGCTTATGCCCGTTCGGGCTCGAGCCCGTTTGGCCCGCACCCGTTCGGGCTAAAGCCCATTTGACCCGTTGCCCGTTCGGGATTGAATATTTCTATAATGTGTTTTATTATTTGTCTTAGTGACATTTAATGCAGGAATTATATTTAATTTGGTTGTACAATATACTTGATAATTTGTATCTTTTATGTAAGGGGTGTTCTAATAACTATATTAATTGTATTTATTGACCAGTTAATTAATTGACTACATTAAATTGCATTAATGTGTTGTTTTTTTAATATGTGCATAAAAGTGGTGTACACTATGTTTCTTGTCTTGTAAGTCTGAAAATATGTGAATTAAAGTGGTGTACACTATGCTTCTTTTCTTGTAAGTCTTAAAAAAATTAAAAGCATTCAAAACTATACTTGTAACAACCCAGACTTTTTAAAAACACTTAAATTTTTAGGCTTTTAATTATATGTGTATGCATCTTTCTTATTAAAGAAATGTTTTTGATCTTAAACATTTTAAGACTTCTAAATATAGATGTCCTAAATACATTATATGATTATATAAGGTAGTATAGATAAACTATAAACTTTCTTTTGTTATAATTTTGTTCACTATGCATTAAACCTTTACTAGCAGCGTATCCACATGATGCGCAACGGGTACTCTGTATTTAATACTTCAAGCGAGGACATATAACCCTGTAGAACAAAAACTTGATGAAAAAAAAAAAAAAAAAGGCAATTCATATACCCAATATTGAATTTTTCATTGAAATTTGTATTTTGTATCACTTTGTTTTACACCACCAAGATTATTGAGGGAAACTACATAGGCTATAATTTTGTTTTGCTAAATTAATGAAATGAAGATTATTTGCGTTTTCTCATGTGTATAGCACATGGGAAAGTTTGTGATATATAATTTGTATAATAAGCTTAATAATTTGAATTTTTACTTAAGGAGTGTATTAAAAATCACTTTAATGGTATTTATTGACCGGTCAATTTATGTATATAATTGTGCAAAAGTTAATTGTACATAATGTTTTATTATATGTACTGCTGAAATTTAAGTTTTTGATATATTTAACGTTGAAAAATTGTGTTTAAATTAGTTGTACATGATCATTTATTTCTTGTATTGCTGAAATTTTAAGATATTCAACTATGTTAGTGCATTTGATGCTTAAAAAAGCTTTGTGCATTATAAGATAGTAAAATAATATTATCACATCACCCAAATGTATTTAATTATGAAAAGTCAAATGCATTTAATTATAAAAGGTTTTAAGCTCGTTAATTTTTTCCTGACACCTTATAAACATGATTCAAGAAACTCGTTATGGATGAAATGAAACATAAATCCTTTTAGTAAGTTTTTAAACTTTTGTTGAAACTTTCATTAGTTGTGTGATCATGACAATTGCATTTATTAATAAATGAAATTAAGAAAAAAAATAATGCATTACATATGTTATAATTTGATGTGGGTAAGAATATAAATAGTATGATATTGTAGGAGAATGTAATATTACTCCTTAAAATAAAATACTATGACACACATCAAAGTTTTAAAAACAATGGCAAGTTTTGACTATCAACTGCATTATGGAGATGAGTTATTTTATAAATTAAGTTTTTTGTTATAAACTGAGGGACAAATTCTCACTATTTATTTAGTTTGATTTAATGGTGGGGATTAACCTAAAATTTAAAAAGACAACCTAAGTCCATGTTTTTTTTCTTGTCCTTTTTGTCTATCTATACTACTATATAATGCATGGATAAACCAAGCCTAACTCCTAACCGAAAATTAAGATAAGGAACTCCAATCATGAGGTGACATGTGTCACTTCTCAACTAACTCCAAGCCTAACTCCTAACCAAAAATTAAGATAAGGAACTCTAATAATAAGGTGACATGCGTCACTTCCCAACTTAAAATTCACCTTTATTTTCAAATTGAAATATCTTTTTATCTATTTATTTTTTTTTTTGTTATCTAATTTCACCATATTTTCTAAAATTTTGTGCTCTTTAATTCAACATCCATTTTGATATATTTTTACAAGTTTTTAGTTTTGTAGATTTTTAGTTGGTTTTTTATTCAAAATTTTACAACTTTATCCTTTATTTCAATCAATACAATCTTGATTCGTTAAAATCATATACTTTTGGGTGAGTGTTTGACGGGAAAGAGATTGCGAGGATCTTTCTATATACGGTAATAATGATGTTACGAGAAAGCTACGGAAAACCCAAACAAACACATATACGTTCGGAGTGTTGTGAAACGAATTCACTAAACGGGTAGGGAATTGCGGGGAGAGTTGGGCTAGCAATTCATTTACTAACCATATTACTACATTTTTCGCCGCAGCTGTGCGCGGGTATCCGACTAGTCTTATTTATTCATTTTTTTTCCTTTTTTCTTTTCTTTCTTTTTTTTTTCTTTTATTTTTTTTTAACTTCACGTTTTTTCCCTCTAATTCAAGGTTTTTATTATTTTTATTTTTTTTTATTAATTTTTTATACGTTTTTTTCGTTTTTCATACATATTCGTCGGTTTTTTGCGTTTTCGTCAGTTTTCTTACGTTTTCGTTCGTTTTCATACATTTTCGTCCGCTTTCATACGTTTTCGTCTGTTTTCTTACGTTTTCGCTCGTTTTCATACGTTTTCGTCTGTTTTCTTACGTTTTCACCCGTTTTCATACGTTTCGTCCATTTTAATACGTTTTCGACCGTTTTTATACGTTTTCGTCCGTTTTCTTACGTTTTCATCTGTTTTCGAATTTTTTTCATACGTTTTCGTTTGTTTTCTTACGTTTTCATCTGTTTTTGAATTTTTTTCATACGTTTTCGCCCATTTTCATACGTTTTCGTCCGTTTTCATATATATTCGTCCGTTTTCTTACGTTTTTGTCTATTTTCATACGTTTTCGTCCGTTTTCATATGTTTTCGTTCGTTTTCATACGTTTTCATACGTTTTCGTCCGTTTTTATACGTTTTCGTCCATTTTTATACGTTTTCATATGGTTTCATCTGTTTTCATTCATTTTTGTCCGTTTTCTTACGTTTTCGCTCGTTTTCATACATTTTCGTCCGTTTTCGTACGTTTACATTTATTTTCGTTCGTTTTTAAATGTTTTCAGACGTTTTCATACCTTTCTAAATATCACAAGTGATATACTGTGATTATCAGAATATCACTTGTGATATTCAGAATATCGTGAGTGATATTGAATATCACTCGCGATAATCTAAATATCACAAGTGGTTTTTAACATTCTGTAACATGAAAATCACAAGTGATATTCAGAATACTGCAAGTGATATTCAAAATATTGCAAGTGATATCTGAATATCGCAAGTGATATTCTGAATATCACAAGTGATTTTCAACAAATGTTCTGTGACATGAAAATCGCAAGTGATATTCAGAATATCGCAAGTGATATTCTGAATATCGAAAGTGATATTCAGAATATTACAAGTGATTTCACGTTTTTTTTAATTCACGTTTTTTCAAAAGTGATATTTTGAATATCACTCTGAATATCACAAGTGATATTATGAATATCACAAGTGATTTTCAACAATTGTTCTGTAACATGAAATTCACAAGTGATATTCAGAAAATCACAAGTGATATTCTAAATATTACAAGTGATATTCCGAATATCACAAGTGATGTTCAACTAATGTTTTGTAACATGAAAATCACAAGTGATATTCTGAATATCAAAAGTGATATTCAGAAAATTACAAGTGTTATTCAGAATATTATAAGTGATTTTCACATTTTTTTAATTCACGTTTTTTTCACTTTCTTACGTTTTCTTCTGTTTTTGTTCGTTTTCATACATTTCTGAATATCACAATTGATATTATTAATATCACAAGCGATATTTTGAATATCAAAGAAAATCACTTGTGATATTAAGAATATCAATTGTGATATTCAGAAACGTATGAAAACGGACGAAAACATATGAAAACGAACGAATACGTATGAAAGCGTAAAAACACGCAGGAAAGAGACAAAAACGTATGAAAAATTGATAAAAACGGACGAAAACGTATAAAAACTGCTGAAAAGTATGAAAACAGACGAAAGCGTCTGAAAACAGACAAAATTACATAAAAACGGACGAAAATGTTTATAAACGTATGAAAACAGATAAAAATGGATGAAAGTATATAAAAACAGACGAAAAAGTCTTAAAATGGACGAAAATGTATAAGAACAGACGATAATGTAAAAAATTGATGAAAAAGTATGAAAGCAGATAAAAACGTCTGAAAACGTATAAATACTGCCGAAACGTATGAAAATAGACGAAAACGTTTGAAAACAGACAAAAATGTACAAAAATGGACGAAAACAGACAAAAATGTCTGAGTATCACCGAATATCACTTGTGATATTCAGAAACGTATGAAAACGTCTAAAATTGACCCAAAAAATTAAAAAACAGACAAAAACCTATGAAAATGAACGAAAATGTAAGAAAACAGACGAATATGTAGGAAAACGGACGAAAACGTCTAAAAACGGACGAAAACATAAAAAAATGGAAGAAAACGTATGAAACAAACGGAAACAAATGTGAACATATGAAACCGGACGAAAACGTATAAAAACGGATGAAATCGTGTAAAAACGGACGAAAACGTATATAAACGTATGAAAACGGACAAAAACGTATAAAACGGACGAAAACATCTGAAAACAGACAAAAACGTATAAAAACGGATGAAAACGTATGAAAATGGACAAAAACGTCTGAAAACATATAAAAACTGTCGAAAACGGATAAAAACGTTTGAAAACAGACGAAAACGTAAAAAAACGGACGAAAACGTATAATAACGAACAAAAACATCTGAAACAGACGAAAACATAAAAAAACGGACGAAAACGTATAAAAACGTCGAAAAACGTATATAATCATGTGAAAACAGACAAAAATGGACGAAAATATAATAAAGTGAGAAAAAATCGTGAATTTATTTTAAAAAGAAAAGCTTGACTTATTTAAAAAAAGCGTGAATTAAAAGAAAAAAAAAAGAAAAAAATATATAACGTTAATTGGAAAAAAAAAAAAAAAAAAAAAAAGTGAATAGTAAAAAAGATAAATTAAAAAGAAAAAAAAACATTGACTTAGGTTTCCATGTTTAATCTTATGTTAATCCCCACCATTAGATCAAACTAAATAGATGATGGGGATTTGTCCCTTAGTATATAATAAAAAACTAGTCTCTAAATGAACTTTTCTGCTGAATTATGAAATGAAGTAATCAACGTCGCCAATCTTTCTACTTTTTCTATCCAACTAATTCTTTTATCCTCGTGACACGTTCGTGACCACAAACAAAACAAAACATGTGTTTTCGGTTGACGCTAAGTCTCACTCCTCATATAGTGCATAAACTTTTCGAAGTGTCCTAATCACACTTCAAAAGAATTTGTATGAATTACATATAAAAGCATGTTAGTTTTATTATATCCACGAGGCTTCATTCAACCCGTGTGATGCACGGGCTGGGTCATTGGTTGAATTTCTACGTGTTTTATAGCTAATGTTTGTGCAGATTTATTTATTTATTTATTTATTTTTTATCAATTTGGCGTTAATGTTTGTATTATAAGTTTTATTTATCGGAAGATTTATCAATAATTACTAAATGCTTTGCATAGATTGGTTTTTGCGGATTTTGTTGTAGCATTTTTATTTGGCAATAGGTCGTAGGTAAATGTTTGTTGCTAAATATGATATTATTTTTATTGAATTGCTCACTTTATAAATTTCTTGCTAAATTGACAATTCTTTCATGTACATATGTATGTGTTGACTACTTGAGGGGTGTTTTATGATAAAATGTATAACTTTACGAACTTAATTTGCATTTAGCAAACATGCCTCTTCGTTTTCCAAAAACAAAAAAACAAAAAAAAAACTGTAACCATGGTTATATATTTGATAGTAGGGGTGTCAATTTCTGACCCGACCTGAAACCGACACGAAAATTAACATGTTCGGGTTGAGCTAAATAGATTTTGGGTCAGGTTTGGGTCGACATGTCTAACCCGTTTATTAAACAGGTCAGGTTCGGGTTGAGAATAAAATAAACGGATCAACCTGCCAACCCGTTTAAGTTTTCTTTCTTAATTAAAAATTATTTATATTTAATATCCGGGTTAAATAGGTTGAACGGGTTGACTCGATAACCCGTTTAACCATTTAACTAGTGTAATGTGCTAACTTTTGTATATAAAACGGAATAAATGGGTCAACCTGAAACCCGTTTAACATACTCAACCCGTGGAACCTATTTAACCTGTCAACCCAAGTATATATATGGGTTAAATAGGTCAGGTTCGGGTTACGTGTAAACAGGTTAGGGTTGACATAGCTGACCTGATGATTTAAATGAGTCAGGTTCGGGTTGGGGTTTTCTGACCCGCCAACCTGATAACCCGAACCCGCCAACCCGAACCCGACCCGAATTGCCACCCTTATTTGATAGTAATTTGGTCATATTGACAAACATATACAACTATCTAAATTTTATCTTTTTTCATATATTTTCTAATTGCAGCTAATTTTGACAGTTTGAACGATATAATGGATTTTGTTAGCTTGCCGTTATAGCAATGCGCACGGGCTTTATCTATTTGTTCGTAGCTTAATGTTTGTGTAAATTGTCGGGTTGTTAGTATAATGGTGAGGCCAAAATATACAACAATCTATAACTTAGGCTGTCTCGTGAGAATTTTATTGATTGTTAGAAGAATTTTGTTAAGCTCGAGCTAGATTCCGAAATCATGCTCTAAAAGAAACTAAGTTTAAATTACATATAAAATCAACTTTATATAAAGATCAAACACAAACAACACTTGCACAATTAGCTATATGCATGCTAGTGTTGGCTAAGTCAAGCATGAGTCAGACGTATTCATTGGACATGCACATGTATTTACAACCAATTGACTACATCAAAGATATATGCTCAAAATACACATATATTTGTGGCTCTTGAGATAAGATTTCAGCATCATTTTTATACTATCTGTTCATCTTTTTATAATGAGGGCACAATAGATTTTGATTGTTCAAATGTCAAGCATGTGGGAACTCTATACATATAGATAACAATAGTTATTTAACTTAAAATTCAATGTGTTACTTAACTTTTTTCATATCACTTAATTCTCAAATGGGTTAACGGGCCAAATCTATACTTATTAAAACTCATTTTCCTCACATAATAACCGACCCACTATACATAACCCAAAACAAGATAAAACACTTAATCAAATAACCCTAATCCTTACTCCACACAAATACACGTCTCATTCCTTAATTTTATTTCTCTTATCAAACACAACCAGAGCTGGCATAACAGGTCACACGAACCTGTTAAGGTCAAACACGAACACGACCTATTAGCTTACCGTGTCATTTTTCTCAAACACGAACACGACACGAAAATAAACAGGTTAACCTGTTAAAACCTGTTAAGAACCTGTTAACACTTAACATACATAGAACTATCAGCAGACCCACAGAACAGGAAACATCAAGAACAACAACAAATGCACCATCAAAAACATTATCACATCACAAAAATGACAATTCATTATCTATTAGATTCAAGAACAACAAGTCAACAACGACAACAAATCCAGTAACACCCAAACACATCACCACCGAGAGTAACAAATCCAGTCAACAAGAACAACAACAAACCCAGTAACATCTAAGCCCATCACCAACATCCAAACACATCACCACCGAGAGCCTATTCGAACCAAACCCGACACAAAACAAAACCCAAAACATAATACCAAACACGTTTTATTCCTTTTTATTGTTATTATTCTCGTTATTATCATGGAACAAGGTGTTATTGACGGTCAAAAGGTGCGTATGATAGCTCAAAAATGACGGGGAGGAAAAATGATGAATGATGGTGGTGGAGGTGTAGATGGACGCGCGGTGGTGGAGGAGTAATGGCCGGAAAGGAGTAATGGCCGGAAAAGTGGCCGGTTTTTAGTGTGTGTTAAGTGTGTGTGTTTGTCGGCGAAGGGAGAGAGATAGATATAAGAGAAGACCTAATTTATTAGTGTAGTGACTTTATATATATAGTATAATATTAACAGGTCACTAACAGGTCTGACCTGTTAAGACACGAAAATTAACAGGTCTTAACAGGTCTGACCTGTTAAGACACGAAACCTGTTAAGGTCAAACACGAAACCTGTTAAGAACAGGTCGTGTCGTGTCGTGTTAACATGTTTCGTGTCAAAATTGCCAGCCCTAAACACAACCATCTAAAAAAAAAGAAACGCATCTCACATCTCTTTCCTTTTAGTTTACTTCCAACCAAATCCTAAACACACGAATCAGTCACAAAAACATTCTTGTTTCTTGATTTCTTTATCACAACGGACGAATGAAATACAAAGGTTAACTCTTTTGTCTTAGACAAATCGAATAACTTGTTTGACGCGGCTCAAGATTTAGCTTCAAGATCTCATTTAGAGGTCTCGGGTAGGTGCTATGTTTTTGTTTTTTTGTCAAGATTTGTGGTGGGTTGAGGTAGATCTATAATGATGTCTCTTTATCCATGTGTTCTAAGAACAAATCTTGTGATACTCAAAGAGACTGATATCTTTGTTTTTTGTTTTGTTTTGTTTTTTTTTAAAGATTCGTATCTTGGTTTTGTTATTGTAATCGAGAGATGGCTGAGGTTGTTGCTTTGTTGTTTGTGAGGTGAAGGGATTAGGTTAGTAATGGGTTTATTGTTGTCGATTACTAATTCTTACCGACACTTAGAAAAGTGTGGGTGAAACTGCCATCCATAAATACCTATATTGACGCAAAAGAACAAATAGATTTTGAACCTTTTGTACTTTTGTAAAAGCTTTTTTGTTAACAAATAAAACAAAGCTGATATCTTTTACCCATGCTAATTGTTGTTGCATAACCCATACATAGTGACATTCTTCTATCTGTCACTAATATATTTTTCACTAATTGAAACTCAATTTTTTTTCATGGTGGTGAAAATTGGTGTAAAAACATGATGTGGTGAAAATGGTGATAGTTGTCTATTTATAATCTTCAAAAAAGCAACTGAAGAGATTCACATTTAAAGAAATAGTTTGATTAAACTACTTGCAAGCAAATGAAAAGATGTTTTTTATTATGCATTCTGTAACTCACCATGCTTTGTATTCCTTACCATTGAATTCAATAATATACAAAATTGCAGCCCTTTTGTGTTCCAAAACTGAATCTTTCATTGCAAGCATTCAAGATGACTTGATCATAAACAAAAAATTGTAGTTATTTAATGTACAATGTCTTGTTTGTACCATACTTTCCTTTGCATATGTAATAATTGATATAGTCTTCATGTAGCTTAAACTATGTTGTACCGTACTATCCTTTGTGCACAATTCCTCTTGCATATTAAATTAAGCCATTCAATCTTTAGATAGTATAGATTTAGACGCGGATCAAGATAGGAGGAAACACTGCATAATGATACCTACTTTTATGATGTGCCCAGTTAACTTAAGGTTCAAATACAATTTCTAAGAATTATATCAACGTTTATTCTCTCAAACCATAACTATCTCGTTAGGCTGCTATTGTGTTATTTTCAATTTAGCAAATTACACTGTCACTCTCCCATGTTAGGACGGATTGCGGATACGATCTCAAGAATTGCAAAAGTACACCGAACGTCCCCAATGTCATGATTTTTCTTCGTTGGAGATCCAAAACCCTAGCGTTGTTACAAATCTCGTTAGCTGCAAGGGCTTTTTCATCTTTTTGGTATTTCTTGTCCAAACACTCTATAACACAACAGTCCTGACATTTCAAAACACTTTACTCTTGAATTAATAATAATAATAATAATAATAATAATAATAATAATAATAATAATAATAATAAAAAATAACATTTCAAAACACTTTACTCTTGAATAATAATAATAATAATAATAATAATAATAATAATAATAATAATAATAATAATAATAATAATAATAATAATAATAATAATAAATAACAGTTGGAATATCTTTTGTTACTATTCTTTTTAACTCTTATAAACAATTTAACACATCATAGCAAACATATTCAATTTAATTCATCACCACCATTCTAGGAAAATAAATAAGAAGTAATAGATTGTTCATTTCCCCATGCCATCGAGGAAATTGAATCTGAAATAATGAAACAAGTTGAAGAAGATAAGCGTCATCACCAAGGGATTATTGAAACAACTTTGATAGTCGAAAAATCTAGCAAAGCTAAAACACATTTGATTGAAGCATACATGAAATGCAAAGACGTTATGCATGCTAGACGTGTTTTCCTTGAGATTTTTCTTAAAAGAGAATCTGACAAAGATTACAAATTTTTTTCAGAGTTATTTGATTTGGTGGGCAAACAAACGATCAAATTAGTGCTAAAAAATTTTGGATGCATAAAACCGGATGAATATATTCATGTAATTTGCTTTTCAATAATGTATTCTCTTGTTTTTTTAGATTAATGGAATGTGTATTTTCGCATGTGTTTTGGATTGTGATCGTTTTTTATTTCGATTAGGTTTTGGATTGCGTTTGGATTTTGGATTGTGATTTGGCTTTAGTTTCTATTGGTTTTTGGATTTCATAGGGTTTGAATGTTATTAAACAGGGTAGTTGTGTGTTGTCGTTTTCGATTGCCATTTGGGATCGATGTTGTGGTGCGGTGGCGTTTGAGTTGTTAAGGTAGCATGGTTAGGGCGACGGTGGTGGTGTAGTAACGTTTTAGATTGTTGTGATAGCGTGTTTTTTTTATTGCAATGGGTTGAGGTTGAAGAACAAGTGTAGTGGCAGCGGTGGTGGCGGCATGATGGCTTCGGCGGTGAAGAGAGGGTGGTGGTGGTGGGGTGGTGAAGAATTTCAAGAAGATGCGTGTTTATATTAATGTGTATAATATTTTTTAAATTCAACTTTATTTACTTAATATTAAAAAAAAAAATTGAATTCATTAAGTCATATGAAAACTGTTTGTTTGTGACTTAATATAGAAAGATAACTAAAAATATTACAGTAATAAACTTACGGTTTCTGCATTAAGTCATCTATTAATTAAACATAACTTAATACAAAATTTTAACAAACAAGTCCTATAAGTGTTTAGAAATATCAGGAACTATTGGTGTTATAGAGAGTGTGGAAAAGAAATGCCGGAAAAACGAAAAAAGCTTGGCATCCAACGTGCTTTTTAACGAGCGTTTGGGTTTTTGAAACCAGCAAAAAGAATTCGAAACCTTGAGTCCTTGAAGACATTTGGTGTAATTTTATAATTTTTTAGACTACAATCTCCAATCTGTCTTAAACGTGGGGATTAGCGTCGCCGGTGTAATTTGCTCTTTTCAATTATTTTATTTTTTTTCCCGGAAATATTGCAAGGCTCTCAAAGTCTCAATTATATAGTTAAAAGAGGTGATTTGCACACCACTTGAATTGATTGACACACTTTAATTTTGAATGTTTTGACATTTTATCTTTACAGAAATGAAAATAAGTAAAAGTTGATGTAAGAGTATAAATATCAACATACTTTAAATTAGAAATTAGAGTGTATTAATAAATTAAGAGAGTGCCTAAATAATCTCTCTATAGTTAAACGTTATTAATTATTTGCACCAATCTTGATTGGTTTTTCTTTGATATCACTACATCCACGTACGTGTTTACTCTTTCACGAGGCCCCTTATCCCACATTTCTTCGACTAGTGAGGGCCATCATATCAAGGCTATATATTTAAATGCCAAAAATCTATATAATAAAGATTACAAATTTATAATATTTGTAACGTGGTCGAATCAGGGATTAGATGTTACTGGATGATGTGAGTGTGACCGAAATAGACTTTTTCTTCTTTTATCTGGGAAAACCAACACTTTACATCATATCATATCTATACTACTTATAAAGAGTTTTTGGTCAAAGTGGAAAAGTGAAAACTGAAATTTTTGTCAATGCCCATTTTGCCCTTATCTATACTACTTATAAAGAGTTTTTGGTCAAAGTGAAAAAGTGAAAACTGAAATTTTGGTCAATGCCCATTTTGCCCTTATAAAACGAATTAAGGAAACTAATGAATTGAAACAATGAAATCGGCAGTTTCAATTCTGCAGTTAATGACACAAGAATTCTTCTATACGCTTCATCTTCATCAAATCTACCCATCATCCACCACCGACTCAAAACAGATCTAAAATAACTAATAATACTATTAGTCGGTTCACAATTTCCATCATCCACTTTACCCAGAAGTTTCCACACACATACACCGGACGCCAAATGATTGCGCTGGAACATCCACGGTGGCAGTGATATGGTGATGTCCTACCGTCTTGGTTGATCATTTTGCACCAGATGCGTACGTTTGTCACATGGGTATTGCTTTCTAATTTGTTTAAAGTTTTGATTTTAATTATTAATCAAGATTAGGGTTTGATTGTGTTTGTGGTTTGGGTGGACGTCGGTGACTGCGTGTTGTAATGAAGATGATGGTTATTCGGATTTCTCTTGCGTTGCTTCGAAGTCAGGTGTGCAATTTTGTGTTTATCTTTTTTAAATTGGGATTTAATATGTGTATATAAAAAGATTGGATTTTTGGTTTAGAAAAAAATACTCTTTTGACGGAATTTGTTGTTACATAGGGTGATTCTAGAATTAATCAATTTGTTTGGTTCCAAGTTATATTACTGAAATTGCTCAAAGTGTGACAATGGATGTTTCTTGTGGGGGTTTTGTATTAATGCAGTCATGTTGGTTGTTCTGCCTCTGTGAAATTGTTGTTGGTGTACTATATGAGTAGGAAATCGTTTCGCTTTAACTTATGTTGGGGAAATTGTTCGTGAGAACGGCCTTATCATGGTGAGGCATTTATACTAACGCAGCCATGGCAGCTTTTATGGAATTGTGATATCAATTATTGATGTGTTATATATTACTTATGGCATTTGATTTATGTACACATGTTTTCCAGCTGTGATTGATCCACAAGGCAGGTGTATGAGGATGGAGCAAAGGACTTCGTGCTATCGGTCGCCGCCTATATCAATGGTGAGTAAACTTGCGTTAATAGATGACATTAGAGATTTAACGACAATTATTGTTTATATTATGAAATGTGTGTTTACTTTATGCTTATAGATGAACATTCTGTCACCTCCTTAATTTGAATTACAGGATATGGGCAAGGTTCCTCCAGCATACATCTTTGCAGCCATCATTCCAGCTCTTATGATAGTTGGACTTTACTTCTTCGATCATAGCGTTGCTTCGCAGTTGGCTCAGCAGAAAGAGTTCAATCTCAAGAACCCTTCAGCCTACCATTATGACATTCTTTTGCTTGGATTCATGGTAACCATACTATTTTTCTCGATTAGTATGGACCTTTTGGCGATCAGAAGCTAATTTTATATATTGTTAATTGTCCCCATAGACGTTGCTTTGCGGATTGTTAGGACTACCTCCTTCAAATGGTGTCTTTCCTCAATCACCTATGCACACGAAAAGCCTAGCTGTTCTTAAAAAACAAGTAAGTCACTTAAAAAAAATGAAAACACACAGAAGTTATCTGAGGTATGACCACTTGGTTAACATGCTGTGTTCTGATCAATAAATGTAATTGTCTTACCAGTTTATAAGAAAGAAGCTGGTTGAGAGTGCTAAGGAAAGCATAAAGCGGAAAGCTAGCAATTCTGAGATCTACAACAAGATGGAAACCGTGTTTATAGAAATCGACAGCTCTCCAATTGTATATCTGCTTACTGTGAACTTTAACAAACTTTGTTTAATATAAAATAATCCGATTACGATTTCTGTAACTTCATTAATTCGGAGTTCATCTGTTTCAGACAACTGCTATTGTGAAAGAACTAAAAGACTTGCAGGATGCAGTCATGAAAGTAGAAAATGGAAAAGAAAAGACAAACGGGACTTTTAATCCTGATGAGCACATTGATGCCCACTTACCTGTAAGAGTTAACGAGCAAAGGGTCAGCAATCTGCTGCAGTCACTTCTTTTAGCAGGAACTATATGTGCTATGCCACTTATAAAGTTAATCCCAACTTCTGTTCTATGGGGCTATTTTGCTTACATGGCGATTGACAGCCTCCCCGGAAACCAGTTTTGGGAAAGGATCTTGCTTCTCTTTGTTCCCTCTGGGAGGAGATACAAGTGAGTTCTTTAATCATTCGATTTGAAGGTGACACGATGGGTGGTGGGGTAACGGGTCAAAATGGGTTGACACAATGGGTTGGATTGACAAACAAACACTTGTTTGTTCATTTTCTCAGTTTCTACAAAAGCTGGTTAGCACATTAACTGTTATAAAAACAGTACTAATATATACGATAATAATATAGTTCTTTGAAGAAAACCCTTTCGCCTATTACTAATTCATGTCTTTGAATCTTTGACCCATGTTATAAAACACAACCCGTGTCGTACCCATTAGCAAAAAGTAAATGTGTCAAAACTCAGACACATACTTTTATCTTTTATTCAAGTTTCTTGGTATACTATGTATACTCATTTTTATTTTTTTTATTTTTTTTTTGGAAATTTTCGCAGGGTTCTTGAGAAAGTTCATGCTTCATTTGTTGAATCCGTACCATTTAGTAGCATAGTTATGTTCACAATTATCCAGATTGTTTATTTCCTGCTATGCTTTGGCGTGACTTGGATTCCTGTGGCCGGCATTCTCTTCCCAGTACCTTTCTTCAACTATTCTGTAGTTATGAGGAGGCAATCGAGGATATTACCATGAAAATGGGGGCAGGAATTGCAAAATTTATATGTATACTATCACCATTTGATAAACACCCGGAAAGGTACTTTGTCCATTGAGATTTGTGAAATACATACTATCAACGTTTGATAAACATGTGTACTTAAATTATAAATTGATGATTGTTGAGCCCACATCAGGGAACATGGGAATCAGTATGGCGTTCATGGCCGCTTTCAATGGGTACATGATGGTGTTGACAATGCCTTCATACACGATTTTAGAAAGGAGGGTAACAATATTGTCATTTGGAGCTGATTTGATCCTCACTGACCCTACAAAAGCGATGGGAGGTATCTCTCGGCTCACCCTGCATACACATACATAGGTATCATATAACTCTTTGTACCTTTCTTTTAATAACACCTCGACACTGTATACTGAATCTCATTGGCCAATTGCAATGTGTTGCAATAGAAAGGCTCTTTGAATTAGCTAGATTTGTTGGCTTACGAACTTATTTTAACTTAGAAAAGTTCATAAGCTCCCATCAGGCTTAAGTGCTTATCAACCTGGGCTTATTGGTTTACATAAGTTCAAATTTAATAACCCGTGTTTATCCAGATTCAATATTAGCTAAATAGGTCTAAAGGTGAGTTCTACTGAGTGACGCATGTCTATTTTTTGTTTTTGCAGATACTCCACGAAGAACAAAGCAAGAACTACATGTTCTTTTGGTGACAGGTGAGTAGCCTTTGAGTTAGAGTATGCCCTATGTTACTGCTGTTCATTCAAATATCATGTTGCCACCATCATAATTTACGTTGTTGTGGTAATTGTTATGTGTCTAAGAGCTGATATTTTTGGTTTTTTGAGGCTTATTTTGTGATCTTTTCATGTTTTTCTATTGACAGTTGGTGGACAATAACCCATGCAACGCTATATTAATGTTTTGGGCTGCGATGAATTTAGGTGATCAAGTCGATTATGTTTAAAAAGACATGACAGTAGCAATAAAATAACTGGATAGATCAGAAGAAGGCAAGAAGCATTATCAATTCTTTTCGCCATCTATGCACACATGAATCACAAGAGTCTCTCAACAACATTATGTTTGAATTATACAAGGTACAATATTACTTACATTAATTTACCACTATTGAGTAACATACAAAGCTTATATTCAGATAAATCACAAACGTTTTTACATAGGTGTGGACAAACAACGAATCAGATACACTTAATTGAATCAAGAATAGTGCCCATTTCACATGCTGCATCACGGAAAATTATCATAACACAAATACAAATTACAATAGCACAGCAGTTTACGAAATTATTAGGCAATTTGGCTTGAGCTTATTTACAAATTTACAGCATAGAAACAAATTCCTTCAGTGGCATACTATTTTAGCGGGTCTTTCGATTAGCTTATTGATTTTTTGTTATTTATTTATTTTGGTGTAGGAACCTAGGAGCTAATGTTACTGACATGTCAAGTTTTACCGAGTTTCGATGAGCTGGAAACTGAGTTGACTCATCCACTGCCACCTGGCGAGGTGGTAATGGTGACACCGTGGATGACTATTGGCCAACTGAGAGAGAAGGCGCAGAGCGTACTAAGGGATACATATTGTCTAATGGATCGTTTTGTAGTGAGTCAAATTGGGGGGGGGGGGGGGGGGGTTAAAAGGGATGCAGGACGATGTGTTGTTATCATATGCAGTGTTGGCAAGTGAGCAAGTTTGGGTTAGAGGGTTTGGGCTGGACTTGGATACAGTGCTGAGGTATGAGGGTGGTGATGGGTATGCAATGGAATCAAAGTTCGAGTGTTTGTGTGGGGCTCGTGATGATGATGGAGAGAGGATGGTGGCCTGCGATGAGTGCAAAGTGTGGAGACATACAAGATGCAGTGGCATAGAGGATGATGAACTCGCGCCTGCATACTTCATCTCCAGTGATTGCGATGCTAAAAGCAAGAGTGAACTCTTAAGCCAATAAGTTTGGTTTGGAGGTAAGAAGGCACATTGAATTAATTAATTAAATTCATTATTGCTTCAGTATATTAAGAAAATATATATTTGCAATTAAGAGGCATGATTTTGTTTATAATGGTTATTATCTCTCAGTGACTTACTCCTTTAGTAGAGACTGGTGGATACGAATCATAGGTAGTAATGGAACTTAATCGTTATGATTAGTGCATCAAACATACTATTAAATGTACAAGTAGGAGATCTACACGTGACAGATATGGTACAAAGTAAACGTTTATTGCAATGTTATCTAATTGAATCAAATTTAAGACATCATTTTCATATCTGTCACGTTTCTGTTATATATCGGACTTATAAACATTCTAATCGGGTCACGTTCTATTTTGAATGCTACACAAAACACTCACTACAATATCACAAATCGTTAATTATCTGCCGCTAGGATTTCCGTTGCTATGCACGGGTACTCGCCTAGTCTTATAAAAGTATAAATAGTTAAACCAGAATTTAGTGGACACCATTTGAATATCACTAAATTCCAAGCCTTATATCGACTTCGCCTCTTTTGGCCACTATTTTTTTCAATCGTATTCGATGACAAATTAAGTGAATTATTTGGTACCAAAGAAAAATCATAGTAACGACTTTGGTTCATATTTTTTCTTTTTTGATAAAACTCAATATTGCAAAACGTTTACGGTTACATAAAACGAATACACGTAGAATCAAACCTAACAACAAACATTTTTATTTGCTTATTATTATAACTACTAAATGCGCAACAAACATTGCACACGTACACACTCACATCTTTATTTAGCTCATCAAAGATCACATTTGAGTAGGTTTGATAGAAAACAGCCCGACAACATTAAGACGTGGAGGCTTTCACCCAAGCAGGTCGAGACTGAATCTCGGCTGCCCACGCGCTAACGTGTGGGCGTGCGTCAAATAACCTTTTCGCCTTTGTTCCCATCAAGTACTTCATATTAGGAAGGTGGTGAAGATCCGCCAATGTGAAACTATCTCCACCTAAATACTTGCTATGTGATAGTCGTGACTCGTACACATCTAGGACCTCAGATAACTTCTTCTCGTACTCGTCCACTACAGCATCGTCCGTGGGTATGCCAAATATTGGTTTATAAGCTAGCTCCCAAGCTAGTTTAGAAGCTGCAGGATCAAACTTTTGTGACTCAACCTCTATCCAAACTGCTAGTATTGCCATCTTTTTTGGATCCTTGATTATTAGATCGGTCCCCTTATCGGCGTATGTGTGTGCTAGGTATTGTGTAATCGCCCTTGATTCTGAAGCAAATTGATTAAATTCGTCAATATTTTTAGGAAAATGATCAACATAAGTTTAGTATGCTACTAACGGTCTTTTGAAAAAAGCAAGGAAAATTTATACCTACCAACGGGTCTAAATGAGTTTATATGAAAAAATTGATAATTGTACGTTGATGTTAAGTCTAACAAACCTGTTAGACCCAACATACGTTTTCAACATGGGTGAGTTATCTACACCCTCCCCATAGAGATGGCATTCAATTATTGGATGAATCACCGACTTATATGATGTGAATCGCTGGTTGCACGGTATGACCACACCCTCCTGATGTGTCAATATAAGGAGGGTTTGTATAACATAGCCCTTTTAAAAGTGGATCAAGTAAAGGGACTATGTTATACAAACCTCCATATATCACATCAGTGGTTTGGTCAAACCGTACAATACGCAATGCACACTGTACAAGCGGTGATGCATCAACGTACAATTTACCACTATTCCATATAAACTCATCCGGACCCAATATGTCTAGATTAGGTCGAGACGGTTTCAGTATGTGAGACAGTGAATTTAAACTATCATGGATTAGACGGCTAAAACGTATTGTTAACAAAGTATCAATATCAATTCACAATAATAAAAAGTCATAAGTTTCATACCGAACAACTTAAGATCACCATCCTCGAACGCTGGAACTTGACCAAAAGGCTGCATATATAAGTACACATAAATACATAAATCAAGCCCAAAAACCAAAATCAAATCTGAACATGCAGTAAATTTAAACAAATTCAATTTTACATACGTTACGTGACAAGAATTCGGGCTTCTTGTGCTCTTTGTTAGGCATATCGACCGTGACGAACTCGTACTCGATATTCTTTTCAGCTAGGCAAGCCAAAACTCGTAAAGTTGAGGTTGAATTATTCGCCCCGAAAACTTTGATGCCCATGATTTCGGTATAAATCTCTGCAACTTAAAGTCTTAAAACTTGAAGTGATTAAAAACAAGGACTGAATGATGGATTGATCAAAACGTAAATGTAGGTGTGAGCATATTATGAAATGTGGAGTGGGGTTATAAGTATAAGTTTGTGGTTGGTACTGACTTTCTAGAATTTACTACGTACAATAGTGGATCTTTTTTATTTAATAATTGGTATATTACTACTTTTTCTTTCGGATACTGTTTGTGGCGTAAATTAGTTGAACGACCACTGACTTTGATATAAAAGTTTGTAACTTAAGAGAATGGTCTGTCGACGTCTAGAAAAAATTGCACGAAGTTAGGATTTTTGCGCCAATCGGCCAATCTACACCATCGAAGGATATTGTACTACTCGTAGTTAACTTTGCCATTTTTTTACTGGCTCACATAAATATAAGTGAGAATTTCTTAAGTGAACTATTTTTCATATTAAAATACCAAATAGGATAGAGCATATTTATGTTATCAAAATAAATTTTCTTTCAATTATTCATTAGATTTAAGACATGTAACAAATCAAAGCTCTGTAAACTAGGAGCATATTTACATATTTTGATAATGCGCGTTTGTTTTTCAATATAAAATATTTAGGCGCACTCAAAACTCATATGCGTCTTTTGTGCGCCTAGTTAAAAGATAAAATAAGTGACTAAAAGGCAAAACAAAACCTAAACGCACCTATAGCAACTGTGCCTCTCGCCTAAAAAAAAAGTACCAATTGCAAGTATGCTCCTCACCTCTTCTGCCCTTCACTTAAAGACAAAAATATACGTATAAACCAGCTGCACCTATAATAACCATGTGCCCTTCACCTTACCTCTTGTGCCCCTAAAGAAAATAAAAAATAAAAAAGGCGTACCTATATAACCAAGTGCCCCTCACCTATTGTGCCCATAACGAAGTGCCCCTCACCCGTTAATGCAAAATGGATATCGAGTAAGTAGGTTGTTACATTTATCCATTTATTATATACCTCAAGTTACAAATAATAATAATAATAATAATAATAATAATAATAATGAGGTGAATCATAAAATTGAAGTGCGTTTTTTATCAAGTAAGAATATTAAATATGGTGGTAGTGTACTTTTGTACTTTTACTTTGTACTTTTAGCTCACTTTGATAGAATGAAAAAAATAAAAATATCTCTTCTTGTAAAAAAGTTGAAATAGAGTTCACTTTAATAATTAGTTTTAAAGATAATAAAGATTTGTCAAAGAACTACTAATATCAACAAACATTTTTATGCAAACTCGCACTATTAATTAATGATTTCTTGACATATTCGATGAAATTTAGCAAAATCCTTTATTTAACTATGTAATGATTTTTTCTTAATCTTCTTATGTAAATTTGAGTTTGGTTCACAAAAATCCTTAAAAAATCAAAAATAAAATGATACAATCGTAGCTACTCATTTTTTAATTAAAAGAAGAAAAAAAAACTCACTTACTATCATCTTTTTAAAAGTTACATATCTCATAAACCATTAGTCGTTAAGTAAAACTAATTACACCATCATTTTGAGCACACAATTTTCTTTCATTAGAGTATACTAGTTTGTCTTTCGAAAACCTTTCAAAAGGTCGACTCCTTCCAAATTCTGGACGGAACAAGTATTCTTTTGAAATGCAACTCCCAAATTAGCATTGCAGAATTGTTAAACAGAGAAGAAATTGTGACCGAGGCCTTCGATGTAGTAAACCCGTGTTAGAAAATTCCCATGTTCCAAATCCCCTTAGCAAAGAATAGGAGCAAAGTGATCATTTCATAAGTGAACCATGCCGAAAAACTTCTCTATAAAGTTCGTTAAGAGTTTTCAGGTTGTTGTTCATGTGTCTGGAACATCCGAAGTCAACATACCAGAGACAAATTTGAATGACCTGCAAAGAAAGAAGTGGATGACTATGAAAGATAAAAGATATCTATCTCCATGATTAAATGGTTTCTGAGATGTTAGAAGCATAAAGATTTAATATTTATATGACGAACTTTATTTTCGAGTTTCTTTTTTATGAGTGTCAAAATTTACACCTAAAAAACCACATGTGTTTGTAGTTTTAAGATGACATGGATTATGATTTGAACTTTAAAAACATACATCACGAATCAAATGTAATTTCGTATCATATAACATTCGATACCCACAAAAAGCGGGAAAAAAAAGTTGTCGAAAGTATATTGAAGTGGACGTCTATTGAGAAATAAAATGTTCTCGTCGCCATGGTATATTTTTTGTCGTTTAACAATTTACTGTCTTTGCAAAATATTTTTTGTTTTAGAGTTTTGCTATATTCTTATACATTACATTCGTACTTATCCTACTAACCACACAAAAATAAAATAAGTGTTTCCCACTCATTATTTCTCTTAATTTAATCTGTCAAATTTTACACATGTCATGAATTTGTGAGTAGGAGGATAAGTAGGAAATACAAAGTCGGAAAAAATATCATTTCTCTTTGTGTTAACAAAGGTGGAAAATAGGTTTTTAAATTCGGATAAAAAATGAGTGTATAAATTAACCCGTTTGGATCTTTATTAATTTATTTATTACGTATTATGTTTATCTTTTATGAACCCACGTTATATTTATATTTCAAATTATAGATTAGAACAGTTAATTCGTCAAAGTTAAACAAAATATATAAAATTACCGTCAATTTTTACACATGTGATCTATTTTAACCACATGTGATTTATTATATGTGATGCACACATGATTATAGATCTTTCATACATAAACTATTCTGATACAAAAGTTAATATAAAATGTGTGATATATATGACTGAAAAACAATGAACGTGTGTTTTTCACTGAATATAAAAAGGAACTTATATTTACTTATTGATTTATACACAAATACTTATACTAATTTTCTACAATTGTTTAGTACGAGGTGGATCACCCGCGCGTTGCCGCGGGATGTTTTGCCAAAGAAGTAGTTATTGCAGTTAACGACTGTTAGTTATAAGGACAAAATTTGCAACGAACCTCTAAGATGGAGGACCAATTGCAAACCTCTAAGACGAATGACCAATTGTAAAAAAGAAAAATAATAATAATAAAAAAAATAAAATAACGGTCGTTAAGACCGTTAGTTATAAGGACTAAATTTGCAACGAACCTCTAAGACGAATGACCAATTGTAAAAATAAAAAATAAAAATAACGGTCGTTAGTACTTAACGGTCGTTAAATACTTAACGACCGTTAGTTACTGTACATTCTACTGTTCATTGTGAGTGCTTTTACTGTAGCTTTGCTACTGTAGCAATGCTACAGTAACAGCCTGATAAATGTTAGTATTATAAATTCGAACTTCCAAATTAAAATCACTTTTATATGAAAGTATCATTCTACGGAACGATAATAAAATGCTTATCGCGTGGGCATTATTTGTTTCGTTAACGAATAATGATTCATGAGATATTTAGTTTTAAAAAATGAGTATTACTGTAGTAATTTTGATTAAAAATATTATTTAATATCTTTTCTTGTATCAAAAAATGAGTGTTGAAATTTATCCCTTTGCATGTGAATTTAATTATATATGCTTTTTCTTTGTACCCAATTTCTACTTTCCAAGCTCTATGAAACTGAGTAGAGAAAAAAGTTGATAGTCGAATGTTAGAACAAAGCATTGCAAAAAATGCGGGGATGCTGCTTCCACTAATGACCCCTTTAATTAAAGTATAGCAGATTCTAAGTTATGTCGTACTATTAATTTAATAACGGGCACTTTTACGTTTTACATTAAACGCCTACTTTAGCAGTGACACATAGCTTTTAAAAATTACTACCTCTGTCTCAAAATTATTGTCCACATTTTTATTTTAGAATGTCTAAATTAATTGTCTCCTTTCCTTTTTAAGTAAAAACGAATATAGTAGGGGAATATTCTTTTTGAATGGTTGAAAATAAAAGTGGCCCCACTTTTATTAAACTTTGCAATTTTTGTCTCCTGACAATAATTTTGAGACGGAGGGAGTATTGAAATTTTATTGTAATAATAGAACGCTATTTTAATTTATACTTACTAAACAAACATATATTTTGGTGCAAAAAGAACGATGAAGTGGATATTTATTTTGATATTAAGAGAGTAATATAATTTTTTTGAAGAATGAGGAGAAATATATTTAGTTTATTATATTGGACAAAGGTTAAAAATGTTTCATATACTTATCTATTAGATTCACTAAAAACTACAAACCGATTTAAATCTTATTAGGCATAATATACCAGTATTTATGATTTAGTATGCATATGTCATAAGTAAATACTATGCATAATGAATAAAAAGTGCAAGTCTGTTATGCATAATGAGATTTTTATCGGACCACAATTTTGATAATGAAACATTTTTAGCTTTCAACATTTATTATTTGACGCAACTAACTTTTAGGTGTTGGCTATATATGTAGTTTATGTGAGCTACTTTTATTTTTGTTTTTAACAGATTAAGCTCCGTAAGGATTTATATTATAGCATTATACAAGCATGTAAACCCGCGCGTTACCGCGGAAATGTCTTGATCGATATTAATTTTGTTACATGAGTGTTTGACGTCGTTATTTGTTTTTCGTTACTTAATGTATATACTTTTTTTTTTTTTTTTTTTTTTTTTTTTTTAGGTAGAATGTGTTATACAAGTTGGAATTCAAATAAATTTTAGTTGTTGCTTGGTTTCATTATGTTGGAATTCGATTTCATAGTACATACCCAGAAGGCAGTCCTTGCCAGCCTCGAATCGACGCATATATGGGGCAAAACCCCACATATTCCACCTTGAATGAAAACCCCCGTGGAGAGACTCGAACCTAAGACCTCTCACATGTGTTAACAACCTCCCCAAGGTTACCCTTGGTGGTCAACTGAGCTAGCCAAGTTGGTTATTTTCCAAAACCTATTCACTAACCAAAATATTTATTTTTTGTTACCTGAGAACTTAAAATCTTTCTTGCTTTTAAATTGGGCTTGAGAAACATGAAATGTGTTGAGAAATAAGAACTTTATCTTTTGATAGAACCGGCACAACCTAGAAACTCGAAACGAATCGTATTAGCCAAATAAATTGACTTCGAGAAAATTTTGCAAGTTTATACTTGATTTTATTGGAAAAATTATTCCATGAACAATAGCGCAAGTTTCGTAATTTTTCGAGACCATTTAGTATGTCGAATGAGCTCCGAACCGTTTTTACAGAAAGAATAGCTAATAAACCATTTTAGTCCCTCTCTTATACTTTTATTTTTAACCCTACACTTTCTTTTGTCCAACTTTAGTCCCCCTAAAAATATAAAAGACCCAAAATTCATTTTTTATTCATTTTACACACACACCCCATTAATAATTATCTCCCCTCTCCCTCTCCCTCTCTTCACCCTCGCCGGCGACACCCCAACTCCGGCCAACCACCATCACTTCCGGCGACCACCATTGACGGAAAATTTTCTGGCGAATCAATTTCTTAGCCAAATCAATAGATCGGCTCATCATTTTCTTTTCTGGAGCATTTAATCTCGTGGCTCCCACAGTATCACCGTCACACGCCACCACCACCCCGCTGTCACCACACCACCGCCACCACAACCCTCACCCCCTTGTTTCTTCTCGGTATAACCCCAACCACGCACCTTCTCCCCTTTCGTCTCGACAGTTGACTCAGTCAACTCACCGAGTCAAGTCGGTTGACTCGGTGAGGTGGTGATATTTTTATTGTTGTTTGTTTTATTTTGATGTTGTTATTGTTATTGTGGACTTGGAATTGGATTTGGTTTGGTTTTATTGGGTCTCGGTCTCGACAGCTGACGTACGGCTAGCCAAGCCGTGACTCACGGCGACGCGTGAGGTGTAGTTTAGGCGAGGGTTAGGGTTTGGAGTTAGTTATCTTTGGAATGGATTTGATTCGGATGAGGGAAAATGTAACACCCCCTAATTTAAAATGCGGCAGCGGAATAGAAATTAGGGTGTTACGGTGAGGATCGAAATCATAATGATAGAAAACGACTCGAAGAGACGTTTTAAAAACATAATTTCATTTATAAATATTTGAAATACAATAGGTCCTTATCAGAGTATTATAAAAACTTGATGTTTTGAACTAAATCAATCATCATTTATTTTACACCATATTTGATAATAATTAAACATAATTTGAAGATTTTTGCCGCCCGTTCCATGCTTGTTTCCCCTGTCAAATACCTGAAATACATGCTTAAAAGTCAACAAAATTGTTGAGTGAAATCATAGAGTTTGAATTTAATAATCATTTTGATACACAAGCAAGATTGTATTGGAAAAACACAATCATTTTGAAAACATTGATATTGCAGTTCATATATTGCACTAAGTCTCATGACACGCAAACGTTAACAAATACCTTAACGGCGGGTGTATATCAAATCAATGATACATTTTTGCCCTCGTGTAATAGGTGATTTGCCAGTTCCTATTTTTACTCAAATATAATTATCACGACTAATGCGGCTAACCACATGCATATGGCATTCCGTCAAGCATTAGTGGGACAGGCTGTCAAACCTTAAATAGATCTATTCATTATATTCGCGTTCACCGCAGTGATTAATGGTTCATGAATAAGGGTCTTTTGGCAATAGCTAACTTAGGCATATATCAATCAGGAAAGCATACAGAAAATACTTGTGAATCTATTTATAGCATGTATCCCCCTCACGGAGTTTTGAAAATAATTAAATGTGAGGCTATGACTCACCTTGATTGATACTGAAAATGAAGAAAATAAAGTCGGATGAATTTTATGAAAACGGCTTCGAAACACAACCTGATAAATAAATTTATCTAAGAAATTGACCAAAAACTATTCGGTAACTTTAAAGAAAATAACGAATATTAGATATTCGTTATGACGATTAAGTGATGTGCAGTGAAAATATTGTGATATGCATGATATGACAAAATATGATTTCTAAAATTATCCATCGAAGTTTTAAACATAATTAAATATTAACCTTTTTAAAATATCGTTATATATTATTAACGTTAAGTTAATAATATATATATATATATATATATATATATATATATATATATATATATATATATATATATATATATAAACAATATTTAAACATGATATGAAATAATAAAAAAATATAAAATAAATAAGAATGATAAATAAATTTAGTCTTTGTCTCCTTTACCAACTTTTACCATTTTTACACTAACTATACTTGCGTTACACCGTTAGTCCTTTATATATATTTTTCAACTATAGTCCTCTACTTTGTCCAAAAGTCAATACAAACCTTCTAATATTTATTTTTATCACATTTTATCCTTAGATTTCTGTATTTACAGGTTTAGTCCTTGATTTTCAATATTTACATATTTAGTCCTTCTAGGTGTCGTCGCGTTACATTTTTAGTCTAATTTTACAAAAATGATTATGGAACTTTTCTAAAATTTTCCGTAGCTTATTTATTAAGTATAAAGCTTATTTTAACTGCTTATTCATTTAAAAGCTTATTTTTATAGCTTATGGGCCTGGATCGAATAAACTTAAGGCCCGCTAAGATTTTTGGAGGCGAGGGCATGGAAAAAGTTTTGGGCTTGGCTTTGGACCATTTTTAGGATTCTAAAAACATATCTTATAGGCCCAGTGGGCTTACGGATTTCAAAAGCTTAGTGGGCTTTAGTTAAGCCCACTCGACAACTTAAAGTTTTTATATGAAAAATTAAGTTAGAAAAATTCGGTTGAGTCCTTTTAAAATGGATCGGTTAGAGTGTCTAAACGTGATTATTTTTACGAGTTGTCTACATAAAAACTTTAGTTTGCTAGGTGGTCTATGACGTCGTGAAAAAATTTGGTACCATTGTTAAACTAGATTTTAAGTTACACGTTGTTTTAGTGACATGGTTGGGTCGGTATAATAACTTGAAAACTAATAAAATTTTACTAAGTGTTATACTATTTTTATGTCGATGGATGCAAGTAGAAATAGATGCATGAAATGATTATATCGTTACAACTAGAGTGAATGATGTGTGCTACGTGATTCCTAAGCCATCCAAGATAGAGGCAAACCACGCTTTGTGTACTACGAACAATTATATACGTGAGTTTAGTGTGCAAAGTGTAATCGTACGAAACAAAAAATACTAAGTGCATGACAATGTAATAACGTAGGAAATGGATTAAAAACAAGTGCAAAAGACTTACAAACACTTTTAAGGTGAACTAGAGTCGAGCTAGGAAGAAAAGAACACAAGAAATCACTTCAAACTATATAACCCGATCGTTATATATATTACTTTGAACCCGAAATCTTTCCTTTGCTTCCAATACTATACCAACGACTACTAAGTCTTTTGAAAACAGTTTGAAGGACAATTTACTAAGTGAAAGAGTGTGTGAATGAATATGAGCTAATGCATGCATGTAGTTATATATTACTTGAATATATAACACGTGAGTGAGTAAATTTCAATGTGAACTTCACACTCACTATTCCATGTCAGTGAACATAGCTCTAGGTGTTTATTATATTGGTTTTGAAAGAGTTGTGAGAGCATATAATAAGGAGATTTGTTGGGTGATTCATACATATGTCGACCAAAGCATTTTCTTAACATACGATTCATTAAATCGTATACTACTTGAGTATACTTGATCATCCGTAACATTTAAGCATGAAATCATCCTAGAAATAATATTAGGAACGTTTAGAAACAAACTAGATTCAAAACGGTTAAGTTTTGTATATAGTTCAAATTGGTTTGGGTTCGCTAAGGTCGAATACTTTACCTCTTAAAAGCATATCAAAACTTAACGTAGAAACGTGAAACTTGACACACTAATTATTGGCTAGTAGGTTAATGAGATGAGAGAATAAAATTCGTACGTCGTGTGTAAGAATTAGAAATAAACGAGGCATTTTGGGGGATGCTTGAACTAGTCGATCGGATGAAATTTAGTTAAATATGATTTTGGGCTTGTAGTGTGGGCTTATGAATAGTGGGCTGAGGTGTGTGGGCCGAAGTAATTAAGGGTCCGGTTAGGTTAATAGAATAATTAAGGATTTTAATTATAATTAATAAATATAATTAGTATTAGGATTTAGGTTTAGGATTAAATAAAGATTTTAAGTTTCGTGTAACGTGTCGAGGATTAATTCCGTCATTTCGTGAATTATATTATTTTGTGAAAATCGCCAAAATAATATAATAAGAAAAATTTTAAATTTTTCCGAGAAAATGGGGATTAGAAACGATAACGAAAGATTAAATATTTATTAACGATTTGATTACAAGAAATTTTTACAGGGTTCTACAGTACCCACTTGTCATTCTGAATTTCGTCCCGAAATTCGATTCTTAAGAAATCTAACAAGTGTGTTCTATGAAAATAAGTGTGGATATTTCTCACGGAATCTATCTTCTCTTTCCCATGTATAAGTCGGTCCTCGCTTTGAGTCCCATCTTACTTTTACAATGGGGATACGATTCTGTTTGAGTTGTTTAACTTCTCTATCCATTATTTCCACAGGCTCTTCTGTGAACACTAGTTTGTCGTCCAATCTAATCTCTTTTAGTGGAATGACGAGAGTTTCGTCTGACAAACATTTCTTGAGTTGGGACACGTGAAACGTAGGGTGTACCCTACTAAGTTCATCCGGAAGTTCTAACTTATAAGCAACTGAACCAATTCTCTCCAGAATTTTGAAAGGTCCAATATACCTCGGATTTAACTTTCCACGTTTTCCAAAACGAATCATTCCTTTCCATGGCGAAACCTTCAACATGACTTTGTCTCCTACTTAAAATTCCATAGGCTTTCTCCTGACATCAGCATAACTTTTCTGTCTGTCACGAGCAGCTTGCAAGCGTTGCTTGATTTGGAATATCTTCTCAGTAGTATCATGTATTAGCTCTGGTCCGGTAAGTTGCATATCACCCACTTCTGTCCAACAGATTGGTGATCTGCACTTTCTCCCGTACAGTGCCTCAAAAGGTGCAGCCTTTATGCTGGCATGGTAGCTATTATTGTATGAAAATTCAACTAATGGCAAGTGTCTATCCCAACCTTTTCCGAAATCAATCACACATGCTCGGAGCATGTCTTCCAAGGTTTGGATTGTTCTCTCACTTTGTCCATCGGTTTGCGGATGATAAGCGGTACTCATATCTAACCTAGTACCAAGAGATTTCTGTAGCGATTCCCAAAATCTCGATGTGAATCGGCTATCTCTATCAGAAATAATAGATATTGGTACCCCATGTCTAATCACAATTTCCTTAAAATACAACTGAGCGAGTGTTTCCATCTCGTCAGTTTCCTTGATTGGTAGGAAATGTGCAGACTTGGTTAATCGATCGATGATAACCCAGATTGTGTCTAATCCAGTCGAAGTTTTTGGTAATTTGGTAATAAAATCCATTGTGATTCTTTCCCATTTCCAGACCGGAATCTCTGGTTGCACGAGTAATCCTGATGGTTTCTGAGTCTCTGCTTTTACTCTAGAGCAGGTCAAACATTTACCAACGTACTCGGCGATATCAGCTTTCATATTTGGCCACCAATAATTCTTCTTAATATCTTGGTACATTTTATTGGAACCGGGATGAATAGAATATTTGGATTTATGAGATTCATGCATGATAAGGTCTCGAATACCTCCAAATAGAGGAATCCAATATCTTTCCTTAAAACATAGCATTCCATCATCTCTTCTCACAAATTCTTTTTCATTATTTGGCATTCTGTCAACCTGATCTTCCAGGTTTGACTTCCTGTCAATTTTCTCATATTGCCGGTTTTCTTCTTGTAGAGCTTCCATTTGAGCTTTGATGATTTGAGCAGGAAGTGGCGAATGAATTGTCATTCCTAGAGATCGAACTCTAAGAGGTTTAATTCTATCTTTTCTACTCAACGCATCGGCTACTACATTCGCTTTACCAGGATGGTAATGAATTTCACAGTCGTAGTCATTGAGTAATTCTAACCATCTTCTTTGCCTCATGTTTAGCTCCTTTTGATCTAAGATATGCTGTAGACTCTTGTGATCGGTGAAAACCGTACACTTTGTACCATATAGGTAATGTCTCCATATCTTAAGAGCAAAAACTACTGCTCCTAATTCTAGATCATGAGTGGTGTAGTTTTCTTCATTCTTCTTCAGTTGTCGTGAAGCATAGGCTATAACTTTGTCTCTTTGCATTAGTACCGCACCTAAACCATGATGAGATGCGTCACAATACACTACAAAGTCCTCATTGCTTTCTGGTAATGCCAATATTGGTGCTTCACAAAGCTTTTGTTTCAGCAGTTGAAATGCTGACTCTTGCTTCTCTTCCCAGTTATACTTCTTGTTCTTCTGGGTCAGTTCCGTCAATGGTTTTGCAATCTTTGAAAAACCTTCTATAAATCTCCGGTAATAACCAGCGAGACCTAAGAATTGACGAATCTCGGTTGGGGAGGTGGGTGACGTCCAACCTTTAACTGCTTCTATCTTCGCGGGATCTACGTGGATACCTTTGCTGTTGATGATATGGCCTAAAAATTGAACGGTAGTAATCCAAAAATCACATTTGGAAAACTTGGCGTACAACTTTTCCTTCCTAAGTAACTCCAAAACAGTCCTTAAGTGTTCGGCATGCTCCTCTTCATTGCGCGAATAGATTAAAATATCATCAATGAACACAATAACGAATTTATCCAGGTATGGTTTGCATACCCGGTTCATTAAATCCATGAATACAGCTGGTGCATTGGTAAGACCAAATGACATCACCTGAAATTCATAATGTCCATATCGTGTTCGAAAAGCTGTCTTGGGAATGTCCTCTTCCCTAACTCTTAGTTGATGATATCCTGATCTAAGATCGATTTTTGAGTACACACTTGATCCTTGTAATTGGTCAAATAGATCGTCGATCCTTGGCAATGGATATCGATTCTTCACCGTGAGTTTGTTCAACTCCCTGTAATCGATACACATTCGGAACGTTCCATCTTTCTTTTTGACAAATAGGATTGGTGCTCCCCAAGGGGATGAACTCGGTTGAATGAAACCTTTATCTGATAGTTCTTTTAACTGTTCAGATAATTCTTTCATTTCGGAGGGGGCTAATTGATATGGTGCTTTTGCAACGGTGCTGCTCCAGGCACTAAATCGATTCGGAATTCTACTTGACGAGTTGGTGGGATTCCAGGTAAGTCTTCGGGAAATACATCAGAAAATTCTCTTACAACTGGCACTTCATCAAGTTGTTTCTTCTTTTCTTTTATTTCTCCTCCCGTTACTTGAATTTGAAATACATGGCATCCTTTGCTTATGTATTTCATCGTTTTGGCGTATGAAATAAAATTGAAAGAAGTTTTAGGTTTATCACCTTGGATGATTAAGGTTTCACCGTCGAATGGAATCTGGATGATTTTCTCATCACAAATTATTCTGGCACGGTGTTTAGATAACCAATCCATACCAATGATGACATCAAAACTTCCCAATTGGATGGGCATAAGATTGATAGGGAAAGATTTATTTAGAAGGGTTAAGGTGCAGTTTTCGAGTAGGGTATTGGTACTTAAAATATTTCCATCTGCTAATTCTATTTCATAGATAGTATCTAATTCTACAGGAGTAATATTTAGATTTGCGGCAAACGATGTAGACACAAAACTTTTATCCGCTCCTGAATCAAATAATATCTTAGCATCTTGTTGATTTAATAGGAACGTACCAGTAACAACATCTGAATTCTGCGTTGTGTTCCCATCGCCAAGTACATAAGCTCTTCCTCTGGCAACATTATTGGTAAATTTCGGACATTGAGGTCTGTAGTGTCCAACTTCTCCACAACCATGGCACTTTACTGCTATCGGTTGTGTATTGGCCCCAGTCGCTCGACAGTCCCTTGTCATATGACCAATTCTTTTACAGTTGCCGCAAACAGCTCTACATGCTCCAAAATGATGCATGTTGCACTTGTTGCATGGGGGTAGCGTTCCATAATAACCTTTACTTTCTGCAGGCACTGCTGCATAAGCTCGGGTAGCTTCTTGTCGACGATTTTGTTGTTGATGATGATTACTACGATTCTGTTGCTGATCTCTGTTGCGATTCCTGCCTTGATTGTTGTTGTTGCTGTAGCTACGGTTACCACTGTAACTGTTGTTATAGCTGCGGTTGTTGCCATTGTTACTCCCTCGGTGGTCAGCACTTCTCTTATGCTCATTAATTACAGAGGTAGAACCTCTTTTGATTACCCGGGTTAACAATCTCTGGGCAAGTTCCATAGCTTCCTCTACTGACTTTGGATTCGATGAAGTAACATCTCCTTCAATGGATGGTGGAAGTCCCTCTACGTATTTCTCCAATGCTTGTTCAACATCGGGTACTATAGTTGGACACAGCACTGACAACTCCAGAAACTTTCTGTCGTATGTCTTCAAGTCATTGTACCTTACAACTAGCTGATGAAATTCATCTTCTAGTTTTCGAATCTCTGTTCTTGGACAATACTTCTTCAACATCTTATTTTTCAGCTCATTCCACGAAAGTCTGAAAGCTTCATCTGGACCTATAGCATTCGCAGTAGTGTTCCACCACGATAATGCCTCTCCTTGAAGAGTTCCAGTAGCAAAGGTAACTTTGCTATTCTCCGGACAACCACTCCTCTAGAAGACTGTCTCAGTATGCTCAAACCAATGTGCCATTTCGGTCACTCCTTCAATTCCTTTGAAGTTTGTTGGCTTGCAAGTCATGAAATCCTTATAAGTACAATTACGTGGAGTAACTGTATTAGTTTCATGATTTGCACCATTGGTATTATTCAAACGATCCGCTTCACGAGCTGCGGATATTCCCTCAGCAATCATTCTTTGAACCTCAGTGGGGGTCAAGATCACTTCTGGGTTAGAGTTTTCGCTACTTGCATGCTCCATTTTTCTATTAATAATACAAAAGTATAGCATTTAGAATTTTAAACAACCACTTGTTTTAAAGATTCTTGTGAAGTAGGGAAAACTAAATTTTGAGTCTTAATAATAATTGGACATCATATGTAGTTTTTATTTTGATACAACAATCATAATCATTCCGATATGTTAGATACAATTTTAATACACATGAACAACCATAAACATAAGTTAACATTTGTAAATAGTAATATCAAAACCAACAGCATAACATTAATAACTTTAAATCAGTTGAGTTGTTATAACAAAACGATACAAGCTTATTAATGCCACATGCGGCAGGCTTGAATGCCTTATTACTAGTACAAATACCAACTGTCTCTAATGATTAGGTATGTTCACATGTTCTCCCATCTCAAAGATCTGAAATCGGAGTTCTTGCATCTCGGTATGATGTTGCATCTTCATATCCCCTACAATGTTTTCCAATGTATCTGCTCTTCGGCGTGCAAGCTGGGCTTCCCAAGTACGGTCCTGTCCCTCTCTCCGCAATGATATCGCGAAAGAACGTGTCTCCGAGATATCCGAACGTATCTGAGCTAACCCTTGCTGCAACTCTATTCTATCAGCTATAAGGTTATGTAAGGTGTTGTGGGTAGTATCTGAATGGTCGTAAGATGAATAATCAATCATCTGTAGAAGTGAATCTATCTGATCCTCGTGATGCTCCAATCGCGTCACTACTACAGAAGGTGTAAAGGTAGAAGGAATTTCCACCCTAGTACTCTCGCCAGTTTCATTGATATGAGCTGGGGGAGTAAAACCAGGCGGATAGGGTAATGATGGTGAAAGGGGAGAAATAGAATCAGAAATACGAAGGCGGCTGGAGGTAGGTATATCTACTTCAGGGATAGGTTCTCTTTGGTGAAAATTATACGGATAAGTTTGGCTGAAAAGGTTGAGTAGGTGATCGGGTGCATATGAATTATGATGTGGAAATGGTGTCGATAAAACAAAAGTATTGGGATTCGCAGGCGTTGTAGCAATTTCGTCTTGTTCGTAGGGTTCTGTTTCTTGAGAAACAGCGTCAGGTACAGCAGTAGAACGATAAACAGGCGAAGTAACGGACGCGACGGAAATATCAGAGTCGGATTCGAACATACTCATATTGACACAATACTATAACAATTCATAAATAGCGCAGAATAAGAATTTACTATCATACAATTTTAACATATCGCAATTAAAATATCATAGCTTAATGATTAACTTACGGAGTGCTGTAGCAAGCAGGTACGGCGGGCAAAAATTTATATGATAACACTTTAATTTATTTGAAAGTATGGTTATAGTTCAATGTTTGAAAACATTTGGTTCTCTATAACGATGGCTCTGATGCCAATCTGTAACACCCCCTAATTTAAAATGCGGTAGCGGAATAGAAATTAGGGTGTTACGGTGAGGATCGAAGTCATAATGATAGAAAACGACTCGAAGAGACGTTTTAAAAACATAATTTCATTTATAAATATTTGAAATACAATAGGTCCTTATCAGAGTATTATAAAAACTTGATGTTTTGAACTAAATCAATCATCATTTATTTTACATCATATTTGATAATAATTAAACATAATTTGAAGATTTTTGCCGCCCGTTCCATGCTTGCTTCCCCTGTCAAATACCTGAAATACATGCTTAAAAGTTAACAAAATTGTTGAGTGAAATCATAGAGTTTGAATTTAATAATCATTTTGATACACAAGCAAGATTGTATTGGAAAAACACAATCATTTTGAAAACATTGATATTGCAGTTCATATATTGCACTAAGTCTCATGACACGCAAACGTTAACAAATACCTTAACGGCGGGTGTATATCAAATCAATGATACATTTTTGCCCTCGTGTAATAGGTGATTTGCCAGTTCCTATTTTTACTCAAATATAATTATCACGACTAATGCGGCTAACCACATGCATATGGCATTCCGTCAAGCATTAGTGGGACAGGCTGTCAAACCTTAAATAGATCTATTTATTATATTCGCGTTCACCGCAGTGATTAATGGTTCATGAATAAGGGTCTTTTGGCAATAGCTAACTTAAGCATATATCAGTCAGGAAAGCATACAGAAAATACTTGTGAATCTATTTATAGCATGTATCCCCCTCACGGAGTTTTGAAAATAATTAAATGTGAGGCTATGACTCACCTTGATTGATACTGAAAATGAAGAAAATAAAGTCGGATGAATTTTATGAAAACGGCTTCGAAACACAACCTGATAAATAAATTTATCTAAGAAATTGACCAAAAACTATTCGGTAACTTTAAAGAAAATAACGAATATTAGATATTCGTTATGACGATTAAGTGATGTGCAGTGAAAATATTGTGATATGCATGATATGACAAAATATGATTTCTAAAATTATCCATCGAAGTTTTAAACATAATTAAATATTAACCTTTTTAAAATATCGTTATATATTATTAACGTTAAGTTAATAATATATATATATATATATATATATATATATATATATATATATATATATATATATATATATATATATATATATAAACAATATTTAAACATGATATGAAATAATAAAAAAATATAAAATAAATAAGAATGATAAATAAATTTAGTCTTTGTCTCCTTTACCAACTTTTACCATTTTTACACTAACTATACTTGCGTTACACCGTTAGTCCTTTATATATATTTTTCAACTATAGTCCTCTACTTTGTCCAAAAGTCAATACAAACCTTCTAATATTTATTTTTATCACATTTTATCCTTAGATTTCTGTATTTACAGGTTTAGTCCTTGATTTTCAATATTTACACATTTAGTCCTTCTAGGTGTCGTCGCGTTACATTTTTAGTCTAATTTTACAAAAATGATTATGGAACTTTTCTAAAATTTTCCGTAGCTTATTTATTAAGTATAAAGCTTATTTTAACTGCTTATTCATTTAAAAGCTTATTTTTATAGCTTATGGGCCTGGATCGAATAAACTTAAGGCCCGTTAAGATTTTTGGAGGCGAGGGCATGGAAAAAGTTTTGGGCTTGGCTTTGGACCATTTTTAGGATTCTAAAAACATATCTTATAGGCCCAGTGGGCTTACGGATTTCAAAAGCTTAGTGGGCTTTAGTTAAGCCCACTCGACAACTTAAAGTTTTTATATGAAAAATTAAGTTAGAAAAATTCGGTTGAGTCCTTTTAAAATGGATCGGTTAGAGTGTCTAAACGTGATTATTTTTACGAGTTGTCTACATGAAAACTTTAGTTTGCTAGGTGGTCTATGACGTCGTGAAAAGATTTGGTACCATTGTTAAACTAGATTTTAAGTTACACGTTGTTTTAGTGACATGGTTGGGTCGATATAATAACTTGAAAACTAATAAAATTTTACTAAGTGTTATACTATTTTTATGTCGATGGATGCAAGTAGAAATAGATGCATGAAATGATTATATCGTTACAACTAGAGTGAATGATGTGTGCTACGTGATTCCTAGACCATCCAAGATAGAGGCAAACCACGCTTTGTGTACTACGAACAATTATATACGTGAGTTTAGTGTGCAAAGTGTAATCGTACGAAACAAAAAATACTAAGTGCATGACAATGTAATAACGTAGGAAATGGATTAAAAACAAGTGCAAAAGACTTACAAACACTTTTAAGGTGAACTAGAGTCGAGCTAGGAAGAAAAGAACACAAGAAATCACTTCAAACTATATAACCCGATCGTTATATATATTACTTTGAACCCGAAATCTTTCCTTTGCTTCCAATACTATACCAACGACTACTAAGTCTTTTGAAAACAGTTTGAAGGACAATTTACTAAGTGAAAGAGTGTGTGAATGAATATGAGCTAATGCATGCATGTAGTTATATATTACTTGAATATATAACACGTGAGTGAGTAAATTTCAATGTGAACTTCACACTCACTATTCCATGTCAGTGAACATAGCTCTAGGTGTTTATTATATTGGTTTTGAAAGAGTTGTGAGAGCATATAATAAGGAGATTTGTTGGGTGATTCATACATATGTCGACCAAAGCATTTTCTTAACATACGATTCATTAAATCGTATACTACTTGAGTATACTTGATCATCCGTAACATTTAAGCATGAAATCATCCTAGAAATAATATTAGGAACGTTTAGAAACAAACTAGATTCAAAACGGTTAAGTTTTGTATATAGTTCAAATCGGTTTGGGTTCGCTAAGGTCGAATACTTTACCTCTTAAAAGCATATCAAAACTTAACGTAGAAACGTGAAACTTGACACACTAATTATTGGCTAGTAGGTTAATGAGATGAGAGAATAAAATTCGTACGTCGTGTGTAAGAATTAGAAATAAACGAGGCGTTTTGGGGGATGCTTGAACTAGTCGATCGGATGAAATTTAGTTAAATATGATTTTGGGCTTGTAGTGTGGGCTTATGAATAGTGGGCTGAGGTGTGTGGGCCGAAGTAATTAAGGGTCCGGTTAGGTTAATAGAATAATTAAGGATTTTAATTATAATTAATAAATATAATTAGTATTAGGATTTAGGTTTAGGATTAAATAAAGATTTTAAGTTTCGTGTAACGTGTCGAGGATTAATTCCGTCATTTCATGAATTATATTATTTTGTGAAAATCGCCAAAATAATATAATAAGAAAAATTTTAAATTTTTCCGAGAAAATGGGGATTAGAAACGATAACGAAAGATTAAATATTTATTAACGATTTGATTACAAGAAATTTTTACAGGGTTCTACAGAAAAAATGAACAGTGTGCTACAGTACCCGAACTCACATAAAACACTGTTATTATCACTGTAGCAAGCACTGTAGCAGCTACAGTGCTGCTACAGTAAATGTTTCTGCCTTTTAGTATATATAGTAATACTTTCTAATTTTACTATTTTTGTTATTCTTTCATCTGTGGACTATGAATGAACACATGGTTTATGAATTATGAGCAGCAAAGATCAAATTATTCTTACACACGTTAAAATATGTTAGTGTGTTTTAAAGGATAACTAATAGTTCTAATTGGGCTCACTTTTAAATATCTTACAGATTGATAAGTGGGCTCATTAGTAAATCGGCCCAAAATCGTTCATTAACAAAAATAATGCTCGACTAGTTCTTCAATTGCATTACTTGCATTACTAAGTTTACCTGGTTACTGTTGATACAAAAGTTGGGTGTACCTGGTTATTGGGCTCTTGCTCTCGTACCAATTCGCTTCTTAACACTTGTTACATGCATACTAAGAAAATAAAACAACACCGTTAGACTTATCGAGGGATTGTCTCCCCCGATTAGACTCCGGCGTGAGAGTAAGTAATCGATTTAGGGTTCTCGTAGAGAGTTAGGGTATGTATATCGTACCTTTGAATGAGAGATGTCAATCCTTATATAGGGGCTGAAACCGTGTAGGTTTCTTGCTCCTTACTTTTCGCATACGTAATGCTTATCCGGGGTAAGGATATCTATTCCATGAATAGGTAATCCTTATCGCATGCCCAGTTAAGTTTGGTTGGGCTTTGGGCTTCGTGAGCCCAAGCCGTGTTTATTATGGCCCGTTATTTGTTATAATAGCCCACTCGTGGTGGGTTTGGGCCAAGTAATGTTTATCATTTGGGCTCGTGGCCCAAATATAGACTATACGTCATCATGTCCCCCCAGTCTAGTGTGTGCGGCTCGTAGCCGCGAATACTAGACTTAATATTATCAGCGGTAAGCGTGGCGGGAGATCAAGGAAATATTACCGCCTCTTTTTAAGTGCAATGCACCTAACTAAAAAGTATTTCAAACGGGTACCTCGAAAATCGGGGGTGGTGTCCACGTAGCCCTCGTAATTCGGAAAAAAGTGCATGTACCCGTTCAGCTCCTAGCCATACGTTTTCTGTGAGTGGATTCCACGTGGAGGGAAACTAGGGTTTTTTCCACTCCCTATATAAGAGTTACCGCCCCACTTTTTTACAATCACACAGTAAAACACACACTTATCACTATTCACTGTCCTTGAAAGCTTTTTGCAAAGAAAATATTTCAGTTTCATAGGTAATTTGTGTGCGTCTCACTTAGTATTCTGATGAAGATGGTTGCTCAATTGGAGGATTTTCGCTATGCGATGTCCATTGAGGATGTTACTCAATTTTCGTCTGACTATTTCGTGTCTCTGGATGTCCATCCAGAGGCTCCAGATGTGGACGCGTGTATAGCTGATTTCCCCGAAGGGAAAATAGGGCTATACACGAAATTCTTTGAGTACGCGAATTACCGCGTACCCATATCTATTTTTCTGAGCGATTTGCTCAATCATTATCGCCTTCACATCTCTCAACTGCACTGTATAGGTGCGGCGAAGGTGTCGAATTTTGAAGTAAACTGTCGTTTACTTGCGATAGAACCGACCGTGGCCTTATTCCGCTCCTTTTACCACACGACGTGGTCAAATGGTTGGGTTTCTTTTGCGAAGCGCCAGGGGGCGCTTCAGTGTTATACTGAGAAAGTGGACGCCCTAAAAAATTGGAGGGAGTACTTTTTCTGAGTTGATGATGTAGTCTTTCCCTTTCCCTATGAGTTTTATACTCAGGATACATTACCAAGGGATGGGCGCCCCGCACCCGGTTCCTACAGGCTGGCTGACGCGCAGATTCTGGATGCCAACCGACTGGCCATTAACCCCTATCCGGAGGAGTTTTTGGTGCATATGGGGTTGAGCCGCGCTTATTTTGGCGCTGCGGATGACGTGCCTACTTTTCTGAGTGAGGATGGCCGGGGTGGGTGTTCATCCCTTCTACTTCAAGCTTTGTAAGTCTTTTTTTGTGTATGCGCGCTTTTAATAACTAATCCATTTTTTCCTTTCTTACTTTATTGATGTGCGCAGAGATGGATCTGTTTGCTGTGGTTAAGCTGGACAAGCCGAAGCTGGTGACTATAGGGGTGCACCCTCTGAGGGAAGGTGAGCAGCCCCTACTGGAGGCGACGGAGGGTCATTTGACCATCCTGCCAGAGGCGGTCCCTAAGAACACGCCACCGCTCCAAGTTACGCCTGTTCAGAGCGTGGCGCCCGATGCGGAGGTGGCGCCCACTGTGGAGGTGACGCCCACTGTGGAGGTGGCGCGCAAGGAGGCGCAATCGGGGTCGTCTGACAGTATAAAGATCCTTAATCCTGAGGAGGTTCTGAAAGAGGAAGTTGCGCAGGATGTTAAGCGCAAGGGAGAGGCTGGAGGCAGTGGCACCAGGAAGAGGCGTCGACACGTCATTGGGGATGCGGAGTCTACTTCGGAAGAGACGTCTATTTCTGGTGCGCGGTTGAAGGTTGCTAAGGCTTCTCGGTTTCTGTAAGTGTTTGCGTCTTTATCATCTCTCTCTTTTTCTTTATTATTATATTACTTGTTGTAATATTTACTAACTGTTTTTTGTTGCGTAGGGATGATGCTGCGAAGAATGATGGAGTCTTCGTTGATGAGGTTTCCTCTCCACAGAATGAAAACAGGGAGGGGAAAGCCAAGGTTGCTGATGGTGGAGAGGCGCAGCAGCTGATGGATGAGCTGGCTGCGACTGCGGCGCGCCAAGCTGAGCTGGTGGCTCAGTTAAAAGAGAAGTATGTCGGGGAGAGCAGTGCTCTTGCCCAGAAGGATGAAGAGTTGGCGAAGCTTCGTGCGCAGTTGGCTGATGCGCAGGCGGAGTTGGAGGCCTCGCGGGTGCATGCTGAGAAGATCACCCACGAGAAGCTGTCCGCCATGGCTGAGGTGGTGAAGGCGCGTGGAGAGCTGCACCATTATAAGTCGGACTTGACTTTTGCTGTGCGCTTCTTGGAGGAGAAGAAGGTGGAGCACTATGCTAGCCTCACCAAGTTTAGGGAGGATATGGTGAAGTTCATCCAGGCGCAGGAGGACAAGCTGCGTAGCCTTAGTATTGAGTACGACGAGGAATTATATCCTCATTTGATGTCGACCATTGCTGAGCGCAGGTATATTTTTTTCATTTTATTCTTCTTTAGAATAACGTTATCGCCATGCTTTTTATTTACACAAATTGTCTTTGTGAATGTAGGTGGTTGATTAGCCATGGGCTGCGCCTGGCAGCCATGGGCACGCTAGAGTCCCCAGAGGTAGTGGACGCCTTTGGGAAGGTGGTGCATTGCGCGATGGCGCGTGGTAGATCCCAGGCTATGGAGGATCTCCACGAGGCCAAGCTGCTGAAGAAGGACTTGGCGGAAGTCCCCGGGTACAGCCCTACAGCTTATGATGAGTTGCTGCAAGCAATGGCAGGGTTGAAGGTTCTTGAGTTGCCGCACATTGGGAGGCTGGAGCGCGATCAAGATGACCCCATAAATGTACTGATGGCGGGGTTGACATTGCAGCGCCATCTTGGGGAGAATGGGGAAGGGGAATCAGATTACTATCTGAAACCTGATGTTTCGCAGCTGCAAGTTCCTGTGTTCGCGCGGCCTCGCGACATCCTCAAACCCTTTGCTCTTGAGAGGGAGATTCCCTTGAAAGAAGTGCTGGAGCGACATGAGCAGAGGGTTGCTGTGAAGAAGGGTATTAAGGGTAAGGCAGTGATGTGTGGCATTGGCGCTGCACACATCCCCAGGTCAGATGGTGTGCCTGTAAGCGTTCCAACCGTATCTATACAGGATGCTTTAACTTTGAGGAAGCTGCAGGAAGCGGGGAGTTCCGCCGCCCCGGAGGAGAGTCCTGAGCATCGCCATAGCATATAGGCTTTTTGTATATTATGTTTTGCCTTGTAATTTTTGTAAATAACTTATGAATAAGATAATTGTTTGTTTAAGTTCGTGACTTAAAATATACTTGCGTTGTTTGCCCGAAATTATTTAACCAAGTGTTTTAAGTGCGTGACTTTAAGAGATACTTGCATTGTTTGCGAAGTTTTGGTATTTGACCAAGTGTTTTGGCTCGTTATTTGCTAAGCTTGTACGGTGTACTTAATATACGCGCACCCGTCGTGGGATGTGCGTGTGAAACTTACTTTGACGTCTCAAAAGTAAGGCGCTTAGCAAGGATGCGTGATCCAATGTCGATGGGTTTGCAACCCTCTTACTCAACGAATAAATTAGTTGGTTAACTCATCCTTTATGCCTTCGTGGGTCTTTAAGTGGTGCATGCACGCTATGTAGGCAATAAAAATGTAAGATAACAATATTGACATTTATTATGTATGCAATAAAGTAAAATACGCTATGGAGTTAGCTAAAAACCATAACATTTTATTGATACTTGCAAGTTTTTAAAGAAAATAAGAAAAATACGATTCCTAGGAAAGAAAAAGAACAAACACTTATTGGGCATCACGTAGGATGCGAGGGTGTCTGTGTAAGGGCCGTAGCCTAGAAGTAACATTTTTTAAGATTGCAGATGTTCCAGGTGCGCGCTAGGTTTTGACCTTCCATATCGCGCAGTCTGTATGCGTCATTTCCGAGCGCCTCTGTGACCTCGTAAGGTCCTTCCCATTTAGGTCCGAGCTTGCCTGTGTCTTCTGCGTGGCTCGCGTCATTGGCGCGGTAAACAAAGTCTCCTGGTCTGAATGAAGTGTGTTTGACCTTTGCATCATAATACTTCTTCATTTTTGCCTTAGCCTTTGCTTCGCGTATAGCTGCGCGTTCGCGTCTTTCTTCCAGTATGTCTAAGTCTATGCGCCGTTCCTCGTCGTTTGTTGTGACGTTGACCTCTGCCGTGCGTATAGTTGGCATTCCTATCTCAGCTGGTATGACGGCTTCTGTTCCATAGACTAGAGAAAATGGCGTGTCGCCAGTACTGGTTTTGATTGTTGTGCGATGCGCCCACAAGACATGCGAGAGCTCATCTACCCACCTTCCTTTGTGTCTGTCAAGGCGCGCTTTTATTCCTTCGCCTAGACTGCGGTTTGCGCGCTCAACTAGGCCATTGGTTTGTGGGTGTTTTACTGAAGCAAAGTGTTGTGTGATGTTCAATTGTGCGCACCAATCTTTGAATGGGTTATCACAAAATTGTTTTCCGTTGTCTGATATGATCGCGCCTGGTAGTCCGAAGAGACAGACAATGTTGTCCCAGACAAAGCGTTTGACTTGGTTTCCCGTGATGTTCACCACCGCCTTTGCTTCGATCCACTTCGTAAAGTAGTCTATGGCTACGATGAGGAACTTTACTCCTCCAGCTGCGACAGGGAAAGGTCCTGTGATGTCAATACCCCATTTGTAAAATGGCCATGGTGAGGTAATTGGTGTTAGCTCTTGTTGTGGTCGGCGCGGAATTGGCCTATGTACTTGACAATTACTGCATTTTCTTATCAGATTGCGTGCATCGCGATGCATTGTTGGCCAATAATATCCTGACCTTAGAGCGCTTGCCACCACGGATCGTGGCCCTGAGTGCATACTACATGATCCAGCGTGAATTTCGCGGAGTACGTAGTCTGCTTGAAGGGGTCCAACACATCTGAGCCATGGCTGTAAGAAAGACCGTCGATAGAGTACGTTGTCGCGTAATTCAAATCGTTGCGCTGTGCGCCGTATTCTTCGAGCGTCTTTATGATCTTGGGGTAGGGTTCCCTTGCTAATAAATTCGATGATAGGTGTCATCCATGTAGGATCTTGTTCCTCTATCACCGTTGATATCTCCATTTCCAAGATTGACTTGTTTTTTAGGGTTTCTACCAATACCTGTTTTGAGAGGTGTGCGAAGCTTGTGGATTGCTGAGTGCGTCTGCCTTCCTGTTATCTCCTCTAGGCACCTGTTTTATTGTGAACCTATCAAAGTTCTTGATCAAGGATTTTGTCTTTTCCAGGTATTGGATCATGTGTTCGTCCTTGGCTTCATATCCACCCAGCACGTGGTTAGCGACTAGTCACGAATCTACATTTGCTTCTAGGTTACGAACCCCCATTTGGATTGCGATGCGTAGTCCGGCTAATAGGGCTTCGTATTCTGCCTCATTGTTTGTGGCTGTGAATTCAAAGCGTAGCGCATAGGTGAATTCCATACCTTCTGGATTTGTAAGAATAAGGCCTGCGCCTGATCCATCTACACATGAAGACCCATCTGTGAACAGAATCCAGGGTTCCTGCAAATCTGTTTTAGTTGCGGATGTTGGGCTGTCGCTGTCTGGCTTTTCCACGATGAAATCGGCTAAGACTTGTCCTTTGATTGCAGTGCGCGGTCTGTATGAGATGTTATACTCACTTAGCAATACACTCCATTTTTGTGAGCGTCCTGATGCGTCAGGCTTAGAGATAACTTGTTTAATTGGCTGATCAGTGATTACAGCTATTGGATGCGCTTGAAAGTATCTGCGCAGCCTTTTGGCTGCGAACACTAGAGCCAAGACCAGCTTTTCCATAGCGCTGTAGTTAGTCTCTGTTTTCTTTAGGGCTTTGCTTACAAAATATATGGGTGTCTGGACGGAGTTCCTGTCTGTCAATAGTACTGCGCTGATTGCTCCATGGGTTGCCGATAGGTATATGAATAGTTCTTCCCCTGGTCGCGGTGCGACGAGTTTGGGAAGAGATGCCAGATGGTTTTTAAGTTGTTGGAAAGCTTCCTCCGCTATGTTAGTCCAGCGAACGTCTCCCTTTTTTGTACACTTCGTGAGTGTTTTAAAGAGGGGAAGAGATTTGTCTGCTGACTTAGATAAGAAGCGGTTTAGCCCTGCTAACTTTCCATTTAGTGACTGGACTTCTTTGAGTGTGCGCGGGGAGGGGAGATCAATAACAGCCTTTGTCTTCTCTGGACAAGGCTTGATTCCATCGGGTTCTATCAAATATCCGAGGAACATGCCTTCAGTTGCACCAAAGGTGCACTTCTTGGGATTCAACTTCATGTTTATTCGCCCCAATGTTCTGAATGTTTCCTCGATGTCGCGCACCAATTCGTCCTCTGTATGGCTTTTGATGACAAGGTCGTCAACATAGACTTCCAAGTTGCGGCCTACTTGTTTTTCGAAGGCTGTGTCCACCAGTCGTTGGTATGTCGCGCCTGCGTTCTTCAGGCCAAAAGGCATTTTTGTGTAGCAGTATACTCCTTGACTGGTGTGGAAAGCTGTTTTTTCTTCATCTTCCACTGCCATCTGGATCTGATGATACCCTTTATATGCATCTAGGAAGCATTTGAAAGGGTATCCGCACAAGGATTCGACCTTCCAGTCTATCTCTGGCAGTGGATAGCAGTCCTGTGGACATGCTTTGTTGAGGTCCGTTAAGTCCACGCACATCCTCCAACTGCCATCGCTCTTCTTTACCATAACTGGGTTAGAAAGCCAGTCGTGATAGTATACTTCGCGCATGATGCCTGCATCCACGAGCTTATGTACTTCTTCCAGAATAGCCTTTGCACGATCTGGGGCCTGGCCGCGTTTCTTTTGTCGTATTGGAGGGTATCCTTGTCGGATTTGTAGTTTATGCTCTGTGATAGAGCGCGGTACTCCCGTCATATGCTTTGGCTCCCATGCAAAGATGTCTAGGTTCTTTTGTAAGAGTGCGCATACAGCTGCTTTACCTTTGTCAGATAAAGATCCTCCAATCGAAACTTGTTGTTCAGGATAATCTGGATGAATAACAACTTTTAAATTTGGCGTTTTTTCCGTGTGCTGTTCTGGAATAGTCTCTGCTTCAGTTGTTACTGCGATGCATTCTCTTGGTGGTACTGTTGTGTTATAGAGAGTGACAACTCCTCCTTCCACTGGAAATTTAAGCATTCCGTGCGCTGTGGATGGTACTGCGCGCATGGATGATATTCTCGGTCTTCCAATGATACCATTGTATGGTGAAGGAGACTTTATTACCATAAAGTTTATCCATGTCGCGGTTGAGTGTTGTTCATCTCCTACGACCACCAACAAGCGTAACTGCCCCATGGGCCAGATCTTTTCTCCTGTGAATCCTGTTAATGACGTTGTTGCTGGTATCAATTGACTTTGAATCTCGGGTCGCAGTCTTTTGAAACAGTGATCATACAGGATATTTGCGGATGCTCCTCCATCAATGTACATGCGGTGGATATCATGTCCTCCCGTATGTATTTCAATAGTTAGAGGCTCCACGACTGCGTTATCCGCAGCTATAGTAGGGAAAGATATTTCTTTTTCTGGAGAGAATTTTTGGCTGACTTTTTGCTTTACCTTGCGTTGCCACTCGTTCGTTGTATGGCCTTTTTGGCCATGTTACTCGCAGTATCCGCTCCCTATGCCCTTTTCTTCGGCAATGCGCATTGGTGGTGGTTTTGGGAAGTTCGCACCTTCTGTTACAAATATTTCCCTCGGAGTTTTTGTAAGAGGGGTATATTTGTCATTGTCTCTTCCACTGCGGTAATTCCTGCTGCAGTTGTTATTCTGATCATTGGATTGTCTCCGCGGCTGTTCTTGCTGCCTATAGTTTGAATAACCCTTTTTGCTATCCGCAGCAGCTGCTTCTCCTTGTATAAAGGATCTAGTACGCTTTGTTAACTCATCAAAAGTCTGTGGAACTTTGTCGTTCAGCTTCCGGATGAGTTCTGGGTTATTGATCCCATTCATGAACCCTGAAATTTTTAGGATTTCAGGACATGTTTTGACACTTATACACTCATCCTTGAAACGTTCCATAAAAGCGTTGGTTGATTCCCCTTGACGCTGTTTCACTCTTGCTAGCTCCACAGGGTTTTTAGCGCACTTCTTTCGCTGGGTGAAGTTGAGGCGGAATGCTTTCCGTAATTCCTCAAATCCACCGATGCTCCTACGTGGGAGTTTGCTAAACCATGTGCGCGCGTTTCCTACTAACGTGGAATTAAACATGTGGCACCACACAGGCTGTGGCCAGTTTTTGATAGTTGCGGCTGATTCGAAAATTTTTAGGTGATCGTCTGGATCACCTGTTCCATCATATGTTTTCACGTTAGTGGGCATGCGCCTGCGTTTGCGGTCTGAGTAATCGCTGATGCGCCGTGTAAACGCATCAATTTTCTGGCGTCGCCATGGGAAAGACATATCTTCATTCTCTTCCTCGCGACGTCTTCCTCTTGACTTCCAGTGTCCTGTTTCTTTATCCTCGTTGTCCGAGGAGTCGCTGGAAGAGGGGTAGTCTCTTTTTCGGCGCTTGCGCCGGCTTCTTTCAGAAGAAGAGCTTGAGGGATCTCTGCTTGGGGATCTTCTTCTCCCCAATCTATCTTGAATCCTCCTACTCCCAGGTTTGGAAGATCCTTGGCTTGGCGAATGTTGAGGCTCTAATCGATCTTGTATTCCCCGACTGCCAAGTCTGGAGTGGACATTAGTGCGCCTCTCGCTGTCTCCTGAGTATTGTGAATCGGATATCGTACCTAACCTATCATGGATAGTGGTACGTTCTGCGCGTCTTCCTCGTGGGTGACGCAATGGTGATGGTTCGGGTTCAGGACCAAAATTGAGTCGGGCTTGAAGGTTTGTACTTGCCCTTCTTGTTTCCCAAAGTTAGATCGGGTGCGTCCTCAGTTGTTGCAAGAATCTCTGCCTCAGTATTAGGCACCCTGTTTCGGTCAGGTGCGCCTGACGGCGCAGTGTTGTTCACTACGGGTGTAGCTTGATGTGGAGTGGTGAAGAGGGTGCGCTGGAGTTCCTCAACGCTTGGGACCACTGGTGTGACTTGGGTAGTCCTTATAGGTAATTCTACTGCTAGACGAGGTGGGGTTGTTCCTGCCTCGTGGTGGCCAGGTGTGCTGGTTGCACCAGCAACTTGTCTTGAGGTCGGATCTTGTTGATTCTTCCTCTGATGGTCACGCTTTTTTGACTGCGGAGACCGCTGGCTTGAATTCTTATGTTTCGTCATTCTAGTTCTTAGTAGGGTCCCACGGATGGCGCCACTTGTTGATACAAAAGTTGGGCGTACCTGGGTATTGGGATCTTGCTCTTGTACCAATTCGCTTCTTAGCACTTGTTACCTGCGTACTAAGAAAATAAAACAACACCGTTAGACTTATCGAGGGATTGTCTCCCCCGATTAGACTCCGGCGTGAGAGTAAGTAATCGATTTAGGGTTCTCGTAGAGAGTTAGGGTATGTATATCGTACCTTTGAATGAGAGATGTCATTCCTTATATAGGGGCTGAAACCGTGTAGGTTTCTTGCTCCTTACTTTTCGCATACGTAATGCTTATCCGGGGTAAGGATATCTATTCCATGAATAGGTAATCCTTATCGCATGCCCAGTTAAGTTTGGTTGGGCTTTGGGCTTCGTGAGCCCAAGCCGTGTTTATTATGGCCCGTTATTTGTTATAATAGCCCTCTCGTGGTGGGTTTGGGCCAAGTAATGTTTATCATTTGGGCTCGTGGCCCAAATATAGACTATACGTCATCAGTTACATAGACAAAATTTACGACTTCAACTAAAATGAAACCGGTGTCCAAAATTTCGAAAATCATCTAAAAGATATAAAATGTTACTAGTATTACTTTATGATATACGAAAAAGTCAAAAACATCCTTACTGAACTATAAATCACAATGTTACCAAAATTCCAGACTCGAACTATATAAACAAATATAGCAACTACAGAAGGACCAACACCTTCTTAGGCGATAGTGCGATAGTCATTGAGTAGTATCAACTTTGTTCATTTATAAGATCATTGACAATGTGAAAAGCATCGTTAAACACTAAGCCATCATGTGTTGTTCTAACTAGTTATATATCGTACGGAGACAGAACCCTTGAAGAGAAATGTGATAGACAACAGGTTGGAGGTGAAAATGAAGTTCATAGTTGATGCAAATGTTGTGACGTTGTTTTGAAGGTTTATATTCTATGTATATATGACTCCTATAAAACTCGATGACAAACTTACAGATTTTAGACTGTTACAACATACGCAACAATAAAAGAACTATTTGACTGCAAGCTGTTCTGAGCTTCAAATCAACTTCATGTGATCTTTAATGTAGGTGCGCCACAACTTGTGACAAGAGCGGTTTTTGCACGAACATGCCTATGTGTCTTGTCCTCAGACCCTTTCCTCTTACTTTTTGGGTCCAAGAATCCATTTGCAAGAGCTTCCAATGCTTTTATGGTCAATGGACGGTTTCTTGTACTCTGCCTTTGTCCATTACTAGCACCAAGACTTGACAACTCTTGATGGTTTGCGTTTGTTTCAGGGGAAACCAATGGTTTAGTAGAAACCAATGACTTATGATCACCATCTGAAAGTGGACACACTTGAGGGTTTTTCAAATTTATATCTATGCTTTTTTGCTTCTTCTTAGGACGTGGATCTTCCATTGATATAGCTTCACCACTCGCGTTGTCGTTAGTAGTTTTACTAACATGGTGTTGTTTTGGTTTTTGTTTGATAACCAACTTGAGTTTTCTTACTGTTTGCTCGTTGACAGACAAAACCTTTTTATTGTCTACATTTCCTGATGCCACTGGATCAAGAGGGTTCGGCATATCCTTGTATAGAACACTTGCTTCACAATCAGGAGAATCAACAACTCCAGAAACACTAGACAACGCTTGCTTATCAGTGGGTTCAGAATCATACAAACTTCTCATCTCTCTCACTTTAACAAGGCCAACCAAACTCGTATCCACAAGTGTGTATTTCACCAAATCCGTTTTCTTGTCTACAATGGCCGAAACTACTGGATCAAGATGGTTACCCATGTCCTTGTTTGCATTACTAGTTTCAAAGTCGGATGGTTCAGCAACACTTTGGTTCACATTTTCCTTATAAGATTTTCCCGTCGTGTCTTGTTTGTTACCTCCAGAACTTGTAGATGACGTTTGCATATCAGCATGTTCAGAATCAGACAAACTTGCCAACTCTCTCACTTTAACAAGCCCAACCAAACTAGTATCGACAATTGTATATAGCATCAAATCTTGTCCATCTTCCGAGCTTTGTTCATGTTCGTTTTCTAGAAGCTGTGGTTCTGATGCAACTTTGTTCAGAAGTTCAGTGAATGAGTCAAAATATTGACATCCTTTTATTAAGTCCCTTCTCGAAAACTTTGCTACTCCAGGTGCAAGAAACACCAAAGAAGGATTTAAGGCATAAGTTGTAGGCTGCTCAGAGCGCCATCCTCTTGCCAAAAGCCGAGGCCAAACACCTTCCCAGAAGACCTCATTTAACCTTGCTTTGCTTAGTCCTATTCTATCCTTTAAAATATCAAGAATTTCTCCTGTTTTAAATGAGTGACACTCCATTTTTTTTCTTGACCGCTTCTTTTCAATTGTAGTAAGGTCCTTTTCTTGGCCAATGGCTACGGCTTCTACAAGAAGTTCAATCCCCACTGTATCCCTCAAATTGAATACATATTTCTCGAATGATAGTTTTCCCTCTTCGTATATACTAATGACCTAAAAGAAACCATTTTTCAATAAGAAACTCAATCTTTTTTCGTAGAAGTGTAGTACAAAAAATAGAAAGAAAAATACCTGCGTCAGGCGAGTTTTGCATTCATCTGTGACATGAGGAAGTAAGCGAGACATAAGCTCCTGTTGCCTCCAACCTTTGAGAAACTTTCTTCCAGGTGAACACTTTATGAGTATTTTCTTGCGATAAGTTGACCATTTTTGGTGTTGATCGCTTTTACAGAACTTCCCATAGTAGTAAGATAACACATGTGTCATTCCTTTATTTCCAATAAACTTGTTCGCAACACGAAGGTTCTTGCCAAAGATGTATAAACCAAGAATAAAACTGTCCTGTTCAATCACACTCCAAGCTTCTTCAACCGATAAACAAGGAACCGCTAGTAAACTATTATCTGTTCCTGAACCTAAAATACCAGATTTACCCTTCGCTTTAATTTGCATTAATGTTTCTTCTTTGTTTTGATGGTGGTTGCGAATCCAAGTGATAGGAATTGACAGATCAAACTCAAAGTGATCATGACAATCCGGTGACGATACGAGTTTCAATTGCTCATTTTTGTTCATCAAAGATGGGATTTGCACTTGGTATTCATCTCCAACTCGAGCAGTCTTTTGTGGCTCTCCGAATATGTCACCAGCAGCACCATATTGTTCTGATTGTAACCACTCAACACGTTTATCAACATCTTCACTATCCATCTATCCACAACCATACATGACACATGTTAGCCCCAAAACATTATCAAACCCGAATAGAAATACAAATGGTAAATAATTGACTTTATTTAGTTTTGCATTTTATCTAAAACTGATGGATCTAAAGAAACAAATATACAGATCCAATGATGATACTCAAAATCCCGTTCAGACAAGAATTATTACAAATGAAAGATTTTCCCCCAAATATTTACTCGAGTAATCGACTCATCCATGTTTTGGTCCCCCAAAATAGAAACTCACTAAATTCAACTACAGATGTTAATGTTTTCGCCTTAACTCAATTATCAGGTAGTCGGAATCTTTTGAGCATTCACCGAAAAATACATAAACGCCGATATAAAAAACAATCAGTTTTGGTAATAACAAGTCAATGAATTCGCGTAATCAACACCTACAACAACCCATGGTCAGATCCATTCTTGAACCCCAAAACAACATCAAAATGGTAATTCCTCCCACGTATATAAACACATTAAACATGAACAGAATTGATAGCATTCGCCGTGAACACATAAATTATTAGTCTAAACATATATCTCACACATACCCAATAAACACGGTTAATATAAACTACTTATCAATCAAGATTATATTTCAAAACCCATAACTTAATTACTACAAAAACCAAGCAAAAGATTAAAAAAAAGTCGTCTTTAAACACTTGCAAACGTCGTAACGAATACTACGTGAGAACATACACGTTACAGGATTCATTAGCTAAATAAATACACATGGATTAGGAACATACAAATACCATTAACAACTAAACAGAATGCAAGAAACATATACATATATATAATATAAAATTATGGATGATGATGAATATATAAAAGATGCTAATAAATAATGCAACCTTTGGAAATTCAAAGAGAAGTTGCTATGGTAGCGTGAAAGCTTTGTTTGAAGACTCAGCCAAGACAGAACCGAAAACAAAAGCAAGAAACTGTGTTGTGTATGCTTTTATAACTAGAAAAAAAGATTAAAAAAATATATTAAAAGGTACGACTAATAAAGGGATATCATGCGGGTAGAATTTACTACTGGGTGTATTTTGTGGAGTCACGCTAATTTTATTAAAAGTTTATAAATAGAAGGGTTTAGACTATACGGTAGCACAATATTTTTTACACGTTACATTATTTGTGGAACTTCAGATTTGTCATAATATCATACTTTTTGTTGACGTGACCAAGGTATTGAGTATTGACGCATAAGCACGAAGTTTAGTATGAGATGAAAATCTAAAAAGTGTGTAGCACATAGGGAAAATCTAAAGAGTTAATGTCATTTTTTGTTCCTGTGGTTTGCCGTTTCAATCACGTTTAGTCCCTGCCGTTAAATTTCTTCAGATTTGGTCCCCGTGGTTTACAAACCCATACGGGTTTGGTCCCTCTGAAGAGTATTTTTGTCATTTGACAAAAAAATATTCGAAAAAAGGGCTGCATATTTGTTGAAGTGCTAATCTTGCCCTCTGAATTGGAAAAAAATTTTAAAGAAAAATTTTAATAAATTTTTTTTTAAAAAAATTCAAAAAAAAAAAATAATAATTAAAAATATTCGAAAAAATTATTGAAAAATTCAAAAAATATTACAAAATTCTTGAAAAATTCAAAAAAAAAATTTAATTAATTTTTTTTAATAAAAAAAAATTATTAAAATTTTTATTAAAAATTCTAAAAAAAAACTTAATAAAAATTTTAATAAAAAATTTTTTAGAATGTTTTTCGAATTTTTTAAGAAAAAATTTTATTAAAATCTTTTTTTAGAATTTTTTTTATTAAAAATTTGAAATTTTTTTAAGCAAAAATCAAGATCAAAGTTCACTTTAGTCAACTAAAAGCAAAAATCAAACAGTCAAATTTCTTAGTGCTTGCAGAAAACCAAAAGTTCAAAGAATTTTCAAGAATTTTGTAGTAACTTTTAGACCTTGAGCTTTTCAGATATTAAAGTCCTCCACTTAATCTTTGAAAATCCATAGTTGGCTTATTTTTGGGATTTTTTCTAAGTGCTTATTCAAGCTTGTGAAAAGGCCTGCAGGGTCAAGTCTCACTTTGCACCAGGGCACCTTTGTGTTTTTGGTCAAAGTTCAAACCCCCCTCTAGGGTGCAAATCAAAATGATAGGTCTTGCTTTTTAGCTTTTTGAAAAGCTCTTCAGTAGTACTTTTTAGATTTTGAATAAAATTGGATTTCAGTATTGAATAGCATAGCTAATTTTGTCTTTAGAGATTGCTTATTTCACTCAGTTATACTGAGTCATCAGTATAAGACCATCAATTTCATAAGTCCATAAATTGTTCATTAGTGGGACCCACCCTTAGCTTTTTGGCTCTTTGGAACCCCAATAAGCCAAGTTGTTGAATCAGGGCTTATTTTGTATTTGTGAGCTTATTTAGACTTAGTAATAAGTGCTTTTAAGTTGTTCATTTCACCAAAGAGTTCTGAGACCTCAGGCTTTGTCTCATTTTCATAAGTGCTTATCTGGCTTATTTGTGGAAGTTAGGTCTTGACTCTTGGCTTATTTAAAAGCCATATAGCTTATCTTCAAAGTTCAGGCTTAAAATTGGATCCTTCATCCATTGTGTGGAACCCACACAGGCCTGCAAGTTCCCCATTTAGCCTATTTTGGTCTGTCAATAAGCCAAGTGCTTATTTGCCCTTCCTGGCTTATTGTGAGTGCTCATTTGAATCTTTTGTGCTTATTTCTTCATAATATTGTTAGTTGTTGGTTAATTTTGAGTTGTGGCTCAATGGTGTAGCTTATTCAAGCAATTCCAAATCCTAATAAGCCAATGGCTTATTCTGTCTTGTTCATAAGCTCACCATTTGCTTATTCTTGATACTCAACCAAACTTCCTTTATTAAAGTTGCTTATAAATAGTATATAAACGTATTTGAAAAAGAAAAATCCAAAAAAGACCAAAATAATAGAAGTGATATCTTCTATTTAAGCTATTTAGCTTATTTTCAGCTTTTTGTAAAAGCAATTTTTATTTTTATATTTTTCTTAGGTTCCTGGTATCTTGTAATATTTTTAGTAATTTTTCCAGATTTTTCTCTTTTCATTTAATACTTTTCATAATTTAATTTAGTTTTTATTAATTAATAATTAGTTTTTAATTAATAATAAATATTTAAAAAGTCAGAAAAATACAAATTTAATTTTAAAATTAGTTTTAAGTTATTTTAGATTTTTCCAAATATTATTTTCATTTTTCTAGTGTAATTAAAAAAAAAAAAAATAGAATGTTTTTAAAAACAATTTTAAGAAAAATTTTTATTAATTTTTTTTAGAATTTTTTTTATTAAAAATTTGAAAATTTTTTAAGAAAATTTTTTTAGAATTTTTTAAGAAAAAATTTTATTAGAATTCTTTTTTTTTCAAATTATTTTTTTTTGAAAAAAAATTTTCGTCAAAAAATTTTTTTTTAGAAATTTTTTCGAATTTTTTAAGAAAAAATTTTATTAGAATTTTTTTTTTCAAAATTTTTTCGAATTTTTTGGAATAAAAAATTTTCGTCAAAAAAAAAATTTTTTAGAATGTTTTTCGAATTTTTTAGAAAAAATTTTATTAAAACTTTTTTTTTGAAATTTTTTTTAGAATTTTTTTATTAAATTTTTTTTTAATCATGAATGGTCCCTGTGGTTTGCATATATATATATATATATATATATATATATATATATATATATATATATATATATATATATATATATATATATATATATATATATATATATATATATAACTAAGGGTGTTTTTGTCTTTTTGCATATATTTAACGGTTAACTAACGGTCAAGGGACCAAACCCGTATGGGTTTGTAAACCACGGGGACCAAATCCGAAGAAATTTAACGGCAGGGACTAAACGTGATTGAAATGGCAAACCACAGGGACGAAAAATGACATTAACTCTAAATAGAAGGGTTTAGACTATACGGTAGCACAATATTTTTTACACGTTACATTATTTGTGGAACTTCAGATTTGTCATAATATCATACTTTTTGTTGACGTGACCAAGGTATTGAGTATTGACGCATAAGCAGGAAGTTTAGTATGAGATGAAAATCTAAAAAGTGTGTAGCACATAGGGAAAACGAAAAACACATACATTTTGATATACTCCGTATCAGAATTCACTTAAGAATTGAGATACGGTTAGCCAAAGTGCTAGGTGAATCGAGGTTGGAAGGAAAGACGATTAACGAGGCCGCTTGATATCAATGGATACGAACCTATCTCATACTAGGCTCGTATCGATGTTCACAAAGCTAAGTGTAGAACTCACTCCAAAAAGCTAGCTCAAAGGAGGAGGGGACACCTAGACTTTATAAACCATCACCCAATCCCATACTTGGGCGATGTGGGATCGTAACACATTTGTATTGACAGGCAAGAAGCAATGTACGTGACTTCTATATAACGGGACATGAAGTAATGTATGTGACTTCTATATAACCTATAAAACATTTTAACTTTAAATATTACTAACAATTTTCAGGGAAAATTACTGTTCGGCGAGCGGTAATTATCCTAAGGAAAATGTCAAAAATAATTCCCGCAGCTTAGAAGCAATGACGCAGACAGTCCTAGAAAAGTAGAAAACTGCATAAAGGGTCCTTGTTGTTAATTTCTGTTAGGAAACCAGTCCTTTAATTAAAGATAAGGACTTTTGTGTAACAATAATTTACAAAAATAGCCCCTTTGAATTATTTAAATTCTCAAAAATATCCTTAAAAAAAGTTACATAGATAATCATTGTCACCCACCTAGATACTTTTAATTTCCTATAAGAGCGCAGAGAATAATAACACGAAAACGTAAAATCGTTCTATGTGGCTGTTTTTCAACACCGTTATGTCCATTCCTCTTGTATGCAAGTTGGTGATACGTTATGATCTAAGTTGCTAGAGCAACTCAAGTGATAACTTAACTTGGCTCCAAGTTATGATACCTCATCCCATGTTATGGCTAAGTTATGCCAAGTTAGTGTATTTTTTTTTTCTTTTTTTTAAGTGGTTCCCAAAAAGTGGTGTTATGATTACGAGGTGTTTTTTTGGTGTTATGTTATTTAGTGATTAAATAATGTGGCACTGACTTAGCGGGAAAAATGGTGTTACCTTGAGTTATTGCTCCCTGTCCTCTAATTAGTAGTTAATCAGTTTTTAACTTTTAAGTTTTAAGTATAACGAGGTTGGCAATTAATTTGTTTTTTTTTTGAAAGCATCTTTTAGAATATTTGCAAATCAAACTAACATTACTAATTTACTATCTAGATTATAGCATAACATTTATTGAGTAAATTACACTGTTGGGCGTTTTAATTCTCGCATTTGATCGTAAGTTTTTCGAAATCTCACTTTTACTCTCAAAGTTTTCAATTTTTATTGGTTACGGGTCAATTTTGTTAACATAAGTTTTCTTGTTTGTTGCAAGGGCTTTTTCATCTTTTCAGCCTTTCTTGTCCAAACACCCCTTCAAGGCTTCAACACTGTTAGTCCCTAAACCTTTCTATTAAAAAGTAATTGTAGGAACAATGATCTCACTAGTTTAGGTTAATATTAGTGGTGTCGGGTGGTCGGCCGGAGTGGCCAAACACACCCATGGTGGTGGTGATGATAGAGAGTAGAAAGAGGAACAGAGAGTGGTGTGAGAAATGTAAATTTTATTGTCGAACACACTCTAGTAGTGAGACTAGTAGAGGTATATATACTAGTACAAGGAGTATCACGACCCTTCCTAGCATATGTTGTGAGACCTACACAACATTCTTATTCCCCCCAAGACTATACAAGTGTCTCGGGGGCGGGATATCTAATCTAGTAAACTACTTGTATTTCTGTGTTCCAACAATCTCCCCTAAATACAGGTAGTCTAAATTAGTGAACATTGATGTCTTTAAGTAACGCTAAAGATAACCTTGAAGCTATCTCTTTCGAATAAATCTCGCCTTTGATCTTTTGCTCTGAGCTTGGTGTGCAGCATCCTTTAAGACAAACAATTTTGTGATGACTAATTGAGTTTGCTCCCCTTCAATTAGGCCATCGTGATCTTGAGCTAAAAAAAGATTAAATGAATAATTATAAAAAAAAAAAAAAAAAAAAAAAAAAAAAAAAAAAAAAAACTACTCAAGACCGAGCTTCTTCAAAGACTTGTGAAGTTTCTGAATCAGCTCCCCCTCAAACTGACCATCCCCTTTTATAATTTCAGAACATTAAATTCATGATCACGTTTGAGGGTCTTGATATCAACCATCTCTTCTACTTCTGAATCATACAGTTTAACCGAGCAAATGAAGTTCCAAATGATATACCAAGTTCTGATCACCCAACTAGGGTATAATATGCCTGTAGCCCTATTCGTAACAGAGTAACTTCAAACAGAGCGAACAAACCATGGCATCCCTATGCCTATAGCCATATTCATGACTTGCTAACTCCCTGCATGTACACATTTTTCTTTCATGGAAACGTAAACCGAAAAGAGAAAAGTATACACCTATTCTCCCCCCCCCCCCCCAAAAAAAAATAGCATTCATGTTGTTTTTGCTATATTTGTGAGTCATCAGAAGCAGTATGAATATTTAAGGGTCAACTGAATCAACCAATCAACTAGAGTACTAAATGATAACTCCAAGTTCAAATCCCATACACATGGATAGAACTCGAACAAGGTAACAAACCACGTAATATTTCAGCACGGTAGACACCAATCTCCCCGACATGAATGATTAAGCTCGATCCCATCGTGATTTATAACCCCAATATACACATTTTTCCTTCCCACAGAAAAAGAGAAGAGACATACGCTATTCTCCCCCCTCAAAAGTGGCATACCCATGACATTTTTGCTAAATTTGTAAAGAAGAGAGAGACATACGCCTATTCTCCCCCTAAAAAATGGCATGCAATGGTGTTTTTTCCATAGCTAAGATTCCATGATGGTCGTGATTTATCAGTCACAACATGAGTTCGTGTAAAGACCCAAAAACTACTGCAAAGAAGATGATGATTAAAACTCTCTTGTAGTGACCCCTCTTTTGTCTCCTCATCAGTGGTTTAGCAAATGAACAATTCAATGAAGCTCGTAATATGCCTAAACCACTTGATGGAATGTGCTTAACTTTAGAGGGAGTAAAAAGTTAAAACACGTCTCTAAAAAACCACCTCGTGTCGTTAAGTCTGACCACTTCTTGAGAAGATCTTGTACTACAATCCCGTTAGAAGCTCTAGAAACAACGTTCCCTTAATGAAGCTTGATAATAGACAAGTTCGTGACTTAAACTTGCACTAAATTTGTGATTAAGAACCTATATGGAGTATACACCCATAACTCCTTAAAATATAAGTAGTGGTATATACCCAACCTTCCATCATTTATTGTATATATCCGTCTCTTGAACCATCCACATCTCGTGTGATACTGAGCACTACAATGTAACTCCTTTAAGTGATAGCTATATACTGTGAGCACTACAATGTAACTCCTTTGACATATATAACTAGATAGCCAAGTTTAATCACTGTGAATACACTCGAACAAGGATCATCAAATATCGTGCATCCAACCAACCCCGAGAAATTTGAGATACTAAGTACACAAACCCGTAAATTAACAAGCCAGCCGAGTGACCATTGCTTTTCAAATTTCTATCGATTTCGTAGCACAAACTTTTCCAAAAAAAAATAGTCAAACCCCGTAAATTTTATTTTGTCCAAAGTCCAAGTCCAACCTTTAGTCCAATATGTAAAAATATTAGCCAAGATAACCAAATCAACCAATAACCAAAATTTTGAATTAGTCCATGAATAACCCAAATTTTCGTGGCCTAATAACACAATTTTCCAAAAATTTCGTCTAATCCATATCATGTAACAAAAACTTAAGCCCATGTTCAATCCACCCATTTGTTTAGTCCAATGAATTCCAAAATGATAACCCTAATCCTTAGGAGTATATAAAAGTGACATAATCTTGTAACCCTAACATCACGTTCACAAAGTACACGCCCCTTTCATCTTTTGTAGTCAACACATAATCTTTTCACCCTTATCTCTCCAAAAAAACAAAAAACTCCCTTATATCTCCTAAATCAAAAATGACGTAGCTCCTTTATACCTCCTTCACATTCAATCACATAAACACATCAAATTGCTCCTTTTTCATCCAAAACACACGGATAAATTATCAACCTACAATACTACCTTATCACTCCACGAAATAATCAATACGCATCACATCTTTATTTCCTCATAAACGAAACGAAGCAACCATAACACAAAAACAAATATAAATCTCCTTATACCTCCCACAATCATACGTACCAACCAAATCCATCCTTATTCCTCCAAGATACTTCACACAATCATAATCATAAACCAAGATCAAACAAAGACGAACGGTAGCACATTGATCTCTTCAAGATCTCTCTAAGGAGATCTCGGGTAGGTTTTGTATGTCTTTTGTTTTGTATGTCGCAGATCTGTGATGAGTTTTTATAGATGATCTTTAAAGATCTTCATATATTTAAGCAAAACAACCTAAGATTTTGTAATCGAATTGTGTTTGTGTTTTTCTTTTAATTACTATGATTTGGGAAGTGTTGTCAGGCTGTAGGATATAGTTTGTAATGAGTTGGACTGTGACGAATTTTTTGTTGCGGTCACGTTGATGTTTTCTATTATTAATAATTGTTTTGAATTTTTCTTAATTGTATATATGGACTGATAGAGGTTCTGTTATTCTTGGTCAACAGTCAAACCCATGACTTTGGGTATCTTGTGATATCTCATAGTCTTTGTGGTGGTCTCGTAACAAATCTGGTCATGTAAACAATACGAGACTAAGATTTGTTTAAGAGATATAGAAACAAGGTTGCGACTTAAGTCTCGTAGGTCAAGAGCAATTTGGATAACATTTCTTTTCGAATTTTTGTGGGTAACAAAACTTTCGCAGTTCAGCTGTCGCAACTCATCTACTATTACAACTCTACTGTTGAAAGTCTGCTGTCGTAGGTGGTATGCGAGACTTGATTTTCGAGCATAAAAGGTGCAACATTTTTTCGGATCTAAAAAAGCTTAAAACACTCAAAACCAACCAAAAATCATGAATCCGACCACAAATCTAATATGAAACCACCTTAATCTTGTTAAGAATCAGTATGTAACATAAACACAATAAAATTTGGATTCAAGAAACAGATTTTGACACCAAAAGAGATAGATTCGGACTGAAATATTTTGACCATAAAACCATGACTGAGTTGGACATATGGACTGATAAAAACTTGACAGTTGACATGAAAACACCAAAAACAAACCTAAACTAATGACCTGGTTAGCTCATACCAATTCTAGGAACAATGGTCTCACTAGTTTAGGTTGATATTAGTGGTGTCAGGTGGTCGGCCGGAGTAGCCAAACACACCCATAGTGGTGGTGATGCGAGAGAGTAGAGAGAGGAAGAGAGAATGGTGTGGGAAATGTAAAGTTTATTAATGAACACACACTCTACTAGTGAGACTAGTAAAGGTATATAGACTAGTACAAGTATCACAACCCTTCCTAGCATATGTTGTGATACCTGCACAACATTCTTATTCCCCCCTAAGTGATGCAGGATTTCTGACCATATTCTATTATTTATAAAGGAGTTTACCAGTTCTAATGAGCACGTTATCTATAGTCCCTCTAGGCCTAGATCTAGTCGTATCAGCCATTTCAAGAATCATTGTTGTTTCTTTAATATTAGTTAGGTTTAACTCTTTAAACAATGAGAAAGAAATAATATTAACGCTTGCACCTAAATCAGCAGCAACAAGAATTTTAAAGCTACCGATAGTGCAAGGTAGAAGGAAGTCTCCTGGATTACGTTCTTTTACAGGAAGTTGGCAGGGGAGAGCTTCTGCGCACAACTCGTCCTTTTCTTGTAAGTAGTTGAGTCCACAAAACTCTTCAGTTAGGTTGGCGCTTTGTTGCTCATCTTCATGTTCATCCTTTGTGAAGACCGCCTTACAAGTCCCAGCATATGCTCTCCTTGAATCGAAGTCTTTAGTCAATTGCCCAACCTGTGTTTTCAAATTTTTGATTGCGGCTTCTAGGTTCCGTACATTTCTATCAGTATCTTCTTCTATTTGGTTCATCCATTCCTTAAACATGTTTCTTTTCCTAGTAGATTCCTCGATATGTTTGTTGACCAAATCTTCGAGGCTAGCTTTCTTTGGAGCTATGTCATCAATCTTAGTATAATATCCTTGAGGTCCCACCCGGTATTTGGCTTCATTGCCTCCAAATCCTTGAAATGGTTTGTTAATTCCACCATACTTGACTTCCTCCATTCTCTTAACCTCATCTTTTAGCGGGCACTCTTTGGCCAGGTGGGCTCCTTTACAAGTTTCACATCCAACTTGTATAGCATGAATATTCTCTTTAATCTTCTTCATCTCACTTCCAAGATTTTCAAATTTATTGGTCAAAGCGTTCATACCTTCAACACTTCCGTTCATATATCTGCTACTGCCACCCTCATGCCACTTCTGAGAGTGGTTTGCCATATCCTGAATAGAGTCAAGATCCTAAACATGAGTTTTTCCAGGGATCGACCCCTGATAGTCCAGCATTTGTCTAGTTGCGATATTGATTCCTTTGTAGAAAAGGTTCACCTTCTTTTGTTTGTTCAAGTCATGAGTAGGGCATTTATAAAGGAGGTCATTATACCTATCCCAAGCTTGGTATAATGTCTCGTCAGCTTCTTGCTTGAAGTTATAAATTTCCATTAACTGTTTTGTCGTTTTGGAAGGGGGCAATATCGTTGAATGAACCTATTTTTCAGGAGATTCCACGTGTTGATTGTTCCTCCTGGCAACCGATCACCCATCTTCGAGCAGCTCCAGTGAGTGTCATTAGGAATCCTCTTAGCATAATAGCGTCATGTGAAACACCTGGTATATTGAAGAGGCTAGTGATGTATAGAACATGTCCAATATGCTCATAAGCGTCTTCGTCAATGCCTTCAGAAAAGATTTTTTCACGTAACTCTCTCATAAATTGATCTTTTATTTTGAACCGAACATTAGCCCCAATGATTGGTCTCACCAGGCCTGGTCCTTGCTTAGCCCGAGTCATAGCTAGACACTCTTCAAGAGTCATTGCCTCAATGTCGACTGCTTCCATGATTCCTGAAACTTACACAAAATCGTGAGAAATAAAACAAAAATTAAAAATGAAAACTTCAATAAAAAATCCAATTATAGCTCTCCGGCAGCGGCGCCAAAAACTTGATGCAGGATTTTTGACCAGGTTTTAATTTTTATAAAGTCTCATTTTTACCCTAGGTCTACCTTATGCACTAAAGGACAGATAATCCGGTCGTGTGTAGGCTAGTAATGGTAACTCCGAGGTCGTCCCAAGAGCTATGTGGTGCGGATTATATCTAAGTCTAATGTCACTAAATAAAACTAATTTTAAAGATGAAATGATTGATTGATAGAAATGAAATGAAAGTAAATAACGAACGCAAATAAATGTAAGGTTGTGAGCAATAAGAGAGAAATGTGCTAACCTAATTACTCCCCCTAAATCTCTTGTAATCATGCTTCCTATTAAACTAATCTTATGCTTTAGGTGGGGTGGACATATCTCATTAGGTTCATATGGTCAAGTTCCCTAGCCTATCTCCCCTGAATCCTGCCGGGAACGACATGCACTACCACATGCTAGTAAGCCGACGTACGGTAGACGGGTTTGAGTTATTAAGTGCCACTACATGCCAGACTTATTTTTTATGGCCCATTGTCACGTTCATAGGCCATACCTTAACTACTTAAGTTCCTCCACCCCGGAAAGTGGTCCTATGGTCAATTTGCACACAAGGTCCATGGTTAGTTGTCATCCCAACCATATCCTTGCAACCTAACTATGCCGGGATCCTATGGTCAATTCCTCCAGCATACCAGGTATAACCGGGTGTTCTAAACTACCGTAATTAAAGGGTCACAAGATAAACTAAACATACACACAAGTAAAAGCATTAAGAAAAGTACGAAAACATAATTAAAGCAATAAAGGATTCATAATTAGGCTAGCAACAGAGGTGCTTAGCCAATCATATTCAATAGAACACTCGAAACAATGTTTATACAAGCCATGAATTCGAACTGTGAAATTAAACATGAAATTCTAAAACTTATGGTGATTGAGGCGTGATTTCTCCCTTGGAAAGGCTCTGTATGCAGCACAAGGGCCTTCTAAATGCTCCAACGATCTCTGACTCTGTGTGTGAGAAAGTTGTATATCAAATGCAGAAATTAGGGTTGTATTTATAGGCCTGATCATTGCTACGGCGTAATTGAGAAATGTGTTACGCCGTAGCTAGTGTAATCTTATCCAGATCTGGAGGTTACGGCGTAGTTGATGAAGCGTTACGCCGTAACTCCAATATTAGGGTTTCTTCTACGTCGTAGTCATGAACCGTGTTCTGTCGTAGCTAATTTCTTGGATCTTGGATTACTCACGTAGTCGTTGTTACGCTGTAGTTCCATAGCTATTTTATGGCGTAGCCTTCGATCCGAAGGTTTAGCTGAAGACTTGAATATGTTACAGCGTAGACCAAAGGTTTAGTTACACCGTAACTCTTGGTCCGAGTTGACTTTGGTCTTCTTAATAAAATACCTAGCTACGACGTAGTTGAGAGATGATGTTACACCGTAACTTATTCTAGCATACTATAATTTGTCTGTCTTTGCACATTCTTTCCAAATTCCTCGTCTCTTTAGCTCCTATGCTCATTAGTAACCTGGATACAAAATGTAAAGAAATCAAAGTATATATCCACAATATAAGTAGAATAAATGAGTATAATAAGGGGAAATTGACACTTAAATATAAGGATTATTTGACGTCATCACTAAGACTATACAAGTGTCTCAGGGGCGGGATATCTAATCTAGTAAACCTGTGTTCCAACAGTTACTTTAATCCAAACACCTTTTGTTCTTCAAAATCTCCTTCACCACCACAACTAATAATATTTATCTCAAATTAAAAACTTATAAACAACATTTTCAACAAAAATTTCCAAAGTCATTTTATTTTAAGATGAACAAGAATCATTTCTCCCTTCTCTGAATCTATGGCTTTTTTTCATATGTTTAACACTTTTGACACACGTTTGCTTCATATTTCAAATGTTCCCAATAAGCACACATTTAAACTTATATAAAAGTAAAATCAGATATTATTAAATTTAAGATTACAATTATCTATGATAATTTATGAATATATTTAATAAAATTTAAATGCATTTTCTTATAAAAATGCGTATTTAATAAACATGCGTATGTTAGGAAAACCCTTCCTACAAAATTATTGTATCTAAGAACTTTTTGATGCTATAAATATCATTGGGAACTTGTTTCCACACGTGTGCATCATATTTCGTCATGAACAAACAAAATCAAATAATAACAATCATTTATGTCAAATAGTTATCTTAACTCAACTCAATTAGTATCAAATCTTTACATATAAAAGAAATAAACTGGTGTATTAGAAAAACACAAAAGCATACATAAAAAAAGAAATAAAAAGAAAAGAAAATAGAAATCATGGTGGCTGGAAATGCTGATGAAGACGATGACAGAGGTGGGCTGAGGTATGCTTGCGGTAGAGGTGGTATCCGGATCTTGGTGGTGGTTGTTGGTGGCCGGAGGTGGTTGCTGGCTCACGAATTCCACTGAATGAATCAATTGACATGCTTAGATTTGAATTTATAAGAAAGGAAATAAACTTCTTTTTTTCTTTATTTTATTTATTTTAAACTTAAAAAAGAAAGAAAGTAAACTGAATTAGTGATACTTTGCACATTATATTATACTATATACTACTCCCTCCGTCCCACATTAAGTGTCCTGTTTGACTTTTCAAAGTATTTTTTTCACAACTTTGACCTTAAATATTTTTGTGTGTATTATATAATACTTGATACAAAATATATGAATAGATTGAGTATTAAATGTATTTTCACTACGTATAAATTTTATCAAATACTATATTACACAAGCAAAAATATTTAAGGTCAAAGATATGAAAAAAAAAACTTTGAAAAGTCAAACAGGACATTTAATGTGGGACGGAGGGAGTAAAACCCAAAATGTTGGGGTCTCGAAAATCGTGATCCAAGAGCCAGGTGTCCCGTTTTCATTGGGTGATTTGGTGATTAAATGTCTAATACAACTTCTGATTGGTTGTTAACTATTGAAAAACGAGCCATGTACTGTTTCGGAAAAAAAACACAAATCTGATTGGTTGTTAATCTCACTTAATCCATGTACGATCCATCTAAGAACATACCAAGTGTCTCCTTCAAAACTATACCATACCTCAAAAAAACACCATCTGTCCACAAATTTTGTACCTCCTAGAAATTTCCAGCACTTCGATTATTCTTCTCCATTTCTATCAAACCCACTAACCTAAAATATTTTAAACAAAAAAACTAGACACTAATTATATATATATTCTAAAACCCAACTTTGTGTGGGTTCAAAAGATGCAGATTTACAACTCAGCAAATACCCAAACAAATAATCAAACGCACCCTCTTGACTGGAAAATAAGAACAAAACAAACACTTTACCAACTAAAAGAAACAAGGAACGAACAAGCTAAACAAACTGAAGCCAAAGATTAAATAAGCAAAACAACACCCTATGTGGGTTTCTTATCAGTCGAGCACCACAAAAGAACCAACTTTGCCAAAACTTACACTTAAAACAAACATCAACAAGCTGTCAGCAATTACCAGAAACTTAGAACCAAAACCGTGACAATAATTCGAGAACAAGACTACGATTATACCCTGGTCGACCCGAACCGTTTCAACCAAAACACAAACAAACACCACAGATTTTCTTACCACACGATTAGGTTTTAATATATTTTAATCCGTCTTTTAAATCCACACAACAAACGATATTAGTAAAAAAAATTTAACAACAAAATTTATAAATAATTACAACGACAAGTATCTGGAAATAACATCATCACTTCCAGGTTTGAGGTGAAAAACCAGCCGCACGTGCGAATCTGAAAAAAAAATATATATAAATATACAAAAAGAAATTAGAAATTTATTTCGACAACCACAATTCACAAAGAGATTTTTACTCGCCGAGTCAACGCGAGTTGACTCGGTGAGTCACTGAGTCGTGACCGAGTCACACCGAGTCGATTTAAATATTTTAGATCCAAACTTTTTTCAATCTTTTACAAAGGTTTTATAAAAGGATTTATATGAAAATCGAATTAAATAAAAAGTTACAAATTAGGGTTTGAAAAATAAAAATATAAAGAGGAAAGGAGGCGTGTGACGGGTGTTACCGAGAGAGAGACAGAGCAACGGCGGCAGTGGTGGTCTCGGCAGTGGTGGTGGAGAAAATGGGTGGCGCGTGAGGGTGTTACATTGGGAGCCAGAAGCTCAAACGCTCCAGAAATAAAGTAGAGAAGCCGATCTATCGATTCGGCAATAAAAATGTATCGCCGGAAAATATTCCGGCGACGGTGGTCGGAAACTGCTGCTGTTGCCGGAGATGATGAAGAATCCGGCGATGTTGTAGAGAGAGAAAAGAGTTGGTGTATGTGTGTGTTTTTAATAAAAATGAAATAAAAGAAATAAAAATGGTTTATATAGGGAGGGACCAAAATGAATATTGAAAATGTGGGGGTGTGAAAAGAAACTTAGGGGCGGAGGGACCAATTCTGCCACATTGGCAATTTGTTTCACGAAAACACTCCGGGGCTCATTCGACATAGCAAACGGGCTCGAAAAATTACGAAACTTGCGCCATTATTCACGAAATCATTTTTCCAACGAAAACGAGTATAAATATGCATAACTTTCAATTATTCAATATATTTCAATATATTTGGCAAATACGATACGTTTCGAGTTTTATAGGTTGTGCTGATTTCTTCTAAACTTTATTATTGTTTACTAAAAAAAATTTCAAATACATGGTACTAATAACAATGTATGATTATTCTTTTGTTAAAAATAGTTTTTATCTTAATATTAGTATCGTTGCAATTTTGTTAGATTAATGTGACATCATATACACACGCTCCACGATATTCTCACGCGTTTCTCCATGGCATACCCGCGGCAACGCGCGGGTTTACATGCTAGTTATAACTAAAGTATAAAAACCGTCCTCTTAGGAACAGTTGCCCCCGCTTATGAACAGTTGACCAAAATTTTTGGGCCAGGCTATTTGAACCATTTTGGGCCAAATGTTCCCGCGGGGGGGGGGGGGGGGGGGGGGAATGTACACTAACCCAAGCATAAAACTACTCTCCTCTCTCACAAATTCCAGATCCCTCCAGAATTCACACACATATCACACACACATCTTGAATACCATCAGATATGAATACTACTACTACTAAAAAAAAAAGGCACACAACCACACTGTTGGAGTTATAGTGTAATTTTCACCGACCCACTCCAATTGCTAAATTGAATTACGGATTTTTTTATTTATTTTTTTATTTTATTTATTTATTTTTTTTTTTTTTGCAGGTTGAATTAGGCGTTGATATTGTTTAATTTTTTTTTCAAATTTGTTTCCATTTTTTGCAGATTGAATAATCGATTTGAAACATGGTGCACGAGGTATGTTCTTCTTAAAATATTGTTTTGAATATTTTTGATGAAATAATTATTATTTTGTGATGGGTTTTAATTTGCTGAAATGGATTATAATCTTTTTATGTTGTTATGTTCATTCATAGTTTTATGGTATGGGTTTTGTTGTTCTGTTTGGGGGTCTTTCGATTACCTCATTTTCCCAGCAAGTTGACTTTTTTAGGCTTATGAGGTTATAAGATGATTATTAACTAGATTTACTTTAGGGGGTGTTTTTCTAGGCTTATTCGATGGACATAGGAGTTAGAAGCGTACTGAAAATTTATAAAAACCATTTTTGCGTGCTTATGAGGTTATCAAACTTGAGCTTATGAGCTTATAAAGTCCTTAAGGTCAAGTGAATAACCTCATAAAGCTGAAAATATGAGCTTATCAAAAAATTTAGTAAGGTTATAATCGGTCTAATTTTTGGGTTTGGTTTGTTATCATGAATTGCATATGTTTATGTTATTAAGTGAGAATTTCGTACTAAGTTTGGATATTTGTAGTTTTTTTATATTGCTTTTTTTGTGGAGATTTGGATTTTTTATAGTTTATAATATGAGGTGCGCGGTTATTAGGGTTGTTGAAGATGGTGCTGACGACTAAGGTTATGGTAGCCAGGTATTTTGTTTATTACTATTTTTTTTTTTTTTTTTTTTTTCATTTTTATGGTAACTCTTTTTTCCCATTTGAGCTGAATTTATTTTAAGGGGTGTTTGGAATTTCTTACCCTGTTTTTTTTTTTTTTTTTTTTTTTTTTTTTTTTTTTTTTTTTTTTTTTTGGAAATTTCAGGTATTGGATACTTTGACAATTGATGATAGGCCTAAGAGAGTTGAAAATGTAGATATGCTTCTGATTTTTTTTTTTTTTTTTTTTTTTTTTTTTTTTTTTTTGCATAGTCATTTTGTTAGATGTTTAATGGAATGTATGTTTGTTTCAGGATTCGGGGAACGAGCTTTAGAGCAGGTCATTGGAAGTGGTTGTAAAGGTATAAGCAACTCTGGAAATCGGCAAGAAAAGGAGTTATTATCGTTATGTGAAGGGCATGGGCTCCCTTTTGGTGACCGTAATGGTAACTTTCTAAGTTCTTCATTTTTGGCTCATATTCAAGTTTCAAGTCTAAATTTTGCAAATTAATGCTTAATTTGATGTTGGTTTGCCGTTAAAAATGGAAATCACAAGATGCTACTTTTTAAATGGAGTGTGTTGATTGCCCGACGAAAAAGAAAGCATGAAACTGAAAGCCTTTTACAACCTCTGTAGTCACATCTTTGTTGATTTCCAATATGCCTTTTGTTTCCCGTTACTTCTAATAACAATAACTTCTTGAACTCTTATCACAGGATCTACGATAACGATCAGAAGACAGGAGGTGGGTCTATGATCACACTTGCGAAGGTAAAAACTTAACTTGCATTAATTACTATTTGCTGAACTCCATATTGTTATCAGCTAATACTCATATATTTGAAAAACTTCACTTTGAACCTTTAATGAGCATCTTCATGTCGATGTGTAATTATGTAACAAAATGTACTGTAGCTATGAATTTGATTTTCCAAAGCTAATACAACCATATCTCTTCTATGGAAACATTAAAAGCTGATATTGCGACTACGGTCAGTTCCAAATTGGAGCTGAAGTAAGTGTACTTTTGTATCAAAACATTTAAAACTGATTGTTGCAACTAGGGTCAATTAAAAATTGCCAATCCAAAACAATACCTAAAATCGCGTTGTCACATTTCTGTTATAACTTAATCAAATCCATGTTGTGATCTTTGCTAAGTTGGGAAAAATGCTTTGTTGTGTATACTTACAATGTAGCAACAGCCTCGAATCTTGGAAGGATAGAAGCAGAGGCTGACGACGATGAAGAAATGGCAGCAAAGGTAGAGCAATCCGAAGGAAAGAAAGATAAGAAGGAAAAGGATAGCAAAAAGAAAGAAGTTGTTGCTGAATAAGTGTATGACAGAAAGTGCCATCCAAAAACCGTCAAAAGCAACCCTGCACCACAAGAAACAGCTGCTACACCAGAAAAAAAAAACAGCAGCCGAAACTGAAATGACAACCCACACCAAAGAATCAGCTTCATTAACAGAATTTAGAAATCTGTAAGTTATGTTTGTATTAGAACGGAATTTATCAATTAATTCTACCTTCAAAACATTATGTCGTATATAGTTTTTTTTTTTTTTTTTTTTTTTTTTTTTTTTTTATCTGCTTATGTTTGTGTTGGGGGCTGATTTTACGCATGTGGATGCTTATTGGCAGACGCTGAACAAAATGTGGTGTTTCATAACGGGAGAGTTACAAAACGGGTGATTATTGTGATTTGAAGTACGGGTATGATGTCAAAGGTGTTGATGGATGCGTTTGATGTGGGCCGCGTTTTTTGACGTTGAAAAGGTCTTCCGATCTCAGGTTTGTTTCTTTTTGTATAAAGTGATGCTTCGTTTGGCTATTTAGGATTAAAGTCAAATGTAATGTCTCTCACAATATTTGATATAAGTGATAAATCTTACAAGTTCTGTCTGTTGTAATGATACTGATACATTAAACCACTCAAATACAAGGAAATAAAAATCTTAAAAAGGATGACCAACAGTGAATTGATGTTTGATCATAGTTGATTCATTTTTTTTATTGTTTCTTAACACACAAAATGTATATATCATTACAATTCTATTGCTTGCTCTAAACATAAATAGAAATTTTGCTCACGTGAACTTAGGTTGCATCTAAAGGCATTTTTTTTAAATCGATTGTATCCTGAATTTAGTCTTCATTGTGTGCAGGATGGAAAGGTAACTGAACTAGAGCATGTTTTTATTCGACGCAACAAAGTCAGGTGACCAATTGACTAATTGTTCTTATGAGATAAACTCTTATATATTTGTGATTTCTTAGGAAACATAAAAGGGGACAATTGATGAAGCTGATGTGTGTTGGTTTCGTTTTAGTTTTTCTTAAAAAAGTTCTGTTTTTCTTTCCGAGGTAAAGAAAAAGCCCAATCTACTGAACTTTATACTCATTGTCATCAACTTTGTAGATGATCGTTTGCATATCTCTTGCAGGTTAGTTCTGTACTTTCATGGATTCTTTCGGTTGTGAATTTAATTAGGTTTAGCGTTTTTTTGTTCACTCATATAGCCAGTTAACCATTTGTTTCTGCAGATTTGGTGGTCGTAGTTTCCACTTTCACGATAAGTTGGCCATACTTTTAACCATGCTAGCTTATATGATGTACGAAATAAGCCGACAGAAGCACTTTTTTTGAACTTCGTTCTCATGTTGTAAGAGCTAATAAGTTGTTTATACATGTAATCATAAGCACTTTATATAAGATTTTACGGGGCACCTATGGGGCTAATGTACAGGTAACCATATTTTTGTAAGATTTAACTTCATTTTACATTTCTTTTCATCCTCATTTGGTTCTTTATGTGTTGTAGCTTGCTATTTTGGTCAACTATTTGTCTCTTTGATAAGCCTATGATGCTGCGATTCAAGTCACATGTCTGAGTCCATTTATGAAAATTTAGACAAACACAAGGCATAGGACGGAACGGAGGAGCTCACAAACAAGGTGACAGGTTCTATCAGTGGACAATAGTGATCAAGAAGTTGGCGATTCTTGAACAGCGCTGTAGTTTGAGGTTTATATGTGTTTATTTGGTTCCTTAGGTTTCCATTTATAACTTCGTCGCTTTTGTTACTAACGCAATATAATAACTTCGTCACTTTCTTTTTTGGCTAACTTGCGTATGAATAAATCCCGCAGCAACGCGCGGGCTTAAGACCTCGTTTCTAATAAAATGTGTCATTGCACTTCAAGTCTTCGATATACCACTCCATTTTTTTTACGCTTGAAATAATTAGATGTTGATAGGACTAAAACTCAAAAAATTAAACTGTTGATCCCTAAACTTAAGGCAGATTGCGCGTTTGATACTGATATCTAGGATTTGTTCATTTTAGTCCTCAACATGGTCATTTTCACACCTCACAGTCCAAAATCTTAACTGATGTTAGGTTTCCTCGTTAACTTGAGAGACACGCATGATAGGCTTTTTTGTAATTGCATGATTTTGTATTTTTCTCTCTCCTACTTACAGAAGACCGGGCCTTCATCATTTAACAACATTATTCCCGCCCTACCCAACTAAATTTCTCTCATTGCTCATCCTCATCATTTCTCTAACTATAATCTTGAACTTGTGTTTATCATTATACAAATCTATGTAAACAATTGTGTTAACAACATGGAAGATGATTAGATGAGAAAAAGGGTAATTCAAGCATTAGAAGAGTTAGAAATGAAATGCGAGAAGGCATATGGTAATTACTTGAAATCCTGTTGATTTGAGTTATATTTTGTATAAATCCCTTGTTATTTACTTGTATTTTTGTCGATTTACTAAGTAATCTTTGTATTTTTAATTCTTTGTTCTAGAGTATGCATCACATTTGTTCACCATACGCAAACACCATGTTGGGACCTTTAGGAGGTTTCTTAATAGACAATACGTTGGTGGTCAAGAAGACATTTTTGATAGGTTTGATGTTAAAGTTTTCTCTGTTCATGAGGTTTGATATTGAAGTTTTCTCGGTTCATGAGTTAGATAAGATGGTCAAATAGTTAGGATGCATAGGTGAGCCTGTCTTTTATCACTATTTAAGCCCTATGAGTTGTTTAGATATTGGGTTGTATGCATTGGGATGTGATGAGTATGTGCGTTGTATGGCTACCATTATTTTAAGTTTCTATTAAATAGTGTATGTATAGAGCATGATTATACTAAGCTTAATTATTACAAAATGTCATCAGGACAAATTAGGGCAACAATAGAAGAGTTTGAGGAAGATATGTCTAGTGAACATAATACTAGTGTTTCTAAGGAAAAAAAAATGGCGAAATATTGTTGTTGACATGGCATGATAGTAATACACATACTAAGAAAGGTGAGGCTAATGACTCTGTTACACCTAAATGACTAAGTCTAAACCTCAAGGTCTCTTTAATATCCCTACTAGATCATGCAAAATCATATTTAAACAATTGACTGAGAGTGTACCTGGTCATGACCTTCCACATAGAGTCACAGTTTGAAAGTATAAATCTCACTTTCATCTTAGTGGAACCAAGTTAATGATGTAATAGATGATGTGATTAGATGTATATATGTAGCTTACGTGAGCTACATTTGTTTTGTAAGGATTTTATATTATAAGGATTCATATCATAACATTGTACTTTCTAATGTTACTATATTTGTTATTGAATTGTTAATCTTTTATCTATGGACTATGAATGAACACATGGTTTATGAATTATATGAGCAGCAAAGATCAGATTATTCTTACACACGTTTAAATATATATTATTGTGTTTTAAATGATAAATAACAGCTTTAATTGGGCTCAGTTCCAAATATCTTACAGATTGATAACTGGGCTCATTAGTAAATCGGCCCAAAATAATTTCATTTACAAAAATAATGCTCGACTAGTCGACTACGCATTACAAGTTTAACTGGTTGACACACAGATAAAATTTACAACTTCAACTAAAATGAAACCGATGTTCAAAATTTCGAAAATCATCTAAAAGATATAAAATGTTATTCACTATATGACATACAATAAAGTCAAAAACATTCTTACTGAACTCTAAATCATGTTACCAAAATTCCTACTCGAACTAGATAAGCAAAAATAGCAACTACAGAAGAACCAACACATTCTTAGGCGATACGTCATTGTGTTGTATCAACTTTGTTCATTTTGAAGATCACTGACAATGTGAAAAGCATCGTTAAACACTAAGCCATCACGTTTTGTTCTAACTGAGACAGAACCTTGGAAGAGAAATGTGATAGACAACAGGTTGGAGGTAAAAATGAAATTCATAGTCGATCCAAATGTTATGATGTTGTTTTGAAGGTTTATATTCAATCTAAATATGACTCCTATAAAACTCAATGACAAAATCACAGATTTTAGACTGTTACAACATCCGCAACTATAAAAGAACTGCTTGATGCAAGCTGTTCTGAGCTTCAAATCAACATCATGTGATCTTTAATGTAGGTGCGCCAAAACTTGTGACAAGAGCGGTTTTTGCACGAACACGCCTAGGTGTCTTGTAGTCCAACCCTTTCCTCTTACTTTTTGGGTCCAAGAATCCATTTGCAAGAGCTTCCAATGCTTTTATGGTCAATGGACGGTTTCTTGTACTCTGCCTTTGTCCATTACTAGCACCAAGACTTGACAACTCTTGATGGTTCGCGTTTGTTTCAGGGGAAATCAATGGTTTAGCAGAAACCAATGACTTATCACCATCTGAAAGTGGACACACTTGAGGGTTGTTCAAATTTATATCTATGCTTTTTTGCTTCTTCTTAGGACGTGGATCTTCCATTGATTCAGCTTCACTACTCGCGTTGTCGTTAGTAGTTTTACTAACATGGTGTTGTTTTGGTTTTTGTTTGATAACCAACTTCAGTTTTCTTACTGGTTGCTCGTTGACAGACAGAACCTTTTTATTGTCTACACTTCCTGATGCCACTGGATCAAGATGGTTCGGCGTATCCTTGTTTACAGCACTAGCTTCATAATAAGGTGAATCAACAACTCCAGAAACACTAGACGACGGTTGCTTATCAGTGGGTTCAGAATCATACAAACTTTTCATCTCTCTCACTTTAACGAGGCCACCGAAACTCGTATCCACAAGTGTGTATTTCACCAAATCCGTTTTCTTGTCTACAATGGCTGAAACTACTGGACCAAGATGGCTAGCGATGTTTGCATTACTAGTTTCAGAGTCGGATGATTCAGCAACACTTTGGTTCACATTTTCCTTATGAGATTCTCCAGTCGTGTCTTGTTTGCTACCTCCAGAAATAGTAGATGGCGTTTGCATATCAGCATGTTCAGAATCAGACAAACTTGCCAACTCTCTCACTTCAACAAGCCCAACCAAACTAGTATCGACAATTGTATATAGCATCAAATCTTGTCCATCTTCCGAGCTTTGTTCATGTTCGTTTTCAAGAAGCTGTGGTTCTGATGCAACTTTGTTCAGAAGTTCAGTGAAGGAGTCAAAATATTGACTTCCTTTTATTAAGTCCCTTCTTGAAAACTTTGCTACTCCAGGCGCAAGAAACACCAAAGAAGGCTTTAAGGCATAAGTTGTAGGCTTCTCAGAGCGCCATCCTCTTGCCAAAAGCCGAGGCCAAACACCTTCCCAGAAGACCTCATTTAACCTTGCTTTGCTTAGTCCTATTCTATCCTTTAAAATATCAATAATTTCTCCGGTTTTAAATGAGTGACGCTCCATTTTTTTTCTTGACCGCTTCTTTTCCATTGTAGTAAGGTCCTTTTCTTGGCCAATGGCTACGGCTTCTACAAGAAGTTCAATTCCCACTGTATCCCTCAAATTGAATACATATTTCTCAAATGATAGTTTTCTCTCTTCGTATATACTAATGACCTAAAAGAAACCATTTTTCAATAAGAAACTCAATCTTTTTTCGTAGAAGTGTAGTACAAAAAATAGAAAGAAAAATACCTGCGTCAGGCGAGTTTTGCATTCATCTGTGACATGAGGAAGTAAGCGAGACATAAGCTCCTGTTGCCTCCAACCTTTGAGAAACTTTCTTCCAGGTGAACACTTTATGATTATTTTCTTGCGATAAGTTGACCATTTTTGGTGTTGATCGCTTTTACAGAACTTCCTATAGTAGTAAGATAACACATGTGGCATTCCTTTATTTCCAATAAACTTGTTCACAACACTAAGGTTCTTGCCAAAGATGTATAAACCAAGAATAAAACTATCCTGTTCTATCACACTCCAAGATTCTTCAACCGATAAACAAGGAACCGCTAGTAAACCATTATCTGTTCCTGAACCTAAAATACCAGATTTACCCTTCGCTTTAATTTGCATTAATGTTTCTTCTTTGTTTTGATGGTGGTTGTGAATCCAAGTGATAGGAATTGACAGATCAAACTCAAAGTGATCATGACAATCTGGTGACGAGACGAGTTTCAATTGCTCATTTTTGTTCATCAAAGATGGGATTTGCACTTGGTATTCATCTCCAACTCGAGCAGTCTTCTGTGGCTCTCCGAATATGTCACCAGCAGCAGCATATTGTTCTGATTGTAACCACTCAACACGTTTATCAACATCTTCACTATCCATCTATCCACAACCAATACATGACACATGTTAGCCCCAAAACATTATCAAACCCGAATAGAAATACAAATGGTAAATAATTGACTTTATTTAGTTTTGCATTTTATCTAAAACTGATGGATCTAAAGAAACAAATATACAGATCCAATGATGATACTCAAAATCCCGATCAGACAAGAATTATTACAAATGAAAGATTTTCCCCTAAATATTTACTCGAGTAATCGACTCATCCATCTTTTGGTCCCCCAAAATAGAAACTCACTAAATTCAACAACAGATGTTAATGTTTTCGCCTTAACTCAATTATCAGGTAGTCGGAATCTTATGAGCATTCACCCAAAAATACATAAACGCCGATATAAAAAACAATCAGTTTGTTAATAACAAGTCAATGAATTCGGGTAATCAACGCCTACAACAACCCATGCTCAGATCCATTCTTGAACCCCAAAACAACATCAAAATGGTAATTCCTCCCACGTATATAAACACATTAAACATGAACAGAATTGATAGCATTCGCGATGAACACATAAATCATTAGTCTAAACATAAATCTCACACATAACCAATAATCACGGTTACTATAAACTACTTATCAATCAAGATTATATTTCAAACATGACCCATAACTTAATTACTACAAAAACGAAGCAAAAGATTAAAAAAAGTCGTTGTTAAACACTTGCAAACGTGGTAACGAATACTACGTGAGAACATACATGTTACAGGATTCATTAGCTAAATAAATACACATGGATTATGAACATACAACACCATTAACATCTAAACAGAATGCAAGAAACATATTCATATATATAACATACAACTATAGTTGATGATGAATATATAAACGATGGTAAGAAATAATTCAACCTTTGAAAGAGAAGTTGCTATGGCAGCGTGAAAGCTTTGTTTGAAGACTTAGCCAAGACAGAACCGAAAACAAAAGCAAGAAACTGTGTTGTGTATGCTTTTATAATTAGAAAAATAAAAGGTACGACTAATAAAGGGATATCACTTGGGTAGAATTTACTACTGGGTGTATTTTATGGAGTCACGTTATTTTATTATAAGTTTATAGAGTAAATTGCAAAAATTGTCCTTGTGGTTTGCGAAATTACATGTTTCGTTTGTATGGTTCAGAAAGTGCAAGCGGCATCCTTTTAGAAAACATTTGGTCCGATTTCGTCCTTTCTTAAACTGATATTATTAAAATACTCTCATCATCTTCCTTCTTAAATAGGCATAACAAAGGGGTAGTTTAGTAATTTTAGTTTTGGGAAGGACGAAATCAGATCTAATGTTTCTCTACAAGGATGTCGCTTGCACTTTCTGAACCATAGAGACGAAACATGCAATTTCGCCAAACCACAAGGACGACTTTTGCAATTTACTCAAGTTTATATATAAAAGGGTTTAGACTGACTATATGATAACACAATATTTTTTACATGTTACATTACTTGTAATCTTATCGTATACTATATGTAACTACAAATTTGTCTATATCATACTTATTGTTGATGTGGCCAAGATATTGGGTATTGGCGCAATTTTAATATGAGATAAAAATCTAAAAAATTGGTAGCGCTAGTGAAAATGAAATATATATATATATATATATATATATATATATATATATATATATATATATATATATATATATATATATATATATATATATATATATATATGTAGTAATGGGACATGAAATAATGTACGTGACTTCTATATAACCTAAACAAAGTCTAATTGGTCTTTCTTACAGATTGAATCGAGGTGTTGCTTGTTACAAACATTAATCAAATTGACATTATAGTGGATGTTCAAAGACGTGAATTATGAGCCCATAAAATTGGCTTCGTATATCACATTTTAACTTTAAATATTAACAATTTTAAGGTAAGATTATTGTTCGAAGAAAACTGGCAGAAATATTCCTCACGGTTTACAGGCAATGACGCAAACAGTCCTAGGAAAACTGCAAAAAGAGTCCTTATTGTTAATTTCTGTTACAGAATGAGTCCTTAAGATAAATCTAAAGACTTTTGTGTAACAATAATTTACAAAAACATCTCCTTTGAGTTATTTAACTTCACAAAATCCATTTTAAAATGAAAAGTTATATAAATAATCCCTATCATTTACCTAAATACTTTTAATTTTTTATAATTAGTAGTCGATAGAAGAATAAGAAAGGAAAAAATGAGAGTGGAGAAAAACAGAAATGGAATTCTTAATTAGATTTTAAGTAAAATTAGGTTGCCAATTCTTTTGTTTTTTCTTTAAAAGTCGCTTTTAGAGTATTTTGCAAGGTTGTAAAAATTGCTAGGCGTTAGTGAGGCGGTCGGGTAGGGCCTAGCGATTAATCGGTTAGGCGGGGATTAATCGGATTGAAATTTTTATTCACAAAATTGTAATTTTAGATATTATATTATATTATATGTATGTGATAAGCATAATGTATCAAAGTTCAAATATTTCAAGTGTTCAAATATAAACATAATACATAATTCTTCAAAGTTTAAAGTCAAACATAGATATTACTCAGTTTGTTGTCTATTTTTAAGCGATCTTTGACTGATTTTGTCTGATTAATCGGTTTGTGGACCGATTTTTAAGCGATTTTGTTGATCAATTTTTAAGCAATTTTGTCTAATTAATCCGATTAGACCGATTTTGTCCGATTAATCGGTTTGTTGACGGATTTTTAAGCGATCTTTGACCAAAATGATTAAATAGGCCGATTATGATAAATCAAGGCGCTTAGTGAGCGATCAGCGATTATGCGGGGATTAATTGGCCGCCTGGACCGATTTTTACAACAGAGGTATTTTGCCAAACAAATTAACATACTAGATTATTGCATAAAATTTATTTGTATATGTTTAAAATATTTTGTAAGAAAAAACTTAAAATAACCTAAACTCTTTTCAAGCAAATATCGCCAAGCTCGAGCTTGATTCGACTACTAAAACTTATGCTCAAAACTTGACTCGAGCTTGATCAACCTTTAAATGTCAAACTCAAGCTTGAATGAGCCTACCTTTCAAGCTCGAGCTTGATAAATAATTATTTTAGTTCACCTTGACTTGTTTTGCATATAATATACATAAGATTTTATATAATAATATAAAGCCAAGCCAAGGCAGACAAACCTAAGGGAGCAAAACAAAGCAAAGCGAAGCAACGCACGGGGCCTAAAGCTAAAGCAACGCAAAAACGAGGCACTAAAAACCAAAAACGCAAAGGGCAAGAAAAGCATGTAACCTAAGGGAGCAACACAGGGCAAGGAAAAGCAATGCACGTGGCAAACAACAAAGCAAAAACAAAGGAACCAAGAACCAAATCGCAAGGGACAAGGCAACAAAGGGACTCCTAGAAAGCGAATATCTAGAACAACCTAAACCCACTAAGCACCTAGCCGGAACTACTCGCAGATCCTAATTCTATCTCTCCACGGCTTCCTATCTGAGGTCATGTCCTCGGTCAAGAGAAGCTCTTTCATGTCGAGCTTAACTCTATCCTCCCACCTAAGTTTGGGTCTACCCCTCCTTCTTACACCCTCTACTATTAGCACCTCTACTCTTCTTACTGGCCCTGATTGTGGCGTCCTCTTGACATGACCGAACCACCTCAACCTTCCTTCTCTCATCCTTCCCTGTCACCCGCACACTTGCACTTGCTGGAGGTCTCTTTGGAAGCAGTCTCTCTACTCCCGGGTTTATCCTGGGGTAGGGGTAGGATCTGCCTACACTTTACCTCCCCCATACCCTGCCCTAGCAGGATTGAGTTTGTCGTTGTTGTTGTACTTTATATAATAATAATAATAAGGAAAATGATTGGGAGGTCTAAAAAGTGTGACTAATTGTGTGCTTAATAGATGTGACAATAAATTATTGGTTTGTGAAGAAGTGAGTCTCATTGCTATCCCCAATAGGATGCTGACACATATGTTTAGTCATATTATTAGGCATCCCAATCAATGCTCTAATAATAAACAGGTAATTATTTGTTTATAAGTTGATAAAACTTTAATATAAACAAAGCTCGATAAGGCTCGCAAGTCTCATGAGCCGAATTCTGAAACTTAAACTCGAATTCGGTTCCTACTCGAGTAGCTCAAGCTTGACATATGGATTTCGAGTATTTTTCGTATCGATCTCAAATAGCTTACGAGTTGTCTCGTTTCATTTACATAACTACTTGTCATTGATAAATCGTGTAAAAATAAGGTCACGTCACATTACACTCACCTTATAAAGGTGCTTCTTACTTCGATGACTCGAGTGGGACAAACATTAGAGTTTTCGGGTAATTTATGAAATTTCCTTATTTTAGTCTAAAGTTTTGGCTTGTTATGTAAACACGTTTTAAGACACTTATTTGATCACTTACGCTTATTTTATCATACTCGTGAGTCCTTAGACATTATAGTGTTTCTAAGAACTAAACTTTTCGTTTATGTATCCATATTTTTACTTTTATTTTAATAAGTGTCAAGTTCATGTTTGAATTAATTAAGAGAAACTTTAGTAAGTAAAATGATAAGAGTATTTAATTAGTGAAGAGTGTATTCAGTGAAAAAAATTTAAACTATGTGTATTTAAAATAACATGTTTCTTTCTTCTCCAACACGGGAACATAGTGTATCACTCAAGATCTAACTTAAAATAATAATAATAATAATAATAATAATAATAATAATAATAATAAATAAATTAAAATAAAAAAAAACTTGGTTTTATTATATGTTATTTGGAGTAAAACACACCGTTCGTCCTTGTGGTCTGTGTTGACCAACAAGTTTCGTCCCTTGACCGAAAAATGCACCGTTTGTCCTTAAATGCGAAACATTATTCAGCGTTAGTCCTTCGTTCTAACGGCCATAACTAACATCCATTAAATCTCCCCATGTGACATCCACGTGAGAGTATTTTGGTATTTTTAAACCTCTTTTTAACATCATCTTCCTCCTTTAAACATCTTCATCTTGAACCATTATCACCCACTACCATCTTCTTCCGTTCACCATCTTTTTAAAACCACAAGCAACTCTATCAAACGTAAACCTAAAACCATATACCACAATCATAATCTAGACCAGAATATCCCTACTTTTGATAACTTCGATTTGTTTTATTCTTGTCTTATTATTTCATCCAAACAGCCGCCCCAATAAAACACCAGAAATGACACACCATGTAAATTTACTAGATCTTGTAATATTTTCCATAACCCTCACCTCCGTTCATATAATTTGTTTATTTTTGCAACAAATAATTATGTTAATTCCAAAATTCAAAAACAATAAATCTCTAAAGAAAAATAATAAATAAATAAATAAATAAAATAATAAAATAAAATAATGCGACCTATATGAAAGAAAGGAGGATCATTTTATGCATAAACATTAATAGCAGGGTATCCGCACGTTGCGTAAAATTTTATGTGATTAATGTATCTGATTATATGTTCTTCATGACGAATGATGATAATATTATAGAGTTAAGAGGTATTCACCTATTATTTCTTACGATGATACATATATCAAGGAGCATTTAATGAAATGAAAACATGAATATGAGAAAGGTTGCATATACAACCAATGTTTTGATAATCTGGGAAACAATTGATCTAGAACTGGCTGGCTGAACCGGACAAAACCACAAAAAGCCACCAAAAATCGGGAACCGTTTAGGAAAGTAGTTATACAGTCCAGTTTTAAAAACCATGTATGCAAGATAAAAGAAAAGTTATATTAATTGTATGAAGTTTTTAATATTTGATTAGCTTGTACAATTAAGTATATTAACATGTACCTTTTAGGTAGGTTTTTTTTTTTTTTTTTTTTTTTTTTTTTTTTTTTTACATTAAATGTGAGGTTGAAAAGTCAAGTAGTTGAATATTTATTACACTAGATGGTTGTACTAATAGCTTTGCTAATTGTATTTGATTAAATTCTATTTTAGGAAGTCTTAAAATTTATTAGAAGAGAGGGTGCTAAATGCTTTATAAGTAGTATAGATTTTAATCAAATATAAAAGAACCCACTAATAAATTCAAATAAAAAATAGAAGTCTAGTTTTTATTTTTTGCATCTGATTATCGGTAGTCGGTCGGTCGACCCTCTTATAGTTTGTAATCGGTCTAGGTGGAATTAATCGGATTGGTATTTCCAGCAAGATTTGCCTAAAAACAACTTGTAATAGATTTAAAGAGCGACAATAAGTGATTAAAACATTTTCCCGGCGAGTTTATTGTATTTCTGGCGAGATTTGCAGGTTTTCGACAAGTTTGACCATCATCGATCGCCGTTGACCACCGTTAACAGGTTTTTTCGACCGATTTGCACAAATCAAAAAGGGAGCATCCATTCATGAAGATGATAGATTCATATAACACTCTTGTTTCATACAAACGATCTAATAGTGATGTATATTAATTAAAGAATTGTATAAAAAATAAGCTATAAGACAATCTTATACTAACTTGTTAAGTAATAAATCAATGTTTGATGACATTATAGACTATAACCGCATGCTTAAAACTTTTTTTTTTTTTCTCTCAAAAGTTTGTTATTTCGCGGTTTATACAGGCTTATACTCGTACCGAAAATTTTAAATGGTACGGTATTCGGTAGGTCAAAACCCCCACAAATAATAATAATAATAATAATAATAATAATAATAATAATAATAATAATCTCTCCTATTTGGGACAATATAGTTCACTGGATTTTGCTCTCTTTAAAAGACAATGTGGCAAGCATTGTAGGGCGTCTGATAGTGGTTGCTTCAACCTACTTCATTTGGCAGGAGCGCAACAATCGAGTTCACGAGAAACCGAGTAGGGATGAAGATCAAGTGGCTAAAGTTATTGTTGAGATGGTTCGTTCTAAGCTAGCTTCTATCAATTTCAAAAAGAAGGTTAGAGTGAATTGCATAAAGATGACTTGGAAGATTGCTTGACATGCATGGAGCATAAGTTTATTGGATATAGTTTTATTGTTGTATGTATTGTTTTGCTTAGGTTGTTCATTCTTGAGGTTGTTCAAGTATGAGTGTTTTGTTCTTTTCTCATTACTAGACGAGTACTCGTGCATAGCAACGAGATTTTATAGCGATAGATAGTTTATTGATAAAAAAAGTTTATAGGTTATAAACGAAAAATAATAAAAGTTTGAAGATTTGGGAATTAAACATAATGTTTTGAAACCCGGTTCGACTCGGGTGGTTCAACCGGTTGAACCGTTCCGAGTGAAAAATGGGTCGATTTAAACCGGGTCAACTTGCTAGGTTGGGTCGAAAACGGGACAAATTAAACTGGGTCAACCCGCCGGGTTTGAAGCGTCCCGGGTCAACCCGATTTGTGTTTTAATTGGTTGTATTTAATTTGATAGATTTGTTTTTAATTGGTTGTACAATGTAAATAAATCATTGTACTTTTAAGTAATGGATAATGTTTTGAAACCCGGTTCGACCCGGATGGTTCAACCGGTTGAACCGTTCCGGTCGAAAAATGGGTCGATTTAAATCGGGTCAACTTGCTAGGTTGGGTCGGAAATTGGTCAAATTAAACCAGGTCAACCCGCCGGGTTTGAAGCGTCCCGAGTCAACCCGGTTTGTGTTTTAATTGGTTGTATTTAATTTGGTATATATGTTTTTAATTGATTGTACAATGTGAATAAATCATTTTACTTTTAAGTAATGGGGTGTTTTAATAAAAGTATTAAATATATTTTACTTTTCTATCTCATTTGACCATTATTGAAAACTCAACATTTCTTAAAAATTCAACATTTCAATTGTTGACTATTTTTCCATTATATGTAGTAAAGATAAGAGTGGTTTCATCACCACTCTTGCATGTACGTAACTCTTATATGGTTTTTAATATATTTAACCGGGTATAAACCCTTTACTCAAAATAATAATAATAATAATAATAATAATAATAATAATAATAATAATAAATAAAAAATAAAATTCGTTACCATTTCGGTACCTGTAGGATACCAAGCTGGTCCCTAGGTGTCATAGTCATCGAGGGTGGTTAGAAGAAAATGCTACTTGACTACTAGATAGAGGTTAAACGACGAAGTTCATTGTCGATGCAAATGTGGTGACATTGGATTAAAGGCTTATATTTCTATGTAATAATACCTCCGTCCCAAAATATAATTCTATTTTGACATTTTCAAAGTCTTTCTATTCCAACTTTGACCTTAATTATTTTTTGTCGTGTTATATAATATTTGATGAAAAATATATAAATGGACTTGTGTTTTAAATGCATTTGCATTGGTATATTTTTCATCAAGTATTATATAAGATGAAAAAAAATAATTAAAGTCAAAGTTGAAATGAATAGACTTTGAAAATTCAGAAATCGACTTATATTTTGGGACGGATGTAGTATGATTTAGTGAAAGAAACATCTTTTGAAAATTATATTTTAATACTTTGAAATAACTCATTTGTTTCATACTGGTATAAAATTATGAAAATTCTATCACAATCTCACAAGGTTCATACTGGCAACAATATCCACAACTATAAACGAACCAGATGATAACAAGTTGTTTAAGCTTCGAGTCAACCTCATGTGATTTTCAATATAGGTGCACCACAACTAGAGACGAGAGCAGTTTTAGCACGAACACGCTTAGGTGTCGTTTCATCTGACCGTTTCCTTTTCGTTTCTGGTTCCAAGAATCCATTTGCAAGAGATTCCAATGCTTTCATGGTCAATGGACGGTTTCTTGTGCTATGCCTTTGACCATTACTGGCACCATTCGATAACTCACCTTGGTTGTCGACTGTTGCAGGGGAAACCGACTGTTTAGTGGAAACTAGTGCATATGGACCCACTCGCGTGTTGTTCAAGCCTAATACTATAGTTCTACGCTTCTTCTCAGGGCGTGGATCTTTCATGAATTCATCTTTACCTCTCGAGTTCTCAATTCTAATATCACTAACCTGATCTGGTTTTGGCTTTTGTTTGAAAACCAACTTCAGTTTTCTTACTGGCTGACAATTGTTTACCTCACTGGTTTCACAATCAGGAGAATTAGCAACCCCATGGATTTCTGCAGTCTTATGATTCACATCCTTGTTTTGTGCTTCTTTTGTCGTTACTTGTTTGGTTTCTACAGTTACACTAGACGATGCTTGCATGTCAGCAGGTCTGGAACTTTGTAAACATGTTAGTTCTCGCACTTTCACAAGCCCAGGCAAGCTAGTATCCACCACTGTATATTTCATCACATCTTGTTTTGCGTGTGACTTGACCAACTTGTCCTGGTCAGGTTCGTGTCCAAGAAGATGTGGATGTGATGCAACTTTATTCAAGACTTCAGTCAACGAGTCAAAATATTGGCTGCCTTTCTCTAAGCCCCTTTTAGAAAACTTTTCTACATCAGGTGGAAGAAACACCAAAGATTGCTTTGAGGCATAAGTTGTAGGCTGCTCAGAGTGCCATCCATTTGCCAAAAGCCGAGGCCATACAGCTTCCCAGAATACCTCATTTAACTTTGCTTGGCTTAATCCTATTCTATCCTTCAAAATATTGATGATTTCTTCTGTGTTAAAAGATTGAGACTGTACTTTTTTTCTAGACCGCCTCTTGTCCTGTGCAGTAAGGTCTTGCTTTTCTTTCCCAACAGCTACGGCTTCGACTAGAAGTTTGATTCCCACAGTATCCCTCAGACTGAATACATATTCCTCAAATGATAGTTTTCCTTCGTCAAATGTATTAATGACCTGAAAGAGACCATATAGAATCGATATTTTATTCTAGCAAGTATTGTACACATCAAAGAGAGATATTACAAATACCTGTGTCAAACGAGTTTTGCATTCATCTGTGACATTAGGAAGTAAACGAGACAAAAGCTCTTGTCGCCTCCACCCTCTAAGAGTCTTTCTACCAGGTGAAGACTTTGTTCTTCTTTTCTTAACATACATTGACCATTTTTGGTGGTGGTCGCTTCTATAGAATTTCCCATAGTAGTAAGATATTACATTCTGCATTCCTTTATTTCCCATGAATTTGTTCACAACACGAAGATTCTTTCCAAATATGTATAAACCAAGAATAAAGCTATCCTGCTCGATTACACTCCAAGATTCTTCAATCGAAGAACAAGGAAGCGCAAGTAAACATTTTTTCCTTTTTGATCCTATTTTACCAGATTTACCCTTTGCTTGAATTGCTATTCTTTCCTTCTTCTTCTCCTTCTTCTCTTTCTTCTTCTTATGTTGACTGCGAACCCAAGTGACAGGAATTGACAGACCGAAGTCAAAGTCGTTCTGATCATCAGTTTTGACTTCATGACAAACGGAATACATTGTAAGTTGCAAACGCTCGTTTTTGGTCATCAAAGATGGGATCTGTGCCTGATATTCATCTCCAATTCGAGCAGTCTTTTGTGGCTCTCCAAAGATGTCACCAGCAAAATGTGATTCACAGTGTAACCATTCAACACGTTTATCAACATCTTCCATATTTTTATCCATCTAAACACAACAAAACATAAAAATAAACTATGTTGTGAGGTTCATATTTCAATTAGAGCATATACTCTTAGATGTATGAACAAGAAAAATCTGACCAAATCACCAAATAGCGAGATAACATCATATCTTGATCATTTTGGAAACACTATATTCTGATTGCTTTAAATTACAAAGAAGTGCTAAAGAAAACATTATCGTTACAGAACAAATTAAGAAACTTTTGGTGATAAGCAGTTCATGTTGTCATATAAAGGCTGTCTTACTTCTTAGGGAGTGTTTGGGATTGCTTATATTTTCATAAAACAGCTTAATGGGTAGGTACTAACCTGCTTACTTTTAAGTGCTTATTACAGTAGCAAATACGCAATTTCTTTTGACAAACACTTTATCTGCATAGAAAGCACTTAAATAAGCAGTCCCACAAAAATACTTACTGAAACAAAAACACTAACCATATACCAATGACAATACTCAAAAGTCTCATGAGACGATTCAGCATTAAGACTCAAGTTTTCATCACCAAGTCATCAACAATTCTATTCTTTTGTCCCCAAATATAGAAACATCGTCAAGTTACTATTAGGAAACTCATTTCACTAAAAATCAACGATATATGTCAATGCGTTGCTCTTACCGGTGCTCAATTACAGCTTATGTTCACTACATAGGTTCAGTCTTGCTACTCTGGAGCGACTATCCAAAACAAACTACTTGACCCTTCAATAACTTAATAATCGACTAGCCAGACAGATGTTCACCCAAACCCTCATAACATACTATATACGATGAGAAAACACAACAACTAGATACTCCCAAGCACCACCGCCGATAACAAACAAGTAAATCTCCCAAGGCTGATTAACCAAGCTAAGATCTGTTCTGAGTGGCAGACCCAAATGGGTTCCCGGGTGTTCACGGAACCCCATCGATTTTCGCCCCGCAGTGTCAATATTTGTCAAATGTCCCTATTTTTTCGAAACGAACCTGGTCCCTAAATTTTGTGTTCCTAGTCACTTATAAACCCGGGTCCGCCCCAATGTTCTTAATCCCAAAGATCACCATCATCATCACCAAATGGTAACTAATAACTAGTAGCAGATCAGGAAATAATACAAAAAACCAATTACAGTAATCATCAAGAACAACACATAATTTGTTTAAACACTTGTACAGGAAGTTAAATATCATGAACCCCACGTGAAATTTCACACAAACAAACCAAATGGGTGTTTTTACAACAAAATCAAACTTGTAATTATACTAAGATTCATTTGCTAAACATACAAGGATATTATGTTGGATTATAAAAGGAAATGTAACATATAACTAATGTAAGAGATAATCAACCTTTTAGATTAAGTTGTTGTTGCAGCGTGAGAAAGACTTTGAACAAATGTTTTTTTCTTTTATATCGAAAGAGAAAAGAATTCTCGTATGTATAAACCAACAAAGTGTTTGTTGTGGGGGTGTTTAGAATAAAGAACAGACGACTAAGGTCTACTTTTTTTACGGGTTGCGTGTATTTTGCGTGAGTTTACTCGGCACAAGGCTCGAGGCGCATAGTTTGGTATGCGGCGACTCGAACTGGTTCACAATCGGTTGTGTATCTATGATGTGGGGTATGTCTGACTCACTCAACGGTTATGGGTGTGGCTCGGTTTAACTTTAGATCTTGTGATTGCTAGGTGGAAATGATGACTCCGCCCATTACCAATTGAGTTACGTATTGTATTTAGTAAAGATGAACTCAAACCTAATCGGCTAGAATGTCAAAAACAATAGTTAAAAGACCAAGCATTTTAGACATTGTTAGGTTACAACTAGTGTTGCAAAAAATATACACGAGGCCGATTAATCATCGCTTAAGCGCACGGCCATCAACCTTTTTGATTTGTGCAAATCGGTCAATGGTGTTAAGAGTGGTCAATGGTGGTCACTTATTGAAAACCTGCAAATCTTGCGAGAAATACCATAAACAGGTCGGGAACTTGTTTTAATCGCTTATGGTCGTTGTTTATATATATTACAAGTTGGTGGGATATGACAAATCTTGTCGTAAATACATAAAACTCACCGGAAATATCCAAAAACTTGCCGAAAATACCAAAAACTTCTCGGAAAACTACAAGGAGATCGACTAACCGACTACCGATTCGCGATTTTTGCAACCTTCGTTACAAGCCTTTTGATTGATTATATGATTTTTTTTTTTGAAAATGTGACTTTTACAACCAAAGCAACAAACTAATCATTTGGACATGCCCAAGAAAATCAACAAGATGTAGTATAGAAATAAACCAAACACCATTCAAACTAATCAACAAACTAACAGCACCTCTCAATTCAATATTCATCTTAATTCACCAATAGCATATCACCAATGACTACATGTCGTGTCAATGCTCACAAGAATCCTCATAGAGCAGTAACTCCACTCACTCTATACAAAAAAATTGCAGAATATTAATAGGCATGATCAAGGTATATGTTTTTCTTTTTCTTGGTAACTATAGTTTTTGACTTTTTGATAAACTAGTCCACGAAGTCTAAACCCTTACCATGATTGATTACAAGTTGTCGCGAAGTAAGAATGTATTTATCAAATGATCTAAAACGTCTTACAGTTGACATAAGAAATATCGTACATTTGGTCTATCTAAAAATTGGATCAAGATGTTCGCTCCCCTATGAGTCATTTTCATTGTGCGACATCTCTATATTTGTGTTTCTATGGTTAAAATGACAATAAGCCAACATATACACCACAAACATCACAAATAATCACTAATTGTTAATATATAGTACTTTAATCCACGACTACTTGATTGAATAGTATCTCGCACGTACTATTAAAAAGTGTGCTAATGTAGAACGGAAGCGTGAATAAAATTTTAATAAGGGTTAATCGTCGCCTAGGCGCTAATCTGTCATCAACCTTTTTGATTTGTACGAATTGGTCAACTAGGTCGGTCACGGTAGTTAACGATAGTCAATGGTCAACAGTGGTCAAACTTATTGAAAACATGCAAATCTTGCGGGAAATGCCATAAACACACTGAAAACTTGTTTTAATCACTTATACTCGTTGTTTATATCTATTACAAGTTGTTGGTATAAGGCAAACATTGCCGTAAATACCTAAAACTCACCGGAAATACTCAAAACTTGCCGGAACTACCAAATACTTCTCGGAAATACCAACGCCTAGATCGATTACAAGCTAAAAAAAGGTCGATTGATCGACTACAAATTCGTGATGTTTGCAACCTTGGTTACAAGCCTTTTGATTGATTATTTGTTTTTCTTTTTATTTTTTGTAAAAAGATGATATTATTAACAACTTTTAGACCAAAGCAACGAACTAATAATCCGTGTGACATGCCCAAGAGAATCAACACGATGCAGTATAGAAATAAAACAAACACTATTCAAAGTTCAAACTAATCAACAAACTAGATTATCAATCACCATAGGCCAAAGTGCCAAACTAACAGCATCTCTCAATTCAATATTCAGCTGAATTCACCAAAAGCATATCACCAATGACTACGTTTCCTACCAATGCGTATTCGGGTGTTAATCGAGTCAGCTGATCGGGTTTGGGTTAATTTGGGTCGGGTCAAGGCTAAAAATAACATACCCGAACCCAACTTTATTTGAACTCGGGTTAGTCGGGTTCGGGTCAATTATAGTAAGGTTCACTCGGGTCGGGTCCATTCGGGTTCGGATCAAACCGAATATGAGTAAAATAGTTTTAAAATTGCCTATTTGTATTAGTTTAAGCTTTAAATAGATAATTGATAAAAATTATATAAAAAATGAAATAAAAGCCCTTATTCGCGTCGACTTGAACCCGAGTTAGGCAAATATTTTTAAACTAATTCCTGACCTTAGTTAGTATTCGGGGTCACTCGAGTTGACCCTAATAACCCGAATAAAATTATAGACCCGAGTAATTTGATCCGAATAAACTTAGTTGGATTCGAATTAGTCGGATTCGAATCCATGTCGGTTCAGATCGGGTCGATTTTTCTAACACCCCTGCTCACAAGAATCCTCACAGAGCAGTATCTCCGCTCACTATACACGAAATTGCCGCATCATCAAGGTATATATGTTCTTTTTCTTGGTAAACATGTTTTTTTGACTTTTTGACATATAGACTATAGTCCACGACATCTAAACCCCTACCATGATTGATTACATGTTGTCGCGAAGTAAGAATATATTTATCAAATGATCTAAAACGTCTTACAGTTGACATAAGAAATATTTGGTACATTTGGTCTATCTAAAAATTGGATCAAGATGTTCGCTCCCCTATGAGTAATTTTTCATTGTGCAATATCTCGATATTTGTGTTTCTATGGTTACAATGAAAATAAGACGACATATTCTGATATACATTACAAAACATCACAAATAATCACTAGTTGTCAATATATAGTACTTTAATCCACGACTACTTGATTGAATGGTATCTCGCACGTACCACTAAGTTGTAACTTTTTGATTGATTTGATTGCATGTTGTGGCGGGTAAGCATATTTTTCACGTCGACATATATAACTTCATTTAGTTTGGTGTCATGTCTATGTGATTCATTTTGGTATAGAAAATTTTGGATTCTTATATTTAAGTACTAAACATGAAAATGACGTGGTCATGTCATTCCAAAGGCACAACTGAAGTCATCGAATTTGTAATCCAAGTCGGGGTTAAATAAACTTTTGATTGTAACAACTAGTTCTATTTTAGTAATAAAGAAAACTTAAACATTATTGAAGAGTCGATAAAATGACAAGGTTAAAAAGTATACTGATGTAAAACGGAAGTGTTTAAAGACTTAAAGTCAAAGTTTATAGATAATTGAATCATAAATAGTGATCTCGAGCCTTATATTTATAGCGAAGTAAATCTTGAGGAAAAAGTCATCTAAATAAAGTAAAAAATAACTTAAAATAAAAAGGGAATAAACATTCGATGCCTCTACGGTGTAACAATGTTTGTTTGTTTACCATGTAGCAACAAAGAAGATATGATTAATCATTATTTGAGAGCTCTATGGCATAATGAGAAACATTCTCCTACAATGTAGTGAAAACTTAAAAGTAAAAAATAAAAATTGTAGCTTCTACAACATAACAAAGAGTAAGATGTTACACTGTAGAGAAATCTGGATCACGTTTTCTTGATTTGAGTCTGCCTGTCATGATTCAATCGTTCTATGTATTCCTCAGCTAATTCTTCGATCTTGTCCTCGTCATTCCCCTCACTTTAGAAGAACTCGTCCTCGAGTTCTCATCTTCAACTTTATCCTCGGGATGAAACTCATAAATGTCATAAATGTTGAAAGTCTTCGAAATACTCATGATATTAGGTAGATCTACCACATAAGCATTGTCATTGATCTTTCGTAAAATCTTGTAAAGACCATACCTCTTTTGTTGAAGCTTGCAATAAGTACCTCCTAGGAAACGCTCTTTTCGAATAAACACCATCACTTTGTCACCTTCCTTAAACAACTTAATCCGATGATGTTTATCTGCAACAGCTTTATACTTAGCATTTGAGTCAACAATCTTGGCCTTGACAACTTCATGAGGAGCTTGTACCTCTTCTACCATCCTATTTTCTTGAACATTCTTCTTGCCTTGTAAATCAACCAAACCCACCACTTGATTTGTGACATATTCCTCTTATAATTCTAAGAATATACAAATACTAAAAAACGCAACAACATAAACAACTCAAAGAAGAGCTCCGGGTATCATGGCAGTGTCATGGCTCAATTCAAGCCAACTCGTCAAACACACTATTTTCACTTACACATCAAAAGACCCCATCCCTTATAACTCAAGCCAAAACTCCCTTTCTGGGTCATGGCTTCAGTTTGGCTTGGTGACACGTTCGATGACTTGGGTACTCAAGCCATGATACCTAGCACTCTAAGTCCAAAACGACATCAAATTACACATAATACATGACAACCCCTACTTTTGGGGTAATTAAATCAAAGCATGGTGTCATATTCCTACTAACGACAACAATGTAACGGTGATAATGAGTTGGCATTCATATGACGTAATCGCGTGAAGGCAACAATCATTTCAAATGTAATAAGGGTGCATTTGTTTTATGGGTTTTGGGTGGGTTTAGGATTTTAAAAGATCAAACCTTTGTTCGGTTGAATTACATGGTTTAGGATTTAGGTATTTAGGCTTTAGGGCATGCTTGGTAGGGGATTATAGAGGTGAGGAATGATATAGATAATGAAAAAATATGCTTGGTAGAGGATAATACAATGACCCATTACCCAATAGTGGGTAATGGACCATTGCTCAATAAATTGGGGGATTGATTTTCTTTATCTTTCTCTTTCCCCACCATCATCTTACCATTTCCCTTTCTCGAGTTTGAACCAAGCGCACCCTTAATACTAAATGTGAGGGTTTTATAAAAGTACAGGAAAGGGGTAGGTTTTGTGAAAAGTAATGGAACCCACTGTCATTACTCTCTTTCTCTCTTCTATTTATATTTTAAAATAATACTTTTATTAATAATTTTACTATAAAGTTTATCAAAATAATTATTAATTTTCTTTCTCATCATTACATTTAAAACCTAATTTTCTCTATTCTCATTTAATTTAAAACCAAATCCAAATCTAACCTTAAACCCGTTTACAAACCAAATGAGCCTTAAGTGTAGTTTGTTTAACTTTAGGGGGCGTTTGGTTGGAACAATTTAGAATTTCAGAATTTTAAATTCTAAAAAATTTAAATATTTAAGAATTTAGAATTCCGGAATTTAAAATACCTTCGCATGTTTGGTTGATAAAAATTTTCTATTTAAAAGTTTATAAAAAAAATATAAAAAAAGTTTATATATATATATTTTTTTTTAAAAAAGTTTATAAAAAAAACTTTATAAAAAATTTATAAAAAAAGTTTATAAAAAATTTATAAAAAAAAGTTTATAAAAAAATAATAAAAAATTTATAAAAAAATTATAGAAAATTTATAAAAAAAGTTTATAATTTTTTTTTCATAAATATTCTATTTAAAAGTTTATAAAAAAACAATAAGAAAAAAAGTTTATTAAAAAAATTCCAAGTAAATTAAAATTCCTCACTTTTTGGCGACATTCTAATTTCCCTACTTTAAGGAATTTTAATTTGCTTTGCCATTTATATTTCCCCCTTTCTAAATAAACCAAACATGGTAATTGGAGGAATTTTAATTTCAAATTCTCTCAAATTCCATGAAATTGCTTCAACCAAACAGCCCCTTAGTTAATTAACATAAGCTAGCGCGAGCTACATCGTTGGATGTTCAAATTTCTCAAGATGGACACTTTACAATAATTAAAGTCGAAACCGACTTCTCGATTTTGGATTGATCGCTGTATACAAAGAGACCTCTCATTCAAAATGCTAATTTGTGGCATGAAATTGTTGATTTCATTCTTTACTTCGTCCTAAGTGGAATTTTGTTAAGAAATGAAAATATGTTATGCATACACTATAAACAATTGGGCATCAACTACGTTATGCACCTTGTATTGTGGATGAACTTATTTATTATCGAGGGGACTCAGAAATTTGAGTCATCAGATGCACAATTAAAATGTAAAAGAAATAGAAATGAATTAAAAATGATTTCACTAAAGTTAGTAAATAAAATAAAAAGAGATGTATATATTTTGATATATTAGTATATTAACTAAACAATACATGTATTTATGTGCCCAAAATTTTAAGACAAAGTTTATTTCAAAGTAATCAAGATTTTTAACCAAAAATTACACTAAACGACAAACAACCATCGGGTTCTGATACACCCCGAAAAGCCCAAGGTCCGCCCTGCTTATGATGAGTCAGGAATTTGAGTCATCAGATGCAAAATTAAAGTGTAAAAGAAATATAAATGAATTAAAAGATATGATTTCATTAAAGTTAGTAAATAAATTAAAAAGAGATGTATTTATTTTGACATATTAGTATACAAACTAAACAAGATATGTATTTATGTGACACAAAATTTTGGGACAAAGTTTATATCGGAGAAATCAAGAATTTTAACGAAAATTTACACTAAACGGCAAACATCCATCGGGTTCCGGTACACCCCGAAAACCCCTTAGGCCCACCTCTGTTTATGATGCAACAAGTGATTGAATGATTGGGGATATTCATGTAAACTAATGATAAGTCAAATGTTCCAACTAAAAGAAATAAACAAAACGTAAACACTTTAGTTGGGTATCGGCTTAAGTAGCCAAAAATATCCAAGAGTGTCAAGTTTTAAAATAGATAATTAGATAATGCTATAAATAGTGAAATAATTTATTAATGATAAAAATCGTAACCGAAAATTTTGCATGCACATTTGCAAAAAAACAAAACAAACATGGCTGAGAACCACCACATATGATTGTGGCCAGACACGATAGCCACCATCCGTGGTAAACTGGCTAAAAATGTACGATCTCTCTATACTTACAATTTGCCCCCCTCCACTTTCTTGATTTACATTTTGTCCCCAAGTCAAAATTCATTAGTTACTCAAACTTTAATAGTAAATAACTAAATACATTTAACAAAACTACTTTTAATCTATTGGTAAAAACTAAAAAGAATATAAGAGCTTTAAGGAGCTTTTAACTGTTAGCGTTTTGAATTAAAATCTCGTTTATTTTTTTCTGAATGTTACTTCTTAAAAGCTACTTGAAGTTGTTTACATTTTTCGCCATTTGTAGTTGCATATTATAATTACACATACAGTTATGTTAACAAACATTTTTATAAAACAACAACAACATACCCAATCCTGCAAAAGTGAGATTTAATAAAGGTAGAAATGTAGACAGATCATAACCTTACAAAAAAAATAAAAAAAATAAAGAGACTGCTTACAGAAAAACCTCCGGCAAAAACATTTTTATAAAACAAACTACTATTATTAACTGATAGTTACTATTATTAGCGAATATAAAGAGAAATCAAATGGTCAAGAAGTGACATCTGTAATGAAGTATTTTATAAAGAGACCAAACACACATTTTTAATTTTTTAATACTTGTGACTCACACAAAATGCACCCATAAATGATACTGTAAAAGCCAAATAAAATCCCTTTATTAGTCATCTTTTTCTTTTATTTTCTTTTATTATATATAGCAAAAAACACAAACAGAACATAACACAACACAACACAGTTTCTTGCTTTTGTTTTCTTGAGTTCTCTTTATTTTTCACATCTTTGTCATCTTCACTACCAAAATTCCAAAGGTTTATTCTTGTTTCTTTCCATCATTTTACTTTTTTATATATATTTATTTGTTTGTTTCTTGCATTTTTGGTATATTCATAACCCATGTGTACTTTTTTTAGCATATGAATCTTGAAACATGTTTGTGTTTTCACGTGGGGTTTGTTGCTGTTAACTTTCTATGCAGTTGTAACAAGATTTCTGGATGTTTTGCTTAGTTTTTGTAGTTATTAAGTTATGGGTTGTTTTATGAAAATAGTATATAAGATATATGTTTAATGGGTTGTCTAATGTGTAAGATATATATTTAATGTAATGTGTATATGGTTTAAACGGGTAAACTGTAAACAGATGAGGTTCTTTCATGTTGAGGTTAGACATGGAGGGCGAGTCTAAACAGTTTTACCTTTTTAGTATGATTTTTGACCATTGCGGCCCGTTTTGTCTGCAAGTTTTACATTTTAGTATGTTTTTTGGCTCAAGAATGGATCTGAGTATGGTTTGTTGTAGGTGTGTTTGGAATTGTGAGTTTGAACCCTTAGGCGCATTAGTTTTGGGGAAAATTTGGTGAAATAGTTGATTTTTTTGAGAAATTTTGCTAATAGCTAGTTTTTTTTATTCTTGTTTGATGAGAGTCGAGTATTAGCATTGGTTTATTTTATTTTGTTTCGTTGAATCGGTCTATTTTATAGATAATGTTTAAGTTCAACCATAATTAATGTCAAAGGATAAAGAAAACCCATAATTAGTCAACCTATTTGAATCTTTTGATGATATTCCAATACTAAGAAAGACGCGTTTTAGAGGATTACATGAACTGCCTAATAATGGAATTGTTAAAATTAAGATTTTTGAGCTTTAGGGTTAAAATGTGAAGCTGACAAGATCATTTCATTTTTCGTTTGGTTGTTGATAGATGATGGATGAAAATGTGGAAGATTTTGATAAACGTGTCAAGTGGTTACATACGGAACAGTATTGTGATGCTTATGACATCTTTGGAGAGCCACAAAAGACTGTTCGAATTGGAGATGCATACCAGGCACAAATCCCTTCTTTGATGACCAAAAACGAGAGATTACAGCTCGTAGAGACTGATGTTCCAAACCATTTTGAGTGTGGCCTGTCAATTCCTGTCACATGGGTTCACAACTACCATAAAAACAAACAAAAAAAGATGAAAAAGCAAGAAAAGGGTAAATCTGGTATTTTAGGTTCAGGACCAGATAATGGTTTGTTTCCGGTTCCTTGTTCATCGGTTGAAGAATCTTGGAGCGTAATTGAGCAGGATAGTTTTATTCTTGGTTTATACATATTTGGCAAGAATATTCGTGTTGTGAACAAATTTATGGGAAATAAAGGAATGGCAAATGTATTATCTTACTACTATGGGAAGTTCTATAGAAGCAGTCAACACAAAAAATGGTCAATGTATCGGAAGAAAAAAGTCAGAAACATTTCAGTACCTGGAAAAAAGTTTCTTAGAGGTTGGAGGCGACAAGAGATTCTGTCTCGCTTATTTCCTCATGTCACAGATGAATGCAAAACTCGCTTGACTCAGGTATCTATCCTACAGTCTCTACATAACTGCAAAAATTATAACTTCAATAAAGATCGATTTTCTTATTAGAAACATATGGTATTTTTCAGGTCATTCGTACATTCGAGGAGGGAAAATTATCGTTTGAGAAATATGTATTGGCTTTGAGGGATACAGTGGGTATGAAGCTTCTTGTAGATGCCATAGGCATTGGTAAAGAAAATCGGGACCTTACTGCAAAGGACAAAAAACAGTATAAATATACAAAAATTGGTAAGGTTGACTCGCTTAAGACAGAAGAAATCGTGAATATTTTAAACGATCGAACAGGATTAACCAAAGCGAAGTTAAGTGAGGTCTTCTGGGATGGTGTGTGGCCTCGTCTTAAGGCTAAAGGATGGCACTATGAGCAGCCCACAAACTATACCTCGAAAAAGTCAAAGAATTCTTTGGTGTTTCTTCCACCTGGTGTAGCTAAGTTTTCAAGAAGGGGCTTAGAGAAAGGAAGTCAATATTTTGGCTCGTTGACAGAAGTCCTGAACAAAGTTGCATCAGAACCACACCTTCTAGAAAACGAGGTTGTGCCAAAAATAAAACAAAGTTTGAAAGATGGACAAGATCTGGTGAAATATACAATTGTGGAGGAAACTGATATGCCTGGGCTTGTTAAAGTGAAAAAGTTGGCATGTTTGCCTGATTCTGATTCTGAACTTGCTGATGTCCAAGGAACGTCTAGTGTTTCTGGAGATTCCAAACAAGACACGACTGAAAAATCACAAAATGAAGATACGAGTCATAAAACTGTGGAAATCCATGGTGTTGCTGATTCACCTGATTGTGAAACAAGTGACGTGATCAACGGACAGCCAGTAAGAGATCTGAAGTTGGTTCTCAAACAAAAACGGCACAATGTTAGTAATACTAGTAATGACAAAGCTAGTTGTGAAGATAAAGCTACGGAAGGTGCACGCCCTAAGAAGAAGTGTTGTGGTTACTTAATAGACTTGAACTTCCCTCCAGTTGGTCCAGTTTCGGATATTGATAGTTCATCATGTGCTACTAAACCACCGATTTCCCTTGAAACAAACACAAGCCAACCTGAGATGTCGAATGCTAGTGCTAATGGTCAAAGGCAGAGTACAAGAAACCGTCCATTGTCCATAAAAGCATTGGAAGCTCTTGCATATGGATTACTGGAACCGGAAAAGAAGAGAAAAGGGTCGGAGGGCACAATGCGCAGAAGTGTTCGTGCTAAAACTGCTCTTGTCTCGAGTTGTGGTGCACCTACATTGAAAACATGGAGTTGACTTGAAGCTTAAAACAGTTTTTCTTTCAAAGTTTTAGTTATATAGTAGCGGGTCACTATATCAGCGCCAATGTGAACTTGTTACATTGTGATTGAGTTTTACAGGAACCAAATATGATTTTCGAACCATTTTTCTTAGCTTAATCATATTACATCACCACATTTGCATTGACCAGACTTTATCGTCATGTCCAACTGGATGTCGAGTAGCCTTTTCTCTAACAAACAGTTGTTGACTATGGCCACTCTCATTGCATTGGATGTATGTTCATTTGAGGCTCTTTTAATCTTGACTACATTTCTCTTGTAATAGTTTATCATTAAAATCACATTTTGCCAAAAGGTCAAAAGTAACACCAAATGTAGATATGCAGATTGATTTGGTTCAGTTAAAAAATTAATGAGTTAATGGGTTTGGTTTTAATAGACTTTTACCTATGTATATTGTATAAAATGGTGGGCCAAATTGATGATATGTGTAGTTTTAACTTTTAGGCCTTTAGTTGCTTATAAACAGATGGGCCTTATAAATAAATAATATGGACCAAGATAATGGGATTTAGTCCAAAAGAGTTATGGGCATAAGAGAAGTGACAATATCTCTTAAACAAATGTGTAAAAGAAACTAAGAACTATAAGTGATAAAATAAATAGTTTAATTGTCCACATCATATTATCATATCTTCCCATTGCATAATTGACTGTTGTTGTACAATTAAACTTTAGCTCATTGACATAATATATATTTTTAGACATAAAAAAGTTCAAAATCAACAGGAAAGCTATATTGCACTATGAGGTGGTTGGTTATAAAAACATTTTTCATCCAGTAGCCAAGATTAACTTGCATTTTAATGGTTACAATTCAATTATAATAACATAAGGTGGGTGTAAAAGATTTATTATAAACCATAACCCCTCTAAACAAGTATAGATATAGATATGACAACTTTTTGAAATGTTTTAATATGATCCTATGGATGGATTCTATACTCTCACTACCGATTTGTCGAGTATCTTGTATTGAATCCAATTACTATTGGTTGAGGTGGTCTTGACGGGTCTCATGATGCCGCTCGTTGTGATCCTCAAGCTAACATCATGTTACAAAAAATAGAGAGAACCGACATAAGGGTTCTTAGGCCAAATCCCCGAGGACCACTCTATACAGAAGATATACGTGCTAAGTATCATATGTGTCTTATGACACGTCCTTCTAAGGACGCCTCCAAGTGATGCCACGCCCTTCGAAGGACGCCTCCAAAGCTCATCCAATACTAAGGTTCGATTCAAAAGACTAGATACGTCATGAATTTTGTACGATCCTATAAACAAGATGTCAATGTCTATAACATTGATAACTATTATGTGCATCTAAAGTATTCTAAAACAAATAATGGTCAACAAACACCATCTTAATCCAATCTTAAAAAAGACCCCATACATTTATTTTTTTATTTTTTTATTTAAAAAATAGAGTATATGTCAATGTGACTCACACAAAATACACCAAGTCGTAAAATTATACCTTAATGAAGTCCTTTTATTAGTCATCACTTTTTAGCTTTGTTCATATAACACATCATCACTTTGCTTTTGTTTTGGGTTCTCTCTATATATTTTCGTTCCTGTCTAAGTCAAGTCTTCAAACAAAGCTTTCACGCTGCCATAGCAACTTCTCTTCTAATTTCCAAAGGTTATATTATTTCCTAATCATTTATCTATATTTTCATCATCAACCATAGTTTATATAATTATTTTATGTGCTTGTTTCTTGCATTTTTAGTTTAGTGGTGTTGTATATATTTAGCAAATGTATCTTGAAACATATATAATAGCCATTTGTTTATGCTTGTGTTTTCACGTGGGATTTCATCATGTTTAACTGCCTATATATGCAGCCTTTTTCAATATTTTGCATAGCTTTTATAGTAAGTAAATAACTTATGGGTTAATTTTCAAATATGATCTTGATTAGTGGGATATGTAAATAATCTGGAAAATTAATTGTCAGCAAGATATATAATTATATATATTATATAGTCGAACGTCTGTTTATGTTCAATGTGTTTATACTATGTAAGAGTTACATTCTTTTTTGGGGTTAAAGAATGGATCTGAAGCATGGTTTGTTGTTGATGTTAATCATATAATTTCCTTGCGTTTGGGCGTGTTCTTAGGATTGCGAATTTGCGATAATCTATTTTGAGTGTATAGATGAATGCCAGTAGATTTTGAATCTCTGAATATTATTTTTGAATAAACATTTTGATGGTAGCTTACAAACATGGATATATTGTTGAATTTAGAGAAATTGGTTTCCCAACAGAAACTTGACAAAGCTGCTATTTTTGGGGATAAACTGATAGAATAGTCGCTTATTAGAGTAACTTGTTTGATGAGTATATAGACTAGTCAATGTATTATGTTTAATGATATCCATCAATTTCTATTGGGCTTCAAAAAGATATCAGGTCAAAGATGTATAAAAATATGGAAGATGTTGATAAGCGTATCGAGTGGCTACATTCCGAACGGTATGCTATTACTGGTGACATCTTTGGGGAGCCACAAAAGACTACTCGAGTTGGATGTGAGTATCAGGCACAAATCCCATCTTTGATAACCAAACACGAGCGTTTGCAACTCATTAAGTCACTCCTTTGTCACGATGCAAAGACTGATGATCAGAACCACTTTGAGTTTGGTCGGTCAATTCCGGTCACATGGGTTCACAGTCAACATATGAACAAAGAAGAAACATTAATGGAAATTAAAGCAAAGGGTAAATCTGGTATATCAGGTTCAAAAATAGACCATAATTTGATTCCGGTTCCTTCCTCATCAAATGAAGAATCTTGGAGTGAACTTGAGCATGATAGTTTTGTTCTTGGTTTATACATATTTGGTAAGAATTTTCATGTTGTGGATAGTTTTATGGGAAATAAAGGAATGCAGAATGTAATATCTTACTACTATGGGAAGTTCTATAGAAGCGAACAACACCAAAAATGGTCAATATATGTTAAGAAAAGAAGAACAAAGTCTTCACCTGGTAGAAAGACTCTTAGAGGGTGGAGGCGACAAGAGCTTTTGTCTCGTTTACTTCCTAATGTCACAGATGAATGCAAAACTCGTTTGACACAGGTATTTGTAATATCTCTCTTTGATGTGTACAATACTTGCTAGAATAAAATATCGATTCTATATGGTCTCTTTCAGGTCATTAATACATTTGACGAAGGAAAACTATCATTTGAGGAATATGTATTCAGTCTGAGGGATACCGTAGGAATCAAACTTCTAGTCGAAGCCGTAGCTGTTGGGAAAGAAAAGCAAGACCTTACTGCAAAGGACAAGAGGCGGTCAAGAAAAAAGGTAAGAAGTCACTCTCTTAAAACAGAAGAAATCATCAATATTTTGAAGGACCGAATGAGTTTAAGCAAAGCGAGGCTAAATGAGGTCTTCTGGGAAGGTGTGTGGCATCGTCTTCTGGCAAAAGGATGGCACTCTGAGCAGCCTACAAACTATGCCTCGAAGCATTCTTTGGTGTTTCTTCCGCCTGATGTAGCAAAGTTTTCGAGAAGGGGCTTAGTGAAAGGTAGTCAGTATTTTGACTCATTGACTGGAGTCTTAAATAAAGTTGCGTCAGAACCCCAGCTTCTAGAAAACAAAGTCGATCCCCTTACCAAAAGAGGCTCAGAAGATGAACAAGATTTGGTGAAATACACAGTTGTGGATACGAGTTTGATTGGGCTTGTTAAAGTTAAAGAGTTGACAAGTTTGTCTGATTTTGAACCTACTGATATGCAAGCGTCATCTAGTATGTCTGGAGAAACCAAACAGGACATGCCAGTAGAATCTCAAAAGGAAGACGTGATCCGAAGTGCTGTTGAGTCACCTGATTGTGAAACGAGTGATATAACTAGAGACATGGCTAACCATCTTGATCCAATGGTTGCAGCAATGGGGGACACGAAGACGGGTGTCTCTAACAATGTACAGCCAGTAAGAAAACTGAAGTTGGTTATCAAACAAAGACCAAAACAACACCATGTTAGTAATACTTGTAATGAGAACTCGTGTGATGAAGATCCACGTCCGGAGAAGAAGCAGAAAACCATAGTGATAGATTTGAACAACCCCCAAGTGAGTCCACTTACAGATGGCAATAACTCATTGGCTTCTACTATACCATTGGTTTCCCCTATAACAAACACAAACCATTGTGAGTTGTCGTGTCTTGGAGCTAGTAATGGTCAAAGGCAGAGTACAAGAAACCGGCCATTAACCAAAAAAGCATTGGAAGCTCTTGCTAATGGATTCTTGGACCCAAAAAAGAAGAGAAAAGGGTTAGAGGACACGACTAATCGGCGTGTTCGTGCTAAAACTGCTCTTGTCTCAAGTTGTGGTGCACCTACATTGAGAATTACATGAGATTGACTTAAAAGCTTTAAACAGCTTGCTGTCAAATGTTTTCATTTATAGTTGTAGATGTTGCAGTTAGAACTTGGTGATATTCTGAGAATTTTATAGGAAACAAATGAGTTTTTTTCATAGTACTCGATAATAATCTGTAAACCATGTTTTTATAGTAGTTGCTATATCTGGTTTGTATTTTGACTGTTAAAACATTTGACAGGTTTCATTTCTAAAGAAGCCATAAATTATATGAAAATTATTGAATACATATGAAATGCAATCCACATCAAGTAATTTAACAACTAGAAACTGGGTCAATGTATAAAGTCATGGGCTAAGCAAAAGTTCTTAAACCTCATAATCGAAAAGGTGACCGATAATGCAACTGAAATTATTGATTTGCAAAACACCAAACATTCGATTATCATATTTGATGATCCATGAAAGATGGGGCTACCTCTCTAATATAGACTGTTTTGATCTATACTAGCTGCATGGTTTAGAAGTATATGTTTTGAAAAGGACAGTGAGTTAGAGTATAGAATGGAAGATTGCTTTTGACATACAAGTTGCTAGGAATAGAGAGTCATGAAAGATGGGACTTCTTGGTCCTAGCATTGTATGCTGTTATGGAGGTTTTAAGGATGGATCCCAATGGAGATGTCTTGATTGATTTATAATGCCATCTTGTTTGCCTATTCTTGACATTATACTTGTGAGGTAGAGCTACAAGTCTGGTGCTTGCGATAGGTAATAATATGGAAATGTAGTCAGTCAATTTAAGCTCTTCTTTGGTGTGTCTGGAGAGCTGATACATTCTGATGATTTATGGTACTTCCTCTGATCCTGTAAAGTGAGATCTGATGCAAGAAATGTAGCCAGATATCTATCTTATGGTGAATATATAGGTGACTATAGATTTACTACTGCAAATGGAGTAGTTCTTCTTGTATTGAAGTGTTTAGTATGTCTTTTGTAGGTTTTTGGGCATGTCCAAAATCATCTTCACATATTGGTTGTAAAGTGTTCTAGTGAAAAAAGGTCACCAAACATGCTGTTTTGTTCAATAGCCAAATCGTGCTTATCCATATAATACCCCATTCAGAACGAATGAGTGACCAAAAAAATCTCACTTTTTGTGGACAACAAGAATGATTAGACCGCACTTCGTTGCAGTTAAACATGCATTATTAATTCGACTATCTTGTTATAGAAGATAGAAAACAAAAACACAGCAAAAATTAATTTGCTAATCAATTGGTTCATGTAAGGTCTAGGCTAAAAGGACAAGACACCCAAGCGTTTTTATGTTATTACTTCTATTTGTCACGAGTTGCGGTGCACCTACAGACCTACAAAGACAGTGACACGAAGTTTACTAGAAACTTAAACAGCTTGTTATCAAATGTTTCATTTATCGTCTTGGAAATCAGTGTTATTACGAACTGTTACATTGTGATCCACTTGATCTTATAGGAAACAATGAATTTTCATAGTAAACTAGTACTTTTCAAACCATGTTTCTTTTCTATGAATTATATTACCTAAATATATGATCAAACCTTCAAACCAGCATTACCAAATTTGCATCAACTATGAACCTCATTTTCACTTCTATTCTATATGGTAGTCGAGTAGCAATGTATGTGAACCGAATAATCTTATTCATTGCTTCATTTGTAATATTGTAAACATGAAGGACCAAACATGTTAGTTAGAAACTTTATAACCGAAAGTTAGTTATAACTAGTTAGTTATTTCGGTTAGGAAAAGGTGAAGGGTTGCAATGGTTCATTGGCACCGATTCAAACCATATATATATGTAAACATACACACGATTTTAATGTTAGACAATTAGATAAACTTTTACTTATTCATTATCACTTTGCAACTTATATTATCAATCTAGTTTGGGACAACATTTGGCATCAAGAGCAAGGATTATTACACGAAACAATTTCTGTTTCTACATAATGAAAACATTAGCGAGAAGCCATAGAGAACACGCTGAAAAAGAGAAGAAACTTGTTTTTTCAGTGGTATACGGTTTGATTTCTTTTCTTCCGAAGAAACAAACAACTTGAATAAGGAGAGACGTAAAGGAGATAGTGCACGATCTGTTTTGCGTAGAAGTTGCAAGCGTTCACATCAAACGATATTGGTGGGATAAAACTTTGTTGGCAACAACGAAGGGAAGGAAGAGACTCTTGGCGTATACAAGGAGACGTGGAGAACAAGAGTAGGACTTTCTTGTGTGTTTGCTATTAACGCGACGCTGGAACAAGAAATAGGAGACACATCGTTTTGGATAGAGAACGAGTGGAAGGCTTTGTGAAAACCGGTTTGAAAAAGGATACAAAGCAATATAAGACGCGGGACTAGTGCGCAAGGAACGTTATTGTGGAGAAAAAAAAATGTATACGTGGAACAAAGGAAGAAGTACTCAAGGAAATAGTGTGGAGAAAGAGTTAGTACGACACAAGAACAACAACAACGAGAGCAGAAACAAAAGGCTTATTTGTTTCGGGAATCACAAACGTAGGAATTTTGGTTCGATGTGGTTACCAAGGCGTGGTAACAAGGTTGTGTGTAGGAAGGTTTGTGATTTCGAGATAAGAAATCAAAACAACACACAAAGTTTGTGTGTAGGAAGATTCTTAGATTTCAAAGGAACCGAGATCAAGAGTAACACACAAGGAGAAAAAAACGTGTAAGTGTGGTATAGAGAAGAAGCAAGTTTTGTGTTTTGAATACAATAAAATTCGACAATACAACAACAACAAAGTAATGAGGCCGAGACCTTGGTTGTGATTCAAGGAAGAATCCGAAAAGAAAAGCAAGGAGGCCGTGGCAGTTTTTTTTTTGTTTGGACTCGTTGGGTACAAAAGCAACAACAACAATTCGACAAGAAGAAAGAAAAGAGAACCGTGGTGTTTTATTTTGATCCGAATCAAAACAGCAACAAGGCAACAAATCCGAAAGTTTTTTGTTGAAGGTTGAAGTCGAATAGAACTTAAAGAAAAGGCAACGAGACGGGAAGAAACAAAAAGGAACCAAGTGGGAATAACTTCAAACGTTGGTGAACGATTTTGCTAACGAGGCAAGGGAATACAACTTGTATTCATAACAATATCGAGGTCACAAGTTACAAATTTTCTGGATTTCAATTATATTAGAATAATATAGATTTATTAGTTTGTACTATTAGGAAATCCCGTAAACTATTATTGATCCCGTATTACTAGGATTCCCGGAAACTATATATATATATTCCCATAGTAGAAAGAGATACCATACTAGGAAGAATAATTCCCATACGCACTAGAAGGTGAAGATAATAAATACCTTTAAGATGGCTGGCGAGGATACAACAAACAACAACAACACATTAAACACTGTTAAACCCATAACACCTATTGTACAATACCAATGCCCTAAGTTGAAAAACACAAATTACACAGTTTGGGCTATACAAATTAGCACATGGTTTGTGGGAAATGATAGAACCTAAGGAAAACACGGGAGTAGATGATAAGAAGGACAAGGCAACGACGGCTTTGTTATATAAAGCGTTGACTGAAGATGTGATTTTACAAGTAGCGGGTTGTAAAACGGCTAAGGAATTATGGGAATCATTAAGGAAAAGATACGTTGGAGAAGAAAGGGTGCAGCAAGCTCGGTTACAATCATTGATGATTGGGTTTAACTCACTTCAGATGAAGGAAGATGAGACGGTGGATGTATTTACAGATAAGTTAAATGGATACGCCACGAAGGCAAAGGAACTAGGGAAAACATTGGATGAATCACTTTTAGTTAGAAAACTATTAGACTCCACACCCGATAGATTCATTCAGATAGTAGCATCCATAGAACAAACAAGTGATCTAGACGACATAACCCTAGATGAGATCACTGGAAAACTCAAGGCGTTTGAGGAAAGAATAAAACTCCAGAAGGGAGGTCAAGTTGAAAGCCAGGAGAACTTACTATTCGCACCCGGCGAACACTCGGGAAAAGGAAAGCGATTTAATAAACGCGGAGGTAAATCAAATTATTCACGAGGAAACTGGCGGAATAATAAAAACAGAAATAACTCACAAGAAGGGAACTCAAATCATAAGGGAAACTTAAATAGGAATACAAGTAAGAGGGATTTGAGTAACATAAGATGTTTCAAGTGTAACAAACTTGGACATTTAGGAGTAATTGTAGAGTAACATCAACAGCTCAGGAACAATCAAACCTTATCTTAGAAGACGATGAACCATCATTATTAATGACTATGCACGAAACCGAACACGAGGAAGTGTTGTTGAATGAAGGCCAAATTCAACCAGGGAAATATGCTTCAAAGGATGTAAGCATATGGTATTTAGATAACGGTGCAAGTAACCATATGACGGGAACTAAGAGTCATTTTAAGGATATTAATGAAAGCGTAACAGGACGAGTACGTTTTGGAGATGGATCGTATGTACAGATAAAGGGAAAAGGCTCTATATTGTTAGGTTGTAGAAACCAAGAACAGAAGGTAGTATCGGATGTATACTATATACCAAACCTTAAGAGCAACATACTAAGTCTAGGACAACTTACGGAGATAGGTTGTAAGGTCATAATGGACGGAGATAAATTGACTTTGTATGATAAGAGCAGGAAATTGTTGATGAAGCTAGAAAGATCTAAGAATAGACTTTACAATATTAGACTACAAATAGACACACCTATATGTCTCTTAGCAAATGTAGATAACCAAGCATGGTTATGGCATGCTAGATTAGGTCATCTGAACTTTGATGATATCAACAAGATGACTAGGAAGGGTCTAGTGAATGGAATACCAAGAATAAATCATGCCGGACAGATTTGTGATGCATGTTTATTAGGAAAGCACAGTAGAACACCATTTCCAAACCAAGGTAAATTCAGATCAAAGAACCCGTTGGACATAGTATACAGAGACCTCTGTGGTCCTATAAGTCCAGCAACACACTCAGGCAAGAAACTCATATTCTTGTTAGTAGACGATTGTACACGTTTTATGTGGGCTTACTTTCTGACATCGAAAGATCAAGCACTTAGTACTTTTAAGGAATTTAGGCAGAAGATAGAAATGCAAATGAGAATGAAAATGAGGATGCTAAGAACAGATAGAGGGGGTGAATTTACATCTAATGAATTCACTAAGTACCGTAAAGATAATGGAATAGCACGACAGTTGACAACACCTTACTCACCAAAGTAGAATGGAGCAGTGGAGAGGAGAAATAGGACAGTGTTATCAACTACGAGGAGTATGATGAAAGCCATGAAGTTACCCTTAACTTTTTGGGCGGAAGCAGTGAAACATGCCATTTACATACTCAATAGGGTACCTACAAGAGCCCTGATACATAAAACTCCATATGCGGCACTCTACAATAGAAAACCGAACTTGGAAAACCTAAGAATATTCGGATGCACAGCTTATGCAAAGATAACGATACCTCACTTACAGAAGCTGGATGACAGAAGCATACCAATGATTTACTTAGGAGTAGAGGAAGGATCAAAAGCATGTAGGTTATATGATCCAATAGCAAAGAAGAAACACGTAGTAGGGATGTTAAGTTTATGGAAACGAAACCGTGGGATTGGAATAATGATGGAGAAGATACGAGTACACAAGACACATTTTGGGCTAGTTTTGTGGTAGAAGGAGTTGACAATGAGAATGCTACACCAGTCAACACAGATATCAATGGTAATGTTGATAATACGTATCTGGAACCGGATGCAATACCAGATCCGAATTCACCAATAACACCACCAACATACACCTACGAACCTAACTCAGAAGAGGATGAAGAGGCTAATTTTAGCTCATTAGGAAGCTCAGATCAAAGATTTGATGATACACCGGTACGAGGCTTAAAGGATTTAGCAGACATCTATAAGGATGCATGTATAGTGGAAACACCAAGCTTATTTTTCACAGAAGAAGAACCTCGTAATTATAAGGAAGCATCAACAGACAAGAAATGGATTGAGGCCATGGAGATTGAATTAGATTCAATCAATAAGAATAACACATGGATTCTTACTACATTGCCAGAAAATCAAAAGGCAATTGGACTTAAATGCGTTTTCAAAACCAAGAGGGATGCACAAGGAAAGATCATCAGATATAAGGCACGATTAGTAGCAAAAGGATATGTACAAGAACAAGGAATATACTTCGATGAAGTATTTGCACCAATTACTAGGATAGAAACAGTATGGTTAATATTAGCATTAGCAGCATATCATGGTTGGCAAGTTCATCAGTTGGATATAAAATCAGCATTTTTACATGGAGATTTAAAGGAAGAAGTCTACGTTACACAACCTGAAGGGTTTGTACAGCTAGGAAATTCAGGAAAAGTATATAAGCTTATTAAAGCTTTATATGGCTTAAGACAAGCACATAGAGCTTGGAATGTGAAGCTTGATCAAAATTTAGAGTCACTAGATTTTAAGAAGTGTAATCTCGAACAAGCAGTTTATACGAAGAGAAACAAGACTTCTACGATTATAGTTGGAGTTTATGTAGATGATTTGATAATCACGGGCACTCCAAGGAAGGAATTAGAAGTATTTAAATCCCAGATGGAAGAAAAGTTTGAAATGAGCGACTTAGGATTGTTAGCTTATTACCTTGGGATAGAAGTTACAAAAACAGGAGGAGAGATTACAATCAAGCAAACATGTTATATTAACAAGATCTTGATGTAACAAGTATGACGGATAGTAATGATACAAAGATACGAATGGGTCCCGGTACTAAGTTGGTCAAGGTGGAAGATGGTAACTCAGTTGACGCAACTTACTACAGAAGCTTAATTGGAAGTCTTAGGTACTTACTGCATACAAGACCAGATCTTAGTTATTCAGTTGGACTACTCAGCAGATTCATGCAAGACCCGAAGGAACATCACCTGAAGGCGGTAAAGCAAGTGTGGAAAACTAGAAGGGGGGTTGAATAGTTTACCGCTTTTAAAATCTTTTTAACTTGATTATCCTTTAAAACTTTACGTTTGTTTGAAGATATAAACACAACATTATATGTTCAATTTCTTGAAAAGCTTTATGTGTAAAAAACAATCCTAACTTTACTTGTTTTAGTTCTTTGAAAAGCTTTATGTTTGTTTAGAGATATAAACATAACTTTACTTGTTTACTTCTTTGAAAAGCTTTACATGTAATTAGCAATTCTAACTAAAGACAATATGTAATACGCAAAGATAAAGAGAGAAACGATCAAACCACAACACGATTGTTTATCGTGGTTCGGCTACAAGGACTCTTTTTCCTTGCCCTACATCCACGCCCCGAGTTTCCAACTCGAGAGTTATAAGCACTAATCAACAAGCTCCTTTCCCGGTGGAGAAACCTTTACAACGTCGCTTACACTTTTACCGACACTAAGCTAGATGTCGAGTTCTTTTACACGGGTACAACCACTCCCATCGTCGCTTACACTTTTACCGACACTAAGCTAGATGTCGAGTTCTTTACCAAGGGTACAACCACTCCCGTTAGTTCTTTTACAAGGGTACAACAACTCCCGACACACTACGTATTTTGAGGCCTAAAATACTAACCGATCACTTATATACAAGATACACATGAAGTATAAACTACCAAAGTCTATACACAACAAAGCTAACAAGTCTTGCAACTTAGAGTTGAAACTTGTAACTTCTTAGATGAATATGTGAACTCCTTTGCTACATAAGAGAATCACACAAGTTAGTAGCTACTAAGTATAATGAGAGAATATGTGTAAAATATGACTCTAAGTGATGAGGGATTTCTTGCAAGTGCTTTGGTATTTATACCAAAGGAAGTCAGCAGTCTGGCGGACATGGCGGCACCCTCAGAAGGGTTTCGCCCGTGTTCCTCCAGGGGTCCGCCAGAACTGTTCAACCTAACTTACAATAAATCACTCCAAAACAAATAATGTCACATCTACTAAATACTAGTCAACATGCATTGCACCAAACATGGAATACTTCCAAAGTGTGTAAGAACTTCATGGATAGTCAAACACATAAACAAGCAATGTCACATCTACTAAATACTAGTCAACATGCATTGTACCAAACATGGAATACTTCCAAAGTTTGTAAGAACTTCGTGGATAGTCAAACATATAAACTTACCATAAATGCACATTGATGAGATGTGACACTTTCTTATTAAAGAAATACTTTCTTATTAAGGAAATAAAAACAATGTTAAGTTTAAAAAAGAAATGTAAAGACTAGTTATACAAGACTTAAAACTAAAATGATGTTTTACTACAATCTAAAGTTTGTACTTTGTCATTAACAAAACTTAGCAAAGATCGTTAAAATATAAATAACATTTTTAGGCGATATTTGTATTAACAATCTCCCCCTTTTTGTTGATGACAAAACATAAACTTTATTTATAAGTAAGTCACTAGTTTTAGTGTTAAGTCTTATAAAGTTAGTATAAAAACTTGTTTTTGCTAAGAATATGTGATATGCAAAAAAAAAAAAAAAAAAAAAAAAAAAAAAAAAAATTGAAACAAGTTTATATGTAAATTCTCCCCCTTTTTGTCGAAACAAAAAGAAGAGTAGCGAGGCGGAAGTATGCACTTGCTCCCCCTTGGACGATACTCCCCCTAAATGGAGTGCCAAGAGAGGAGACATGGATTTTGACCCTACAAAACAAAATGTTAGTTGCCACACAAGACAAGTCATGAAAGCATTTCATGTCTAGAACACAACTAAGAGTTGTGAAGTGGAATAATGCAATACTCATGCTCCGCCTTGAATATTACTCCCCCAAATGGAGTATCAAGGAAGGAAAACATGGATAATGATCCTACAAAAAAAAAGTTAGTTTCTAAAACACAAGATATATGTATGCTACCATAGCAAGGTGTTTCTAAAACACAAGATATATGTATACCTAAATGGTCAACAAACAATGCAAACCTTGTAGTAGAATGAAATTTATTTCATGTAAAATTTTGACTCTTAGAACGTCAATGACAAGTAATTAGGACGAAATCATCCTACTTCTTAAAAATAAAGAAAAACAAAAAATAGACTAAGAACATAAAATGCTACAAGGAAATCATCATTTTCCTTAATAAGAAACATTTTCCAAAAACAAGGCTAAGGTTCTTTAAGGATCAAAATGTGTGTTGGAGGGTGTAGCGGGTTTTGTTTTGAATGTTGTGGAGGTGACACGGTTTTGGTTTGTTGGTTTAAATGGTAAAGCATTTTCCAAAAGAAACGGTTTTGTTTCATTTTGGAGACTTTAAACATGAGGTGGTGTTGGTGCTTTAAACTTGGTTTGTTGGTTTTAATGAGAAACAATTTCCAAAAGAAACGATTTTGTTTCATTTTGGAGACTCTAAACTTGAGACTATCCAAAATGTGGTTTAGGATAAACCTCATTTTATTGGATAGGGTGAAACAACAATGGTTTTGGATGGTGATACTCTTGTTGTGGTGGTTGGTTGTGGTTGAAAGATTCATTTTGGTCAAGCAATGACCTTGGTTATTCATTTGTGAAAGGTGGTGGTTTTGTTGGTCTTGGTGGAAGATCATTGAGATGCTTTTATTTTCTTATACGAAGAAAATAGAGATTCAAAGTGTTGGGAAGGTTCTTGTGGTGGTGGTAGTTATTGTTGTTGTGGTGGTTGTTGTTTGAACAAAATGGTGTAAGCTTGGTTATTTGTAAATGGTTACCATGAAGGTTTTTGTGAATGAGGTGAAACACAAATGATTGTAGGTGTGTATGACCTTGATCATTTGGAAAAATTGAGGATTTAGCATAACGGTAGGCCAAACTCTTAACCAATGACGGTGGATGAGGTGCATCATCCAATGACTCGTTTGGTTGAAATATTGGTTGTTGATGGGTTTCCGTTTCGGCAATGGTTTCAAAGAGTGACAATGATGGAGGGCTTGATGGTTTAGGTGATAGGTTTTCAAAAGTTTCCAATAGTGGATGTGGTGATGTTGGTGGTGTATGGAAAAGTTCCATTGGTGTACGTTATGGTGATTGATGGTTGAAAAATGTATATGTTTGTATTGCCATGTTTGGGAGAGGATGTTGAAGTAGTAAGATTGAGGAAATATTGAATAGTGGTCATGTTGATGTTGCAAGGTATTGAATATGGTGTTGAGGCAGTAAGGTTAAGGAAGTCTTGGATAGGTGAAGAAATATCAAGTGATGAGCTTGATTTGATGGTTTTGTTGAAGCAACAAGGTTTAACACTAATCCCAGTGGTTTTAGCTTGATGATTCGGATGAGGTGTTTGATTTAGTTATCTCAAATCTTTGGTTTGCAAGAGTTTTGAGATTGAGAGAAGTAATGGTGTTGGTGTGAGTTTTGGGGTATTCTAAAGTGATCAAACTTAAAAAGAATTGTGGGAAGGAGTGTTTGGATTTGATGTGTTCCATACAAAGATTGAGGTTTCAAATGATTTGATGTCAATCCAATGGAATAGGGTGGAGTGAAAGACCAACATATGCACTCAATGCTTTGTGATCATGGGATGTAATTTGGTTGAAAATGTTCCAATGGGTTGAAGGATCCTTTAAAAGGGTTCCTTGGGTTAGTTATGTTTGAATTTGAATTTTTGGCGAGAAGTAACTTCCAAATTGTTTTAGTGAGTGAGAGTTGTCCTAATATGGTTATTGGAGTTAAGGGAAGATGTTTCTCACTAAAGATAATCGTTTGACACTTTACAAGTTTTGAACTTAAGAAAAATGACAACAATTTTCTGCAGGTGACTGGCGGAACCCTGAGACAACACAGGCGGAACCCTCCTGAGGGTTCCGGCTGGTCCGTTGGGCCATTTCTAGATTGCCCAGAAAATACACTGGCGGAACCCATTTTTGGGTGCCGCCAGATCCGCCAAACCTGAAAAACTTGGCAGTCCGCATTTTTGACTCGCGAGACGATTTTCAAATTTTTTGAAAACTTCTAAAAACAAAAATGTAATTCATATCTGGTAAGGAAATGCAAAAATTGGACTTGTAAAGACGCATACGATTGGACTTTGACAGGGGGCTAGCGAATTTCACTATACTTAGTGAAATTATCATAAACATGAAAATTTGACAACATGCCAAATGTTGTCTTTCTGCATCATTGTTAGTTCCTACAAGTTCCAAATAGTACCAAATATCTTACCAACACACAAATACATAACACGTAATGTTTAAACGACCAAATTGTTCAAATAGCACCTAGTGCCAAACACTCCTACACACCCGCTCTCATAGACGGTCAATCTTCTTCTTGAGCTTTCCAAGAAATCTCTCGATGTTTTTGAACATCCCCTTTGTTTGTTTGAACTCCGCCGACTCATTTGGAATATCCGAAAGTTGGGAAATGTATTCTTGAGGTGGGAGCCTAGAGTTGGGCAAAGCCTAAAGTTGGAAAATGTTTACCTTGGGCTTTGTAGATTCTCCTATCACTTAGTGGGACAAAAGCGTGTGGAATGAGAGAGTAGTCTAGGTGAAGACCTCTAGGATTTGATGGAATGGGAGAGATGAACCTAAAGAGACGGGTCAAGAGCATTCCATATGGCATAGACGTTGTGCCTTACACGGGAATGTCGGTCATTCTCTTGGTCATGTAGTAGGCAAATATTGATGTGATCCCGGTTTCCTATGGTGCTAATTACGTTGGCTCTAAGGAGTTCTTCCCATTTCTTGAATTGGGGCTTGAGTTCATTGAATTCCATTCCATATGGGTCCTTGATGACCACATTTCCGGTTCTAGTTCTCCTAGTGTTGGTGGTCCTAATGAAGAGGTGGTCACGAAGTTCATTTTTGGACACAAGAGGGGTATCATAGGGATAGATGCGGTCAAAGAGTGTGTCAAGATTTGAGAGGGAGTGCAAGTCAGAGTAGATGCAAGTACCATGGTTTGGGACACCTAGGATTTGAGCAAACTCCTCGAGAGTGAAGGAGTATTGATGACTACTAGCCCTAAAGTTAATAGACATGCGACCATACTCGTCCTTGGAGAGGGTGACGGATGCATAGAATTCTAAAATGAACCTAGAACAAATAGGTTCGTCGATTTCTAAGAGACACTCAAAGTTGATTGTGGCAAATTCTGTGTAGAGGTTTGTACCTTCTAAGAAGGATGGATCAATGGTTCTACCCTTATGGACATATCGTTTTTCTAAGGTCTTGAAGACAACGATTTGAGTTTGAGTAAGACCTTTGGTTTTGTGGTGTTTGGGTAGATACTTGATGGTGTCCTTGTGGTCGTAGTGAGTTAGAGGAGGCATGATGATTCCTAGAAAATCAAAATTTCACATTTTTGTCTAAGTAAACGACTATTGTAATGTGTATGTTCTAGTGTGTGCCTATATGAAAACAATGTGGAGGTGCGGTTAACTTAACTCATTTTGATGTTTAAAAACGTTTTATAATGCAAGTGATGTTTCAATGACGTTTTTTTATTTGTTTTAACAATGTGGTGAACGGTGGTAAAGTATGGTTGATGACCGAGAGTGGATATGTGAAATGAGGTGGTGATTTCTTGACAACACTTGAAGCTTGGAGATCTTCTTTGTGTTCTTCACTTGCCAAAAAGTGGAAGAGACGCATTTCATAATGAAATTCACTTGACTTTTGACGACATAGACAAATATGTTAATGGGAGTATGGATATGACAATTGCCCTTTGTTTCAAAGAGCGACACAAGGGTGAACATAGGTTTATGTATCATGAAAGGTGGTTTAATCTTAATAGGTTAGGTTATAGTTGGGATGACACACTTGTTTGGTTACATTCTGGAATCTTCTTGTGAAGATGACTAGGTGGAGTTATTGGTGAAGATGATATTGACTCTTGGTTTCTTTGAGGGCATGGAAATGGTGGATGACTCGATATTGATAGGACAAAGGATAACTCGGTTTCTCATTTCACATTGGTTGTTTGAGGTTTGAGTGATGAAAGGTTATGAGGAAGATGCTTGGAGTTTTGCTCATTTTGTGAATCTTATGGGCTGATGGTAAGTTGGAGTTGTGAGTAAAGAGGTGTTTGGTTTTGAAATTAAAAATAAAACATCCTGTAGATTTCGCGGACCAGGAGGAACCAAAGGGAGGGTTCCGCCCGTATGGTCTGAGGGTACCGTGGGAGCTGCAGGAAAAATTCAAAAGGAATTGTCTTGATTTTTGTGGTTTTATCCTAATGTTCAAAACTAAGGTTTTAGGTCTTATGAGTCTTTGACTAAGCCTAGGGATGATGAATGCTTCTCATTCAAGAGGTTTTGTGAAAACGTTGATAGAATGGTTAACGTAGAAGACTTTATTTGTTAAGACGTTCCTCAATGAACAATCTTACCAAGGCGATGATGATGGATCACAATATGTCTATTAAGACCATAATGGATTGAATTGTTGCCGAAGTCGATGATTCCTTTGTTGAAGGGATAACAATGTTGATAAAAGAATTCCGTTGTAGGCGCGTATTTGCTTGTTCAAGCGGAGCTTGTTGATGTGCTTCTCCATCCGAAACTAATTTGAGAACCTTACGTGTTTTGGAGAATCATTGGGTAAGTAAGTATAAAAGTGCAAGTACCACTTGTGCTTTTCTTATCAACTTATTACCGACATAATTCCATTTGGCATACACTATGGTTTCTATTCCCGTTCTTTTGGGATACCATAATCCTAGTTGTGTAGTACCTTACGATGTATCCAAACAAGCTCGACTAAAGAGTTGTTTTAGGATTTTCTTTAAAACGAGCACATAGACAAATGCTAAACATAATGTTGAATCTAATTGTTATGAGAACCAGTAGTCTTCCGAACATTTCTCTACGTTTAGTTTTACCTACGGATTTACTAATCTCATTCTTGATAAGTCATCAATAACTTAACCATTGAGAACAAGAGAGTAACTAAGAATGTCTTTAAGTTAAAATTCCTTGCTTTTGGGGCTTGCTTTTATTATCAAAAAGTCTTTCAAATATTGACACTATAATCACTTGATTGCTTTGAGAAATCTATTTTGTTTCACTAGTTGTTTTACTCTAAATTTCAAAAATTGTTTTTGTTGAATTTGTTTAGACACAACTATGACTTATAAATCGAGTTTTATAACTTATGTCAATTTTGCTTGATTCAATGTTTGACTCAAGGTGAGAAGATGTTATTTTGTACTTTTATTCTTAATGTTTTACACAACATACTTGTCTTGCCATCATTGGACTTTCGACTAAGTCATCATCTACAAAAGGTGATATCTTAGAAGGAGGAGATCACTCGTTAAATGTTATATTCAACGACTCCTCGACTCTTTGGGTTTTCTTACTTAAGACACTATGAACATTATTTGTTTTGAAAAAGTCCAAGAGGTAAAACATCATAAGACTAAGTGTCACATTTGATGTGTAAATCCTAGATGTTGAAAAATCATTTTCTTCCACACATCCTAATATATGCTAATGTGATTTATTTCACCTTGTGTGTTTTTATGTGAAATTATCATGAAGGAATGGTTGAAGTAACACACAATTTAAGACCCAAAATATGGTGTTTAAGAATGTTGTTTTACAAAGGTTTGTTTTGCAAGCATTACAAAAGTGTTAAGACATTTTAACGCTTAAGAAATTCTTAGTTAGCTCACTTGTAAACAATAGTTGAGTGAGACTCACTCAAGAGTTTCTCATGTTTATCTCTTTATGGTTAAAGAACCAAAACACCTTATATCTCCTACTAGTACTAATGACGAAATTCCTTGTTGCATAGAATCTAATCTTAGTTATTACTAATAGCAAGTAAACACTTTTAGAGTATTACTAATAACACATATTCCAACACATAATGCTAGAAACAAGAGACAATCAAAGTCAAGTTGAAGTAATGCGTACCTTTTAAATTTCATAGAGATGCTATCAAGAGGATAAACACTACGCGTAAAATCTTAGTTTGACGACACACTTTGAAACTCAATTACTCATATATCCAAGAAGGTTAGACAATCATATAAAAGCATAGATCATGGTAATCTTAATTCTTTTATCATGAGTTTCTGTTAGAGATTGAATTATCTCTAAATCTCTCTTCTAGGTTTGACAAATTTTACTTGCTTTGTTTTATTAGTTAATGGTGCTTTTGAGTTAAATCCTAATCCGGTTTTATCTTTAAACAACCTTTGACTCCTCAACAATCTTTCAAGAGATTTTGAGCTTTCATCAAATTTAACTAATATTTTTCCTTTCTCATTTTGCTTTTTGATCTTATGTTTGTAATCTAGACACAATTTACATTCTAGATCAATTTCAACATTACTCTCAATTCAAGATATTTTATCTTCTAACAAGATTTCCTTTTCAAAGATATTCTTAAAAGATTTAGAAGACTCGTTCTTGAAGATAGTTTTTAGGTCCATGTTGCATAAACGTTTAGACTCATTTTCTAGTTTAGAAAACTCTAGGATAAATTTGTCAAAGCAAAAGTGTTTGGTTTTAAAATGTACCTTGCTTGATGTTTTACCTAGTTGAGAATCACAAACCGGATGGTTGGCTTCATCTTCATCCGTGTTATTCCATGAACCGCAAGCTAGTCCACTATGAGCTCAACATGAGTAATCATCTTCACTTACACCTTCATTTAAAACATTTAAACTAGTAGCACATGTATTCATCTCAACTAAATGTCTATCTATTAATATTTCTAAGACTTCTAATTCATATGTGAGATCAAATTGATCATCTTTGACTTGACATATTTCTTGATGAAAGTTTAACATATTTTTTCAAATATCATTAGCCGTTTGACAAAAATACATTCTTTCATATTCGGTACTAAAGCTTTAAAAATCATTGTTTTAGCTTTAGTATTTCTATCAAGTTTAAGATAGTTATCTTGGTTTTCAAAAACTTGTTTTCTTTGGTTTGAAATCACCAAAAGAAATGATATGCCAAAGATCTTGATCAATTGATTTCACATAGTTTTCGAAATTACTTTTCCATTCAAGTAAGTTTTCTTTTTCAAATAGCGGTGGGTTTTGAATAGGTTGCCCTTCTTTGAGATTTTCAAAATCTATGAATCGATCCAAGTTTTAAAATACATTCTATTTTAAAGATCTTGAGTAACGTAGCTCTTGATGCCAATTGTGGAAAACTAGAAGGGGGGTTGAATAGTTTACCGCTTTTAAAATCTTTTTAACTTGATTATCCTTTAAAACTTTACGTTTGTTTGAAGATATAAACACAACATTATATGTTCAATTTCTTGAAAAGCTTTACGTGTAAATAACAATCCTAACTTTACTTGTTTTAGATCTTTGAAAAGCTTTATGTTTGTTTAGAGATATAAACACAACTTTACTTGTTTACTTCTTTGAAAAGCTTTACGTGTAATTAGCAATTCTAACTAAAGACAATATGTAATACGCGAAGATAAAGACAAAAACAATCAAACCACAACACGATTGTTTATCGTGGTTCGGCTACAAGGACTCTTTTTCCTTGCCCTACATCCAAGCCCCGAGTTTCCAACTTGAGAGTTATAAGCACTAATCAACAAGCTCCTTTCCCGGTGGAGAAACCTTTACAACGTCGCTTACACTTTTACCGACACTAAGCTAGATGTCGAGTTCTTTTACACGGGTACAACCACTCCCATCGTCGCTTACACTTTTACCGACACTAAGCTAGATGTCGAGTTCTTTACCAAGGGTACAACCACTCCCGTTAGTTCTTTTACAAGGGTACAACAACTCCCGACACACTACGTATTTTGAGGCCTAAAATACTAACCGATCACTTCTATACAAGATACACATGAAGTATAAACTACCAAAGTCTATACACAACAAAGCTAACAAGTCTTGCAACTTAGAGTTGAAACTTGTAACTTCTTAGATGAATATGTGAACTCCTTTGCTACATAAGAGAATCACACAAGTTAGTAGCTACTGAGTATAATGAAAGAATATGTGTAAAATATGACTCTAAGTGATGAGGGATTTCTTGCAAGTGCTTTGGTATTTATACCAAAGGAAGTCAGCAGTCTGGCGGACACGGCGGCACCCTCAGAAGGGGTCCGCCCGTGTTCCTCCAAGTGTTCGCCAGAACTGTTCAACCTAACTTACAATAAATCACTCCAAAACAAACAATGTGACATCTACTAAATACTAGTCAACATGCATTGCACCAAACATGGAATACTTCCAAAGTGTGTAAGAACTTCATGGATAGTCAAACACATAAACAAGCAATGTCACATCTACTAAATACTAGTCAACATGCATTGTACCAAACATGGAATACTTCCAAAGTGTGTAAGAACTTCATGGATAATCAAACACATAAATTTACCATAAATGCACATTGATGAGATGTGACACTTTCTTATTAAAGAAATACTTTCTTATTAAGGAAATAAAAACAATTTTAAGTTTAAAAAGAAATGTAAAGACTAGTTATACAAGACTTAAAACTAAAATGATGTTTTACTACAATCTAAAGTTTGTACTTTGTCATTAACAAAACTTAGCAAAGATCGTTAAAATATAAATAACGTTTTTAGGCGATATTTGTATTAACAGCAAGTAATCTGATATATCAAAGGAACAAAGGAGCATGGCATAATTTACAAGAAAGAAGGCGGCTGCAAGATTACAGGTTACAGTGATAGTAGTTATGGCATCAACACTGATCAAGGAAAAGGAACTACTGGGATAGTATTTTATTTTGGAGAGTCACCCATTACCTGGTGTACTCAGAAACAACCAATAGTGACGCTATCATCATGTGAATTGGCGGCTACTGTAGCAGCATGTCAAGCCTTATGGTTAAAGAGATTACTTAGTGAATTAACTGGAAGTGAAGAAAGAAAGATAACGCTGAAGGTGGATAACATTTCAGCAATAGCACTCATCAAGAACCCAATTTTTCATGGAAGAAGTAAGCACATCGACATTCGCTATCATTTCATTCGAGAATGCGTAGAGAATGGGCACAACAATGTGGAACATGTCAGCGGAGAACTACAAAGAGCAGATATTCTAACAAAGGCTCTAACAAGATTGAAGTTCGTGACAATGCTACAAATGCTCGGAGTTCAAGATTTAGGAAGAAGCAACGATCAAGATTAAGGAGGAGAATGTGAACCGAATAATCTTATTCATTGCTTCATTTGTAATATTGTAAACATGAAGGACCAAACATGTTAGTTAGAAACTTTATAACCGAAAGTTAGTTATAATTAGTTAGTTATTTCGGTTAGGAAAAGGTGAAGGGTTGCAATGGTTCATTGGCACCGATTCAAACCATATATATATGTAAACATACAGACGATTTTAATGTTAGACAATTAGATAAAATTTTACTTATTCATTTTCACTTTGCAACTTATATTATCAATCTAGTTTGGGACAACAATGTAGCATTATCTTCTAACTGATCTTCATTGATAAGGATGTTACATAACAACATTTTTCGATCTAGTTTGGTAGATTTTAGAAATGCATGACCCATTTGACAAAGTTACATTTGCCAACCGTGATATTCATTCATTAACTAATGTGATTATGACCCAAAATATATACCAAGACTAAACCTAATACTAAGGCTTCGGCTCAAATAATACAAACGCAAGTCAACTAAGAGCTCCCTGCAGTTAGAGTGGGAGTGGAACGAACACTCAAACTGTCTTGAAACTCGTAAACAAAGCATATGAAAGACCCTTGGTGAATATGTCTGCATGTAATAAACTGATACACAACCAAGTTAATTTCATGATAAAGATTTACAAACACGAACAGTTTAATGCAATTTACAAATTGTGATTGTAGCACTCTAAATAAAGGATAGTTTTTGATTAATAATTTAATATAGCTTTTTCTCTCTTCGAGAAGGTGATACATAAATTTTTTTGGTACTTATATAGTGACACATTAAATTTTTTACAACACATTTTTGAAAACATACTATGCCTTTTGACACACTTAGTTTCATATTACATTTTTAGTGACACACTAAGTTTTTAACAATTTTTTTTACATTTGTAACGTCTCGAATTCTCAATACCTATATAACGACACGCCAAAAGTTTAGTACGTTGTAATGACACACTACAAAATTTTAGTATATTTATAGCGACACACTATGTTTATTACACTAATTTTCTTGATACATTTGTAAAGATACACTAGTTTTTACAACACATTTTTGAAAACATACTATGTCTTTTGACACACTTAGTTTCATATTACATTTTTAGTGACACACGAAGTTTTTACCAATTTTTTTGTGACACACTTGGTCTTTTGATACATTTGTAATGATGCATTAACTTCTTAACACACTTATATTGACATACTAAGTTTGAGAAACACTTATTTGAGTGATACATTTGTAGTGACACACTAACTTTTATGCTTGTAACACCCCCAAAATTTGGTACAGCGGAAGACTCAACAAGCTTTCGGGGTGCTACGGGGATTGGTATCCATTCAAAGTCATGAAAGAACGAGATAAAGTAAACATAAGAAAAACACAACCAAAACGGGTTTTAAAGTTTACATATATCCCAAGAATTATCCAAATTAAGGCCCAAAAGAAATAAACGTAGGTCCACAACAATTTATCAGAGTTTTAGAAACTAGATCCATAACCGGGTGCCATTGCCAAGCCTCCAATCCAAGCATCCAAAGGCATCACTTAATTACCTAAGAAAACGTGCTAAAAGTCAGCTTTCGCTGGTGAGATCATAGGTTTAAATTCATAATTCAATATAGTGGACATATACGCAAAATGCTTGCTAGCTAGACTAGGCCTCAATCATCCAACCAAAATAATCCAACCAAATCAAATCAACCCTATAGGTGCACACTATAGCTCAAATCAATCCAATCAATAGCTTACCTAGCTCATGTCTAGGCCTCGCTCTATAATCAATCCAATAGCTTACCTAGTTCGGGACTAGGCCTCGCTCAACAACCAATCAATAGCTTACCTAGTTCGGGACTAGGCCTCGCTCTATAACCAAATCAATAGCTTACCTAGTTTGGGACTAGGCCTCGCTCCATAACCAAATCAATAGCTTACCTAGTTCGAGACTAGGCCTCGCTCAATAACCAAATCAAGAGCTTACCTAGTTCGGGACTAGGCCTCGCTCAATCCTACCTAGTTCTATAAGCATAGCAAGTTTTGAAATCAAAAAGCGATAATAGTCCACATAAAACAATTTGCACGTTTGTCACCCCAAGTATTGAAAACAAAGTTCAAGAGTAAAAAGTGGGGCTATGACTCACCTCAAGTCCAAAAAATCCTCAAAAGAAATCGATAGAAGAAAGACGTAAGCAAACTCAAGCAACTCACGTAACGGAAACTACAGACTCGGCACTTTCCTAACAATATCAAGCTCGTTCAGAAATCATTTCCTCAAAAATCAAATATTCTCATTCCCGAACGTATTCCATTTTTACTTTCCGAAAATATCCATTTCTCGAATTATCTTCATTTTAATTTGAAATTCGACGTTTGGTATCCATATGGGTGAAGGGTCGACACAACTCAAACCAAGAAGTCACAACGAAAGGAATAATAAACCATCTATAGGTCTAATATTAGCCCAATATATTATTTAAATAAATCATCGAAGTTTATCAAATCCGTCGATTTGGTAATCTCCCATATTTATTTACGTAATATATCGTTCCAAAATTATCCCAACCTAAAGCACATAGCACAAAGTATATTATTTGGTATATATCGTAGTCAAATAAATTCCCTATATATATCGTCAAATTGGCCAAATTCCACGAGATATATAGTAATTTATTATTCTAATACATATACCACAACCTATGGGCGTCGTGGGATACAATGCCCATTAATATACTCATTTTATATTGCCAAATAACTCGATCTAATCCGTCGATTAAATAAGTCACTTGTTATATAAAATGTTTATATTAATCGTCATATATCCGTGACAACACAAAAGTCACATAATAAAACCCACTTGGACTTTAAGTAACCACAACTCGTATAACTCGATAAGTTTTTCTAAATTTATAAAAAGTCATGTCTTTAATTATTACTTACCCGACGTATTATTTCTCGACATTATTTATAGTTATTATCTATAATAATACTTCGACATTTATTGCACTATTTGCATAGTATAATAATTATCGTTATATTATTATAACGTTTACTCGTGATCGTTTTATTACTAATATACACATTTATATATATATGTACGTTTATCATGTCTATATACGTATATAAACGATTATATTATCAATAATATTATTACGAGTATTGCTTTTAATGTTTGATTTTAAATACTTATCGAGTCATAAGAATTTGGTCACATGTCCGAGTCATCACTCTCGGCTCATAGTACAAGTCCAAAATAATAACCAAGTCAAAATAAATAAATCAACTCCATCCAAATCAATCCCATATCCACGTGCTACAACATGAGGGTCCGACTACGGCACCCAACTAATCCTATCTCCGTCATTCTAGTGATCGTCTCACAATCGGTCCCCAAATCCACACTCGTCAACACAACTCCATAATCCAAATCACAAATCCAAGTACCATTTCAAGCTCAACAAATAACCATGAACCCATACTAATAAAGTCAACAATTAATATCATCCAACAAATATAAACCTCAACAACAATATATAAACCATACGTACGGGTCGACTTACCAAGTCAAACCCAGGTCAAACTGACACCACAATAATCATATTATGGTCACGCCCGAGACCTCTAGGTCTCTGCATTGCTCTAATACGAGCCAAGTCGAACCAAACGGACCCATAGGGTCATCGGCAACAAACCACGACAACAACAAAATTACCAAACAACCATAACCTCAAATCGGTCACCAAATACAACCAAGTATCAAATAATATCGGACCATGAGTCTTCTTGGACTCCCAACGAGCCAAGAAAAGGGTCACACCGAGACCTTAAGTCTCGGCCAAGCTCCATATGAGCCAACAATCAAAACCAAACGCGACCCATAACATAAATCGAGCATCAAACTCGCGTTAAAACCAAAACCCAAGATACCAAACGGATTTTAATGACAAAAATATCATTTCCCCATCATTATATTTCGAAACCCAACAAAAGTAACCCATGTGGACACGGATTAAATCAAAAATCGAGGCACACGAGTGAGATTCGTGGCCACTCACCTTCAAAATCGACTCCAAACTTGATTTCTTTAAAAACCCAACAAGGTTAAACAAAAATGGTGGTGTTAGAGTAGTGGTATTAATTCGTACGGGGTGTTAAGGTGGTCCAAATCGCGCGTGGTTTATACCAATAGATAGATCGGGAAAAGATGATTAAGATGGTGGCGTTATTTTTGGTGTGAGAGTGGCGGTGGTGGCGCTATTGGAGCTTTAAGGGTGGCGGTGATGGTGTGTTAAAAAGAGAGAGAGAGAGAGAGATGTGAATGTTGGTGAAGGTGATGGTGTTGTTGTGTTGCTTTATCAGGTTTTCACAAGGACGATTTTCAATTCACTCTTATAAAAAAAAAGCTTTTTATTAATAATAATAATAATATTAAGGGGTAAAGTGGGTTAAGTAGCCGGTGTAAACACACGAACCAAACTCGAAACCTTAAATAACAAATCAACTTTCTCGAACCGAAATCGTTCCAAAATAATCAAAACCTCGTGATATGTTCCAAAAATATAAATATCCGAACCAATATTAAAATAATTAAAATTCTTAGGTTATCCTAGTGCCGGAGTCAATGTAGTGCCAAAATAATGATCTCGAAAATAAATCATCACGAATGAACCAAACCAAACTATTAATAAATAATCAAATTCCATAAATAACGTACGATTAAAAATCGCATTCCAACGTTCATAAAATATCTCGTCACGATAAACTTTTCAAATATTCCAAAATTATAATTTTTAAAGTAATGCGGTTTTCAAAATGACTCCCTAATTTGCCAGTTGTCACATCCTCCCAGCCTCAGAAGAAACCCGTCCCAGGTTTCTCTCGGAACAACCCATCTACGAAGTAAAAAGCTTCGGATATCTCTTTTGAAACTCATCCTCACGTTCCCACGTGAATTCCGGTCCATGCCGCGAATTCCAACGAACTTTGATGAGCGGAATACGACTTCTCTTAAGTCGTTTAATCTCTCTGTCCAAAATCTCAATCGGCTCTTCCACAAAATTCAAACTTTCATCCACACGAATATCCTTAATTGGTATAACCGGCGTTTCCTCCGAAAGACACTTCTTCAAATTGCTAACATGAAATACATCATGAACTTTACTCAGTTCCTGTGGTAATTCCAACCGATAAGCCACGGGCCCAATTCTTTCCAAAATAAGAAAATGGTCCAATGTAGCGGGGATTAAGTTTCCCATGTTTCCCAAAACGTATCACACCCTTCCAAGGCGAGACTTTCAGCATCACTTTGTCTCCAACCTGGAATTCTAGGGGTTTACGTCTCTGATCGGTGTAACTTTTCTGCCTATCTCTAGCTGCTTGCAATCGATCTCGAATTTACGTTACTTTCTCAGTAGTCTCCAAAATAAGCTCAGGGCCTGTGAGTTGGCTATCTCCAACTTCAGCCCAACCAATAGGTGAAAGACATTTACGACCATATAAAGCTTCAAATGGTGCAGCTTTAAGACTTGTGTGGTAGCTATTATTATAGGAGAACTCCGCAAGGGGTAGATATTTCTCCCAGCCTTTACCAAAGTCTATTATGCATGCACGAAGCATATCCTCTAAAGTCTGAATAGTTCTCTCGCTTTGACCATCGGTTTGGGGGTGATATGTAGTACTTATATCAAGTCTCGTCCCCAAAGCGGTTTGAAGTGATCACCACAACGCTGACGTAAAGCGGCTGTCGCGATCAGAAATAATCGATATCGGAACTCCATGACGAGAAACAATTTCCTTCACGTACAACCTCGCAAGTTTATCAACACTATCATCTTCACTAATCGCCAGGAAATGAGCAGACTTAGTCAAACGATCAACAATTACCCAGATAGCGTCACAACCGCTAGCTGTCTTTGGTAATTTGGTAATAAAGTCCATTGTGATCTGCTCCCACTTCCAAACCGGGAGTTCTGGCTGCGTCAATAATCCTGACGGTCTTTGATGTTCGGCTTTAACCTTAGAACATGTCAAACATTTACTAACGTACAACGCTATATCTGCCTTCATATTTGGCTACCAATATAACTTTTTGAAATCCTGGTACATCTTATCAGACCCAGGATGAATAGAGTATCTTGACTTATGCGACTCATGCATAATCAACTCTCAAATTCCTCCATACAATGGTACCCAACTTCGCTCTCCAAAACATAATACTCCATCAGAACGCTTAACAAATCCCTTCTCATTTTCTGCCATCCCAAATATGTTCTCAGCAGGTCGATTTTCTGCTTTCAACGCCTCTGTTTGAGCTTCTAATATTTGAGACGGTAATGGCGATACGATAGTCATTCCTAATGACCTAACTCGTAACGGTGGTATCCTCTCCTTTCGACTAAGAGCATCAGCAACGACGTTCGCTTTACCAGGGTGGTAACGAATTTCACAATCATAATCGCTTAGCAACTCAATCCAACGTCGTTGTCTCATGTTAAGCTCTTTTTGATTCAAGATGTGTTGTAGACTTTTGTGGTCAGTAAACACTACACACTTGGTTCCATACAGATAATGTCTCCATATCCTCAAGGCAAAAACCACAGCACCTAATTCCAAATCATGGGTGGTGTAGTTCTTCTCGTGCTTCTTGAGCTGTCGGGAAGCATAAGCTATCACCTTCTCTCGTTGCATTAACACAGCTCCCAAACCTTTATGCGAAGCGTCACAATAGACGACAAAGTCCTCGTTGCCTTCAGGTAACGCTAAGATAGGAGCACTACACAACATTTCCTTAAGTAATTGAAATGCTTCCTCTTCCTTATCTCCCCATTCGTACCTAACACTCTTTTGAGTCAATTTGGTCAACGGTTTTGCTATCTTCGAAAATCCCTCAATGAATCTTCGGTAGTAATCGGCTAAACCCAAAAATTGACGAACTTCTGTTGGGGTCGTTGGTGCAGCCCAATCTTTAATCGCTTCAATCTTAGCAGGATCTACATGAACTCCTTGTCTATCAATCACATGACCCAGAAATTGTACCGTCGGGATCCAAAATTCACATTTAGAAAACTTGGCATACAGTTTCTCTTTCCTGAGCAATTCTAAGATAAGCCTTAGATGCTCCTCATGCTCCTTCCCACTCTTCGAATAAATTAGAATGTCATCGATGAACACAATCACGAATTTGTCTAAGTAAGGCTTGCACACCCGATTCATGAGATCCATGAATACTGCCGGTGAGTTAGTCAACCCAAACGGCATCACCTGAAACTCGTAATGCCCGTAACGGGTTCTGAAAGCCGTTTTCGGAATATCTTCCTCGCGAACTCGAAGTTGATGATATCCCAATCTCAAATCGATCTTCGAATACACACTCGATCCTTGAAGCTGATCGAACAAATCGTCGATCCTCGGTAACGGGTATCTATTCTTCACCGTTAGCTTGTTCAACTCTCGATAATCAATACACATACGAAACGATCCATCCTTCTTCTTCACAAATAAGACCGGGGCTCCCCAAGGCGAAGAACTTGGTCTTATAAATCCCTTTTCGGCTAACTTCGCTAGTTGCTTCGACAACTCTTCCAATTCAGTAGGTGCAAGACGATAAGGCGCTCGTACCACGGGTGCAGCACCAGGTATCAACTCAATCTGAAACTCTACTTGTGTAGTAGGCGGAATTCCCGGTAATTCATCGGGAAACACATCCAAAAAATCACGAACTATAGGCACATCTCCAATGCACCTTTCCTTCTTCTCCTTTCCTCCTTTCTCAGAAATTTGAGCTAAGAAAAGGCAACATCCTTTTTCCATTAGCTTCGGCAATTTAGTGCAAGATATGACCGCTAATCTTGATGGGCCTCTCAAATCCTTTCTATCTCCTGGTATGTTCAGAATCTCCTTACCGTAAGGCACACGCACGATCTTCTCATCGCAAAGTATATGAGCACGATACTTCGACAACCAATCCATACCAATAATGACATCAAAACTTCCTAACGTGATGGGTAGAAGATCTATGTTGAAAGGACGATTCAGAAAGTTTAACGTGCAACCGCGAATGATAGTCCTAATCCTCTCTATGTTCCCATTAGCTAACTCTACATCATAACCAATTCCTAAGGCCATCGGGGGTTTCTCTAGTAAGGGTGCAAACTTAGTGGACACAAAACTCTTATCGGCACCAGTATCAAATAGTATGGAAGCATAACGATTATTGAGAAGGAACGTACCAGTAACGACGTTCGGATCTTCTCCTCTCTCGTTCTCAAGTGCATACACTCTTCCATGAGCAGTTCCAGCTTCCACACGTTGGTCCCCATTATCTTGTCATCCACGATTTCCTCCAGCTCCACGGTTTCCATTATTGTACCCATTACCACCCGATCCTTGATTTCCTCGGTTCCACGATTCCCTACACTCATTCCTATAATGTCCTTTCTTTCCACATCCATAACAAGTAACATTTGCCTTACTCATTGTTTCAGGAGTAGCTTGAACCGTAGCAAGTGGTCGAGCTCTACAGTCCTTAGCTATGTGTCCCATCTTAGAGCAATTCTTGCACACCACAGTACATCGTCCAGAATGATTCCTATAACATCGGTTACACTTGGGTGCATTTCCATTGCAGCTCTTCTTATCTCCATCTCCCATAGCATAAGCCCTAGTAGTTGTTTGTCGCTTGTTTCGATGATCATTACCCTTAGAATGATTATCCCTCTTCCTCTTTCCATTCTTGTCTTTCTCAGCTTCTTCCAATGCCAACGAGTCCATCAATTGTTGAGCAATAGCGATAGCCTCATGAATGTTTGCAGGCTTAGCAGAAATCACATCATTCCTTGTAGCTACCGACAATCTATCGGTATACCTCTCAATCCTTTGAGTCTCAGTCCTAACCATATCGGGACAAAGTAAAGCTAACTCTCGATAACAGCGATTGTAAGTTGCCATATCGGTACCTTTCACCTTATGGTTCCAGAACTCAATCTCCAGCTTCTTAATCTCATTCCTTGGGCAGTAAGTTTGAATCAGCAAAGACTTAAATTGCTCCCAAGTCATACCATAAGCCACATCACTCCTAACCAAATTACGGTAATTGTTCCACCAAGTTAAAGCTTCATCCTTGAAAGTAAAATAAGCAAACTTTACCTTCGCATTCTCCGCACAACCACGGACATTAAACACTGAATCAGTCTTCTCTATCCACCTGACCAAGTAGACCACTCCTTCGGTTCCACCAAACTCAATGGGTACACAAATTTTAAACTCCTTGTAGTTACATCCATTAGCACGAACAGGTGGAAATGTTCCAGCAGGAATTGTTGGAACGATTTGACTCAGCTAGTAGCTCAGCAACTCGTTGTTCCACAAGTTGATTGATCATTGCTTGATCCGCAGTAGGTGAGTTAAGTGGAACATGATCATTGTCTCCCTGAACATCAACATTTTGATTCCTGTTGTTGCGGTTAGTAGTGTCCAGGTTATCAGGAGTAGGGGTCTCAATATTTCGAGTAGGACGGCGTCCTCGACGACTAGGGGTAGTCGTTGCAGGGCCAGTTCTGGTAGCTCTAACAGGGTTTCGTCGTGGGGCCATTGATCGAAGTCACAATACAAGGTTCGTAAGTCTCCAATAACACATACCATAACGTCTAACAAGAATCCGATTGGTGAAGTTGAAATACGAACATAATACCAACACAATATCAACCACGCAAATAGGAACACAATTCTCCATGCACGCCAAAAACCGTAGAATATCCTACGAAATCACCATCGTCCATACAAGTAGCGATCGACACTTCGTTCCAAAACACCAAAAGACATAATAGATACTAAACGTTCCATACGAGACGAACATACAATCCGATTAACATGACTTAAGAGATAGAATAACTAGCTCTCCTAATCAAGTACTCCCTGGCTTAAGAAGCAACACAACAACAACACAAATCCAAATTGATCTAGCTATGATGCTGGCGTAGACTCCTCAACTCTGATCTCAAATTTTCCAATTCTCTCAATAATGATTCCAACTCGACACTGTGAGTATCACTATCCCTCTTGAGGTCTGCAACCTCCTTCTCTAACTCCGTGTTCCTCTGCCATAGCTTACGATCTGCCTCGCGAGCTGTGAGGAAACCTCTTTGCAGAATCTCTATCTGCTCATGTATCTCCATCATACCTCTTCTAATCGCTGTCGTCCAGCCCATGACAGTAATCAAATCACTCTCAACTCAGCAATAAACTCGGCAATAACCATCTCAAGTCGGTCAGACATCCGCGAGATCCTCTCGCCCTGTGCAGTAATTCGAGTCCACATCCTACCAGTTTCACCCAAATCTGCATGCTCAGCAGAAACCTCAGAAGGTGCATTCAACTCAACGGGACTACCAGGTGGCAACTTAAACAATAATGGATGATCAGGTGAAACCGGCTCTAATGGATGTATCGGGGAATCGGGCTTCGCAGAATGAGCTGAATGTGCTGGCGAAAAATCATCATCAGGCATCTCCTCCTCCTGAGGATCATCCTCTTCCTCATCCCGAGGGTCATCATTCTCTTCCTCATCTTGAGGGTTATCATTCCCTTCCTCATCTTGAGGGTTATCATTCTGCTCACCCTCGTACTCCTCCTCATACTCCTCGTCGGAGGGGTACTCCATCAATCGTCATTTCTGAGCAGGTGATCCACGAGGCGATAAAATCGGTGACTTAGGGCGACAATGAGACGATAAAGTAGTGGCTAAACGCATGACCATCACATATGGGTTATCAGGGGCCATAGTGATCTACGATGGGCTACGCGTACTAGCAATAACAATTCTTAATAACAACACGTGCAAAGGAGATGATTTGTGACAACGGCGTAGGGTAGGTGTAAGTGTTTCAAAACAACTAAACCACGAACTCAAAATACCATATCAAAATCATCATATAATTCCAAATCATATATAATCAAGAAAGATTTAAAATACCGCATTACTAAAATTATTCGTAAAACAATTAAGCCATATAATTCCTCAAAACGCATATAATTCCCAAAACGCATATAATTCCCCAAAACGCCATCATATCACTAAATCAATAAACCTCAAATCCTCAAATCATCTCAAGAATCCCAAATCTAATAATCATCTCAATATACCTCAATAATAATAATGATGCTTCGGCTTGGCGGGCAATGGTCGAGGATCGTTTTCTATAAAAATCGGTTATAGTTTAGGTGTCCATTTACCTAGTTCTCTATAACCTGGCTCTGATACCAATCTGTAACACCCCCAAAATTTGGTACAGCGAAAGACTCAACAAGCTTTCGGGGTGCTACGGGGATTGGTATCCATTCAAAGTCATGAAAGAACGAGATAAAGTAAACATAAGAAAAACACAACAAAAACGGGTTTTAAAGTTTACATTTATCCCGAGAATTATCCAAAGGAAGGCCCAAAAGAAATAAACATAGGTCCACAATAATTTATCAGAGTTTTAGAAACTAGATCCATAACCGGGTGCCATTGCCAAGCCTCCAATCCAAGCATCCAAAGGAATAATTACCTGAGAAAACGTGCTAAAAGTCAGCTTTCGCTGGTGAGATCATAGGTTTAAATTCATAATTTAATATAGTGGACATATACGCAAAACGCTTGCTAGCTAGATTAGGCCTCAATCATCCAACCAAAATAATCCAACTAAAATAATCCAACCAAAATAATCCATCCAAATCAAATCAACCCTATAGGTGCACGCTATAGCTCAAATCAATCCAATCAATAGCTTACCTAGCTCATGTATAGGCCTCGCTCTATAATCAATCCAATAGCTTACCTAGTTCGGGACTAGGCCTCGCTCAATAACCAAATCAATAGCTTACCTAGTTCGGGACTAGGCCTCGCTCCATAACTAAATCAATAGCTTACCTAGTTCGGGACTAGGCCTCACTCAATCCTACCTAGTTCTATAAGCATAGCAAGTTTTGAAATCAAAAAGCGATAATAGTCCACATAAAACAATTTGCACGTTTCTCACCCAAAGTATTGAAAACAAAGTTCAAGAGTAAAAAGTGGGGCAATGACTCACCTCAAGTCCAGAAAATCCTCAAAAGAAATCGATAAAAGAAAGACGTAAGCAAACTCAAGCAACTCACGTAACGGCAACTACAGACTCGGCACTTTCCTAACAATATCAAGCTCGTTCAGAAATCATTTCCTCAAAAATCAAATATTCCCATTCCCGAACGTATTCCATTTTAACTTTCTGAAAATATCCATTTCTCGAATTATCTTCATATTAATTTGAAATTCGACGTTTGGTATCCATATGGGTGAAGGGTCGACACAACTCAAACCAAGAAGCCACAACGAAAGGAATAATAAACCATCTATAGGTCTAATATTAGCCTAATATATTATTTAAATAAATCATCGAAGTTTATCAAATCCGTCGATTTGGTAATCTCCCATATTTATTTACGTAATATATCGTTCCAAAATTATCTCCAACCTAAAACACATAGCACAAAGTATACTATTTGGTATATATCGTAGTCAAATAAATTCCCTATATATATCGTCAAATTGGCCAAATTCCACGAGAATTATAATAATTTATTATTCTAATACATATACCACAACCTATGGGCGTCGTGGGATATGATGCCCATTAATATACTCATTTTATATATCTAAATAACTCGATCTAATCCGTCGATTAAATAAGTCACTTGTTATATAAAATGTTTATATTAATCGTCATATATCCGTGACAACACAAAAGTCACATAATAAAGCCCACTTGGACTTTAAGTAACCACAACTCGTATAACTCGATAAGGTTTTCTAAATTTATAAAAAGTCATGTGTTTAATTATTACTTACCCGACGTATTATTTCTCGACATTATTTATAGTTATTATCTATAATAATACTTCGACATTTATTGCACTATTTGCATAGTATAATAATTATCGTTATATTATTATAACATTTTGTCGTGATCGTTTTATTACTAATATACGCATTCATATATATATATATAGTCTATCACGTCTATATACGTATATAAATGATTATATTATCAATAATATTATTACGAGTATTGCTTTTAATGTTTGATTTTAAATATTTATCGAGTCATAAGAATTTGGTCACATGTCCGAGTCATCACTCTCGGCTCATAGTCCAAGTCCAAAATAATAACCAAGTCAAAATAAATAAATCAACTCCGTCCAAATCAATCCCATATCCACGTGCTACAACATGAGGGTCCGACTACGGCACCCAACTAATCCTATCTCCGTCATTCTAGTGACCGTCTCGCAATCGGTCCCTAAATCCACACTCGTCAACACAACTCCATAATCCAAATCACAAATCCAAGTACCACTTCAAGCTCGACAAATAACCATGAACCCATACTGATAAAGTCAACAATTAATATCATCCAACAAATATAAACCTCAACAACAATATATAAACCATACGTACGGGTCGATTTACCAAGTCAAACCCGGGTCAAAATGATACCACAATAATCATATTACGGTCACGCTCGAGACCTCTAGGTCTCGGCATTGCTCTAATACGAGCCAAGTCGAACCAAACGGACCCATAGGGTCGTCGGCAACAAACCACGACAACAACAAAATTACCAAACAACCATAACCTCAAATCGGTCACCAAATACAACCAAGTATCAAATAATATCGGACCATGAGTCTTCTTGGACTCCCAACGAGCCAAGAAAAGGGTCACACCGAGACCTTAAGTCTCGGCCAAGCTCCATACGAGCCAACAATCAAAACCAAACGCGACCCATAACATAAATCGAGCATCAAACTCGCGTCAAAACCAAAACCCAAGATACCAAACGGATTTTAATGACAAAAATATCATTTCCCCATCATTATATTTTGAAACCCAACAAAAATAACCCGTGTGGACACGGATTAAATCATAAATCGAGGCACACGAGTGAGATTCGTGGCCACTCACCTTCAAAATCGACTCCAAACTTGATTTCTTTAAAAACCCAACAAGGTTAAACAAAAATGGTGGTGTTAGAGTAGTGGTATTAATTCGTACGGGGTGTTAAGGTGGTCCAAATCGCGCGTGGTTTATACCAATAGATAGATCGGGAAAAGATGATTAAGATGGTGGTGTTATTTTTGGTGTGAGAGTGGCGGTGGTGGCGCTATTGGAGGTTTAAGGGTGGTGGTGATGGTGTGTTAAAAAGAGAGAGAGAGAGAGAGATGTGAATGTTTGTGAAGGTGATGGTGTTGTTGTGTTGCTTTATCAGGTTTTCACAAGGACGATTTTCAATTTACTCTTATAAAAAAAAAGCTTTTTGTTAATAATAATAATAATAATAATAATATTAAGGGGTAAAGTGGGTTAAGTAGCCTGGTGTAAATACACGGACCAAACCCGAAACCTTAAATAACAAATCAACTTCCTCGAACCGAAATCGTTCTAAAATAATCAAAACCTCGCGATACGTTCCAAAAATATAAATATCCGAACCAATATTAAAATAATTAAAATTGTTAGGTTATCCTAGTGCCGGAGACAATGTAGTGCCAAAATAATGATCTCGAAAATAAATCATCACGAATGAACCAAACCAAACCATTAATAAATAATCAAATTCCATTAATAACGTACGATTAAAAATCGCATTCCAACGTTCATAAAATATCTCGTCATGATAAACTTTTCAAATATTCCAAAATTATAATTTTTAAAGTAATGCGGTTTTCAAAATGACTCCCCAATTTGCCAGTTGTGCACTTAGTATTGTTACACAAAAAAGGATTATTAGGATGCGTAAACTCTAACATTTTGATAGATATTAAATTCGAAAGAATAAAGATGTTAACGCATATTCATTTTAGCAATGATGAACAAGTGTATTACGAGAAAGAAAATAAATTCAAATTGATAGTGTACCTTTGCTACTCCACCATCTATGTTCAGTTTGACTACCAACTTATAATAAGAAAAGAAATTCCGACTGTAAGTCTGTAACGACCCAACTTTGATATATATAATTAATGGAATTGCAATCAAATATGTTAAATAGCTTAATTTGCCACTTTAGAAGGACATAGCTGTGGTACATGCATGGAAACATATATAAACATTTTAAGGCAAAAGTAGCTTGTGAGATTTCACTCGTAAATATATTGTAACTTTCATTATAAATTTATAATAGTGTAAAAAGATTACATGAGTCATCTATAATCACGACTAAGAATTTTATAGATTAACCACATAAGCAAAGCTACTTATTTTAAGGGTGTCATTCTGTCAAGTACTCTTTTACAGACTAGCGACTAATTATTATTCATATGATGACACTTAAAGTTATTCTACTAATTAATGGCAAACCTAGTTATAAGTAGAACATGTTTTTAGGAATTAAAGGGGCGATTCATATCATCATATGGGATCAGGGATGACAGTTTCATACTTAAAAACAAGTACAAACCCCAAAATACCCCTAAGCATATATTAATTAGTTTTGCTTTATTATTAATTGAAAAAGCCACATGTCAATCTCTTATTGGTGCCTATTGTATCCTATTTTAAAGTATATACCATATGAACATAAATCTATATATATAAATATACATATACATACAGAGTTTTGGAAATGCATTAACTAGGCAACACATATGTAGGTGTCGTACATCGTTTTGGAAATGCATTAACTAGGCAACACATGTGTGTTTCTGTTTGGATAAGGTTTTTGATATATTTTAGAGTCTGATATGTTCTCATAGATGCTTATTTGGTGAATCTTTGGTGATGCTTGTCATTTTAAATTTGAATAGCATGCCGCGACTTTACAAAACCTATGGCTAATATGGGTGATTAGCGTCGGTGCATTTTATTTTAATCACAGTTATCAAGTCAATTGTTGATTTGCGTATTGTGATTTTGTAGAATCTGTGGCTAATATGCGTAGTAGTTTGTCATAATTATGGAAGTCTTCTTTTGACAGCTCTGAGTTTATCAAAGATTACGGTGCCCACCATACGCAACCACATGATTTTATTCTAGGCTACTAAGTCCACTATGGAGCAGATGTGGACAATGGGCTATGCTACATTCATCCTGTAAATAAGCGATTTGAACAAAACAGTTGAAAAATTGGCTATGTATGAATCAAAGGGGATCAAGCTGCACATGTCACTTGCACTTAAATATTGTAAGAAGTTGTTCCGGATAATATCAATAGGAAATAAGCAAGGGTTTATTTAGATCTTTTATTATAACTACGTTTGTATTTCGTTAACCCCCATTAGATAAAAAAGTATCCTACCTGCAAGAAGTGAAGCTATGAAGGAATTAAAATGATTTTGTATGACCTTGTATGTATCTTACCTACAAATACAAATTGTTTTGTTTAGATCTTTTATTATAACTACATTTGTATTTCGTTAACCCCCATTGGATAAAAAAGGTTGCGATTTCTTTTGCCATAGTAAATACTGAAAAGTTATTGCTCTTGCTTTAACAAAACTCGAATCATACTGAATATACTTTCTCAAACCATGTATGTTAGATACATAATATTAGCATTACCGCCACCCTTCGAAAAAAAAAATTAGTGGAGATTTGCATACAAACACTCCAAGGAAACGCGTTTGTTGAGAAACCTATTAAGACTAAACCTAACACTTGGGTTTGGGCTCAAGTAATACAAATACAAGTCTAATACAAATAAAAGCCACTAACAGCAATTTTTATCAAAGTCAACGGCTTTACTCTTTCGAGTAATTAGAGATGACATGAAATACAAGTTAGCTAAGATAATAATTAAGGGTTTTCTAGTAACAACTCTAGGTTGTGGTTAATAAATTGTTTTCATTACATTAAAACCTATGAATGATTATAAATTGAATTTAAATCCCGAGAAAAATAAAGACAATCCCCTAAAAAGTGGATACACTATTATTAGTTGTCATTAGCAACAACCCAATAATTAATACAAAGAAAAAATAAATCAAAATGGGCCTCTTATATAAATACGTATGGTTTTGCAAGACTTTGTATATAAAGTTGTGGACCAACTTGTAATATGTAAATTTAACATTTGTGTGCTTATTGGGCCTAGTAAAGGAGTTTATTGAACAAGCATAAATCATTCCATGCCTAAAAACACACTATATCAAAATTTCAAAATATAACTATGGTCATCACAGAATATCTCGATATAACTCATCTGTTTGTTTTTCTTTATTTGAGTAATTTAATATAATCTACCATCTTTGCATACAAAAAAGTTTTTTTTTTCTTCTAAATATATCTATTTCACATTTGATGATCATTATGGTAATGAAGTAAAAATGGTTTATAAAAAAGAAAAAATAATGCTCCATAATATTTTTTATAATAAAAAAGACATTTTAGGTAAGATCGTTAAAGATATTTTATGGTATATTAAATATTCATATTTTTGTTGGTTATCATCATATAAAACCAACTTAGTAACATACTCAATTCCAAATGCATGCAACAACATTTATATCTAAGTTGTTATACTACCTCCCGTGCTAAATAAATTTCCATATCATTAAATAGTTATTCATTTTTATTTTCAATTGATGAAAAAAGATTTTTTTTTTTATTGAGTAGAGATTATATTAGATTGGCGACGAGTATAGTACGTAGATTTTTAAAAACTTTGTATATTTTAAAAGTGGATTATGCACCAAAAATAATCTAGCCCACCTAGGTATTTTTATAATTTACATTTAATATTAATAATTGTAAGTCAACCATATTTTTTGGACTTATTGTCATAATGTGGTAAGCTTTAGTCAAAATAAGCCTTTCTTTGCCCACTTCTCCTTCTCACTCTTTAACAAATAAAAATACTCTCAAGAACCTATCACCTATACAATTCAATTTTGATCTATTGGTTAAATAACTAACATTACATATAAGCATAAATCTATTATCAACACAAGATTTATATATGTGTTTGTTCCTTGCATTTTTTGTATTACCTATGTATTGTGTTTAAAAGTTGTGTGTGTTTTGATAAAAAAATAAAAAATATTCATATAATCAATTATAAAAAGATTTTTATTTGATTCGAAATATTAAATATCGTAGCATAGTTTTTGGGCTTAGATGGTTTTTGCTGCATTCGAGTTGTTAAGCGAGTTTCTTAATCAGAATGCCATCCATTTGTTGGTTTGAATTATTGTATCCTCTTCTATTAATCACAAATATCAATATATAATACATCAGTGAACATTCCAGAATTGGGCTAGGCTAAAACAATGACTAAGCCCATAAATATATAAACGTCTATCACATACATTGACTAACACCATCTGCTTTAAGACGAGGCCAAACAACTTCCTCAAAAAGGTCACTTAACCTCTCTTTGCTCAATGTGATTCCATATTTTAGGAATCAACAACTTCTTTTGTCATAAGAGAGAATAATGGTGGGTTAAAGTTCTTGTTTCTCGATCGCTTCTTGGTCATGCTAGTGAGGTCTTGATTTTAAATCCCCAGGGTTACAACTTCTACAAGCAGATTGATACCCACAATATTATTGACATTGAATACATACGTTATGAATGAAGTTTCTTTATGTTCGAACATTCTTGTACTATGAAAGACATGTACTGATATACTTAGTAGATATGACTATTCGAACATAAAGAAATTTCATTCGTGACGTATGTATTCAATGTCAAGAATATTGTGGGTATCAATCTGCTTGTAGAAGTTGTAGCCCTGGGGATTAAAAATCAATACCTCACTAGCATGACCAAGAAGAGATTGAGAAACAAGAACCTTAACCCACCATTCTTCACTCTTATGACAAAAGAAGTTGTTGATCTCCTAAAATATGGAATCACATTGAGCGTTAAGTGACCCTTTTGAGGAAGCTGTTTGGCCTCGTCTTAATATATGGAAGTTGTTTGCTTAAGTATATGAAGTTGTGCTTCATCATTAGTTCACCACTTGGAATTCTTTTTAATGAGATGGCCGGAGATCATCATCAGTTCCTGCAATAAATGCAAACAACCAATACAAGGTCATCATCCATTTCAAGTGGGGCCAGAAAATGGAGTATGCAATGAATGTGAATGCAATAACCAAAGAGGGAAAAAGGACTCAAAACTCCATCTTGATTTAAAAGCATTGAAATGCTACCTTGATGTATCACATATTTTGGCATCAATTTAGGGTAAGACTAATTGAACTAATAACTTCAAAATTGGGGAAAATGAGCATCCCATCAATTAAAAGCTAATATTTAGAACACCCTTTAACACAATCAAAACACAACAAAGCACCCATCCATCAATATGTGTTGCGCATAAATTCAACAATTGCTTCTATATCTGCACTCATTTAATGAAAATCTAATATGTACAACACCCTTTACTTAGAATTCTTTATCAATACTTCATTATCTCAATCTACAAACACCATTTATAGGGGATCACTTACATTAAAGATTTCAATCAACTAACAATCACAACATAATACACATAATTGCATAAATCGAAACACCATAGAAAATTCATAATCAAACACTTTCCTTCAAAAGAACCTATAAAAATTTATTAATCAATGAAAAATTGAGAAGCACCAAATTAACACATCAACCTAATCAAAAGCAAGATTAAATGAAACTTACAGAATTATAACAAATATTTATTGATGCTTTGAATGAATCAAACCTGCAAAATCAAAATAAAAACACTCACTCTAGCATCAACAAATCATAATATGTATTGAATGTTTGCATTGGGAAGTTTCCAAAGATTGCATTAAAAAGGAACCAATATTTAATATCATACAAAAATACGAAAAAAAAAAGAAAAAAAAATCAAACTCGCTAGTTGTTAAGTATTAACATCAATAATTCAATTTTGCTTTGAAATTTTGAACTATTTGTTGCCGACTGTAAGTGAAATCGAACTGAAAAACAAATTGATTTTAATTGTTGTTAAAGGTTCTCCCTAATTTATTTATTTATTTTTAATAGTGATTTGAAAAAAATTAAATTAGAGTTATGTTACCAAAGAGCTTGCGTCCCAAATGTACCTCTTCATTTGTGAGAATCTCCCAACCAAATGGGTGGGTTCAAGTCTTGCTTAGAACATTTGAGATAATTTGTGGTTATATATTGTGATAGTTAGTTTCCATTTTAATAAATAAATAAATAAATAAATAATAAAATAATAAAATAATAAAATAATAAAATAAAATTAGAGCTCTGTTACGAATTGATTTGAAAAATTTATTTTATGAATTGAATTGTGAAATTATAAATTTAAATTGAATATATTATACATATTACATCATGAACGAAAAAGAGATCGGAGGATATTAATACAAGTAAAACATACCTAATTTATTTTGTTGACATCATAGAATTTGTGGGATTTGAAGAACAATTGTTCCTAGTTTCCAAGTTTATCTCTGTTTAGGAAAAGTAAGATGATGAAGACTTCATTTTCAAACATACGAATGGATGGTTTTGAGCATAGGGGCTTTTGAATCATGGATGTAGATATAGGTGAATTGGGTGTGTTAATGATTTGTGCTTGTTAAGGATTTGGGTGTGGATGTAACTGATTTGGATTTATGTATGTGTTTTGAATCGGTCGTATTCATTTAGGAATATAATGAAACTGTTTTGTATGATAATTTTGGACAAAAATAAAAATGAAGGAGGCGATTACAGTGGCAATTATGAATTGCAAAGGCTTTTGCAAAACTATGTTTTATTAGCATGTATAAATATAGATATCGTGACATACTACAAACCCTAAAAAGGCGACTTTACAAATCTATGGTTGGCCCATAGTTTTTTCTTAATTAAAAATCTCCCAACCTAGGCCCATAGGGCTTTTATTTATTTATTTATTTATTTATTTCTAATTTAAAATCTCCCAACCTCATTAGTATCCAAAACTCTTTATAAATTTTTGAGTAAATTACATCGTTGGTACCCAAACTTCACTCGTTGCAAATTTGGCCCCAAATTCTCAAAAATCGCACTTTTAGTCCCCAAACTTCTTTTAGCTAACAGTCGTTAGCATTACTTGTTAGTTGGATGGGCGCTTTTGTCTTTTAGACTTTTAGTAACTATCATTACTTTTTTGTTAACGGTCAATACTTTTCTCGTTACCACTACCACTGCCTATCACCCACCACCCCCTGCCACTCTTCACCCACCAGCACCATCGCTACAACCACCATCCATGGCCACCAACCACCACCATCACCCAACACCACACATCACCACCATTACCCACCATAACCACCACCACCTACCACTACCACGACCACCCACTACCACCCTCACCCACCACTACTACCACCACCTACCTACCCACCACTAACTACCATCACCACCATGAAGGAAATGATGATCATAAAACATACTTAAAAAACATGAAAGAAATGGAGCATCTATCATAGTGCTAATAAAAACCTGAAAGCTCTTCTTAAATGTGTATAGTGTATATGCAAAAATGACAGCTTTGGCCTTCACCTACTAAAAGTGTTATTATTATTATTATTATTATTATTATTATTATTATTATTATTATTATTATTATTATCATTATTATTGTTATTATTATTATTATTGTTATTATTATTATTATTGTTATTATTATTATTATTATTATTATTATTATTATTATTATTATTATTATTATTATTATTATTATTATTATTATTATTATTATTATTATTATAAACATCACTTTTATTAGAAACTTATAGGATTAAAAAAAAATAGTGTGGACCCGAGATACGATCTGAGCCCCCACTCCTCTAGCTATAGCAAAGCTAATCCTACTAAAAATATAAACAACAACACGTGCTCCAATGTCTTGAGTCACAGAGAACTTTCGGATTCGCTTTAGTAAGGCCACTGCATCCTTCTCAAGTTCCCCAAAAGAAGAGAATAAGAAGGGGAGAAACCAATATCCAATATTCGTGCAATTAGCTTTATACTTGACATGTTTACGTTGTATGACTTCAATCACCGCACGACTTGGCATAAAATCAACTATACCAGTTTGCGTCAAGGGCGATGACCCTGTTAGATCGACACAAACATCAAGACCTTCATCTCATGAGTAGAACAACAAATCAGCTAGACGTAAAGGGTTGTCCCTTTCTCTAATAAGCCCAATATCCACTTCTTTACGAGCCGAAATCCCCGAACGTGAACATATGTCAACAAGAGTATCACGCGCCATGTTATGCTGGTGTTTAATACCAATAATACTAGCACACGATACAGCATGGTCCCCCTAAATATCCCCCGTAAAGACCCTGGAACAAGCTGAACACGATATCTGAACAGAGAACAAGGAAACACCTAGCCGATAACATAACACACACCGGTAGGTCCGAGCTTTCATAGTCTGCCCCAACCCAGATATCGGAACCACTGATGACATAAAATAAGTACATATTATTGTCATCATTTGTCCTATGTATTTGAGCTGTTTTATTATATTATCTATGAGAATTGATAATTAATTGCGTACTTTTGTAATTCTAAGTTATAAACAAGGATTTGGTGAAAGTTAGTAATTTTGGACGTAAAATGGATCAAGTTGGAAAAGTCTACTGAATTGAAGGAGATACGCCATATCATTCTAGATAGATACGCCGTATGATCATACTTAGATGAATTCGAAGACCATTGCCTGACGTTGAAGAATGCGCCGCATGTAACTATCTTATGCGCCGCATATGAAACCTTGGTCAAAGAAGAAGATCTGACTTATCTACTCCAGATACGCTGCATGATATTCATAAAATACGGCGCATCATTTTCAAGACTTCACTAAAGATTATCCAAGATACTGAAGGACATGCGCCGCATAGAGATTCAAGTTACGCCACATCTGAAGACGGTGTACGAATATTCCAGAATATAATAATCTTGTACCCCACGCGAAGTTATCTAGATACGCCGCATCAACTTAGTTGATGCGCTGCATCGCACCCTCAGACAGAAAGTATAAATACCCCCTTAGACAGCCGAATTTCATGTGCAAAAAGTTACAGAAGCTGCAACATAAACCCTAAGGAGAAGAATACAAACGAAAAGGCAACAGAAAACATACCCAATTGAAGATTTCCGAGCAGTATGAAGGTCCTGCTAATGTTTTAAAATCATTAAGTAGTTTTATTTTATTTTATTTAATGTTTTAAATTCATTAAGTAGATTAGGTTGTAAAACTAACTTAGGAATTAAAATACTGATAGACATTCTATGTGTTAACATTCCATTCTTAGTGATCGATACTCTACTTACCAACTAGCTACATTGAGCCGGTACACTGCTCGTTAGTGTGTGTTATAGGTTAAGTCGGCTAAATATAAATTTAAAACTTGATAAACAATAATCTATACCTACAACGATAAACACTCGCATCAACCACAATAAGCCAGTCCGAAGTGTAGTCCTCCATTTGAGATTTCCATAACGCCATTTCTCGATTAGATAGGGAAAAAGTGGATTTAGCCACATGTGTAACACATGTGAAATATATACCTGCCAATTTCTTCATGAGTTTGGGGGCAGCGATCTCACATGGATTACTCAAAAGGTCAATCTCCATTTTATCATTAAAAGCACACAAGACATCATCAAAGGAAGGCTTACAAGTTACAATACCAGAATGCCGGAGGAGCTTAGTCTGTAAGCTAGTAGATTGGAGTCTCGACTCAAGGGATGCATAGTTCAAGACATCACCTGCAGAGTATACACCAAGCCCCCCAAATGCAAAGGGTAAGGTGGCAAACCTCCATTGCCAATCACCAAAACCAGGTCCAGAAGCGAGAATTGGATAAACTTCAAACGATTATGAATCTAGCAATAATGAGTAGAGTGATCATCCACATTTGGATACCAAGGAAGAACCTTTGGAGTCAACCGATGAAAAAGATGATAAATACAATAACGGACTTGAAGATTATTTAATTTGCAATTGATGTGTGTTTTGCAACCTCACAAAAGGTTTTACCTCTCAAGGAATCTCGAGAGATTTTGCAATCCACCAGGCAGTGTACCTGAATGTTGTAGAGTAGTAAATGGTAGGTCCGGGGGATTGATCGTCTCTAGGGAATAATGTCGTTAGGATTAAAGTGTAGGTCAACTAGGTCTAAAGGTGAGGGATGATTCTTTTTGTATTTTTATATTTTATGGAAAGTAATAAAAATCTCGGGTATTGGAAGAGTGAGCGGAATTAGTTGCTAGTAAACTAACCCAAAATTACTAATTTAGCTAAAAAAACAATAAAATAAAATAAATGACAAGAAAAGTAAAGTGGTGAACTTCTTATATGAGACAACTGTGTTTACTTAGATTTCACTACTCCCTAGTTATCTCTTATTGATTTGTTGAGTTGTCACAATCGTTTAGTTGAAGGATTGTATTCCTTAATACCAGTCGTGGGGTCGTGTACGTCCTTCGCCAACTCTATGAATATCTATTTCTTCTTATGACGACAGATTTAGTATCCTATCATAGAATCATCAACATTTACTTATGCATTAAATACAATCAATTAAACCGTAGTACACATCCAATTACGTTTCTTAAGACATTCAAGCTTGTTACCTTATAGGAGATTAGCCAGTTTTCTTAAGCCTAACGCGAGTCAATCAACCAAACAAAAAACAACAAATCAACAATCAATAACTCGGTTTCATTAGATCTAAGCAAACATTAAGAAATCTAAGCTAGCATGTTAATGTAAAGAAAAGACAAACAATTAATCAAACAACACATAGACATATTGAATGATTAAAGGAAGAACTTATCTTCAATTGAACATCGAAGAAAAGAGGGTTTGAAACTCTAAAATTATTGTAAGAGTCGGACTAGGGTTTATCTCCTAAGTTGCACACAAAAGTTCCACACTTAACTAATGAAAAATCCAAAACTATATATAGAATTACAAAGCTGACGGCGTCAGGTTATGGCTTCTGACGCCGCCAGAACGCCACTATTAGGGTTTCGTATCGCCCAAACAATCTTTTGACGTCGTCACGTATAAATTCTTCTAGGCCGTCTTGTGTAATTGGAAAGCTAGCGGGCCTTGCTCCTTTTGTGCCTAACGGCGTCAGGTGTTAACTTCCGAAATCTTTCTAGGGCGTCTTGTTATAAAAATCTTTCAGTCTTGTCATAAGGTGACGCCGTCAGCCTCCAAAGCATGACGACGTCAGGTGTAAAAACCTGAATTTTCTTGGTTTTCTTGTTTTCTTCATTCTTGAGTATAAAAATGTACGAAAAGCTCCAAAATGCTCCATATTCCAGAAATCACGTCCCAATTACCTAAAATGAGAAAAGGAACAATTTGAAGCAATATTTGATCATAAAATCATGACTTAGGGCTTAAATGGCCCCCTAAAAACGTATCAAATAAATCCTTATCAAATACCCTTACACTTGGGATTTGCTTGTCCTCAAGCAATGAGCTTTTATACCAATCAAAATACAAGTTAGGGGTCAATTAACATTATTATAAAAGTAATTACAACAAATGATCATTCTACCTTAGTCAAAACAAGCACGGAAATTATACACTAGCACCTCACAATAAGTTTTTAGATACTCTCATCTCTCGGGTGTTACAAATTTATATATACAAATGGAAATGGAAAAATATCTTTCACTACCTGTCATAGCAAATAGATTACCATAGGCTTGGGAAAGAATCAAAACCTCCACCACTTTGGCATAAGCACCTAGGATAAACTATCAAAGATGTCTTTAAAGGGTTATAACGTTAGGTGTAGGGGTAAGGAAAAACATGGTTTGTTGGATAAAAGGATATTTTATTGGTGGCAAGTCGATTGTCTTAGTTAATTACATATACAATGCGGCGTTGCTAAGCCAAGACTCGACTCAACTTAGATTAACTACGACTCTATTTGGTATTTTCAAGACACTATTTGACTTAAACCTGAATAAAAGAAGCGGATGGTAGCCCGTATGTTTTTATTAATTTTTTTGCATACACTTTTAATCTACTATCCAAAATAATACATCAAAGGGAACTCGTTTTATCCTTACACTTAAACTTTTACATAATCAAAAATAAAGACTCGAATTAAGATAATCAAAACATTTGGAGTACTTTAAAATATTAACGCACATATGGGGGTAATAAATGATGTTCTTCCCCATTACTCCATAACACTAGTACTTTACCCATAAGTCCTAATCGTCCCAAAACAATATGTACAAGATATGACTCAACTTAACAACCATGTAATCAATTAGACAATTAACTAAGGGTTTTAAAAAATAACAATAATGCAGTAAAGATGAGTGCATACAAGGAAGGCTAAGGCGATTTGGATGTACATTTAGGGATGGGTTGTAAACAAATTCTCACTTTAAGTAAGATGCTTAAAGTTAGAAACGAAAAAGATAGGCTTTGAGGGGTGTACTAGGGGTATCGTGTATTAAAAAAGAGTACAACGCAAAGGTGTGGGATAATTACTTGACCAATGAAGTCAAAGTAATTATAATACAGGTTTTATAACATGGGTTATCCTAATGCCTCTTATCATATAGTAAATCCTAACTACACGAATGTAGTCTCACTAACCGTCTAGGGATGCATCACTAACGCAAGTTCTAGAATCTAAATACTACCAGTACACTAATAAGCACCAACAATGAATACTTTTTCCTAAAGATCTAAAGGCAAACCTCACATATTTGGGGTGGAAATTTTTTGAGTGGTATGGTTTTTGTGCTAGTCATATAATTCCTATCCATGAGACACTTGTTAAGACTAAAGTTTCACTCCTATATGTTGCAAAAAATTTTATATTTTGTGCCAAAATTTAACACCCCCATTTTCACTGATCGCAGCGGAATTAGGGTTGGGGTATTACTCCATGGTATCACAGTCACAATAATAGAAAACGATTCGAAAAGAGATGTTTTTATAAATAAGTTATCATTCATTAAAATATCAGAGTTTTATTAAGATGAGGTCCCGTGAATCTAAGTGTGAAATAATGTTTTGAATGATAACAAGATTGAAAGTCCTCCGAGTTCAGTGCCGCTTCCTGCCATAGCTCCGTAACGGCTATATACCTAGAATACATGCTTAAAAGTCAACACTAGGTGTTGAGTGAGACTCATAGGTTTAAGTGATAGTGTGTAAATACAAGTTTAGTAAACATGGGCTACGTTTTTAATGCCCATGTAGAGTGGTAGAAACTGTATTTAAACAGTTGTATCTGTCAGTATTGTATCATCAGTACAATACTACAAACAGGGGTGTTATTGCACTAAGCTCATGAACCACACCTTAACAATCCGGGTCATGTGGGCTGCAGACCCAACATGAGGGGATGGGAAGGATAACTTGCAAAAGTTATTCCTTCAGTGGATTCAAATATAGTACTTATTAGTACCATCCAGAAAGATGTTAATACCAACGGGAGTTGTCAAACTCCAATAGATCTATCAACTATAATCGCGTTCGCGTGGGTAAAATATCCCAAACGATTAGATTCATGAATTTTGGTTATGTAGTGATGGCAGATAGTTTACTCGTGCAATAATCAATGAAAAGACTTGTATTCGGTTTAAAGTAAAAAGTAGCATGTATCTCCCCTCATAGGGTTTATAAAGCATTTAGAAAGTGTTTAAAAGGTGTGAGGCTATGAAAACTCACCTAGGCTTTAGGATGTTATGATTGGTGTGAAAAGTGACTCAAGAATTAGACTGCTTACTCACGTATCCTGGGAGTAGGGTTTGGTGTGTGTGTATGTATGTATATCGAGTCTTAGTCTAGGTTTTTAAGTAATTTCTCTTAAGGTTTCTAGATATAACATAACACATTTCGGGCCATCACAATTCAGAAGTATATGACTCCTCACATGAAGCTCCCTACTATTGTATTATGTTATCAACATAATATCATTCGGGCCATCATAATTCAGAAGTTAATACTCCTCACATGAAGCTCCATATTATTGATTTATGTTGTTATTAAGTTTTAGTTATAGCATAACACCGTTCGGGCCATCATAATCCAGAAGTACATGCAATAATTGTTTGAGGAGCCAGGGCACTTTAATTCGTAAACCCAGCAAACTCGTCAAAACAAAATATCCACATGGTACTCCTCACATGAAGCTCCCTAGTATTGTGTTATGTTTCTAACTCAAAAATAGGTTTTTATACTTATTATGAAAATTTTCCGTTTATACCCTTCAAGTTTACACGTTTACACTTTCTACCCTAAACTTATAAACTTATAACAATTAAGCATATAACTTTCTATCTTTCACACAACTAGACCCTATACTTATATATTTTTAAGTAATGGCAGAAATAGTCCTTAAACTGTACTAACTTTTAATACACAACTAGACCCTATACTTATATATTTTTAAGTAATGGCAGAAAAAAGAGAATGGGATGGTTTGAAGTGTATGGGGGTGTAGGGGTATTTATACCCCTTGTTAACCTTAGAGGCCAAGGAAAATGAGGATAGGTGGCAAGAGGAGGATGGGTGACTAATATTAGCTATCTATGACTAATGGGAGCTATGAGGGTGACATGGAGGGGCTATAGGTGGTTATAAGGTGTTTGTGGTGGTGGTTTGGCCGCGGGTGGAAATGGTACACAAGTAGGTGATGAACCTACTTGTGAGGTGTGTGGTTGGGTGCTTAAGGGTGACAAGTAGGTGGGTAAGCTGCTAGGGTGCTTGGTTGAGGTGCTAGGGTGCTTGGTTTTAGGTTTATACTAGTTTTAGTTTAGTTTTGACCTAGTTTTGTTTAGTTATAGGTTAGAATTTTACCTAGGGTTTAGTGTCTATATTAGGGTCCTAAGAGTGATTAGTGATTATTATTAAGGTTTAGGGATCATTTCCTAGGTGGTGGTAGCTTATATTAAAGATTCGGGAAGGTTTTGACCTAGTTTCGGGACCTAAATGACCTAGTTTTGCTAAGTGAGAGAATAGGGTTTATCCTAAGGTTTAGTGCCTAGGTTAGTGTCCTATGAGTGCCTAATGACTAATCCTAAGTCCTAAGAGGTTTATACTAAGTGATGGTAGCCTATGGTGAAGTTTTGGGATAGTTTAGACCTAATTCCGGGAAGTTATGACCTAGTTAGGGTTTTGTGCTTAAGGGACTTGTACCTAGGTTCTAGGGGTTGTACTATGATCTAGGGGGTCTAATATATCCTAAGGTAACTAATGTAACTTATACCTAAGCCTTGAATACTTTCAAACTAGTTCAGATAAGCAATTAGGGTTTTAAAGCTAACCATAAACACATAGGGTTCAATTAGGGTTTTGTTAGGGTTTCTAATAGATATAGCATACTAGAGTGATAGATTACTTAGTGTAATGATGTTTAGAACCTATACTTGACATACTGGGGAGTTTACATAGTGGTGTTGGGCATATGTGGATACGTGAGCAGGTCTAAAGAGTCATGCATGTAATGAAAAATAAAAATTTACCTGTGAAATTACCTTGTGGTGGAAATGATGTTGATTAAATTTTATGGGTTGTTACACAAAATTACCTGAACAAGTATTTCTCTTAGTTTTATTACACATCTACTATTAAACAAAAGAAAAATTACGTGAAGTTGTAGTTTCTAAGGTATCCCAATTTACCCCCTTACACTTAAGTCGAACATTGTCCCCAATGTTCAAAATAAAAGATGTAAAAGCAAAGATAAATGAAAATGAAAGAAACTAATACTCCCCTGATTCGCTCGGTATGGACGATATGGTAAGATGGTTAAATCCTCCAAGAAAATGAACATGTAAAGCTTCATTCTTGAAATATAATCATCTTCTTGTCCAATATAACCTGTTAAACAACAAAGAAAACAAACACGAAACCTCGCATAATATCGGCGGTAAATTCTATATAAAAGTAAATCCTAAAAAGCAAGGTAAGATATAATGCTTGCAAAATAAATGTTTGCAGATTCCTGGAGTTTAAAATTTTGGATTTTACGAAACTTTATAATTTCAGCAGAAAAACAAAACCTGAATTTTTTTTTTCAAAAATTAACTCCTGACGCCGTCAGGCTTTAACCCCTGATGCCGTCTGAAATAATCTGACAGAAGTTTTTATGTTTTGTTTCCAGAAAATTTCTGGAAAAATCCATGTTTTAATACCTGGAATCCTGCAAAACATCCATTGTGACTCGATACAAGCATTTGACTCAAACATATACTAATGTGTATACTAATTTCTAATTGTTATCGTTCATGTTCAATTCGTTCTTAGAAACAAATATGATCTTCCTTTACACTTATCTTTTTGTAAAATACCTTTATATGTAATTAAGACGATGTTAAAGACAAAATAAAGCATTTTCAAAATTTATTTGAGACATGAACAATAAACAATAAGAAAAAGTATACATACGGAAACAAATAAAATCAAATAAACAAACAAAAAAAATGAAAAAGAAGCTTGGGTTGCTTCCCAAGAAGCGCTTGTTTTTGTTTGAGTCACGAGCCTAACTCTACACTTATTTAACGGATAAAAGGGAAGTTTTCCCTACACTTAGAATTAAGTGCGGGTGATAGTAGCGATACACACCATCTCAATGGAAGTATACCTCATGAGGAAAGAGTGGTGGATGAATTATATGCTCAAACGGGTGTGCTCCTTTTATTATAACATTGCCTAGTTCAATTGGGTCAATGAGTGAGTTGAAGTTTTCTCCTAAAAAGGGATCATCTTCTATCAAGTTTGAGAGACTCCTAGTTTGGAATCCATCTTGACCTAATAAACCCGGTTTAAACCCATAATATTTTTTGTGATCACTCACAAATGGGTGATGGGTGGATCGGGACCTATTTCTAAGATTACCCGGACTATGTGGTTTGATGGGTGGATCGGGACCTATTTCAATTCCCAAATTTTCATCCAAGGATGGAAGATTAGTTAATGGTTTTGGTTGAGGTTCCGGTTCATCACAACTAGAAACTTCCATAGAACTAAGATAAAGGTCACCACTACAAGTGTTCAAACCTATATCCTCTAGTTGTGTTTGGTTCAAAGGTTCTACCTTTATCGGGATTCCTATAGTCTCTTCTACTTCTTCCGGGTAAGTCATGGGTGGTGTGTATTCCTCAAATGATGGTAGGACTTGTGGGGTATTGAGTGGGATTGGATTTTCTAATATATCCTACATCTTATCTAGATTACCTATGTGTTCATCTTGTATTGTAGTGTCACCTACCCATGACATCCACATAGGTATCTCAACACTAACATACTCATCCCCAAACAAACTTGTTTCATGATCTTTCAAATTTGTTATCAATTGATTTGTAATAATGTTTGTTGGGTTGTCAAATTTATAATCGTATTCAGCACAACTCTCTATGGTTTCCCATGCTTCTTTAGCATTTAGTTCCTAAGGTCCCCGTCGGCAAAATAGTCAATGTCCTTTTGGGCATATCGGTGAGCACGATTGTAAAAGATTTGAATTTAGGACCTAAATCGAAGCCATGATGAGAAAATTTTTGAAGTAGGTATTTGAAATGATTCCGGGCATCATAGAGAGATTCATCATGATGTTGTTGGAACATCAAGATGTTATTTGGAGTGGGTGAATTTTGTGGTCGGTAATATGGTGGATTCGCGTTCTCCATAGTGGCAAACATAATAACCAATGAACACTTTTTACATACAAAGACACAAAGAAAAAGATAGACTAAAGAAATCCAATGAAAAAGAAAATAAAATCTCACTAGATGGGAATCTAATGAGTAGACCTAAGTGAAATACAACTCAACCTAAACAATAACACTATTTCCCGACAGCGACGTCAAAAACTTGATGCGTGTTTTGCAACCTCGCAAAAGGTTTTACCTCTCAAGGGATCTTGAGAGATTTTGCAATCCACTAGGCAGTGTAGCTGGCCGTTGTAGTGTAGTAATGGTAGGTCCGGGGGATTGATCGTTCTCTAAGGGAATAGTGACATTAGGATTGAAATGTAGGTCAACTAGGTCTAAAGGTGAGGGATGATTCTTTTTGTATTTTTATATTTTATGGAAAGCAATAAAAATCTCGGGTATTGGAAGAGTGGGTGGAATTAGTTGCTAGTCAACTAACCCAAAATTACTAATTAAACTAAAAATAAAATAAAATAAAATAAATGACAAGAAAAGTAAAGTGGTGAACTTCTTATATGAGACAAATGTGTTTACTTAGATTTCATTACTCCTTTGTTATCTCTTATTGATTTGTTGAGTTGTCACAATTGTTTAGTTGAAGGATTGTATTCCTTAATACCAGTCGTAGGGGCGTGCACATGATAATGATTTATTTGATACGTTTTTAGGGGGTCATTTAAGCCCTAAATCGTAAATATATGGTTAAATATTACCTCAAATTGCTTCTTTTCTCATTTTAGGTACTTGAGACGTGAATTCTGGAAAATGGAGCATTTTGGACGTTTTTGGAGTCAAAAGTGAAGAAAACGACAAAATCAAGAAACTAAGCTGGAAAATACACCTGACGACGTCACGCTTTACAAGGTGACGCCGTCACTTGATGATTCAAGAGGTGGAAATAATTGCAAATGATGCTCCAGAAGACTTTTGGAGGATTAATACGTGATGGTGTTACGTGTTATTTGGAGTAGGACGTCACGTACAAAGTTAACAAGAGACGGCCCAGAGGAAAATACAAGTGACGACATCAAGAAGTTTGATTGGGCATCACGAAACCCTAATTACGGCGAGATGACGGCATCACAACCTAAAACGTGATGCTGTCACCTTTGTATCTCTATATATAGTTTTGGATTTTTTCATTCATAGTGTGGAACTTTAGAGAGAAAAACGCTAGTTCGGATTTCACATCATTTTTAGGGTTTCAAACCCTCTTTTCTTCCACGTTGAATTAAAGATAAGTTCTTCTTTTAATCATTCAATATACATATGTGTTGTTTGATTAATTGTTTGTCTTTTCTTTAAATTAACATGTTAGCTTAGACTTCCTAGTGTTTGCTTAGATCTAATGAAACCTAGTTATTAATTATTGATTGTTGATTTGTTATTGATTGTTTGGTTGATTCATTCGTGTTAGGCTTAAGAAAACTGGCTAATCTCCTATACGGTAACAAGCTTGAATGTCTTAAGAAACGTAATCGGATGTGTATTACAGTTTTATTGATCGTATTTAATGCATGAGTAGATGTTGATGATTCTATGATAGGATACTAAACGTGTCATCATAAGAAGAAATAGATACTCATAGAGTTAGAGAAGGACGTACACGCCCCCACGACCGGTATTAAGGAATACAATCCTTCAACTAAACAATTGTAACAACTCAATAAATCAATAAGAGATAACTAGGGAGTAGTGAAATCTAAGTAAACACACTTGTCTCCCATAGAAGTTCCCCATTTACTTTTCTTGTCATTTATTTTATTGTTTTTAGTTTAGTTAGTAATTTTGGGTTAGTTGGATAGCAACTAATTCCGCCCACTCTTCCAATACCCGAGATTTTTACTGCTTTCTATAAAATATAAAAAATACAAAAAGAATCATCCATCAACTTTATACCTAGTTGACCTACACTTCAATCCTAAAGACACTATTCCCCTAGAGAACGATCAATCCCCCGAACCTACCATTTACTACACTACAACGGTCAAGTACACTATCTGGTGGATTGTAATATCTCTCAAGATCCCTTGAGAGGTAAAACCTTTAGCGAGGTTGCAAAAGACGCATCAAGTTTTTGGCGCCGCTGCTTGGGGAATAGTTATTGTTTAGGTTGAATTTTATTTTAATAAGGTCTACTCATTAGATTCCTATCTAGTTAGATTTTTATTTTCTTTTTTATTGGATTTGTTTAGTTTATTTTTTCTTCGTATCTTTGCTTGTAATCATTATAATCCGCCATCATGGAAGGTGATAATATCCTAGAATCCGTCATTCAACCAAACTACCAAAACCACCAAAACCCACCCGAACCACCTAGAGCACGCACCTTAGGAGACTACTCCCGACCTAGCCACCAAGGCAATCGAAACACCATTGAGCTCAACCAAGGAGCCAATGTGTCTCCCTTGCGATCTGACACCATCCGGTTGGTGCAAAGCGGGTATGCATTCCATGGACTTCGTTCCGAAGATCCAAACCAACATCTCAAGGATTTCCTTAAAATCATTGAATCCATAGACCTTGATCTTGCCACTCGAGAGATGACCCGATTGCGTCTCTTCCAATTCTCTCTATGTGACCAAGCTAGTCAATGGCTTGAGCGTTTACCGCAGGATCCATCACCTCTTGGGATGATCTCACCTCTAGTTTCCTTGCTCAATTTTTCCCACCAGGAAGAACTACCAAGTTAAGGAATGACATCTTGATGTTCCAACAATGTCAAGGTGAAACTCTTTACGAAGCATGAACTCGTTTCAAGGACTTACTCTAAAAAGTCCCGCATCATGGCATCGATCTTTGGCTCTTAGTCCAAATCTTCTATGACCATGTCAATTATCTCACCAAACGTGCAATTGATCAAGCGGCCGGTGGTAAGCTACGTGATAAGAATGCGGAGGAATCATGGGGAATCATAAAAGATCTTGCTCTCTATGACAACGAATGTTGGAATGACCCCCGTGATTTGAACAAAACGGTCAAGGAAATATGCCTTCGAACAATTCAAGCATTCCGAACTGTAGGATGATGGAACTATAGGACCAAGTCAAGTTTCTCATGAAATCCTACGAGGCTCCTAAACCTTCAAGCAAGTGAATAAAATCACTTCTTCATGTGAGTATTGTAGTGGTCCCTACGACACTCGTGATTGCAAGGAACTCCCCGAACAAGCTTTTGCGGACTACACATCTTCACGTAACAACAAAGCGGGAGATAAGTGGTACACTTTCAAGCCCGAGCCGAACCCCTATGGTGATTCTTACAACCCTTATTGGAAAAATCACCCAAACTTTAGGTGGAAACAAAACCAAAACCCTTCTCAAACCAATTCTTCTAATCCACCTAATCGTTTCCAAGAAACGGCCCATCCTTGAACCATACTTTCAACAACAATCCTTCCAACAATTACGGCAATGCCAATAATTTTGAAGGATTGATATCCAATTTTATGGCATTTCAAGAAGCGCATTTGACAAAGTTTGAAGCTGGTTTCAAACAAAAACAAAGCGAGATGACAAAAATATTTGACACCTTGTTGAAGGTTCTAAATGACCGAGAATTAGGAGCTCTCCCAAGTGACACCGGGCAAGAACCCGAAACTAAATGTTAACTCCATTTCATCAGCTTCGTCTCCTAGTTCTTTCCCACAATATTACTCGGTCAATGCTATGAGCACGTGTTTCAAGTAAACTCAAATTCTTAAAAAAGACCAAAAAGATGGAACAACCAATAAAAAGTCGGTCAACAAAATAGTTGAAACACCTCTTACTCAAGACCTTGACGAAGAATGCAAGGAGCTTCACCTTGAACGTCCGGTCATTGATGTTTTAGCTCGTGCTCCTTACTACAATTCCCTTTTGTAAAAGTATGAGAAGAAGCTTAAATTAGGTAAAAATGGGACCGCTTTCATTCAAAATAAATTACCTAAAAAGTTAGATGATCCGAGCATATTTGTTCTACCATGCAAGATCGGGAATTCCAAAGCTTTTGACAAATTTGACAATCTCAGATCAAGCCTCGACTTACTTCCGTTATCCCTCTACACCACTCTAAAGCTAGGAAAATTGGATGAAACGGAGGTAATAATTGGCCTAGCGGATTGAAGTGTCGCATACCCGGTTGGAGTAATAAAGGACGTATTAGTGCATATAGGAAGGTTAACTATTTTAGTTGATTTCCAAGTCCTTGATGTGATTAGTGACACTACGTGCCCTTTGTTAATAGGAAGAGGATTTTTAGCTACCGCAAGTGCAATGATTGATTGTAAGGAATCTAAAATAGCAGTAGGAGAAGGTGAAACTTGGTCGGTCTACGATGTTAAGAAACACGTCTATGATAATAATGATGAACCAACACCTCATTGGGTAGATGTAAATAGGAGACCCTCTAGATACGGACCTTGGATCAATAGAGACTTCATAGGACCTCAACGCCCATTCTACCTAGAAGAGGAATTTGTAAGCCAAACACATTAGGTAGTGTTGGGTTTTAGATTCTGCTGCTGAGAGAAACTGCTGCTGTGATGAAACTGCAGCTAAGGTAAATGATTCTGCTGCTGATGTCAAAGTGCTGCTAAGGGAAAATGCTGCTAAAGGAATCTACTGCTAATGTGATAAGCATGTATTCGAAGTATATAATTATAGAATAGATTGTGTGTATATAATATACGTCTAGAATATTCTTATCTTGCATAGAAAGTTATTGTAAACCTAGTAGGACTCCTTGGCCTATAAAAGGAGGATCCTAGGGTTAGATTGAGTACGTATTGTTTAGTTTTTGTTTACACTTCAAGGTTGTAAAACCCTAGCATTGTTGATTGCTCGTATTAATAATATTGAAGTGTTGATAGTTAAATTGTTCTTCTTAAGTTAAGCTTTTATATTCCACATTCTAGCTTAAGTGTTTAGTACAAGTCAACTTCTATATAAGATCGTTTGCTCAACTGGGATCAACAAGTGGTATCAGAGCTTGTGATCTAGAAGTTGTAATCAAGAAGAAACTGTTCGTTCCAAGTTTGTTGTTCCTAATCAATTGCTAAAGATGGGTGATGACACACATATGGTAACTGCTTCAAAGGTTCCCAAGCTCAACCCTGGAGAGTATGAGCCGCGGAAGATGAGAATCCGACAGTACATTCGCATGATTGACTTTAACATGTGGAATGTGATTATCAATGGTGATTCTTTACCAAAGAAAGGTCCTAATGGTAAAGAGATACCAATCAAGTCAGCTAAAGAGAACTCAGTGAGGAAGATGGAGATCAAGGTACACAGTATTCTCTTAATTGGAATACCTAATGAATTTCAGTTGGACTTTGATAGCTGTAAGACTGCAAAAGACTTGATGGATGCTATTGAATTCAGGTTTGGAGGGAATGATGCTACAAAGAAGTCAAGGAAAAACATGTTGAAGCATTAGTTTGAGAACTTTACTGCTAAAAGTGGAGAAAAGATTAATGGCACTTACAATAGGCTCAATCAACTTGTCAGTCATTTAAAGCTTGTTGACTATGTAGTTCCATAAGAAGATGTAAATCTCAAGTTTCTCAGAAGTCTTGCACCTGAATGAAGTATGCACACTGTTGTTTGGAGGAATAAGCCTGACTTTGAAACCATGAAGTTGGAAAGTCTCTATAACAACTTAAGAGTGTATGAACCAGAGTTGACTTCTTCATCCACTTCATCTTCTGGTACACAAAATCTTGCCTTTGTATCTTCAAAGTCAAAGGGATCTAAAGAATCTCACTCTACTGCTTATGGAGTATCTACTGCTGATGGATCTGCTGCTAGTTCTAATGATAATAATTCCACCAGTGATATTGCTTTGTATGCATTCTTGGCTGATCTAACTACAAGTATAAGGTCACAGGCTATTAATCAAGATTTGGATCACCTTGATCCTGATGATCTTGAAGAGATGGATCTTAAATGGCAAATGGCCATGTTGACCTTAAGGGCAAGAAAATTCTTGAAGAGAACTAGAAGAGAAATCAAGTACAGGCCTAAAGAGAATGTTGGCTTTGATAAGTCAAAAATAGAGTGCTACAACTGCAACAGGAAGGGTCACTTTGCCAGAGAGTGTAGAGCTCCAAAGAAAAATGCTGAGGTATCAAAGAAGACTGAAGAAACAAAGAATACCACTACTGCATTGGTATCTTGTGATGGAGTGGGAGAGTATGATTGGAGTGATTTGGCTGATGAAGAACCAAACTATTCCTTGGTGGCTCAAGTCAAACCTAAAGTGCATAACTTTGCACTAATGGCCTATGCATCATCATCTTCTGGATCTGACTCTGAGGTATCTAATAATTCTGATTTATCTGTGTGTTCTTTTAAGTCATGTGCTGACACTGTAGAAGAACTTAAGTCTAGGAATGAGAGTCTAATTAGAGAAGTTAAAAACCTAAAACTTGATAACCTAGGTTACAAAGTAGGTATTCAAAATGTTGAAAGAAGATTTGAGTACTTAAAAGAGTGTGAGCTAGAATATGTAGATAGAATTAACCAACAAGATGTTGAAATTTTTAAGAAAAACAGTGAAATTGAGTTTCTTAAGAATAAATTAGAAGAAGCAGAAAGAGATAGGGATGCAGCTCTTGCTGAAAAAGAAAAACATATAGTAAGAGTGAATAAACAACAATATGCTTCTGATTTGGTTAATAAATCTATTGGGAGTACCATAATGAGGAAAGGAAGTGGAATATGTTACAATGAGGTTGCTCCTCCTGCTAAGAAGGCCTATGCTCCACCAGGAAAAGAATTGTCCTTTATTAGTGAGTTGTACATTGAAAAACCAATAGGTGAGTCTAGTACAAGTGTCTTAGAAACACCTAAGGTAGAGGGTAGAAAATTTCCTGATGCTCCCATTATTGAAGATTGGTACTCAGATAGTGATGAGGAACAAGAACAGGTTGAACTAGAACAAAGTGTAGAAAAGGAAGAAATTCCTACCAAAGTTGAACCTAAAATTGAACAGGTGAAGTTTGTGAGACCTGTGTTAGGTAAGGATATCTCTAGGAAACTGGTTGAATATAATGAGATTTCTAGAGATAGAATGAATGGTTTCAATAATAAGCCTAGGGGAAATCAGAGAAACTTTAATAACCTAGTTTCAAACAAATTAGGTAGTGAGTTTTAATTAAAGAAAAAGGCTTGTTATAAGTGTGGTAGCTTTGAAGATTTGATTAATAATTGTCCTGACCACAAGAAACCTATTTGGAATCAATACTCTAGGGTGAACCACAAATATGTTAATAAGAATACTCACCTTCATCCTAATAGAAACATGATTCCTAGGGCTGTGTTGGTAAGATCTGGTGCAACTAGATCCATTTATGCTGCTAAAACAAATGGTGCTTTTAAAACCACAAATGGTTCTGTTGCTGGCTCTACTGCTAGTTAGCACTCTGCTGCTAGTAAGCATTTTGCTGCTAGTAAGAAATCTGCTGCTAGTACAAAACTTTCTACTTCTGGGCCAAAAGTTTTATCAAATACAGTTGTTGGAAATCATTTTTATGCTGCTAAGGCCTCAGCTTGTTGGGTTTGGAAACCAAAATCAACTGTTACAAACAATGTTTCCAAAAACAGCAGTGCATCAAGTGATTTAAAGAAATTTAACTATGTTGATGCACAAGGCAGATCCAAGTTAGTAATGGCTTGGGTCCCCAAGAGAAACTAATTTCTCTATTTTCATGTGCAAGGTAATCTACTGGACGATCTTAAAGATATGGTTATAGTTGATAGTGGATGCTCTGGACATATGACAGGGGATGAGTCTCAGCTTGAAGATTTTGAGGCTTTTGAAGGTGGTTATGTTGCTTTTGGAAATGATCCAAAAGGTGGAAAGATTGTTGGAAGAGGCACTTTAAGAACCGGGAATTTGGACTTTGAGAAGGTGTTTCTTGTGAAAGGGCTTAAGTTTAACCTCTTTAGTGTTTCACAAATGTGTGACAAAAGGAATTTTGTTCTTTTTACAGACATTGAATGTATGATCCTTTCTCCTGATTTTCAGTTGCCAAATGATAAATTTGTGCTATTGAAGGTCCATAGAAATGAAAATATATACAGTGACCATATTAAGAACATAGTTCCCAAAAGAGCTTTAACTTGTCTGATTGCAAAAGCCACTATTGATGAGTCCAAATTATGGCATAGAAGACTTGGGCAACTAAACTACAAGACAATGAACAAGTTGGTGAAAGGAAATCGTGTGAGAGGCATGCCCACAAAGTTGTTTGAAAATTGTGAGACTTGTGTTTCCTGTCAAAAGGGTAAACAACACAGAGTTTCATTCAAGTCTAAGACAGTGAACACAAATACAGAGCCCTTACACTTACTTCACATGGATTTATTTGGGCCTGTTTTTGTGAAAAGTTTGAACAAGAAGTCATATTGTCTAGTTGTCACAGATGACTTCAGTAGGTTCACTTGGGTGTTCTTCTTAGCCACTAAAGATGAAACCCCAGAGGTACTTAAGGAATTTATTACAAGAGTTGAAAACCTGCACAACCACAGAGTGAAAATTATCAGATGTGACAATGGTACTGAGTTCAAGAATAGTGTGATGAATCAATTCTGTGTGGGAAAAGGAATTTTAAGACAGTACAGTGTTGCAAGAACTCCACAACAGAATGGTGTTGCAGAGAGAAGAAATAGGACACTTATTGAGGCTGCAAGAACAATGTTATCTGATTCTAAATTACCTATACCTTTTTGGGCTAAAGCTGTAAACACTGCATGTTTTGTGCAAAACAGGAGTAAGGTAGTGAAGCCTCACAACAAAACTCCATATGAGCTTTTCATGGGAAGAAACCATTGATTGATTTTCTCAAGCCATTTGGATGTCCTGTCACTATTCTGAATACTAAGGATCAGTTAGGCAAGTTTGAAGAGAAAGCTGATGAAGGTTATTTGGTTGGTTACTCTGTACATAGTAAAGCTTTCAGGGTATATAATAAGAGAACCAAACATGTGGAGGAGAATTTGCATATCAAGTTTAGTGAGAATACATCTAATGTTGAAGGAAAAGGACCTGAATGGATGTTTAATGTTGATATCCTGACCAAGACAATGAATTATGTACCTGTTATTGCTAGTGTTGACACTAACAAATCACAAGAAGACATTGTTTTGATTGAGAAACTAAAGGTAGGTCCTACTTTCTTACCCTTACAGAAAGATCAAGATATAAAGAAGATGTTGTTACTACAGAGAAACCTAAGGAAGCTGAAGCAGATGATGAAATTCCTATTGATGCAGAAAAGATACCCAATGAAGCTCTAAAAGTTGTTGCTGATGACTCTCCTACAAGGCCAGAAGACTCTACTGCTGACTCAGAAGACTCTACTGCTAGACCAAAACAAGCAACTACTGCTTCAATCAATTCTGCTGCCAAGCCAATTAACTCTGCTTCTACATCACAGTTTACTTCTTTGGACACTTAGGATCGAACTTTTGCTGATTCAAACTATCCTGATGATCCAAATATGCCTCCTCTAGAGAATATCTATGATGACACAGATGATGAAGCTCTTGATGGTAAACTATTTGGAGCTGAAGTAGATTATACTAATTTGGAACTCAACATTCCTGTTAGTCCCACTACTACTACAAGAGTTCACAAGGATCATCCAAAAGCACAAATTCTCAGTGATCCTCAATCATCTGTACAAACAAGAAAAATGACTAAAGAGTTCAAAGATCTTCAACATCAAAGTTTCTTTGCAAGATCTCTGCATCAAAGAAATAGTCACAAAGATCTAAAAAATTGCTTGTTTGCCTGTTTTATATCTCAAAATGAACCCAAGAACACTTACAAAGCCTTACAAGAAGCAAGTTAGGTGGAAGCAATGCAAGATGAGCTTCTGCAATTCAAAATACAAGAGGTATGGACTTTGGTTGATTTGCCAAATGGAAAAAGAGTGATTGGCACCCAATGGGTTTTCAGATGTAAAAGAGATGAAAGGGGAATAGTCATCAGAAATAAAGCTAGGTTAGTAGCTCAAGAATACACACAACAAGAGGGACTTGACTATGATGAGGTATTTGCACCAGTGGCAAGAATAGAAGCCATTAGACTATTCTTGGCTTATGCTTCATTCAAAGATTTTGTGGTGTATCAGATGGATGTAAAGAGTGCTTTCCTTTATGAGACAATTACAGAAGAAGTTTATGTGTCTCAACCACCAGGTTTTGAGGACCCTAATTATCCTGACAAAGTTTACAAGGTGAATAGAGTAATGTATGGTTTACATCAAGCTCCTAGAGCTTGGTATGATACCTTGTCAACATATTTGTTAGACTCTGGGTTTAGTAGAGGAAAGATTGACAAGACTTTGTTTCTCAAAAGACAAAAAGATGATATTTTGCTGGTTCAAATCTATGTAGATGACATCATCTTTGGTTCTACAAACAGGGGTATGTGTGTTGATTTTGAGAAACTTATGAAGGATAAGTTTGCTATGAGTTCAATGGGAGAACTCAACTTCTTCTTGGGACTACAAGTGGTACAAAAGAAAGATGGCATATTTATTAGTCAGGATAAGTATGTTAATGACATTTTGAAGAAGTTTGGATTTGAAGATGCTAAGCCTGCTAAGACAACCATGGATACCAACAAACCTTTGTTGAAGGATGAAAATGGAAAAGAAGTAGATGTTCACTTGTAAAGGTCCATGATTGGCTCATTGATGTATCTTACAGCATCAAGGCCTGATATTATGTTTGTTGTATGTGCCTGTGCAAGATTCCAAGTATGTCCCAAAGAATCACATCTCAATGCAGTGAAGAGGATTTTTAGGTATCTAAGGCATCAACCTAAATTGGGCCTATGGTATCCTAATGATTCACCCTTTGATTTGGTGGCATATTTAGACAGTGACTATGCTGGTGCTTGCTTAGATAGAAAGTCTACAACTGGAGGTTGTCAATTTCTTGGAAACAGATTGGTGTCATGGCAATGCAAGAAACAGACAGTGGTTGCAAATTCTATAACTGAAGCTGAGTATGTGGCTGCTTCAAGTTGCTGTGGTCAAGTGCTTTGGATGCAAAATCAACTACTGGATTATGGGTACAATTTCATGAACACCAAAATTCATATTGATAACAACAGCACACTTTGCATAATTAAAAATGTTGTTTTTCATTCTAAAACAAAACATATTGAGATAAGACATCATTTCATAAGGGATTGCTATGAAAAGAAGTTAATTCCAATTGTCAAAATTCATACTGATAACAATGTTGCTGATCTTCTCACTAAACACTTTGATGTGGGGAGGTTTCAATTCTTAATTGCTAATATTGGTATGATTAATCTTTGAAAATCTTATCTCTTATGTTTTTCTAAAGTGTGTAAAGGTACTGGGCTGTTTGTTAATCTGTTTATGCTACTTCTTAAGAAGCATATGATTAAGTTGGAATGTACTCTGCTGCTATTTTACTCTACTGCTAGTATATATTTTTGTATACTTTGTGGTGTTTGGACTAACATTTTGCAAGAAAAGCTAAAATTGATGATTTTCAAGTTACCAAACAGAAAATGAGCACATATCATTGATCATCAAAAGAGTACATCTAAACAGGGTACATCCACATCAATTCGGAACCAACAAAAGACTGCTACATAACAAGCTAAAATTAAAAGACTACAAACATCAATGTCTAGGGCATGGAAGCCCAAGTTCAATCTTTCTCTCCTTTGGAAGAGGAAGGTTTGTCTTCCTTGTCTTGACAGATGTCTTGGGTCTTGGCCTTGAAGATTGTGGTCTTTCAGGAGTGGAAGGTGTATTGTTGTGTGGCTCATCCTCATCAGATGAAGTACAGAGGAAGGGGGAAACAAGCTCCATTGGAGATGGTGGTCTAATAGGGATCCAAGCAGGGTCTTCTGATGATTCTGAAGACGATGGAGACCTGGGGGACATCACCTCTTTAGCCCTAGAAGTGCTTGGGGTTTGATTCAAGTTTAAAAGATCTTTGAAAATAGGGAGATCGTGCTTCCTCTTGCAGGCTTGTTCCTTGGTTCTACATCCGTTGTGTGGAGGACGGAAGGGAGGAACATAGGTTTCAAAAGGTGCTTCATCCTCAGAAGATGAATCGGATGATATGTTGATAATTTTGGGGGAAGATTTCATGGTTATTGAGATTTGATTTGGGTGATTGAGATTAGATTTGGTTATTGATTGCAATTAGGGTTTGATCGTGTTGAATTAGGGAAAGATTTAGTCCGGTTTTATAGGGATTACGGAGTATCAAGCGCATTTATTGTTGAGGGTCTTGACTTATTGACCAAGTTTGATTAGTCAACTCTGCTGCTGGATTAAAATCACTCTGCTGCTAGTTGGTTCATTCTGCTGCTAGTTATGTATGATATGGTTATGCTGCTACGGTTGTAAGTGTGAAGGTGGCATGTGTAACTTCTCCAAATCAGTTTAAAACCTAATTAATATTCACGATTGGTTTTTACACGCTCTAAACTGAAGTTCTCACAAACCCTAACATTCCATTATTCTCAAAGTCAATTATCCCCAATTTCTCTAAACCCTAATTCATGGATTGTACACGTACCTGGGCAGAGCATCACAATAGTGTGGTTGTTTTGGATGAAGAGTTGGTTCCTGAAGGTTTCACAGACATGGTAAAATTCTTGAATGCTACTTCTCTTAGGTATGCATTAACTGTGAATCCTACAATATTTGTTTCCTACATCAAACAATTTTGGCTTACTGCTAAAGTCAAAACTATGAATGAGGAAAAATATGTTAGTGCTTTAGTAGATGGTCAAAAGGTTCGTGTAACTGAATCATCTATAAGGGAAACTCTTTTCTTAGATGATGAAACAGAGACCACTTGTCTTGCCAATTCTGCTATTTTCGAAGGTTTAAAAGATTTGGGATATGAGGGAAAGCATACAAATTTAAAATTTCAAAAAGCTCTCCTCTGTCCTCAATATAAGTTTCTGGTACACCTTCTCCTTCATTGTTTGAGTCCTAAAACTTCTGGGTGGAATGAGTTTAGTTCTACTATTGCTTCTGATATGGTATGCGTAAGCAAAGGCCATCCATTCAATTTTTCAAATATGATTTTGGAGGGGATTGTTAAAAGTGTTAAAGAGTCTGGTTCTTATTTGCTTTATCCAAGACTTATCCAGCTCTTTATTGAAAACCAACTTACCAATTTCAGATCACATACTGCTACTTATGATGCTCCCAAATTGGTTTCCAAAACTTTTACTTTCTTGATTAAGCATGGAAAAGGTTTTTCAGGCATACATACCAATCTTACACCTTCTATGGTGCAACTTGTGCAAAATATTCAGGGTGAAGGATCAGGAAATCCCACTGATTCCCATCACACACCCAATTTTACTGCATCTGCTACACAACCCAAAATACACTATACCAGTAGGAAAGCCAAAAAGAATACTGATCTACCTCAGGATAGTGTTAGTATGGCTGTACTAGATGAGGCTGTCCTAGGTGATGGAGGGGACATGTTGGCAAGGGCTGTCACTACTGCTTCTAGCTTAGCAGCAGAGCAGGACAGTGATAACATAATTAAGACCCAAACCAAGGCAATATCTAGAGAAAAGGATTCTGCTGAATCTAATTCTCAGGATGGTAACCCTAGCCAAATGGAAAATATAGGGGGCTCAGATGATCAAAATAGGTTTGATACTGAGTTTATGTCCCATGATTCACCTCTCGGACCAGGTTACACAGGTCGAAGTGATGAGGACAGGACAGTGACACATGAATTGACGGAGAATCTTGTACATGATGACAATGTCCATGATTCACCTCTCGGACCAGGTTACACAGGTCGAAGTGATGAGACTACTATGAAACTCATTAAGGAATTGACGGTTACTTGTACCAACTTGGAGGTGAAGTGTACTTTATTGGAAGATAAAGTTCTTAGTCTCTCTACTGTTGTTGATGGTCAAGCCAAGCTCATCACCAAATTGCAAAAACAGATTAAGAACTTAAGGAAATCAAGATCTTCAACTTCCTTGAAAATATTAAAGAAAGTGGGCACTTCTCAAGTTATAAGTTCACCTGAACTCTCTACTCATTTGGAAGAGGATGCTTCCAAACAGGGGAGGAATGAAGAAATAATGGGTTCAGGGGAGGCTAATTTGAAGATAGTTGATGGTGCTCAGGATATGGATGCTGGAATGGTTTCAGGGGAGGTTCCAGAGATTGGAGATATGGAAGTGGAAAGTCCTCAGGATGCTGAAAACTTTGTGATTGCTGATAAATCAGGGAATGAGGTTGTAATGGAAAAGGTGATTGCTACTCAAGAAAATGTGGTGGAAAAACTAAAGACTTTGGAGCCTGAGCAACTAGTGAAGGCAACAGGGTTGATGGGTGAAGCTTTAATGAATTTGGGTGATTCTATGGTTAAAGAACTTGAAAATGCTGCTATTGCTAACAAGATTGATGACTCTACTGCTGCTTATGACTCTACTGCTAAGGATTTTGCTGATCCTGCTGCTAGTGGAAAGGTCAATTCTGCTGATGCACAAGACTCTGCTGCTGGGTCTAGTGACAATGCTGCTGCTGAGGCTATGGTTTTGTTAAGTAAGAAGACTACAGAAGTTCCATCTGAATCATCTTCAAAACATACACCACTACCAACTCCATCACTACCACAACAACCAACAACCACAATCACATCATCTACACCAAGAATACCTCTAAAAGGAGTTGTAATCAGAGAACCTGCTGCTCAACAAAAGAAGGTTGTTTCATCATCTTCTACTGATAAAGGGAAGGGCAAGCAAGTTGAAGATCCAAAGATAATGTTTAAGGGGATTGATTACTCTAAAATACCTTTTCATTTGTGGCCCAAGGAATTACAAGTTAAACATGATACAGCTGTTGCATTGAAAGAACAAGAATTGCTTGATCAAGAAGAACAATAGTTGGTTCAGGAGGAAAAAGAAAGGGTTAAAAAGGAGACTGAAGACTTAAAGAGGTATGAGGAATGGGTTGATGAGAAGATAAGAATAGATGCTGATATTGAACTCTCCAAGATGATTAAGATTAAAGAAAATGAGATTCCAACTTTTGATGTGCAATCTTGGATAAGAGAGTTCACTGCTAAGAAAAAGAAAGAAGATGCTGCTACTAGAAGAAAGAAAAAGGTACTTAGAGGTCCAACTCCATTGCAACAAAGAAGAGAGCAAGAAAGATACCTGAAGAATATGAAGGGATGGAAATTGGTGCAGTTAAAACCTAAGTCTGATCAAGAGGTTTTTGACTTGTATCAACAAGCTAAGAGACAAACAGATACCTTCTATCCTATGGGTTGTGCTGAAGATTTAGAATATTTTGCTCAAAGGAATAAAAAGTTGGTACCTGATAAAGTGGCTGAAGTAGAGCATGTTAAAGAGACAGATGTTGTTAAGCAGCTTGATGATATTGCAGATAAGACAACTTCTTCTGTTCAAAGTGGTAAAAGAAAAGGTGATGTTCATAAATCCTTTGCAAAGAAGAAGAGAAAAACAGGAGAAGAAAGCAATTCTAATCCAGAAGGAGATGAGTTCAAGAATGATTATGATCATATTCCTCCTGAGCATTTAAAGGAACAATCGAAGGTTTTCACTATGGTTGGTAAGATGGAGGAACCTGAAGTAGTTGATGTCACACCAATAGGAATCAAATATCCTATTATCAAAGTAACTACAGGATATGATACTAAAATTGGAGCATTTCATGATGTTGAGAGATCTGATGGAAAGACTCACATATTTCTTAAATTTCAACAGATGCTATATTACTTTGATAGAGAGGATGTTGATGATTTGTGGAAGTTATATAAGGCAAAGTTTGGAGCTGATAAGTTTGATGGTAAAAAGTATGAAACAGAGAATATTGATTACATTAAGACTATGGTTGATAATGTTCTCTGGAGAGCTCTGAAACTTATGTATGAACCTTCAATGGATGATTCTGAATGGACAGAGATAGTAGGATACAAAGTAAGAAAATGGAGACTCTTTCAAGATTCTAGAGTTCATGTTTTGGAAATTGGATCAATTACTTTGTATATGCTGGCTGAAAAGGATTACCCAGTGGTAAGATACTGGAATACTGTCAATCAGATGGTTAATGGTGCTGGATTACTCAACTTGCAGAAAGACTATGATACTGATGATCAGGCATTTAATTTGCTGTCAAAGTATAAGAAGATACTTGGTCAACAGACATCTCAAGACTTGAGTGTTTGGAAGCATCCTCCTAGTGTATAACTGTGCTTTGAAGAAACTTAATGATTTAGTGATAAATATTAAGTTTAGGGGAGGATTGTTGGGTTTTAGATTCTGTTGTTGAGAGAAACTGCTGCTGTGATGAAACTGCTGCTAAGGTAAATGATTCTACTGCTGATGTCAAAGTGCTGCTAACGGAAAATGCTGCTAAAGGAATCTACTGCTAATGTGATAAGCATGTATTCGAAGTAGATAATTATAGAATAGATTGTGTGTATATAATATACGTCTAGAATATTCTTATCTTGCATAGAAAGTTATTGGAAACCTAGTAGGACTCCTTGGCCTATAAAAGGAGGATCCTAGGGTTAGATTGAGTACGTATTGTTTAGTTTTCGTTTACACTTCAAGGTTGTAAAACCCTAGCATTGTTAAGTGCTCGTATTAATAATATTGAAGTGTTGATAGTTAAATTGTTCTTCTTAAGTTAAGCTTTTTTATTCCGCATTCTAGCTTAAGTGTTTAGTACAAGTCAACTTCTATATAAGATCGTTTGCTCAACTGGGATCAACAGGTAGAACAACTCTTGGCTAGGGACACCGAACTAGACACATTTGAAGATCCTTTAGTTTTAAAAGATGATTGAATTCCTAGGAGTTTTGCCAATTAACCTAGGAATGAATAAGTTGAAGAGCGAGAATGATAAATGTAAGTGGAATTGGAACAAGCCACCTAAGGAAGGAGATGGATAACGGCTCATAAAAATGATATTATATGATCTTACTAGGCACGTGCATGCCTATAGCAAGTGGACAACCTACGATGCAACCCACATGCAAACACTGTTTCCCTTCCTATATAAACTCTAGTCGTAACAAAGTTAAGCAGAGATTCCTACAAAGAAAACAATACAAAGTATTATGGTTAGAATTGATGCGAGGGAATTGCACCAGGCTTTACCTCTCGAGGGATCTCGAGAAGCTTACAACCCCCACCAGGCAGTGTACCTGATCGTTGTAGTATAGTATAGTGACAAGTACCGGGGGATTGATCGTTCAACTTGGGAATAGTGTCACTAGGATTAGAAAACCTAAAAACTAGGTCTAGAGATGAGGGATGATTCTTTTTGTGTTTTTTATATTTTATGAAAGCAATTAAAAATCTCAGTTTTGAAGGAGTTGGGCAGAATTAGTTGCTAATCAACTAACCCAATTACTAAGATGCAATCAAAATAAAATACAAAAAATGAAAATAAACTAAATTAAGATAGAGGTGTGAGCAATATATGGGAGAATTGTGTTTACTTAGATTTCACTACTCCCTAGATATCTTTTACAGGTTAATTACTTGTTACAGTAGCGTGGATGACGGATTGTATTCCTTAATACCATTCATGAGGTGGCGTACTTACTTCCCCAATCCTATAAGCTCCTACTTCACTTCTATGTCGAGCCGGCTAAGAAGCTCCTAACATGGGATCACTAGAATTCGCTCATGCATTAAATACAATCATAAAAACCTAGTACACATCGGTTCATGTTTCTTAAGACGTTCAAGCAAGTTACACAATGGAGATCTGCCAGTTTTCTTAAGCCTAACATTGAAATCATTCATCCATTATAACTATAAACAAGCAATCAACCCATAATCAACATCTAGGTTTCATTACATCTAAGCAAACACATGAAAGATCTAGCCTAGCATGTTAAAATCAAGACAAGCATAAGATATATTCAAACAACACATAGACATATTGAATAAATTGAAAGAGGACTTATCTTAATTGAACATGAAAGGCTTCAAGGGGTGAAAACCCTTGAAAATACTGTTACAAACGACCTAGGATTTATTAGGTTCGACCCTAGTATTCTCCATACAAGTTCCTCCCTTAATGAATGAAAAATAGAAAAGTATATATATATTTTGTGAGGTGATGGCGTCAAGAGTAAATTTCTGACGCCATCATCTTGCCGCCAATAAACTCCTCGGACTGCCTAGATCTAGGTTGACGCCGTCACGTGTAGTCCATCTTCAGGCCGTCACCATTTTAACTCTTGATGCCCTTCTCTTGACGCCTTCAGGTTTTCACTGGGTCGTCATGGATTTTACTTCTGACGCCGGTACAATTTCCTTCTTGACGCCGTCAGGTACTATTCTCAGCATAGAAAATTAAGTCTTTGTCGTTTTCTTCACTTTTAAGCTCCAAAACGTCCAAAATGTTTCCTTTTCAAAAATTCACTCCCAAAGTACCTAAAATCACAAAAGGAACGATTTAGGGCAATATTTGATCAAATAAATTCAATTCCGGGCTTAAATGACCCCCTAAAAACGGTTCATTTTTCGCCTCATCATATACCCTTACACTTGAGATTTGCTTGTCCTCAAGCAAATGCGCTTTTATTCTAATCAAAATACAAGTTAGGGGTCATTTAACACTAATATAAAAGTAATTACAACAAATAATCATTCCACTAAAGACCAAAGACAAACACGGAGGTCATATATTAACACCTCACAAATAGTGTTTAGATACTCACATCTCTCGGGTGTAATAAAGTAATATCACAATATGGAAATGGAAAACATCTCTCGCTACCTGTCATAGCAAATTAGATTACCATAGGCTTGGGAAAGGATCAAACCTCCACCACATGGCGTAAGCACCTAGGATAAACTATCAAAGAGGTCTTTTAAAGGGTTGTAACGTTAGGTGTAGGGATATGGAATACACGGTTTTGTTGGATATAGGCTGTCTTTACTGGTGGCGAGTTAATCATCTTGGTCAATTACATGTACAATGTGGCGTTGCTAAGCCAAGACTTGACTCGACTTAAGCTAATAAATGAAAAATAACAAAAACATAAAACAAACATAGAATGAAACGGGATGGTAGTCCGTATGTTTTTCTCTTTTCTTTTTTTCTTTTTTTTTTTTTTTTTTTTTTTTTTTTTTTTTTGCATACACTCTTACCCTACCATCCAAAATAATACATCATAGGGAGTGAAAATTCCCCTTACACTTGAATTTTTACATACTTTACAATAAACTAATATAATGACTCGAATAAAGATAATCAAAACACTTGGAGTACTTTTAAGATTAACGTACATATGGGGGTAATAATATGATGTTCTTCCCCATTACTTCATAATATAAGTACTTTACCCATGAGTCCCAATCGTCCCAAAACAATATGTACAAGGATATGACTCGACTTAGCAACCATGTAATCAATTAGATAATTAACTAAGGGTTTAAACATATAACAATAATGCACTAAAGATGAGTGCATACACAGAAGGCTAAGGCGATTTGGTTGTACATTTAAGTGGGGTGTAACAAATTCTTCCTTTAAGTAAGATGCTTAAAGTTAGAAACGAAAAGATAGGCTCGGAGGGGTGTACTAGGGATTTCGTGTACTAAAAATGAGTACAATGCTAAGGGTGTGGGAAAAATTAGATGACTTTACTAGCCAAGTAATATGACTTAAATGGTCAAGTAATTATGATACGGGTTTAACACAAGGGTGATCCTAATGCCTCTTATCATGTAGTAAATCCTACTACACGAATGTAGTCTCTAGCGGTCTCGGGATGCATCACTAACGCAAGTTCTAGAATCTAAATGCTACCGGTACACTCATAAGCACTAATAGTAAATGCTTTTTGTAACACCCCCAATTTTGAATTATTTGCAGCGGAATAAAGATTGGGTGTTACTTCACAGCTCATAGTTTTTCAGTAGAAAATGATTTTCTAAAAACATTTATCATTCGAATTTTTATAAATATCAGAGTTTTCAAAATGAGGTCCCAGTGGTTTCAAAATTTATTAAATAGGTTTTCGAATGATAATAAAATTTTTATAGCCTTTGTAAGAATTTCGTGCTCTTCCGTCCCATCCTTGCTCGTTATAGACCTGAGATAAACATGCTAAAAGTCAACAAAAGTTGAGTGATATTCATAGGTTTAAGTTTAAAAGTTGAACACAAGCTATAAGTTATAATTGCACCGTCATACAATTATAAGTTAAAAATAGTTGTTATTGCATTAAGCTCATGACACTCAGCCGATTAACAGATCTCATCATAAATGATGGATTATAGTAACACGGGCCCTCAGGATAGGTCCTTGCCAGTAACCTGTTAGATTTCAAATAAAGTGCGTTTGGTTGTTTTCTCAATGCCCAAACGGGGATTGTCAATCCCTAATAGATCTATCCATAATTATTTACGTTCACCTCATCTGGTTGACTAAGGTTCATGATATGAGGGGCTTTTGGCAAAAAGGTACTTAAGCAATAACGAGATCAGGTAAAGCATACCAAGAAAATACTTGTGTTCAGTTTGTAAAAAAAACTAGCATGTATCCCCCTCCCAGGGTTTATAAAACATTTAAACAAGTAAAGGCGAGGCTATTAACTCACCTTAGTGGTTTAGTGAATAAAATATCGATACTCAGTTTGCAAAAATGGGAACGGCTCCACACACGACCTAGATAAGGTATGGCAAGTTTTAGTGTTTGATAGTCTTAGTGTTTTAATCGCGAGTAGTTTTTGAATACGTGATTGGTTAATTCGACGTTAGTAAAACTTTTAGTTTTATAACATATTGTACGTTTAGTTTAGTTATATATATATATATATATATATATATATATATATATATATATATATATATATATATATATATATATATATATATATATATATATATATATATATATATAAAACGTAATGTTTAATAATAATAATAATTATAGTTTGAAATAAAACGTAACGTTTAATAATAATAATAGTTTGAAAATAAACGTAACGTCGCTGCGTGAAATTGTAAAAATGGAAAGTAAAAATAAAAATATTAATTTTATATATATGGCCCTTGTATTTTCTAAAAATTTACACTTTTTACCCTAACGGCGTTAGCGTTACGCCGTTAGTCCAAAATTAAATATATTTACATTTTACGTCCAAGACTTTATATTTCTTACACCTTTCACCCTAGAGTTTATAAAAATCAGTTTTCACCCTTTAATTTACGAAATGACATTTTATACCGAAACTTTGAAAAGTTGACACTTTTAACCCGACTTTCATAAAATTTGCAAATTTAGTCCCAACTTCACTAATTTCAAAACTTAGTGTTTTTATTTCTTACTTAGTTTCAAAATTTCTTATTTAACTTATTTTGACAGCTTATTAGTTCGAAAAAGCTTATTGATAGCTTATGGGCTTTTAACGAAAAACCCAAGCCCGTTAAGCTTTTTAGATCCAATGGGCCTACGGGGGTTTTAGGCTTTGTTTTGGGCTAAGGTTAGGAATATGAAAAAGTTGCAAATCAGCTTATTGCCTCAGCTTATTCTATCGGCTTATTTTGAAATGATTGGGCCTTAAGGCCCAATCGGTACTAATGAGTTTTCACAACTAATTTCCAAGTCGATTTGCTTTGTGCTTCCTATACGTTCAAGACACGATTTTTATTACAAAGTTTCTATACAAAAATGATTGTTTGCCATGAGGTCTATTAGTTTGTAAAATAAAATGGCATGCTCGTTAAGTAAATTTTAAAAATATACGTGCGTTTCATGGGTAGCATGGAACAAGTTTTTATAAAACAAAAGACTTAGAAAAATTTTAGAGTTTTTCATACTTGTTGTGGTACGCTAGGAATGTATTCCAAAATGGTTCGTACGTAGCTTTTTAGTTTCAAAATTCTACATAGTTTATTTGTGAAGGTGTGAAATATATAGACGAAAGTAAAATATATATATATGTCGTTTATTTAGTTTTCGAATAATGAGGTGCATTTGTGTGTGTCGCGTATAAAAATAATGCAATTGAAAGTTTTATATAAATATTGAAAAGAGTTTGTTAGTAACTTACGACACCAAAATGGTGGGTAAAACAAGACGTAGAGTCGAGAAGTGAGTGAGATGAGTACGTAGTGTGTATGTGTGCTCGACTAAGGTTCACAAACAACAATTCGTCTCCTAAACCCACACGAATCCCTTAAATTCCGACCCAATGCTTCGACCCAATGCCTAGCTTTACTACTTAGTATTATTTGGTGATTTTTGGTTTGCATGGAAGTAGAAAACGCAAGCATGCATGCATGGGATTTATATATGGTTGCTAGTGTGTCCTAGTGTATAAGATTTAATGTGATGTGATTGTTGCTTGTATTCAAAAGTCCTAAAGTTGTAAGAGTGAATATGTTACTTCATGTTTTTGGTTTCTTATGGTCGACATCCTCAAAACTCAAAGGAAACGTGTGCATTGAAACTATGAAATGAACCCGTACTTGTGAAATGCATTTTAATAAGATTGTAGTACTTGGCCTAGATGAATAAAATATGAGATGGAGTGTGCTTGAATTAAGGAAGTACATGTTTGTTTGAAACATGCAATGTCGACCACCATTTCTTTTAGTACACCGATTTGTAAATCGGCATGGCTTGAGATTTTTGATAACTTTGAAATATTTAAACACTAGTTTGTGTTTAGAAATGATTTTAGGAAATTATAGAAACACACGTGGGTTAAAATGGTTAAGTTTTTGGATTAGGTGAAATTTTATGAAATCGTTTTTGGGACATAAGCTTTGCCTCGTAAAATTGTAGCTAGACTCAATGTGGGGAACTAAAATTCAACACTCTATATGTTGGCTAGGGGAGTAATGAGTATGTGTAAAAATAAGTGTGTATCGTGTGTAAGATTTGAGCATACTAAGCTCGTTTCTAGTTGGTACTAGTCGAGTGGAATGAAAAACAAAAGAAGGAAAATGGGCTAAATTGGTTTTGGGCTAGGAAAAGTAACAGGCCGAGAAAATGGTGTTGGGCTTAGTATATAATTAGGGTCCGGTTAGGTGTAATTTAGATTAGTAAAAATATTAATTGTGATTAGTGATAGGTTTATTAACTATTTAGTGAAACGTTTACGTGAGTCCGAGAGTAAATAGTGTTTTGTGAATAGTGTTTCGTGAATAGTAAAACTTTTGAAAAACATCTCAATATTACTAACTGACTCCAAAAATGATGAATAGTGAAATGATGAATAGTGTTTGGTGAATAGTAACCGATGAATAGTAAATTTGAAAAATGTCCTGAAAATGCAGGTTCGTAATGAATAAAACAAAATTTTAATATTCTCGCGATTTTAGACTATAGTGGTACATGTGTGAGCATCGTTCCCAGCAAAATGAGATCATGAATATCGTAGTGATTTTTAAGTATCATAGCATATTTGATAAAAAAAAAATTTTGTTATTAGTAAAAACGTTATTAATTAACGTAATGATATATAAGTCTTTGATTTACTTTTACTATTTATAGGGAAATTTACGGGAGTTTACACTTTTCCTATCAAATTTAAAGGCAAACCTCACATATTTGGGTGGAAAATTTTTCTGAATGGTACGGTTTTGTGCTAGTCATACGATCTCCTATCCATGAGACGCTTGCTATGGCTAAAGTTTCACTCCTAAATGTTGTAAAAAATTTTAAGTTTGGCGCTAAAATTACACTAACAAGTATTTCTCATAGTTTTATTACACATTTACTATCAAACAAACAAACTCAAGCGAAAGTGTATCTGTAAGGTATCATCATTTTACCCTCCCCTTACACTTAGGATGAACATTGTCCCCAATGTTCAAGTAAAGAATGTAAAAGTGAAATAAGTAAAAAGAGTGAAATCAAATACTCCCCTGATTCGCTCGGTATGGATAATAAGGTGGCCAGGTTAGATCTTCCTCCAAGAAAATGAACAATCAAAGCTTCCCTTCCAGAATATAAATCATCCTCTTTTGTTATACATAACCTGTAAAACCTGATAAAACAGAGAAGTCAACCTCGCATAAAATCGGCGGCAATCTATATATGCTAACAAATCCTAGAAAGCAAAGTAAGATATAATGCTTGTGGAATGATGTTTGCAGATCTCCTGGAGATTATAAAACTAAAGATTCAACAAAAATTTTAAGACTCCGTTAGAAAAACAAAACTAGCAAAATTTCCAGAATTTTACACGTGACGCCGTCAGGAATTTCTTCCTGACGCCGTCAGAAGTGACCTGCAGAAATTCTTATGTTAAGTTTCCGGAAAATTTCTGGAAAAACTTCGTCCTACTTCCTGGAAAATCCTGCAAAACATCATTATGACTCGATGCAAGCATTTGACTCTAACAAATATGAATATACATGTTCACTTAATAGTGTGGAGATTCATGATCGAGTTTGTTTCTTAGAAACATATTTGGGGTTTCCCCTTACATTTATCTTTTGCGAAATACCTTTTGATGAAGTTACGACTAAGCCAAACAACAAAATAAAGTATTTTCACCATTTTAGTTTTGAAACATGATCTACCAACAATAAAAATAAAGCATGCATACGGAAGCAAATAACAAACAAACAAAATAAAAATCACACAAAACATGGGTTGCCTCCCAAGAAGCGCTTTTCTTTATTTACGAGTCTTGTAGCTAGACTCAAGGTCATGGGTTACCGTGTCACACCCCCAAAATACCTGAATGGCAGCGGAATGGAATACCTGGGGGTGACTGTCATAGCACCACAGTTACAGTTATATTGAACGACCTAAAGTGTCGTTTTGAAAATACATCGTTTGATTCATTCAAAATATTCAGAGTTATAAAACATAGGTCCCAAAGTCTTGAAAAGTTTACAGAAATAAGTTTAGTACAATCAAACGATAGTTCATAAGTGCATGAAAATACAAAATGAGACGCGTCATCCTTGTTACTCAATGATATGACTCCATGCATGTCATGAAGAATATGTCTTAGTTACCTGAAAATACATTGCGAAAACAGTCAACAATAATGTTGGCGAATAATCATAGGTTTGTAAGTTAAATCGTATGTACATTGGCCACAAGTATAAAGTAAACCGACAAAATGTTAAAAGTAATACATTGGCTCTTAAGCTCATGACCCCGAAGCTAGACGTTACTTGGCCCCAAATGAGTGTTTACCAGACACTCTTAATATATTAGACATGAAATGAATTCGTACCCGTTGGAGCAACCCAAACACGAGTGGAGGAGTCACTCTCAATAGATCTATTCACTCACTCTCGCTTGTAGATTAATTAACGGTCCATGATAATAAAGGGGACTTGTCGTGACGTGGTAATAAGGCAACTTAAGCAATGTAAGGAATTTAATACTTTGGCATGTACAAAAAAATAAGTAATGCAATGTATTCTCCCCCATGGGATTTGAAATCAAATATGTAATTGAAAACGGGGCTATGAAAACTAACCTTAAGTGATAGTACGATGAGATGAAATGATCGGGACAACAAGGCACGTACACTAGCCGCAACCTAAATGAATGAATATGATCTACTTTAGATCATGAAATGTTGTAATGAATATTCATGCACATGATACCTATACCACTAGTAACTTGCAAATACTTGTTATCGTCAAAGTAGGAAATTTCCATACTTAGGAAAAATAAGTCCAATTAGAAGTATAGAAACTTGTCATAATATATCGTATATAAAATGTTAGTGTTATATTCCTCGTTTTGAAAACCTTAAAATAACGTCTAGTAGTTGCATAAATAAACCTTGGGTCGTACGTACTCCGTTAGTTAAGAAAAAAATCCTTGAATAAGAAATCTATAAAATATAGCATTTAGTACGTAGTTATATTATTTCTAGTAGTGACTAAATATATATATAGTTTTGACGATTTTAAAACGTGTATAACTTGGTTGTTTTAAGTTCATTTTCCTCATTCTTTATATCCACAGATTCGTCTTAGTATGTATTAATATATTTTCGATAGCTCGGCTCCTCTAGGTTATGTCTAACGCCTCTATTTGTCCGTTGAAAATCGTCCAACAGCATGTGATTTTCAGAAAAATAGTTTTCGTCAATAAACTAGCAAAAATCATAACTTCTTCGTTATAAGCTCGTTTTAATCCGTTCTTTCGCCCACGGCTTCATTTTTGAAAGTATTTTCTAAATATTTGGTCAAAAATTACCCATAACCTACTGAGTTTCCCACGTTTTAAAAATATGGACAGTAGGTATATGTAATGTTTCAAAAACCATTTCTAGGGTTCCAATCTTGTTCCAACTTCAACCAAACCACTTTCAATCTCCACAAAACTAGTCTAATCTTACCATACACCTTCTTAGGGTGTCATGGGTTTCTAAACATTATAAATCAAGTGGATCTAACAAGGATCTAACTATAATCTATTTCTAGGGATCAAAAGTTAGATATGTATAAAACGGAGTGGTATAAATAACATATGCATGTAAATCTTGTATATATATCATATGAATCTTGTAAAAACTTGGTAAAATTATAAAGATGAGTTTTATACACTTACTTGAAAGATTAATGAGATTTTGATGATGAAAACCTATGTAAACATTGAGTTTATATTACAAAACCCTAAAAGGAGTACAAAATACACTATATATTATACTTGATCTTCAAAAATTATGGTTCCTTCTTGTTTTTCTTGTTTAGGCCGAGCACCACCAAGAGAGAAAAAGAAATATGTGTCTTGCTTTTTGATCTTGGAAATGAAGTGAAAAGTGTAGTATAAGTGATATATATTATATATATATTAGGTCAATAATGTATACAATAATGCTAAGGTAAGTTTTTCAAGCTATGTAAGAAATTGTAAGATATGAGAATGGGGGGGGGGGGGGGGGCTGCATTTAGTGAAAAAGAGGAGAAAAAGGGAGTTTGGTGTAAGAAAGTGGTTAATATTTAGGAATTATAATGTATATATTAATAGTTTTAGGGAATACCGGGTACCGAGTTAACTAAAAATAAATTTTAACGGAGTTAACCGGGACATAATAAGGTTGTAAAAATTGTAAAAATATGTTTGGTATGAATATTGAGTGTTTGGATAATTATTGTTTAATTTCTACGAAAACCGTCGTAATTATAGCAAACTTACGATAATAATTAAATAAATTTCCAAAATACCGGGTAAATTAATATTATAATTTTTATATCATTAAAATGAATCTAAAAATATATTGGGATCATAGTCGGGAGTGTCGGACGTGTTAGTCACATTATTAATCGCGTGTTAACGTTTATTTATAAATAGATATACGTAAAAGTTAATTATACCAAAAGTACTAATTTAAATATCCTACGAGTGGAATAGTATGCAAGTGCCATAATGATGATATGCAGACTATTTCTAGTCCGTATGAAGTGTCCCAATGATAATGCATGAATTCGCTCCTGAACCAATTTGGTTACGCGAATTTAAATACCCGTAAACTAAATTTACGATGAAATGAGTAAAGTACATGAATAGTGTTTTCTCTTCGGAAATGAATAATGTTATGTGAATAGTAAATTTTCTGAACGCTTCTCGAAATCTCAAACTGACACAAAAAATGATGAATAGTAAAATGATGAATAGTGATTGGTGAATAGTAACTGATGAATAGTAACTTTCCGAGATGAATAATGAAATTTCGACATCTGAACAAGGACTTGAAATTACGAATTGTGACAGTCTTCCCCTCTAAAAGGAACTTCGTCCCGAAGTTCAGTTTTGGTTCGTCTCTGAAGTACATTCGGTAAAAAGACGTGGATACTTGAGTTGCATTTGGTCTTCCCGTTCCCAAGTATATTCGGGTCCTTTTCAAGAATTCCAGCGAACTTTCACGACAGGAATTCGACTTTGCTTCAACCGTTCGACCTCACGGTCCATGATTTCTACTGGTTCTCCTACCAGATTTAGGTTTGTCATTGGGTTCGATTCCTTCCAATGGAATTATGAGTCACTAATCTTAAAGTCGTTTCTTGGGATTTAAAATTGTGAAACATGTTTGTGTAATTCTTGCTACTTTCCAACAAGGCTTAAGTCTGAGGGTTACTGGCCTACTCTGTCTGAAATATTAAATGGTCCAGTGTACATCGAGTTTAACTTCCCGGATTTTTCTGAATGGTAGCATGCCTTTCCTACGCGGAACTTTTAACATAACCCTACCACCAACTTGAAATTCTAAGGGTTTACAACTTATCGACTTGTAACTGATTCTTGATTTGCAGGAAATTCCTAGTTATTTCATGAGTACTTACAGGAATAGTGAGTTTGGCTTTTTCCGCGTTCGGTCCGTCAATAGATGGTCAGCACTTCTTGAGGTTTACAATGTGATATTGGTAATATATGTTGCTGAACTCTGCCAGAACTCAAATTTGTACGTCAGATGGTCGATTCTAAAACGAATCTTAAATGGTCCAATATACTAGAGGTTCAATTTCTCGTGTTACCAAAATTGCATCATGCCTCTCCAAGGCAAAGCTTTCAACTTAGTTCGTTCTCCCACTTGAATCTAGTTGGTTTAATGTTCAGGGATACCCAATCCGCATGATGTGCGTCATGCACCAACCTAACTTCTACCAGTTTCACGTTGCTCGTAACTGGTTCTTGACTTATGAAATTTCCTTTGTTGTTCCATAGTTTAGTTCTAGACCAGTGAATTTAACTTTTCGATTTCGGTCTGTAAATGGGTAATTGGTACTTCGACCATGGAGTGCCTCAAATGGTGTAGTCTCTACGCTCGTGCGATAACTATCGTTGCGACCGAATCTGATTTATGATAAATGGTTAGTCCAACCATTTCTAGAGTCAATCGCTCACTCTCTGAGCATATATTTCCTATGTTTGAATTGTCCTCTCGATCTGACCATTGGTCTGAGGATGATAGGCGGTGTTTACATCTAAAAGGGGTTCCGAAGGAAATCTTAAAATGATTGCTAGAAGTCTGAGGTGATTTGATCACCTTGATCAGGAATAATTGAAACGGTTACAATGAATCTGGTGACTAATTCTACAACGTTATACTTTTCGAAAAGGGCGTTATATGAAGAAGATAGAATATGGGTAACACTTTGATTCCTTGTGGTTTGGTCTAATGGGTGCTAAGACATGTGTCTTTCTTTACCTATTGTGCTTGGTCTCCATTTCTGACGTTTGTAATCGATCTATGGTGTTCCTCCTAATTTCCTTCATCACACATTCTAATATTCCTTATTGTCAAATCACAAAGCCCTAAATGCATAAGCGATGTATTATGGTGATTTGTTTTCAAAATTTATCTCGTGATTTTTGAGTTTTTGGTCGAAACCTTTTTCTGAATAAACGAATTTAGGAAATGGAACAAGTGGTTTACTAAATAATATCTTTCTTGATGATTCAAAATTCGATAGTTATGAAATGTGACACGGTTTTCAAACATGTTGTAGTAGGACTGTTTACTAAAGTTTGATGTTTATATATTTCCCATTGTACAATGGTTTGGCTAAATATCGACTAAAAAGGGTCGTATTTGTTTGAAATAGGCAATTTCAAAAATTATTTTCTACGAGGTATGCGATTTGTATAAACACAATTTTGAAATCAACTTCATTTAAAGGTAAAAATACTAACAAGGATAAAATAGTAGGATAGGTAACGTTCACATAAATGCATAGATGTCTAACGTTCGGTTCCTGATATTGGAAGATGACTATTGGCGATTATCTGGCAAAACTACAAGCCTAGGTATTCAACCAACTTAAGTCCTGAAATGGTTTATCGTTGAAATTGTCATCATGTTGGCAAAATGAGGGTTTCCATTGATACTATGTCGACGAATGTCTATTTTATTTCCACATAAAGCTGGGGAGATATGCTTGGGCCTTATGTCTCTCTTGATGTACAGGTGAGGTTATCTAGAATTTCTTGAGGACACAACGCTTTAGGGGAATCTATATCGATATCCATAATTCGAATCAATCATTCTTGGCGTAAACTTACTGCAGGGAAGTTTGCGTTTAGATGAGGCCATGTTTAAATGAATTGCTTTACAGTCTCAATTAGGTGCTTGGATTATTTCTATAGTGTTGTTTAGCGTACCTTCACAATGTGTTCGTTCCTGTAGCTCAGTCTTGCTAGTACCTTTGAATGATAAAATTTGGCAACTAGGTCAGAAATGGTGATTCGGGTGGTATCGTGGTATCTTAGGATTGTTGTTGGATTATGAATTTTCTTAGTCTAGGTTTAGTAGTTCCGTAATCCTTTTATTGTTTTTCTTGTATCGAGTAATCCTCCTAGTACTTGATAGGGAAAGTCTCTCCTAAAGAAGTCAATGGAAAGTCCATCTTAATGGCTAAGTGAGTGACAGATGAGGTAAGTATCCAAGGGAAAGTTTGTTAGAAAGAGACATTTATAAAAGAGTTTACTTGTTTACAACGCTTTTACATGAAGATTGTTATTAGCAATACTAAAAAAATAATTATTTACTTCATGGCATAATCCTTCCTGAATTATACATAGGTGATCAGGCTATGTATAATTGAGGACTAATGATGCGATCCTTGATTTAGTCAAAATAGTATTACTTTTCTCAAAAGTTTTAGATGGTGTTCAACATTTTGTTTTGAAAAATGGTATTCTAGTCATTTCCTTTCAAGTAACATGAAAATTGTTTCGCGTAATAATAGTAAATACTTGGTGCAATAACGGAAAAATCAATTTATAGGGTGGTAATAAAATAGTTTCTTTTAATAATTCCGTAAAACAATTTCCCAGTATGGTAGTAAAATAACTTGAAGTAAAATTCGTTGAATGGTTTATTGGATACATGGGCGAATCTTATGGTATGGTAATAGTCTACTAATCCACTTATTTAAAGAATGTAAGCATCTTAGTTCATAACAGGGCAGTGGTTTATGATTATGAAGTGGTCGAGAATATGGTAGTGATATTAAGAGCGTGAAAGATGAACGTGTCTTTAAGGCATCTACAGTCAACTGAAGAGGATAGTCTATGTGTGAAAAGATATAGGGCAGAAATTTGGTGCCAATGATTTGAGTCAAGTAGGTACCACATCGAATGATGTTTGATTTTCCATGAATGCAAGCTAAATGTCTTATGGTCAGGTGGAACTTCTCGATATCCCTTCATGAAAATGAGGTCTTGTCCCAATGTGACTAAGCTATATCGATCTCCGAAAAGAATATAAATTTTGTTGAGTAATTGTACCTTGATCTCTATCCAACAAGCTTATTCTAGCGTGAGAGTCTTATAATATGGAATGAGCGAAAAAGTTGTAATTTGAAGTAGTGGTGTTAAGGCATGGTGTATCAATATTGGCAATCTCTGGTAGAGGGGTTTCTTTCGCGTTTAAAGTCAAATAGTAAGTAGGTGTAGTGGTTGCTTTCGAGATTCGTTCATGTGTTATGCGTGTTCCTTCTTGGAGATATGGTTTCTAAAATTAACAACATTTATTTGAGTGAAACACTGTGAAAATTTGATCATAAATGTATTTTGGAGTGACTTTATTTGAATTTGTAATGAATATCGTTATGTAAAAGATGTGACTATGAAATATTTTGTATTTTGATAAAAACAATATCTCATATATATATATGCCTTTGGAAAAAGGGAGTTCAAGAAGATTGTTGCTCAAACAAAAATGAATTTTAATCCAACCATTGAAAATCAATAATTTGTCGTACTTCGTAAGATTTGCAAGAAATCTTTTTGTTTGTACAAAAATTTAATTAGACTTTGACTTACTTGAATTTTTATTATCTCCGAAACACGAAAACTAGGGTAGTCACTTTTATCTTGGTCAACATAACCATCTAATAGTAAAGACATCTTTGTCTTTATTAATCCTATTGTTTACTTGCATCTTTCCAAAGTTGTAATTACATGTCAAATCTACTAATATGACCACCTTGGTCAGTAGAGTGTTGCTAGAGCGACTAATGATGTAATCATAGGCTTAGAATGTGGTGTAATCTGTAACAATTCGCATTTTCAGGTTAATTACTTTTCCCGGAAAATTTCACTATTTACTTTTACTATTCATTTTTCCTGAAATTTTCCCGAAATCTGATTTTTGTTTCTTGGCCTCGAGTGATAAATCATTTCCATGGCAAATTAAAAGTTTGACATTCATAAGCTCATTTTCGTGAAAGTTAATAAGGAATTACACGTTTTAGGGTAAAACGTCATTCAAAAATTCTACGCACAACGAAACTTGACCGCGTTAAGTGATCCCGCATTAGAAAAATGTTTGACACACTCATGATTTATTTGAGAATTAATCGTGACTGAGAAAAACATGACCAAAATAAGCCTCGGCCGTGAAAAACTGGAATTTTCAGTTTTTAAGCGTTTTTACTCAGCCGTAACCTTAGCCTATACCTGCACCGCGTTTCTAATACGATTTGAGTTTTCAACTTATTAGAAAAAGTCAACATATTTTTCCCTCCTCCTTTGACCAAAAATCATTCCTTGATTTTATAAGTCATTCCTTGATTTTTAGGCTTACGGTTTGATGTCTAAAAGACATTTAATACCAACCGACACTAGACTGAGCCCAGTCTAGACATTATAAGTCATTTTGAATCATTTTTATCCTATTAGAAAAGTAACATTTTACTTTTCTCAATTTTACGCAATATTCGTACGTTTTACGTATTACGCGTTTTAGACCCGTGTTTCCAGTTTTAGCAGGGTTTTACCACCCCAATGGAACCTACCACTCATTTTATATTTTATTATGGAGTATAATGACAAGTTTAATCATTCTTCCAAGTTTCGTATTTTTACGATACCCGGTTTTATGTGTCGTGGCTTAACCATTTACGGTTAGCATTTTACGGAGCCAAAACTAACTCAATATCTAGGATAATACCATCAAAGGACCAACACTTCCTCCCCAAGTTTCCAAACCGACTGGGGGGGGGGGGGAGTCACCCTTTACGTGTCTTGATCTTATGCTAAGTAAGCTAGGATGATTACATGTGTTAATACTTGGTGACCAAGTGTTGACAAGTCAACATAACTAACCTCCTCATTTCCTTATAAGATCAAGACTCATTCTCTTCCTTTCTCTCTCAATACCAACGACCCAACATCATCAAAATACACCATTTTGATCATTGATCTTGCTCATTCAATCCATCACAAGTTCAAGTCATAGTTCCTAGTTGATCCTTAACACTTTTCAACCATAAAACTCTATAAAATCACCACAAAAACTCATCCAATTTCCATGAGTTCTTCTTCAAGATTTTTTTTACTAAGGCTTGTTTTTGTGATAGATTAGTGTTTATCAAGGGATTATAAGATAGGGTTTTTGATATGGAAGCATGGCTACGGTTGGTAAATTTTTGGAAGATTAAGTAGTGATTCTTGGTTTTGATCTTGGTTCTAGTTAGTTTCTTCACAAAAGTTGTAAGCAAACTCTAATACACTTCCTTGCTTAAATATCATGTTCATGTTATTTACATATTATTCATGCTATATTATGTCTTGTATGCATGTCCATGATGTATAAAAATGAGTAAAACAAGTTATTGTAAAGAATTGTTAACTTATGTATTTAAACAAGTAAACTAGTGACTTTCTTGGTGAAATCTGATCAAAATGGTATAATTATGATATTGAATCATTACATATTGTAGTAGAGGACCTAACAAGGAAACCATAGCAATTTGAACCACCTAAAACGAGTACACGAGTCAAAAGTTATGACCATTTGAAGTTACCAAAACTTTGCAAAATAGCTTCTGTTACAGAAACCTTAAACACGCAAAAAGAGGCCTTTCTGGTCCGTTTCATGAAAAAGTTAAAGCACGAAAGTTGTCCGGAATCACGTTTTCTTCAAAAACACGGGAGCACGTCTCCAGAAAACCAATAACGAATGAGATATTTCTCAGATTCTTAACAGCCCATTTTTAGACCAAAGTCAAAATATATAGGTTATGGTTTATAAAGACCAAGAGGTCTTATGACCTAGAATCAAGACCACACCCATGGCTAGAGCCAAGGTTGAGTCTCATGACCATGGAACAATGGCCAAAGGTCATGGCAAGGCCATGACTAAAGGACCATATAAACTTACTAAGGCGAAAACATGAAACAAGGAGTTGGCGATAACTTGAACATTCAATTTGGATCTACTTCACTTAAAGGAACCATGAGATATTACAAAGAAAAATGGTCATACAAGTTATAAGAAACTTACCCTAATAACAATCTTCATGTAATAACAAACTTTCCTAAGTTTATTCAAATATTGGACATGTAACTTTTCGGATCAAAACTGATATATATATATATATATATATATATATATATATATATACTTTATCAACTACTACAATAGTAGGGAGCCTCATGTGAGGAGTTCATTATGTAAGCCGTCGAGATGAGTTATGGATTTACGAATTAAAGTGTCCTGGCTCCTCGAACGTTTACTAACATGACTTCTGAATTATGTCGGCCCGAACGGTAGTAAACGATATATAAACTATACACGTTTCATGAACCATTTCTTTTCAAAGACTTACACTATACAAAGTACCACATCATGGACTAAGTGCAAGACATATATTGGCATGTTTATGTTTCCTTAGACATTATTCCAAACCTAAGTTACAACAATTATTCTAGGTTGCTCGTAGAAGTTCTTACGGCATATCCATCATTCTCATTATACATCATCCAACTCAAGGTGAGTTCATAGCCCCACTTTACATTACTTCAATGTTTTACAAACCCTTGGGGGAAATACATGCTATTTTTAACCGAGCACAATGTTTTTAAATTGTATGCTTGCCTGATTATTTTATTATCACTAAGTACCATCCTTACCAAACCGAGATCCCTTATTATGAACCATTTAATCACTAGAAATAGAAAGCGCGAATATTGTGAATAGGCCTATTGGGATTGACGAATCCCATTTGTATTGACTAAGTTCAAACAAATGCATTAATATTTGAAACATTAGGTATGACGGCAAAGTACCTACCGGGATAACTCCGCCGATCGATATTGGTACACGTTAACGTTTTGGTGTCATAAGCTTAGTATTTGATAATAACTGTTCCGGGCGTATAACAACGTGGCCCATCTTTGTTTTCCAACCATTAGTGTGAGTCTATAGCTCACACTACCAACATATTGTGTTCAAACATTAAATAAACTCTATGAATGTCACTCAACCTTTGTGTTGACCTCTCAAGCATGTATTTCAGGTTCATGACGATCAAGGATGGCACGGAAGGGCACGGATACTCAAGAGGGCTATAAATTTTATTATCATTCAAAAACTCATTTAATGTAAATTGTAAACATGGAACCATTTGGGACCTCATTTTGTAATCTCTGATATTTATATAATTTGAATGATAAATCTTTTAAAACGACTCAATTGGAGTTCGTTTTTTATTATTATGACTATTGTGCCGTCGAGTAACACCCAGTTTGAATTCCGCTGCAACCACGAATTGGGGGTGTTACAGATTGGTACCAGAGCCATGGTTATAGAGAAACGGGTCTAATTGAGACCTAAACTATAACCACACATACAAGCAAAAATATTTTTATAGCCTTCCGCTCTTCGTGTCTTCTATCCTCCAGATGATTATGGACTTAGTAAGCATGTTATGCTACACAAACATATTAGTATATTCATATATACCCATTTTGAGCATTTCCCCGTAGACATTTTTATGCTACACAAACATAATTGCATATTAATATATGTACCCTAAACATAATTGAGCATTTCCCCGTAAGCATTTTATACTACATGAACATATTAGTATATTGATATATAAACTCGGTTTATTTTCAATCATTTATCTAAACAATGGACTAAACATATCTGCGTATGCCTATTCTAGGGCATAACGACACAGCCAGATTCTCCCAATCATGTTCCTACTCCAACATTTTATGTCCAAGACATTGTAACTGATTGCAATGGTCTTTCCTATTTTCCAAGACATTGTATTATACAGTGGTCTTAATCATTTCTCAAATGTTTTGAGTCACACAATGGTTTAACCTACTTCCCAGACATTGTGAATTGCACAATGGTCTAACCTACTTCCGAGACATTGTGTTTTGCGCAATGGTCTTTAGAATCATTCCATCACATCATCAATATCATTTCATATGACATCAAAAACCCATCACAATCTATTGATTTCTAAATAGAAATATGAGATTTTTAAAGGACAAACAAATCCATCACCTACAAAAGCTGAAGTTCAGCCCTACATTCATCAAAGTTTTCTTCTGAAACCTTCATTATTAAAAGTTCGTGATCCTGGCCAAGTATGTTCTATTTTAGAACTACTTAAAACTTCCTTTCCACACGTACCTACCCGTACTATCTTCTATGCAATGGAATATGAAAACATACGTTACAAGTCTTGTATGGCCGGGACTTGCAATTGAAGGGTTTGACATCGCCTTTGTTTAGTGGACAGTTTCCCGAAAGCAACAGACATATCAAAAGTATACCTAATTTAGGTATTTGAAAATTTTATCGAACCTTGGCTAAATATAGACTAGTCACCTATATTTAACCTAGAGACAGTGGAATATAGTCTGACTAACTATATTCGACTTAAAATTTTCAAATACTGAGAATAGTTGTACTAGGGTTATGTTTAGATTGATTTCCTACATGAACTCGATAAACCACCAGAATACATTAAAACAATCTAGAGACACGATAGTGCCTTACCACTCAGCAAGATCTTAACACCTTATTTGTATGATCTAAATTCATTCTTGAAATTTTTCATTTATGAGATAATCCGAACTACTATCTTGGGATAGTTATCAATTATTCTCTTCATCCCGTAGAAGTACTATCCTGTTTAGGTCCTAAGGATACCATTCCATCATAAACCTTTCAAATCTCATAAGATTTTCAAAACAAACTCAACATCTATACCTAAGAGTATTAATGTTAAGCATACACTAAACACTTCTGTTCATCAACATATCACATCATTATCTTTACAACCGTTACAAACACAAGCTCATTAACAGATCTTGATGCACTTTTAAAGCTCAAATCATCCTTAGTTACACCACAAGCACCCTTATCAGCTTTACAAGATTGAATATTCATCTTGTACTTTTGCTACACCAGTATCATCTCGTAATACACTACCTTGTAACTCACCGGCTAAATATGAATGTTGGGTTGGGAATTCTTAAGTAGTATGATTTATAATTATTTGAATGGATTGGGATGCCTTTTCATTTAAATAAAGAAATTGTAAATCACCGAATCATAAGTTTATATTCCCCTATTTACATTGTTTGGGATGCCTCTCTATGTAAATAAAGAATTATAAACAAGTGGGCTTATTTGTATCCGAAATAACATAAGTATGAAGTCAATAAACACTAGGTACAACAACCGATTACTTACTAGGCTATGATTGCAATTACTATCTTAATTCCTATTAATATTTGACTACTATATCAATTTCCTTTGATATTCGACTATTACCATACCTTTCCTACATAAAAGTAAGCCTCATCCTACACCATACACTGAAATGCCAAATCAAACTGCATCACTAGTAATCCCAGACTTTAGTCCTCATAAGTAACCACATCTGTTCATCGACACCACTCAAACATATAACACACATAGAACTTCGGGACGAAGTTCCCCGTAAGGGGTAGAGACTGTAACAATTCGCATTTTCAGGTTAATTACTTTTCCCGGAAAATTTCACTATTTACTTTTACTATTCATTTTTCCCGAAATCTGATATTTGTTTCTTGGCCTCGAGTGATAAATCATTTCCATGGAAAATTAAAAGTTTAACATTCATAAGCTCATTTTCGTGAAAGTTAATAAGGAATTACACGTTTTAGGGTAAAACGTCATTCAAAAATTCTACGCACAACGAAACTCGACCGCGTTAAGTGATCCCGCATCAGAAAAATGTTTGACACACTCATGATTTATTTGAGAATTAATCGTGACTGAGAAAAACATGACCAAAATAAGCCTCGGCCGTGAAAAACTGGAATTTTCAGTTTTTAAGCGTTTTTACTCAGCCGTAACCTTAGCCTATACCTGCATCGCGTTTCTAATACGATTTGAGTTTTCAACTTATTAGAAAAAGTCAACATATTTTTCCCTCCTCCTTTGACCAAAAATCATTTCTTGATTTTATAAGTCATTCCTTGATTTTTAGGCTTACGGTTTGATGTCTAAAAGACATTTAATACCAACCGACACTAGACTGAGCCCAGTCTAGACATTATAAGTCATTTTGAATCATTTTTATCCTATTAGAAAAGTAACATTTTACTTTTCTCAATTTTACGCAATATTCGTACGTTTTACGTATTACACGTTTTAGACCCGTGTTTCCAGTTTTAGCAGGGTTTTACCACCCCAATGGAACCTACCACTCATTTTATATTTTATTATGGAGTATAATGACAAGTTTAATCATTCTTCCAAGTTTCGTATTTTTACGATACCCGGTTTTATGTGTCGTGGCTTAACCATTTACGGTTAGCATTTTACGGAGCCAAAACTAACTCAATATCTAGGATAATACCATCAAAGGACCAACACTTCCTCCCCAAGTTTCCAAACCGACTTGGGGGGGGGGGGAGTCACCCTTTAGGTGTCTTGATCTTATGCTAAGTAAGCTAGGATGATTACATGTGTTAACACTTGGTGACCAAGTGTTGACAAGTCAACATAACTAACCTCCTCATCCTTATAAGATCAAGACTCATTCTCTTCCTTTCTCTCTCAATACCAACGACCCAACATCATCAAAATACACAATTTTGATCATTGATCTTGCTCATTCAATTCATCACAAGTTCAAGTCATAGTTCCTAGTTGATCCTTAACACTTTTCAGCCATAAAACTCTATAAAATCACCACAAAAACTCATCCAATTTCCATGAGTTCTTCTTCAAGATTTTTTTTACTAAGGCTTGTTTTTGTGATAGATTAGTGTTTATCAAGGGATTATAAGATAGGGTTTTTGATATGGAAGCATGGCTACGGTTGGTAAATTTTTGGAAGATTAAGTAGTGATTCTTGGTTTTGATCTTGGTTCTAGTTAGTTTCTTCACAAAAGTTGTAAGCAAACTCTAATACACTTCCTTGCTTAAATATCATGTTCATGTTATTTACATATTATTCATGCTATATTATGTCTTGTATGCATGTCCATGATGTATAAAAATGAGTAAAACAAGTTATTGTAAAGAATTGTTAACTTATGTATTTAAACAAGTAAACTAGTGACTTTCTTGGTGAAATCTGATCAAAATGGTATAATTATGATATTGAATCATTACATATTGTAGTAGAGGGCCTAACAAGGAAACCATAGCAATTTGAACCACCTAAAACGAGTACACGAGTCAAAAGTTATGACCATTTGAAGTTACCAAAACTTTGCAAAATAGCTTCTGTTACAGAAACCTTAAACACGCAAAAAGAGGCCTTTCTGGTCAGTTTCATGAAGAAGTTAAAACACGAAAGTTTTCCGGAATCACGTTTTCTTCAAAAACACGGGAGCACGTCTCCAGAAAACCAATAACGAATGAGATATTTCTCAGATTCTTAACAGCCCATTTTTAGACCAAAGTCAAAATATATAGGTTATGGTTTATAAAGACCAAGAGGTCTTATGACCTAGAATCAAGACCACACCCATGGCTAGAGCCAAGGTTGAGTCTCATGACCATGGAACAATGACCAAAGGTCATGGCAAGGCCATGACTAAAGGACCATATAAACTTACTTAGGCGAAAACATGAAACAAGGAGTTGGCGATAACTTGAACATTCAATTTGGATCTACTTCACTTAAAGGAACCATGAGATATTATAAAGAAAAATGGTCATACAAGTTATAAGAAACTTACCCTAATAACAATCTTCATGTAATAACAAACTTTTCTAAGTTTATTCAAATATTGGACATGTAACTTTTCGGATCAAAACTTATATATATATATATATACTTTATCAACTACTACAATAGTAGGGAGCCTCATGTGAGGAGTTCATTATGTAAGCCGTCGAGATGAGTTGTGGATTTACGAATTAAAGTGTCCTGGCTCCTCGAACGTTTACTAACATGACTTCTGAATTATGTCGGCACGGAAGGGCACGGTTACTCAAGAGGACTATAAATTTTATTATCATTCAAAAACTCATTTAATGTAAATTGTAAGCATGGAACCATTTGGGACCTCATTTTGTAATCTCTGATATTTATATAATTTGAATGATAAATCTTTTAAAACGACTCAATTGGAGTTCGTTTTTTATTATTATGACTATTGTGCCGTCGAGTAACACCCAGTTTGAATTCCGCTGCAACCACGAATTGGGGGTGTTACATAATCAAACTTGATAATGAAGGGAGAGTTGTGATGAGTTCCATTATGATGGTATAATACCGTTTAAGGCATCTTATTGGTTTATTGTGTTATGGAGGTATGAGTCAATCATATCTAAGATAATATAGAGTCCTTGTGATAGATGCCACCCTTAGGCGATTTGTTGCAATTCTTATTGTGTTTGTGAGGCTTGTGGTATTATTCAGAGTGTATCGTCCAAACACTCATGGGTAATCTCAAATAATTAGAGATCATCGTCTAACGATGAAGAGTAGTAGGTTGTCAGGCAGTAGAGGCTCTCAAACTCTCACCAACCTCAAACCCATAAGGTGGTGTAACGTGTGGTATGTCAAATAGTGGTTGCTTCTTAAGCGGCCTGTCATATATGGGTGTAGAGTCTCTGAGATGTGATGGTGATAATAGTAAATGGAATGCTACCCTCTTTCGCACAACCTCGCGACATCTAAGAGGTAAAACTGAAGTACACACTATGGGACGACCAATAGTGTAATAAGTAGCTGACGGTGGTGGTAGTACCTGAGTAGTAAGCGCCCTACTAGTGAAGGAATGAAAACATACTATCTTCTTTGCAATAAGCATCCTAATATGTCCATTAAGATTAAGTCTGAATACTCTGCCAAACGGAAATCTAAGTATGGGCTGAATGATAGGAAAACCTTGTTCCTATAACAATTCAATGGTGCTAATGGCGACGTAAGTGTAACTGGTAGTACAATGGTAGTAGAAGATGACAAGGCATCTTCAATGTCGAAATCCGACGAAAGGATAACAGGGTGGGTATCTGAAGACATGTCACTTGTGAACCAGGTCAACATAATCATATATATATATATATATATATATATATATATATATATATATATATATATATATATATATATATATATATATATATATATATATATATATATATATATATATATATGAGTATGGGTATAAATAACTCGCAACAATGTGTGCATGAAACAACATGTATAATGAATATGCACCTATGATGAAATGATGAGATGCTATGATGATGTGGTTATAGTCTAGGGTCCATGATACATCCTAGTTCGCTATAACCTTATCTCTGATGCCAATCTGTCACACCCCCAAAATACCTGAATGGCAGCGGAATGGAATACCTGGGGGTGACTGTCATAGCACCACAGTTACAGTTATATTGAACGACCTAAAGTGTCGTTTTGAAAATACATCGTTTGATTCATTCAAAATATTCAGAGTTATAAAACATAGGTCCCAAAGTCTTGAAAAGTTTACAGAAATAAGTTTAGTACAATCAAACGATAGTTCATAAGTGCATGAAAATCCAAAATGAGACGCGTCATCCTTGTTACTCAATGATATGACTCCATGCATGTCATGAAGAATATGTCTTAGTTACCTAAAAATACATTGCGAATACGGTCAACAATAATGTTGGTGAATAATCATAGGTTTGTAAGTTAAATCGTATGTACATTGGCCACAAGTATAAAGTAAACCGACAAAATGTCAAAAGTAATACATTGGCTCTTAAGCTCATGACCCCGAAGCTAGACGTTACTTGGCCCCAAATGAGTGTTTACCAGACACTCTAAATATATTAGACATGAAATGCATTCGTACCCGTTGGAGCAACCCAAACACGAATGGAGGAGTCACCCTCAATAGATCTATTCACTCACTCTCGCTTGTATATTAATTAACGGTCCATGATAATAAAGGGGACTTGTCGTGACGTGGTAATAAGGCAACTTAAGCAATGTAAGGAATTTAATACTTTTGCATGTACAGAAAAATAAGTAATGCAATGTATTCTCCCCCGTGGGATTTGAAATCAAATATGTAATTGAAAACGAGGCTATGAAAACTCACCTTAAGTGATAGTACGATGAGATGAAATGATCGGGACAACAAGGCACGTACACTAGCCGCAACCTAAATGAATGAATATGATCTACTTTAGATCATGAAATGTTGTAATGAATATTCATGCACATGATACCTATACCACTCGTAACTTGAAAATACTTGTTATCGTCAAAGTAGGAAATTTCCATACTTAGGAAAAATAAGTCCAATTAGAAGTATAGAAAGTTGTCGTAATATATCGTATATAAAATGTTAGTGTTATATTCCTCGTTTTGAAAACCTTAAAATAACGTCTAGTAGTCGCATAAATAAACCTTGGGTCGTACGTACTTCGTTAGTTAAGAATAAAATCCTTGAATAAGAAATCTAGAAAATATAGCATTTAGTACGTAGTTATATTATTTCTAGTAGTGACTAAATATATATATATAGTTTTGACGATTTTAAAACGTGTATAACTTGGTTGTTTTAAGTTCACTATCCTCGTTCTTTATATCCATAGATTTGTATTAGTATGTATTAATATATTTTCGATAGCTCGGCTCCTCTAGGTTACGTCTAACGCCTCTATTTGTCCGTCGAAAATCGTCCAACAGCATGTGATTTTCAGAAAAATAGTTTTCGTCAATAAACTTGCAGAAATCATAACTTCTTCGTTATAAGCTCGTTTTAATCCGTTCTTTCGCCCACGGATTCGTTTTTGAAAGTATTTTCTAAATCTTTGGTCAAAAATTACCCATCACCTACTGAGTTTCCCACGTTTTAAAAATATGGACAGTAGGTATATGTAATGTTTCAAAAACCATTTCTAGGGTTCCAATCTTGTTCCAACTTCAACCAAACCACTTTCAATCACCACAAAACTAGTATAATCTTACCATACACCTTCTTAAGGTATCATGGGTTCCTAAACATTATAAATCAAGTGTATCTAACAAGGATCTAACTATAATCTATTTCTAGGGATCAAAAGTTAGATATGTATAAAACGGAGTGGTATAAATAACATATGCATGTAGATCTTGTATATATATCATATGAATCTTGTAAAAACTTGGTAAAATTATAAAGATGAGTTTTATACACTTACTTGAAAGATTAATGAGATTTTGATGATGAAAACCTATGTAAACCTTGAGTTTGTATTACAAAACCCTAAAAGGAGTACAAAATACACTATATAGTATACTTGATCTTGAAAAATTATGGTTCCTTCTTGTTTTTCTTGTTTAGGCCGAGCACCACCAAGAGAGAAAAAGAAATATGTGTCTTGCTTTTTGATCTTGGAAATGAAGTGAAAAGTGTAGTATAGTGATATATATTATATATATATATATTAGGTCAATAATGTATACAATAATGCTAAGGTAAGTTTTTCAAGCTATGTAAGAAATTGTAAGATATGAGAATGGGGGGGGGGGGGGGGGCTGCATTTAGTGAAAAAGAGGAGAAAAAGAGAGTTTGGTGTAAGAAAGTGGTTAATATTTAGGTATTATAATGTATATATTAATAGTTTTAGGGAATACCGGGTACCGAGTTAACTAAAAATAAATTTTAACGGAGTTAACCGGGACATAATAAGGTTGTAAAAATTGTAAAAATATGTTGGGTATGAATATTGAGTGTTTGGATAATTATTGTTTAATTTCTACGAAAACCGTCGTAATTATAGCAAACTTACGATAATAATTAAATAAATTTCCAAAATACCGGGTAAATTAATATTATAATTTTTATATCATTAAAATGAATCTAAAAATATATTGGGATCATAGTCGGGAGTGTCGGACGTGTTAGTCACATTATTAATCGCGTGTTAACGTTTATTTATAAATAAATATACGTAAAAGTTAATTATACCAAAAGTACTAATTTAAATATCCTACGAGTGGAATAGTATGCAAGTGCCATAATGATGATATGCAGACTATTTCTAGTCCGTATGAAGTGTCCAAATGATAATGCATAAATTCGCTCCTGAACCAATTTGGTTACGCGAATTTGAATACCCGTAAACTAAATTTACGATGAAATGAGTAAAGTACATGAATAGTATTTTCTCTTCGGATATGAATAATGTCATGTGAATAGTAAATTTTCTAAACGCTTCTCAAAATCTCAAACTGACACCAAAAATGATGAATAGTGATCGGTGAATAGTAACTGATGAATAGTAACTTCCGAGATGAATAATGAAATTTCGACATCTGAACAAGGACTTGAAATTACGAATTGTGACATACTGTGTGTCACTTATGCTCACATAACCGAGGGTGAGCCATCTAATAGTCGCCTCATCTTTCTTATAATCATCACTTAACTCTAAACATCTACGATAATACCTTTTATTTTTCTCATGAGTATATTTAAGCCATTTTCTTTCATCATTCTCACTTAGCCTTTCTAGAGGCGGATACCTACTACACTTCTCCATGGAAAAATCCTTGAACCTAGGGTGTGCACGGGGCATTTGGTAGATAAAATCTTCATCCCCATCCGAGAATGTAATTAACCCTTCCATAAGTTTTTCATCAAGGTTGGTCAACCTTTTGAAAGGTTTCCCAAACACAACTTGGGTTAACCCACTATCGATAAATTCTCCTAGATTCTCCATAACCATGAACTCAACAAGATAAACAAAGCTTCCTACAAACACATGCAATGATATTGCCCTAGCAATAATATTATCTCCTTTGTATTCTAACTCATCTACCATGGTTTTATTATATTCATTACGTGAGATTATGTTCATTGGGAGAGATGAATTAAGGTAGGCATTAAAGCTCCTAAATCCAATCTTACAAGGAAATTGCATATTGAATGAGCTATCACTCTCAATCCTTGTTCTATGGTCGACATACCTAAGAGGGTTCACATCATCTCCCATTCTAGCCTCATTAATCACATCACCGTCACCTAGATCCTCATCGGAGTCTGAATAGTAAAAAGGACTAGCCCTATGGTCATCATCATGGTCAGACTCCTCCATTTCAGAATTATTGTCAAAGTGGTGGTTAGGCGATAGGTTAGGCGGGTTCTCATTTTCCACTAAAGGGATTGGGGCGGGCATTCGGAAAATCCTGCAACGAAAAACACGAATAACAGGAATCAAACGATCAATGTTATTGTTATCCATCGAGATAGTTTACGAACAAACGAAACAAAGAAATAAGATAGACTAAAGAAAACCTAAAAAAATAAAAATAAAATCTTACTAGGAAGGAATCTAGCAAGTAGACCTAATAAAAAGAAATTCTAACCTAGACAATAACTATTCCCCTGCAACGGCGCCAAAAACTTGATGCGTGGGAATTGCACCAGGCTTTACCTCTCGAGGGATCTCGAGAAGCTTACAACCCCCACCAGGCAGTGTACCTGATCGTTGTAGTATAGTATAGTGACAAGTACCGGGGGATTGATCGTTCAACTTGGGAATAGTGTCGCTAGGATTAGAAAACCTAAAGATTAGGTCTAGAGATGAGGGATGATTCTTTTTGTGTTTTTTATATTTTATGAAAGCAATTAAAAATCTCGGTTTTGAAGGAGTTGGGCGGAATTAGTTGCTAATCAACTAACCCAATTACTAAGATGCAATCAAAATAAAATACTAAAAATAAAAATAAACTAAATTAAGATAGAGGTGTGAGCAATATATGGGAGAATTGTGTTTACTTAGATTTCACTACTCCCTAGATATCTTTTACAGGTTAATTACTTGTTACAGTTGCGTGGATGACGGATTGTATTCCTTAATACCATTCATGGGGTGGCGTACTTACTTCCCCAATCCTATAAGCTCCTACTTCACTCCTATGTCGAGCCGGCTAAGAAGCTCCTAACATGGGATCACTAGAATTCGCTCATGCATTAAATACAATCATAAAAACCTAGTACACATCGGTTCATGTTTCTTAAGACGTTCAAGCAAGTTACACAATGGAGATCTGCCAGTTTTCTTAAGCCTAACATTGAAATCATTCATCCATTACAACTATAAACAAGCAATCAACCCATAATCAACATCTAGGTTTCATTACATCTAAGCAAACACATGAAAGATCTAGCCTAGTATGTTAAAATCAAGACAAGCATAAGATATATTCAAACAACACATAGACATATTGAATAAATTGAAAGAGGACTTATCTTAATTGAACATGAAAGGTTTCAAGGGGTGAAAACCCTTGAAAATACTGTTACAAACGACCTAGGGTTTATTAGGTTCGACCCTAGTATTCTCCACACAAGTTCCTCCCTTAATGAATGAAAAATAAAAAAGTATATATAGATTTTGTGAGGTGACGGCGTCAAGAGTAAATTTCTGACGTCGTCATCTCGCCGCCAATAAACTCCTCGGACTGCCTAGATCTAGGTTTGACGCCGTCACGTGTAGTCCATCTTCAGGCCGTCACCATTTTAACTCTTGACGCCTTCAGGTTTTCACTGGGTCGTCATGGATTTTACTCCTGACGCCGTCAGGTACTGTTCTCAGCATGGAAAATTAAGTCTTTGCCGTTTTCTTCACTTTTAAGCTTCAAAAACGTCCAAAATGCTTCCTTTTCCAGAATTCACTCCCAAAGTACCTAAAATCACAAAAGGAACGATTTAGGGCAATATTTGATCAAATAAATTCAATTCCGGGCTTAAATAACCCCCTAAAAACGGTTCATTTTTCGCCTCAACAAGGATCCTCCTCTCCTAGGAACAACAAAGTAGTTAGCAGTCTTTTGTTGTTTGATTGTGGAGAGTTTCATTTGTCAAAAAACTGGGATAGTTTTCCGTAGGCTATCCTTTGTAAATCTTGTTGATTTATTCATTAGCGTGTCTTTGTCATTCACAAGCAAACCCTACATCCAAGATTTTGATGTTCATAAGTTTTACTCACTTGCTAAAACATTAGCTTGTATCTTTCATAGTTTGCATGAATGGGCATGTCGGGGACCCAACATTTCCAGAATTTTTCATGTGGTGTAGTGTTTGGGAAGTTAGTTTTTCGGAAAATGTGCAAGAGTTCTTCCCATAGATCTTAAGATCTATGCTCAAACCAGAAATTTTGAGTTCCAAAGGTTCTTCCCTGAGCCTAGATCTTAAGGTTTATGCGCAGACCAGAAAGTTGATTTCAAAAACTTCTTCCCGGAAGATCTATGCTCAAACCAGAATTTTAACGTTTGGCAGATTTTTGTCGTTTTGTTTATTTTTTATAAAACAAACCATAAGTTGTTAGAGGTCGTGCCACCCATAGTTTTAAAGGCCTTTGAGTCTACTTTCACTTTAAAATAGTCTCAAGGTATGGTTTGTAATAGATTTTTATTATTTTGTTAAAGATTGACAGAGGTCTGTTATAGTTGTGTCATTTTCGCGAAAAGTTTTTAGTTCTTGGTCAAATCCGGCACAAGGCATAACAGTTATTCTGCATGGCTCAACCTTGTACCGACCCATTTTGGTTAAAGTTACTTACAGAAGGGGACTCTTTTTGGGAGTTTGAGTTAATGGATTTTTGTCTTATCAACATATCCTAGTAATTCGAAAGGGTAACAACAAGTTGGGCAGAACCACTAAGTGGAACTCCTCTGCTACTCATTTGATGACTACTATTCATTGGGTTGTTAAGTCCATGTTGTAATGTAACTAGCTTGTTGAGTCCGTTTCGGTCAGTTGGAAGGCTCTTCCGGGGGAAACTTTTCAACCCCTCTGTAAAACTACTCGAGATTGTTAGATACAAGTGATGACCATGGAGATTTACACTCCTACTCATGAATGTTATCAAATATCAACCAAACACGACAAAAATAGAAGCACAAAGAAACTTAAAAGAAGCAATTTTCTAGAGTAAATTACACTGGTGGTCCCCAAACACTGGTGGTGGTGATGGTGGTGGTGGGTGGGTAGGTGCTGGTAGTAGTAGTGGGTGGGCGGGTGGTAGTGGTTGGTTGTGGTGGGTGGATGGGTGGTGGTGGTGGTGGGTGGTGGTGCTTGATGGTTTGTTGTGGTGGTGGTGGGTAGTGGTAACGAGAAAAGTAACGGCCGTTAACAAAAAAATAGCAATCGTTACTAAAAGATTAAAAGAAAAAAATGCCCATGCAGCTAACGAGAAATGCTAACGACTATTAGCAAAAAAGGAGTTTGGGGAATAAAAGTTCGATTTTTGAGAATTTAGGATTAAATTTGCGAATCAGGCGGAGTTTGTGGACCAACGGTGTAATTTACTCTAACTATTTTATTTCTTTGTGTTTCTTCGATCATATAGTTCATATCTTTTGTTTACTTTTCTGATTTCATAATTTCTTTTATTTCCTTCCATCACCAATGAAGCAGCGGAAACATCAATTGTTAGGATTTGAGATTTGAAACTGATGTATAGTGGATTTGGAAGCTTTTACTTGGATTTGGTACTTACATATAACGGATTTGAAAGCTTTATTTGTTTTTCATTTAGTGACATAAAACATTTGATTTTAGATGTTGCTGATATATTGAGATGCTATATAAAACTGGGTGTTCACAAACACAGTTTTGATGTGGATTATAATTGAATTGAATTTTTATACATTATTATTTGTTGCTCATAATATATTAGACCAAGAAGATTTTGATCCCCAAGCTAATTAATTAGAAGCCAAAAACTCTTATCAAAATTGATACCTCAACTCATACCAAATTTCATTCCATCCTATGTCAAAACTCATATTGACGGCGATTTCATCCTCCAAATCAAACACACCCTTAGAAATGCATGTCCCATTTGACCAGTTACATTTTCATCAAAGTCAAAGTTTTACTCATTCGAGTAATTACAGATGACATGAAATTCAAGACAACTTAAATAATTTATAGTATATTTAAAGAGAAAATGTTCTTTTAATTAAAACCCTTAAAATGAGAACTAGAAAATGACAATAACCTTTGTGTTTAAAATACACTTTACATTAATGATTACCTTTATATTTTCTTTTATATTGCAACATTTTCATAAATCCGTTTTGATTTTTTTTAAGTTTAAATTTTAAAACTCAGTGTTACAACATCATGCATTTTTTTAATACAATTAATATAAAATTTAATAACTACTATTATGCATCAGAATTACCACTATATAATACATCCATCTCTTGTCACTTTTTTATTCCTTGTCTTTGTAGAAATACAAAATGTGTGTCTATTAAAATTGGTAATTGTTGAAAAACAATATATAGCCAAGATAGGAATCCATGGGGGTTTTGATTTTAGAACATTATATGTTGCTATATGTAGTAAAGATAAATGTTACACAAAACATTTAACCATCATATCACATTTATAGTTGTTTCTCGCTAAAAATTCTTACCGCTATACGTGGATACGCGTCTAGTTAAGGATAGAAAGAAAAAGAAAGGCCTATCATGGAGTACATATATGCATTTGGTTTTGCAAGACTTTGTATATAAATATGTGGGCGTAGTAATCTTTAGATTTTAATTTGTGTGCTTATTGGGCCTTATAAAAGAGTACGTTTTTTTTGAAAGGCTATAAAAGAGTATATTGAACCAACAAAAATTGTTCCACGTCTAAAAATACAGTAATATCAATTTGTCAAAATGAAACTAATATCTCAAAAGATATTAATCATCTGTTTGTTGTTCTCTAAATTTGAGTCATTTAATATAATTTACCGTCTTTCCATTCAAAAAAGAATTATTTTCTAAATATATCTATTTCACATAATCACATTTGAAACTCATTATGGTAATGAAGTAAAAATGATTTGTAAAACAGAAAATATAACACTCTGTAATAATTTTTTGTTGTCGAAAGACATTTTAGGTAAGATCTTTGAAAATATTTATGGTATATTAAATGTTCATTGTTTTGTTCAACATTATATAAAACCAAGTTAGTAACATACTTCAATTCCAAATGCACACAACAATACTTATATCTTGTTAATAAATGTTCATATTATTGTTTTGGAAAGTTCTAAAATAATTGTTTATTTTGATTTTCCACAAATGAAAATAGATTTTAATGAGTAGCTTGAATTTCTGACTTGTTGAATAGTTAAATTGTTGAATTGTTGAAAATGGGTAAAGAAAGTATTTAATGTTTAATGCAATTAATGCATTATATGAAATGTTGAATTTTTCCAAAATGTTGAATTGGTAATATATAAAACCAATTTTCGGGAAAAAAATAATTTATTAATTTTCGGGAAAAATATACAAAACCAATTTTCGAGTCTAATCGGGTTTCGAAGATATAAAAACCTGTTTTATTTGTCTCGTTTTTTCGATCGGAATCGGTTCAACCGGTGGAACCGGATTTCAAAACATTATATTTAATCCCCAAATTCTCAAACTTTTATTATTTTTCGTTTATAAACCATAAAGTTTTTTTATCGCTACAACTATCAGCTGTTATAAAATCTCGTTGCTATGCACGGGTACTCGTCTAGTAGTTAGTAGATTTCTCAAAACATCGTATATTTTAAAAGTAAGGTAGGGGTGTTCACAGTTCGGGTAATATTCATAGGAACCGAAAATCGAAACCGAACCGAACTAAAAAAACCCGAACCGAATTAGATATTCGGTGTTCGGTTCAGTTATGGATTTGGAGGAATGATAACCAAATATATATACAAAGAAGTTCACTAAAAATGAAATATGAATGATTTAGATGATAAGGAAATATTTGTTATGCTTTTAGGGGGTCATTTAAGCCCTAAATCGTGTTTTTATGATCAAATATTACCTAAAATTGTTTTTTTTTTTTTTTTGTCATTTTAGGTACTTGGACATGAATTCTAGAAAATAGAGCATTTTGGAGCTTTTCGGACGTTTTATGCTCAAGAATGAAGAGAACAAGAAAATTCATGAAAGTCAGGATTTGACACCTGACGGCGTCACGCTTTGGAGCTGACGTCGTCACCATATGATGAGATGCCATGGATTTTTATGCTGAGATGCCCTGGAAGAATTTGTCAGGTTAACACTTGACGACGTCAGGTGTATCAGGAGTAAGGCCGTCTCCCTTTAACTCAACACGAGACAACCCAGAACTTGTATAAAGGGATGACGTCAGAGATCTCTTGGGCAATACGAAACCCTAAGACACTGAGACCTGACGGCGTCAATGTGTGGGTTGCTATTTATAGTCAAGAAGCCTGAGCAACCCACGGATGAGACAGAACCAAAACAAGGGTTCTGTCCTTGTTGCTATTTGGTTCCGCCAGCCCTTGCAACAAAATCTCAAAAAATCTTGATCAAATCTAACCAAAATATTTTCATATATTTCCAAGGATTTTATGAGTGAAGATCTAAACAATGTATAAATATGAAATCTTCCAATGATCTTCACAATATTACAAAGATATCAAAGTGATGCATGCCATGACATAATCATACCTTTCCAATTTTAGAATCAAACTATAATATGAAAATGTATATTTGTAAAATGTATATGTAGCTATTGTGATGTTTAGATTGTATTAACAAAAGACATGTAACATTATTAGTAAAAGACTTAATCATATTTATGTTTTGCTAAAAGTAAAATTTATAATTGTCATTAACAAAAAATAGCAAAGATCGTAAAATATAAATAATGTTTTTAGGCGATATTTGTATTAACAGTGATCATAGTAACATTCAAAAAAAAAAAAAAAAAAAAAAAAAAAAAAAACTGAAAAAATATGAAAAAGAAAGAGGACAAAAAATTATCAAGAATCGCTGAAAAAAATACAAAAAATAATCATTTTCATAGTTAAAAGGTATTATGATACTATGGGTTTTTTTTTTTTTTTTTAATATCACTCTAACACTCATACTTTTTAAAAAAAAAAATTTTTAATATCACCGTAAGTTTTTTAATATATATATATATATATATATATATATATATATATATATATATATATATATATATATATATATATATATATATATATATATATATATGCACAAAGAAGTTTGGTTGTAAGCTATATATATTGTGTTTTCATACTAGGATGATACTCTTGTAGTCTAGTTATATATATACTAGGTAGACTTTTTGGCCGTGTTGAGCACGGCCCTGATGAATTAATATTTTCGTCTTACATAGCATTTCAGTTGTCTGTACAAAATATGAAAAGATTCGATTTATGACGAGTATAACTAAAAATGATATTAGTGTAAGTGTGTAACTCCTATATCTATATTATTTATAACTTATAAAGAGTCAATGCTTTTTCTTTAAATTTTGAAATGTTGAATCTTGAAAACTTATATTAATATTGCCTAAATAACCCTTAAGTATTCCTTTATACACATTAAGCTTGATTAATTATAAACTTGACAACTTTTCAAAAACACACATTATATTAATTTTAAAAATTACACGCTTTGTATTTCAAAAAACACACGTTTTGCATCAAAGGTCGACCTAGAATCACAATTTCACAAGTATAATTATTTGTTGCTCTACATTGTTGCTTTTGTGCAGGTGTACGTCTAGTACAATAAAATAACCGTAATTTATTTTGATGGCAATATGTTAAAAACTCATCAAATGGCTTGTAGCCTTGTATCCTTATGATACTTCATATTGTCAACTTAAATTGTGGTTCAAATTCTTCTTTAGACATGTGCATAATTGTTGTGTTCCCATCAATTTATTTGGTGTTAATATCAACTCCCCATAAGTGTATATATTATGTGCTTGGTTCTCCTTCAGGAAAAAAAAAAAAAAAAAAAAAAAAAAAAAAAAAAAAAAAAAAAAAAAAAAAAAAAGATTCATCCGATATACGTGGTTTCCAAAACATTGCTAATTATGTGAATTTTATTTTACTCGGGGTCTTAGAAGTGTAATGACAAATAGAATTAAAATAAAAGTAATACGTAGTGATCGTCAATGGATAATGATGTTTAATTGTTTGACCCATACTCCTGTTACCAAACCCATAAGCATTTTATTGTCATGTTTGACAATTTTCATTGTTTGATTTTACATCCACAACTTATAATAAACAATATTGTAATTTCAACACAAAATAATTAATTTTAAATCTTAGAAGAATAGACAAGAAATCTTGCAATTTCAACACAAGTATCCAACCACATCTTTCAAATCATTCTTTCATTCATTTCCTATTTGTACAACCCAATATGATTTAAATGAGTGTATAAGAAATAGTAATACTCATTTACAAAAATAAAAGAAGGCCAACAAAATTGTGACTTACAGTGACATTTAAGCTCAAAAACATTAGTTTTCCATTTCTTATTATACAGAAGTATTTAGTTATCTTTCACTACATTATATTGATTCTGAAGAGTTCGTTTCACGAAGTTCTATTATTCAAGCTCAAAATGCCAACATTACACCTCAAACATGTCTTCAACAAAAACTTAACTCACGAGCTATTGGTTATTCATTTAAAGAATTAAACCTCAAAATATGAAAAGAAGCCCCAACATAAGTGTTAAGACTATTATTCAAGCGAAAAATTCCACATTACACATCAAACATGGCTTCAACAGAAACGGTAGCAGTGAACCACATGCTCATACCCCCTATTGACCTACTCCCTTTCATCATACATGTCATTCTCATCTATTGTCTATGTCCCCTCAAATCAAGTACTCCTACTCCCTCTTTTTCTTCTTCTTTACATTAACGTATACGGAGTACAATTTAGTTGGTACTAAAATTACAGTGATATTGAATTATTTGAGCAGAGTGGTTTACCAAATGATGGCCGTTTGTGTTGACCAACTGAAAAACTCACTCAATATGATTCATATTTTTTTGACACATATTATAGTTTCCCAAAGTAATATGCCTGTTCTGGATTTTTATCATGTTCCCACTATCTATATTTTACGGTTACCAAATTTTTGATGGTTCAATCTATCGTTTACTTTGTTTTCTGTATCTTACAGTTTTTCTATCATCGTCAATGTAAGATCAACACTCATGAGTGATTGCTATTTTCAAAACTTCATGTTTGTCATGTAATCTACCTATAATTCCACCACCACCATTATGGGGCACCATCATGAACCACTATAGCAAAATACACACATCAAAATATCAAACATTAAAATTTTAAGCTAAAATAATAATTTGCGCATCCATGGTTGATAAAACACACACGCATACCAAATGACACAGAGTGACACAAACAAAGTAGTTTCATATATCTAAATATAAGATGACGATAAACATCACACAACAAAACACATTAAAAAAAAATACTCACAACACCACCCTCTTGTCCCTCTTCAGCCCAAAAACAATTTCACCTACAAAAACATATAGAAGACATGTTCAAAATCTTATTCAAAATATATGATATAGCAACATGATCTAATGATCATCAAAAAGTCTACAGAAGCACAAACACATTTTGTATATGATGCCATGAAAACCCTAAGTTTTCTTTAGTAAGTTGTGTAGAGAATACCTTCATGGCTTCATGATTCCCAAGTCTGTTGAAAAGAACTCTCTTCATTAATAAACTTGACAGCTTATTTTCTTCCTGTCTCACTTTCTTTTAACATAAACAAAATTGATATATTCATTACAATTGAGTACAACTTACTTCATAAAAAGTCATCATACAAAATAGTCCTAAGACCTAAATACATCGTGTCCATTGTTCCGAGATGGCCCATCTCCATGACTCCACTGTTCCTGCAAAAGAGTAACACAGGAAAAAGAAAGTAGATATAAAACGTCCAAACAAAAAAGAATGTTAACACAGTTTACAAAAAATGATGTAAAAGGCTAAAAGAAGAAGATGATGATGTTGTCACTTACAAGAAACCAGAGTATTGAGATGGGTAACTTACGTCAGGTATAGCAAGAAAATAGAGAAAATCAAGCTTTCTGTTCACAATGTGTAAGACCCTGTATTTTCCCAGCATTTGTTGTTTAGAGAGAGAGAAAGAAAGTGAGAGAAAACAAAAGTAAAGAATAAGAGACACAAAACAATGACACAAAAGTAAAATAAGATAGAGCAAGCTGTGAAAATGGTCAAATAGTGACACACTATTTGCATCCGACGTGTATATTTGTGGAGGCTCATTTCCATCCGACGTGTAATTTTGTGGAGGCTCATTTGCATCCTACGTGTAATTTTGTGGAGGCTCTACAGTAAAAAAGGATGTCTTATATTATAGGTAGATATGGAATGTTTTTTTTTTTTTTTTTTTTTTTTTTTTTTTTTTTTTTTTTGTCTGTGCTAAATTTGTGTGTACTTCATCATGGCTTCATCTTTATGTATGTGTGACCTGAATTGTTTTGTACTAAAATTTTAAGCCAATCCATATAATGATTGGGCCAAGCCCAAAATAATCCCATGGCTTCCTAGTTTGAGCTTTGAGGGAGCTTTTAAATAAACAAGATGTTAAATAAACGCGCTGAAACGATATCTGAACATGAAAGATACAAATATTGTATGTTTAAAAAGTATAGAAAACCGACCAAGATTTTTAGACGGGCTAATATAGTATGGGATTCTTGCAAAGTGAGTAGGTGACGACTGCTAACACTTTTCATATCAGTATATCTCTCTAGGATGACCTGCCGAGTGAGATCAATCATAACATGTACGTCAACAAATTTTCATTGACCATACTTTATCGTTATGTCCAACTGTATGTCGAGTAGCTTTTAACTAACGAACAATTATTGACTATGGCCACTGGCATTGCAACGGATGTATGTTCATTAGCTCATTTGAGGCTCTTTTAATCTTGACTACATTTCTCTTGTAAGAGTCTATCAACAACAACAACAACAACAACAACAACAACAACAACAACAACAAAAAAAAAAAAAAAAAAAAAAAAAAGTTGATTTGGTTCAGTTAAAAAGTTAATGAGTAATGGGTTTGGTTTTTAAGACTTTGCCTGTATAAAATGATGGGCCAATCTGGACATCTGTAGTTTTGATTTTTGGGCCTTTAGTTGCTTATAAACTGATGGGCCGTATAATGGTATTTAGGTCCAAAATTGATAAGAGCATTATAAAATTAACAGTATCTTAAACAATAGCTTATAAGAACATATGTTGCATCTAGTAGCTAAGATTAACTTGCATATAATTATCATTTAGTTATAACAATAACGTGGTGTAGACCTTTATTATAAACCAAAATCATTCTAAACAAATATATATATAGATTTGACAACACTTTGAAATGTTTTAAATTGATCGATATATTCCACGCTCTCACCACCAATCCTACGCCAAACGATCATCTTGTATTGAATCCAATTACTATTGGTTGAGGTGGTCCTGACGGCTCTCATTATGCCGCTCGTTGTTATCCCAAGCCAAAATCATGCTAACAAAATAGAGAGAACCGGCAGAAGGGGTTTTTAGGCCAAATCCCCGAAGACCACCCTATAGAGGATATATGTGCTAAGTATCATATGTGTCTTATGACAAGTACTTCGAAAGACACCTCCAAGTGATGCCACGCCCTTCGAAGGACGCCTCCAAAGCTCATCCAATAGTAAAGGTTCGATTCAAAAGACTAGATACGTCATGAATTTTGTACGATCCTATAAACAAGATGTCAATGTCTATAACATTGATAACTATTATGTGCATCTAAAGTATTCTAAAACAAAAAATGGTCAACAAACACCATATTAATCCAATCTTAAAAAAGACCACATACATTTTTTTATTTTAAAAATAGAGTATTTCAAATGTGACTCACACAAAATACACCAAGTCGTAAAATTATACCTTAATGAAGTCCTTTTATTAGTCATCTCTTTTTAGCTTAGTTCATATAACACATCATCACTTTGCTTTTGTTTTGGGTTCTCTCTATATATTTTCGTTCCTGTCTAAGTCAAGTCTTCAAACAAAGCTTTCACGCTGCCATAGCAACTTCTCTTCTAATTTCCAAAGGTTATATTATTTCCTAATCATTTATCTATATTTTCATCATCAACCATAGTTTATATAATTATTTTATGTGCTTGTTTCTTGCATTTTTAGTTTAGTGGTGTTGTATATATTTAGCAAATGCATCTTGAAACATATATAATAGCCATTTGTTTATGCTTGTGTTTTCACGTGGGATTTCATCATGTTTAACTGCCTATATATGCAGCCTTTTTCAATATTTTGCATAGCTTTTATAGTAAGTAAATAACTTATGGGTTAATTTTGAAATATGATCTTGATTAGTGGGATATGTAAATAATCTGGAAAATTAATTGTCAGCAAGATATATAATTATATATAGTCTAACTTCTGTTTATGTTCAATGTGTTTATACTATGTAAGAGTTACATTTTTTTTGGGGGTTAAATAATGGATCTGAAGCATGGTTTGTTGTTGATGTTAATCATATAATTTCCTTGCGTTTGGGCGTGTTCTTAGGATTGCGAATTTGCGATAATCTATTTTGAGTGTATGGATGAATGCCAGTAGATTTTGAATCTCTGAATATATTGTTGAATTTAGTGAAATTGGTTTCCCAACAGAAACTTGACAAAGCTGCTATTTTTGGGGATAAACTGATAGAATAGTCGATTATTAGAGTAACTTGTTTGATGAGAATTTGAGTATTAGTACTATATATAGACTAGTCAATGTATTATGTTCAATGATATCCATCAATTTCTATTGGACTTCAAAAAGATATCAGGTCAAAGTTGAAACTCACGAGATACATTTTTTAAAATGTTTGGTTGTGGATAGATGTATAAAAATATGGAAGATATTGATAAGCGTATCGAGTGGCTACATTCTGAACGGTATGCTATTACTGGTGACATCTTTGGGGAGCCACAAAAGACTACTCGAGTTGGATGTGAGTATCAGGCACAAATCCCATCTTTGATAACCAAACACGAGCGTTTGCAACTCATTAAATCGCCCCTTTGTCACGATGCAAATGATCAGAACCACTTTGAGTTTGGTCGGTCAATTCCGGTCACATGGGTTCACAGTCAACATAAGAACAAAGAAGAAACATTAATGGAAATGAAAGCAAAGGGTAAATCTGGTATATCAGGTTCAAAAATAGACCATAATTTGATTCCGGTTCCTTCCTCATCAAATGAAGAATCTTGGAGTGAACTCGAGCATGATAGTTTTGTTCTTGGTTTATACATATTTGGTAAGAATTTTCATGCTGTGGATAGTTTTATGGGAAATATAGGAATATCTTACTACTATGGGAAGTTCTATAGAAGCGAACAACACCAAAAATGGTCAATGTATGTTAAGAAAAGAAGAACAAAGTCTTCACCTGGTAGAAAGACTCTTAGAGGGTGGAGGCGACAAGAGCTTTTGTCTCGTTTACTTCCTAATGTCACAGATGAATGCAAAACTCGTTTGACACAGGTATTTGTAATATCTCTCTTTGATGTGTACAATACTTGCTAGAATAAAATATCGATTCTATATGGTCTCTTTCAGGTCATTAATACATTTGACGAAGGAAAACTATCATTTGAGGAATATGTATTCAGTCTGAGGGATACCGTAGGAATCAAACTTCTAGTCGAAGCCGTAGCTGTTGGGAAAGAAAAGCAAGACCTTACTGCAAAGGACAAGAGGCGGTCAAGAAAAAAGGTAAGGAGTCACTCTCTTAAAACAGAAGAAATCATCAATATTTTGAAGGACCGAATGAGTTTAAGCAAAGCAAGGCTAAATGAGGTCTTCTGGGAAGGTGTGTGGCCTCGTCTTCTGGCAAAAGGATGGCACTCTGAGCAGCCTACAAACTATGCCTCGAAGCATTCTTTGGTGTTTCTTCCGCCTGATGTAGCAAAGTTTTCGAGAAGGGGCTTAGTGAAAGGTAGTCAGTATTTTGACTCATTGACTGGAGTCTTAAATAAAGTTGCGTCAGAACCCCAGCTTCTAGAAAACAAAGTCGATCCCCTTACAAAAAGAGGCTCAGAAGATGAACAAGATTTGGTGAAATACACAGTTGTGGATACGAGTTTGATTGGGCTTGTTAAAGTTAAAGAGTTGACAAGTTTGTCTGATTTTGAACCTACTGATATGCAAGCATCATCTAGTATGTCTGGAGAAACCAAACAGGACATGCCAGTAGAATCTCAAAAGGAAGATGTGATCCGAAGTGCTGTTGAGTCACCTGATTGTGAAACGAGTGATATAACTAGAGACATGGCTAACCATCTTGATCCAATGGTTGCAGCAATGGGGGACACGAAGACGGGTGTCTCTAACAATGTACAGCTAGTAAGAAAACTGAAGTTGGTTATCAAACAAAGACCAAAACAACACCATGTTAGTAATACTTGTAATGAGAACTCGTGTGATGAAGATCCACGTCCAGAGAAGAAGCAGAAAACCATAGTGATAGATTTGAACAACCCTCGAGTGAGTCCACTTACAGATGGCAATAACTCATTGGTTTCTACTAAACCATCAGTTTCCCCTGTAACAAACACAAACCATTGTGAGTTGTCGTGTCTTGGTGCTAGTAATGGTCAAAGGCAGAGTACAAGAAACCGGCCATTAACCAAAAAAGCATTGGAAGCTCTTGCTAATGGATTCTTGGACCCAAAAAAGAAGAGAAAAGGGTTAGAGGACACGACTAATAGGCGTGTTCGTGCTAAAACTGCTCTTGTCTCAAGTTGTGGTGCACCCACATTGAGAATTACATGAGATTGACTTAAAAGCTTTAAACATCTTGCTGTCAAATGTTTTCATTTATAGTTGTAGATGTTGCAGTTAGAACTTGGTGATATTCTGAGAGTTTTATAGGAAACAAATGAGTTTTTTTCATAGTACTCGATAATAATCTGTAAACCATGTTTTTATAGTAGTTGCTATATCTGGTTTGTATTTTGACTGTAAAAACATTTGACAGGTTTCATTTCTAAAGAAGCCATAAATTATATGAAAATTATTGAATACATATGAAATGCAATCCACATCAAGTAATTTAACAACTAGAAACTGGGTCAATGTATAAAGTCATGGGCTAAGCAAAAGTTCTTAAACCTCATAATCGAAAAGGTGACCGATAAGGCAACTGAAATTATTGATTTGCAAAACACCAAACATTCGATTATCATATTTGATGATCCATGAAAGATGGGGCTACCTCTCTAATATAGACTGTAAGTATATGTTTTGAAAAGGACAGTGAGTTGGAGTATAGAATGGAAGATTGCTTTTGACATACAAGTTGCTAGGAATAGAGAGTCATGAAAGATGGGACTTCTTGGTCCCAGCATTGTATGCTGTTATGGAGGTTTTAAGGATGGATCCCAATGGAGATGTCTTGATTGATTTATAATGCCATCTTGTTTGCCTATTCTTGACATTATACTTGTGAGGTAGAGCTACAAGTCTGGTGCTTGCGATAGGTAATAATGTGGAAATGTAGTCAGTCAATTTAAGCTCTTCTTTGGTGTGTCTGGAGAGCTGATACATTCTGATGATTTATGGTACTTCCTCTGATCCTGTAAAGTGAGATCTGATGCAGCTGCATTACATGGTTTTTTGGATGGTAACATGAGTAGGAAATGTAGCCAGATATCTATCTTATGGTGAATATATAGGTGACTATAGATTTACTACTGCAAATGGAGTAGTTCTTCTTGTATTGAAGTGTTTAGTATGTCTTTTGTAGGTTTTTGGGCATGTCCAAAATCTTCTTCACATATTGGTTGTAAAGTGTTCTAGTGAAAAAAGGTCACCAAACATTCTGTTTTGTTCAATAGCCAAATCGTGCTTATCCATATAATACCCCATTCAGAACGAATGAGTGACCGAAAAAATCTCACTTTTTGTGGACAACAAGAATGATTAGACCGCACTTCGTTGCAGTTAAACATGCATTATTAATTCGACTATCTTGTTATAGAAGATAGAAAAAAAAAAAAAAAAAAAAAAAAAAAAAAAAAAAAAAAAAAAAAAAACAGCAAAAATTAATTTGCTAATTGATTGGTTCATGTAAGGTCTAGGCTAAAAGGACAAGACACCCAAGCGTTTTTATGTTATTACTTCTATTTGTCACGAGTTGCGGTGCACCTACAGACCTACAAAGACAGTGACATGAAGTTTACTAGAAACTTAAACAGCTTGTTATCAAATGTTTCGTTTATCGTCTTGGAAATCAGTGTTATTACGAACTGTTACATTGTGATCCACTTGATCTTATAGGAAACAATGAATTTTCATAGTAAAGAAGAAACACGTTAGTAGGGATGTTAAGTTTATGGAAACGAAACCGTGGGATTGGAATAATGATGGAGAAGATATGATTACACAAGACACATTTTGGGCTAGTTTTGTGATAGAAGGAGTTGACAATGAGAATGCTACACCAGTCAACACAGATATCAATGGTAATCTTGATAATACGTATCTAGAACCGGATGCAATACCAGATCCGAATTCACCAATCACACCACCAACATACACCTACGACCCTAACTCAGAAGAGGATGAGGAGGCTACTTTTAGCTCATTAGGAAGCTCAGATCAAAGATTTGATGATACACCGGTACGAGGCTTAAAGGATTTAGCAGACATCTATAAGGATGCACGTATAGTGGAAACACCAAGCTTATTTTTCACAGAAGAAGAACCTCGTAATTATAAGGAAGCATCAACAGACAAGAAATGGATTGAGGCCATGGAGATTGAATTAGATTCAATCAATAAAAATAACACATGGATTCTTACTACATTGCCAGAAAATCAAAAGGTAATTGGACTCAAATGGGTTTTCAAAACCAAGAGGGATGCACAAGGAAAGATCATCAGATATAAGGCATGATTAGTAGCAAAAGGACATGTACAAGAACAAGGAATAGACTTCGATGAAGTATTTGCACCAGTTGCTAGGATAGAAACAGTACGGTTAATATTAGCATTAGCAGCATATCATGGTTGGCAAGTTCATCACTTGGATGTAAAATCAGCATTTTTACATGGAGATTTAAAGGAAGAAGTCTACGTTAAACAACCTGAAGGGTTTGTACAGCCAGGAAATTCAGGAAAAGTATATAAGCTTATTAAAGCTTTATATGGCTTAAGACAAGCACCTAGAGCTTGGAATGTGAAGCTTGATCAAACTTTAAAGTCACTAGATTTTAAGAATTGTAATCTCGAACAAGCAGTTTATACGAAGAGAAACAAGACTTCTACGATTATAGTTGGAGTTTATGTAGATGATTTGATAATCACAGGCACTCCAAGGAAGGAATTAGAAGTATTTAAATCCCAGATGGAAGAAAAGTTTGAAATGAGCGACTTAGGATTGTTAGCTTATTACCTTGGGATAGAAGTTACACAAACAGGAGGAGAGATTACAATCAAGCAAACATGTTATATTAACAAGATCATGAAGGAAACAAGTATGACGGATAGTAATGATACGAAGATACGAATGGATCCCGGTACTAAGTTGGTCAAGGCGGAAGATGGTAACTCAGTTGACGCAACTTACTACAGAAGCTTAATTGGAAGTCTCAGGTACTTACTGCATACAAGACCAGATCTTAGTTATTCAGTCGGACTACTCAGCAGATTCATGCAAGACCCGAAGGAACATCACCTGAAGGCAGTAAAGCAAGTAATCCGATATATCAAAGGAACAAAGGAGCATGTCATAATTTACAAGAAAGAAGGCGGCTGCAAGATTACAGGTTACAACGACAGTAGTTATGGAATCAACACTGATCAAGGAAAAGGAACTACTGGGATAGTATTTTATTTTGGAGAGTCACCCATTACCTGGTGTACTCAGAAACAACCAACAGTGGCGCTATCATCATGTGAATTGGCGGCTACTGCAGCAGCATGTCAAGCCTTATGGTTAAAGAGATTACTTTGTTAATTAACCGGAAGTAAAGAAAGAAAGATAACGCTAAAGGTGGATAACGTTTCAGCAATAGCACTCGTCAAGAACCCAGTTTTTCATGGAAGAAGTAAGCACATCGACATTCGCTATCATTTCATTCGAGAATGCATAGAGAATGGGCACATCAATGTGGAACATGTCAGCGGAGAACTACAAAGAGTAGATATTCTAACAAAGCCTGTAACAAGATTGAAGTTCGTGACAATGCGACAAATGCTCGGAGTTCAAGATTTAGGAAGAAGCAACGATCAAGATTAAGGAGGAGAATGTGAACCGAATAATCTTATTTATTGCTTCATTTGTAATATTGTAAACATGAAGGACCAAACATGTTAGTTAGAAACTTTATAACCTAAAGTTAGTTATAACTACTTAGTTATTTCGGTTAGGAAAAGGTGAAGGGTTGCAATGGTTCATTGGCATCGATTCAAACCATATATATATGTAAACATACACACGATTTTAGTGTTAGACAATTAGATAAACTTTTACTTATTCATTTTCACTTTGCAACTTATATTATCAATCTAGTTTGGGACAACAATGTAGCATTATCTTCTAACTGATCTTCATTGATAAGGATGTTACATAACAACATTTTTCGATCTAGTTTGGTGGATTTTAGAAATGCATGACCCATTTGACAAAGTTACATTTGCCAACCGTGATATTCATTCATTAACTAATGTGATTATGACCCAAAATATATACCAAGACTAAACCCAATACTAAGGCTTCGGCTCAAATAATACAAACGCAAGTCAACTAAGAGCTCCCCGCAGTTAGAGTGGGAGTGGAACGAACACTCAAACTGTCTCGAAACTCGTAAACAAAGCATATGAAAGACCCTTGGTGAATATGTCTGTAGGTAATAAACTGATACACAACCAAGCTAATTTCATGATAAAGATTTACAAACACGAACAATTTAATGCAATTTACAAATTGTAATTGTAGCACTCTAAATAAAGGATAGCTTTTGATTAATAATTTAATATAGCTTTTTCTCTCTTCGAGAAGGTGACACATAAAATTTTTTGGATACTTATATAGTGACACATTAAATTTTTTACAACACATTTTTGAAAACATACTATGCCTTTTGACACACTTACTTTCATATTACATTTTTAGTGACACACTAAGTTTTTAACAATTTTTTTTTATAACGACACGCCAAAAGTTTAGTACGTTGTAATGACACACTACAAAATTTTAGTATATTTATAGCGACATACTATGTTTATTACACTAATTTTCTTGATACATTTGTAAAGATACACTAGTTTTTACAACACATTTTTTAAAACATACTATGTCTTTTGACACACTTAGTTTCATATTACATTTTTAGTGACACATGAAGTTTTTACCAATTTTTTTGTGACAGACTTGGTCTTTTGATACATTTGTAATGATGCATTAACTTCTTAACACACTTATATTGACAAACTAAGTTTGAGAAACACTTATTTGAATGATACATTTGTAGTGACACACTAACTTTTATGCTACATTTAAAATTTAGCACTTAGTATTGTGACACAAAAAAAGGATTGTTAGGATACGTAAACTCTAACACTTTGACAGATATTAAATTCGAAAGAATAAAGATGTTAACGCATATTCATTTTAGCAATGACAAACAAGTGTATTACGAGAAAGAAAATAAATTCAAATTGATAGTGTACCTTTGCTACTCCACCATCTATGTTCAGTTTGACTACCAACTTATAATAAGAAAAGAAATTCCGACTGTAAGTCTGTAACGACCCAGATTTGATATATATAATTAATGGAATTGCAATCAAATATGTTAAATAGCTTAATTTGCCACTTTAGAAGGACATAGCTGTGGTACGTGCATGGAAACATATATAAACATTTTAAGGCAAAAGTAGCTTGTGAGATTTCACTCGTAATTATATTGTAACTTTCATTATAAGTTTATAATAGTGTAAAAAGATTACATGATTCATCTATAATCACGACTAAGAATTTTATAGGTTAACCACATAAGCAAAGCTACTTATTTTAAGGGTGTCATTGTGTCAAGTACTCTTTTACAGACTAGTGACTAATTATTATTCATACGATGACACTTAAACCTATTCTACTAATTAATGGCAAACCTAGTTATAAGTAGAACATGTTTTTAGGAATTAAAGGGGCGATTCATATCATCATATGGGATCAGGGATGACAGTTTCATACTTAAAAACAAGTACAAACCCCAAAATACCCCTAAGCATACATTAATTAGTTTTGCTTTATTATTAATTGAAAAAGACACATGCCAATCTCTTATTGGTGCCTATTGTATCCTATTTTAAAGTATATACCATATGAACATAAATCTATATATATACATATACATACATAGTTTTGGAAATGCATTAACTAGGCAACACATGTGTGTTTCTGTTTGGATAAGGTTTTTGATATCTTTTAGAGTCTGATATGTTATCATAGATGCTTATTTCGTGAATCTTTGGTGATGCTTGTCGTTTTAAATTTGAATAGCATGCTGCGACTTCACAAAACCTATGGCTAATATGGGTGACTAGCGTCGGTGCATTTTATTTTAATCACAGTTATCAAGTCAATTGTTGATTTATGTATTGTGATTTTTTAGAATCTGTGGCTAATATGCGTAGTAGTTTGTCATAATTATGGAAGTCTTCTTTTGACAGCTCTGAGTTTATCAAAGATTATGGTGCCCACCATACGCAGCCACATGATTTTATTCTAGGCTACTAAGTCCATTATGGAGTAGATGTGCACAATGGGCTATGCTACATTCATCATGTAAATAAGCGATTTGAACAAAACAGTTGAAAATTTGGCTATGTATGACTCAAAGGGGATCAAGCTGCACATGTCACTTGCACTTAAATATTGTAAGTAGTTGTTCCGGATAATATTAATAGGAAATAAGCAAGGGTTTATTTAGATCTTTTATTAGGTGTCGTACATCGTTTTGGAAATGCATTAACTAGGCAACACATGTGTGTTTCTATTTGGATAAGGTTTTTGATATCTTTTAGAGTCTGATATGTTGTCATAGATGCTTATTTCGTGAATCTTTGGTGATGCTTGTCATTTTAAATTTGAATAGCATGCTGCGACTTCACAAAACCTATGGCTAATATGGGCGATTAGCGTCGGTGCATTTTATTTTTATCACAGTTATCAAGTCAATTGTTGATTTGTGTATTGTGATTTTGTAGAATCTGTGGCTAATATGCGTAGTAGTTTGTCATAATTATGGAAGTCTTCTTTTGACAGCTCTGAGTTTATCAAAGATTACGGTGCCCACCATACGCAGCCACATGATTTTATTCTAGGCTACTAAGTCCATTATGGAGCAGATGCCTATGCTACATTCATCCTGTAAATAAGCGATTTGAACAAAATAGTTGAAAAATTGGCTATGTATGACTCAAAGGGGATCAAGCTGCACATGTCACTTGCACTTAAATATTGTAAGCAGTTGTTCCGGATAATATCAATAGGAAATAAGCAAGGGTTTATTTAGATCTTTTATTATAACTACGTTTGTATTTTGTTAACCCCCATTAGATAAAAAAAGTATCCTACCTGCAAGAAGTGAAGTTATGAAGGAATTAAAATGATTTTGTGTGACCTTGTATGTATCTTACCTACAAATACAGATTGTTTTGTTTAGATCTTTTATTATAATTACGTTTGTATTTCGTTAACCCCCATTGGATAAAAAAGGTCGCGATTTCTTTTGCCATAGTAAATACTGAAAAGTTATTGCTCTTGCTTTAAAAAAACTCGAATCATAGTGATTATACTTTTCTCAAACCATGTATGTTAGATACATAATATTAGTATTACCGCCACCCTTAAAAAAAATTAGTGGAGATTCGCATACAAACATTCCACGGAAACGCGCTTGTTGAGAAACCTATTAAGACTAAATCTAACACTTAGGTTTGGGCTCAAGTAATACAAATACAAGTCTAATACAAATAAAAGTCCACTAACAGCAATTTTTATCAAAGTCAACGGCTTTACTCTTTCGAGTAATTAGAGATGACATGAAATACAAGTTAGCTAAGATAATAATCAAGGGTTTTCTAGTAACAACTCTAGGTTGTGGTTAATAAATTGTTTTCAGTATATTAAAACCTATGAATGATTATAAATTGAATTTAAATCCTGAGAAAAATAAAGACAATCCCCTAAAAAGTGGATACACTATTATTAGTTGTCATTAGCAACAACCTAATAATTAATACAAAGAAAAAATAAATCAAAATGGGCCTCTTATATAAATACGTTTGGTTTTGCAAGACTTTGTATATAAAGTTGTGGACCAACTTGTAATCTGTAAATTTAACATTTGCGTGCTTATTGGGCCTAGTAAAGGAGTATATTGAACAAGCAGAAATCATTCCACGCTTAAAAACACACTAATATCAATTTTTCAAAATATAACTATGGTCATCACAGAATATCTCGATATTACTTGTTGATCCCAGTTGAGCTTAAACGATCTTGTATAGAAGTTAACTTGATTAAACACTTAAGCTAATATGCGGAATGTAAAAGCTTAACTTAAGAAGAATAATGATTCTCTTTCAACACTTCAATATTATTAATACGAGCACTCAACAATGCTAGGGTTTTACAACCTTGAAGTGAATAATGATACGTACATAAACTAACCCTAGGATCCTCCTTTTATAGACTAAGGAATCCTACTAGGTTTACAATACCTTTCTCTACACGATAAGAATATTCTAGATAAATATAATATTTACACAATCTATTCTATATTTATCTAAACCGTATACATCCTTATCCCATCAGCAGTAGATTCTGTCAGCAGCATTTAACCTCAGCAGCACTTTGACATTAGCAGCAGAATCATTACCACTAGCAGCAGTTTCGTTCATAGCAGCAGTTTCACTCAGCAGCAGTTTCAGACCCAACAATCCTCCCCTAAACTTATTATTTATTTCTAAATAATTAAGTTTCTTCTAAGCACAATTAATCACTTGGAGGATGCTTCCAAACTCTTCAAACCTTGAGAATTCAGTTGATCAAATATCTTCTTATACTTTGACAGCAAATTGAATGCTTGATCATCAGAATCATATTCTTTCTGCAACTTAAGTGATTTATCACCATTAACCATCTGATTGACAATATTCCAGTATCTTACCACTGGGTAATCCATTTCAACTAGCATATACAAAGTCATTGGTCCAATTTCTAGCACATGAACTCCAGAATCTTGAAATAGTCTCCATTTTCTCACTTTGTATTCTACTGTCTCTGTCCACTCAGAATCATCCATTGAAGGTTCATACATAAGTTTTAGAGCTCTCCATAGCACATTATCAGTCTTAGTTATGATATGATCAATTTGCTCTTTCTCATACTTTTCACCATCAAACTTCTTTGCTCCAAACTTTGCTTTGTACAATGTCCACATATCATCAACATCTTCTCTATCAAAGTAGTGTAGCATCTGTTGAAATCTAAGAAACCTGTGAGTCTTACCATTAGATCTCTGGACATCATGAAATGCTCCAATGTTAGCATCATATCCTGTAGTTACTTTGATAATAGGATATTTGACTCCTATTGGTTTAGCATCAACCACTTCAGGATCTTCCCTCTTGCCAACCATAGTGTAAACCTTCAATTGTTCTTTTAGATGCTCAGGAGGAATGTGATCACAATCATTCTTGAACTCATCTCCTTCTGGCTTAGAACTGCTTCCTTACCCAATCTTTCTCTTCTTCTTTGCAAATGACTTATGAATAACACCTTTTCTTTTACCACCTTGCACAGAAGAAATAGTATTTGCTGCATCAATATCAAGCTGTTTAACAACATCAACTTCTTGAATATGCTCTGCTTCAGCTACTTTTTCAGGTACCAACTTCTTGTTCATCTGAGCAATTTGTTCCAAATCCTCAGCACATCCCATAGCATTAAAAGTATCTGTTCTTCTCTTAGCTTGTTGATATAAATCAAAAACTTCTTTATCAGAATAAGGTTTCAACTGTACCAATGTCCATCCAGCCATATTCTTTAGATACCTTTCATATTCTTTTCTTTGTTGTTTAACAGTTGGACCTTTAAATATCTTTATCTTTCTTCTAGCAGTAGCATTTTCTTTTCTCTTCTTTGTAGTAAACTCTCTGTACCAAGATTGCACATTAAAAGTTGGAACTTCATTTTCTTCAATCTTGATCAGCTTATTGAGTTCAATATCAGCAGCTATTCTGATCTTCTCATTTATCCATTCATCATACCTCTTTAAGCCTTCAGTCTCTTTCTCAGCTAACTGTTGATCTTCCATATCAATCAACTCTTGTGCTCTAAGTGCAGCAGCTGTATCATGTTCAACTTGTAATGCCTTAGGCCAAGACTCAAAAGGTACATCAGTGAAATCAATCCCCTTATACATAATCCTTGGTTTTTCAACTTGCTTGCCCTTGCCTTTATCAGTAGAAGATGAAGAAATAACCTTCTTTTGTTGAGCAGCAGGTTCTTTAATAACAATCCCTTTTTCAGGTTTTCTAGGTGCTGATGATTTGATTGTTGTTGTTATTTGTTGTGGTAGTGAAGGAGTTGATAATGGAGTAGTCTTCTTGCTCAACAATACCATAGCTTCAGCAGCAGCATTATCACCAGACCCAGCAGCAGAGTCTTGTGCATCAGCAGATCCACTAGCAGCAGAGTTAGTAATTTCCTTACCAGTAGATTCTTGAGTAGCAGAATCTTGAGCAGCAGAGTCAAGACTTTTGTTTTTCACCAAATCTCCCAACTTCATCAATGTTTCACCCATCAACCCTGTTGCCTTCACTAATTGCTCAGGCTCCAAAGTTGTAAGTTGTTCTACCACCTTCTCTTGTGTAGCAATCACCTCTTCCATAACAACCTCATTCCCTGATTTATCAGCAACCACAAAATCTCCAGCATCCTGAGGACTTTCAACATCCATATCACCAATCACTGGAACCTCCCCTGAAACCATTCCATCATTCATACCCAGAGCACCAGCAATCTTTTCCAAATTTTCCTCCCCTGAACCCATTGCCTCTTCATTCTTCCCCTGTTTGGAAGCATCCTCTTCCAAGTGAGTAGAGACATCAGGAGAACTAACAATCTGAGAAGTGCCCACTTTCTTCAATCTTTTCAAAGAGGTTGAAGATCTTGATTTCTGAAAGTTCTTAATCTGTTTTTGCAATTTGATGATAGTCTTGTCCTGATCAGCAACAACAGATGAAAGATTAAGAACTTTGTCCTCCAATGTAGTACATTTCACCCCCAAGTTGGTACAAGTAACCGTCAATTCTTGAATGAGTTTCATAATAGTCTCATCACTTCAACCTGTGTTACCTGGTCCGAGAGGTGAATCATGGACATTGTCATCATGTGCAAGGTTTTCAGTCAATTCATTGGTCACTGGCCTGTCCTCATCACTTCGACCTGTGTAACCTGGTCCGAGAGGTGAATCTTGGGACATAAACTCTGTATCAAACCTAGTTTGATCAGCTGAGCCCCCTGTATTTGCCATTTGGCTAGGGTTACCATCCTGAGAATTTGATTAAGAAGAATCATCATCTCTAGATGTTGCCTTGGTTTTGGTCTTAATGATGTTATCACTATCCTGCTCTGCTGCTAAGCTAGAAGCAGTAGTGACAGCCCTTGCCAACATGTCCTCTTCATCACCTAGGACAGCCTCATCTGGTACAGCCATACTAACACTATCCTGAGGTAGATCAGTGTTCCTTTTAGTGTTCCTACGGGTATAGAGTATTTTAGGTTGTGTAGCAGATGCACTAAAATTGGGTGTGTGATGGGAGTCAGTGGGATTTCCTGATCCTTCACCCTGATTGTTTTGCACAAGTTGCACCATGTAAGGTGTAAGATTTGTATTTGTGCCTGGAAAACCTTTTCCATGTTTAACCAAGAAAGTAAAGGTTTTAGAAACCAATTTTGGAGCATTATAGGTAGCAACATGGCCTCTAAACTTTGTAAGTTGATTTTGAACAAAGAGTTGTATAAACCTTGGATAAAGCAAATATGAACCAGACTCTTTGATACTTTGAAACATCCCTTCCAAAATCATTCTTGAAAAATTGAATGGTTTACCTTTGCTTAGGCATACCATTGCAGAAGCAATAGTAGTACTAAACTCATGCCATCCAGAAGTTTTAGGACTCAAACAATGAAGAAGAAGATGTATCAAAAACTTGTATTGAGGACAGAGGAGATATTTTTGAAATTTTAAATTTGTATGATTCCCCTTATATCCCAAATCTTTTAACCCAGCAAAAATAGCAGAATTGGCCAGGCAAGTGGTCTCTGTTTCATCATCTAAGAAAAGGGTTTCTCTTATTAATGATTTAGATACACGAACCTTTTGCCCATCTACTAAGGCACTAACATGTTTTTCCCCATTCATAGTTTTGATTTTAGCGGTAAGCCAAAACTGTTTGATGTGGGAAGCAAATATAGTAGGATTCACAGTGAGTGCATACCTAAGAGAAGTAGCATTCAAAAATTTTACCATGTCTGTGAAATCTTCATTAACTGATTCGGCATCCAAAACGACCACACTGTTGTGTTGCTTTGCCCAGGTACGAACGCAATCCATGAATTAGGGTTTAGGGAAATTGGGAATTTTTGACTTTGAGAGAGATGGAGTGTTAGGGTTTGTGATAACTTCAATTTGAAACATGAGAAAACCAATTAGGAAGATCAATTAGGTTTTAAACTGACTGAAGAAGTTACACATCCCACCCTCACACTTTCAACCGTAGCAGCACAATAACACTAGCAGCAGAGTTATATAACTAGCAGCAGAGTGAAATAATCCAGCAGCAGAGTTGACTAAATAAGCTTGGTCAAAAAGTCAAGAATCCTCAGCAATTAATGTGACGATATGCCGTAATCCCTATAAAAGCGGACTAAATATTTTCCCTAAATCAACACAATCAAACCCTAATCGCAATCAAAACGCCAATCAACCAAATCAAAACTTCAGTTAACCCAAATCAAATCAAATAATCATGAAATCAACACCCGAAATCATCAATATCTCTTCCGATTCATCATCTGAAGATGAAACCCCATTTGAAACATATGTGCCGCCCTTCCGTCCTCCTCATGATGGTTGTAGAACCAAAGAGCAAGCCAAAAAGAGAAAGCATGATCTCCCTGTGTTCAAAGATCTTCTGCGTTTAAATCAAACCCCAAGCACATCTAGGGGTAAAGCTGTGATGCCCCCAAAATCTCCATCGTCTTCAGAATCATCAGAAGACCCAATATGGATCCCTGTCAGGCAACCATCCCCAAGGGAGCTTGTTTCCCCTTTCATCTACACATCATCAGATGAGGATGAGCCTCCAAATGAACCACCTTCCACTCCTGAGAGGCCTCAGTCATCAAGGCCACGACCAAAGAAATCCACCAAGACAAAGAAGACAAGGAAGACAAACTCTCCTCTCCCTAAAGAAAGAAAAATTGTTCGTGGACTTCCATGCCCTAGGAAGTAGTGCTTGTAGTCTTTAATTTCATCTTAGATTGTTGCACTCTTTTGTGGTTTCAGAAGTAGTCTTTGTGGTTTCAGAAGGACTAAATATAAAATCTTCTTTGTTAAGCAAATCCTTCTTGTTTCAATCTTCAATGCCATAATTTGGACTCATCAACCGTGGCCTTTGCAATTAGACAAGTCAAAGCCCTCTTAGGAACAATGTTCTTAATATGGTCACTGTATATATTCTCATTTCTAGGGACCTTCAAAAGCACAGATTTGTCATCTAGCAACTGATAGTCAGGAGAAAGGATCATACACTCAGTGTCTGTAAAAAGAACAAAGTTCTTTTTGTCACACATTTGTGAGACACTAAAAAGGTTAAACTTAAGTCCTTTCACAAGAAACACCTTCTCAAAGTCCAAATTTCCAGTTTTTAGAGTTCCTCTTCCAACAATCTTTCCACCTTTTGGATCATTCCCAAAAGCAACATAACCACCATCAAAAGCCTCAAAGTCTTCAAGTTGAGACTCATCTCCTGTCATGTGTCCAGAACATCCACTGTCAACAATAACCATATCCTTAAGCTCATCCAGTAGATTGACCTGCACATGAAAAGTAGAGACATTAGTTCCTCTTGACGACCCAAGCCATTACTGACTTGGATCTGCCCTGTGCATCAACATAATCAAATTTCTTTAAATCACTTGATGCACTACTATTCTTGGAAACAGAATTTGAACCAATAGTTTTTGGTTTCCAAGTCCAGCAAGCTGAGGCCTTAACAGCATAAAAGTGATTACCAACAACTGTATTTGTTAAAACTTTTGGCCCAGAAGTAGAAAGTTTTGTACTAGCAGCAGGTTGCTTACTAGCAGCAGAGTGCATACTAGCAGCAGAATGCTTACTAGCAGTAGAGCCAGTAGAAGAACCAGTTGAGGTTTTGAAAACACCATTTGATTTAGCAGCATAAATAGATCTAGTTGCACCAGATCTCAATAAAACAGCTCTTGGAACCATATTTCTATTAGGATGTGGGTGAGTTTGTTTAGTTACATATTTGTGATTCACCCTAGTGTATTGATTCGAAACAGGCTTTTGGTGTTCAGGACATCTAACAATCAAGTGGTCAAAGCTACCACACTTATAACAAGCCTTCTTTTGTAATTGAAACTGATTACCTAATCTGTGTGAAACTAGGTTGTTGAAGTTTCTCTGGTTACCCCTAGGCTTATTATTGAACCTTTCCATCTGTTCTCTAGTTACCTCATTATACTCTACCATTTTCCTAGAGAAGTTATTTCCTAACACAGGTTTGACAAACTTAACTTGTTCAATTTTAGGTTTAAACTTTGTAGGAATTTCTTCCTTTTTCACACTTTGTTCTGGTTTAACCTGTTCCTCATCACTATCACTATCAGAATACCAATCTTCTATAATAGGAGCTTCAGGAAATTTTCTAGCCTCAACCTTAGGTGTTTCATTAACACTTGTGCTACATTCACCTACAGGTTTTTCAATATTTAGCTCACTAATGAAGGATAGTTCTTTTCCTGGTGGAGCAAAAGCACTTTTGGCTGGAGGAGCCACTTCATTATACCCAATTCCACTACCTTTTCTCATCAAGTTATTCTCTATAGATTTATGAACCAAATCAGAAGCATATTGTTGTTTTTGTACTCTTACTACATGTTTATCTTTTTCAGCAAGAGCTTCCTCTTTTTCTTTTTCAGCTTCTTCTAACTTATTTTTAAGAACTTCTACTTCACTGTTTTTCTTAAAAATTTCTATATCTCTGAGATTAAGTTGATCTACATATTCCTTCTCACACTCTTTGAGATATTCTAACCTCCTTTCAACATTTTGAATACCTACTTTGTAACCTAAGTTATCAAGTTTTAGGTGTTCAATTTCTCTATTTAAACTCTCATTCCTAGACTTAAGTTCTTCTATAGTGTCAGCACAAGATTTAAAAGAACACACAGATAAGTCTGAATCATTTGATACCTCAGAGTCAGATCCTGATGATGAACCACAGGCCATAAGTGCAAAGTTCTGCACCTTGGGTTGAGCAACAGCTACCAAAGAGAAATTTGGTTCTTCTTCAACCATATCACTCCAATCATAATCTCCCAGTCCATCACAAGATACCAGTGCAGTCTTTGATTCTTCAGTAACCTTCTTTGTAGCATCAGCATTCTTCTTTGGAGCTCTACACTCTCTGGCAAAATGTCCCTTCCTGTTGCAATTGTAGCACTCTATCTTTGATTTGTCAAAGCCTGGACTGTCCTTAGCTTTATACTTGACTTCTTTTCCAGTCTTCTTCAAAAAATTTCTTGCCCTCAAGGTTAACATAGCCATTTGCCATTTAAGATCAATTTCTTCAAGATCATCAGGATCAATATAATCTAAGTCTTGATTAATGACATGTGACCTTATAGTAGTTGTGAGCTCAGCCAAGAATGCACACAAAGCAATATCACTGGTAGAAATCTTATCATTTGAACTAGCAGCAGATCCATCAGCAGCAGATATTCCATAAGCAGTAGAATAAGCAGCAGAGTGAGATTCTTGAGATCCTTTTCCTTTAGAGGATACAAAGGCAAGATTTTGAGTACCAGAAGATGAAGTAGAAGAGGTAGATAGTTCTGATTCATACACTCTTAAATTGTTGTAGAGACTCTCCAACTTCATAGTTTCAAAATCAGGCTTATTCCTCCACACAACTGTGTGCATACTCCATTCAGGTGAAAGACTTCTAAGAAACTTTAGGTTTACATCTTCTTGTGGAACCACATAGCCAACAAGCTTTAGATGACTAACAAGTTGGTTTAGCCTGTTGTATGTGCCAATTATCTTCTCTCCACTTTCAGAAGTACAATTCTCAAACTGATGCTTCAGCATGTTTTTCCTTGATTTCTTAGTAGCATCATTCCCTCCAAACCTGAATTCAACAGCATTCATCAATTCTTTTCCAGATTCACAGTCATCAAAGTCCATTTGAAATTCATTAGGTATTCCCATTAAGAGAATACTATGTGCTTTGATTTCCATCTTCCTTATTGTGTTGGCTTCAGCCGACTTAATTGGTATCTCCTTACCATCAGCACTCTTCTCAGGTACAGAATCACCATTAACAATCACATTCCACATGTTGAAATCAATCATGCGAATGTACTGTCTGATCCTTCTCTTCCAAAGCTCATACTCAGAAGGATTCAGCATGGGTACTCTTGAAGCAGTCACCATATGAGTTTCATCACCCATCTTAGCAGTAGATTTGGAACAGCAAACTCTTAAGAAACAAAATCTTCTTGATAATAACTTCTAGATCACAAGCTCTGATACCACTTGTTGATCCCAGTTGAGCTTAAACGATCTTGTATAGAAGTTAACTTGATTAAACACTTAAGCTAATATGCGGAATGTAAAAGCTTAACTTAAGAAGAATAATGATTCTCTTTCAACACTTCAATATTATTAATACGAGCACTCAACAATGCTAGGGTTTTACAACCTTGAAGTGAATAATGATACGCACATAAACTAACCCTAGGATCCTCCTTTTATAGACTAAGGAATCCTACTAGGTTTACAATACCTTTCTCTACACGATAAGAATATTCTAGATAAATATAATATTTACACAATCTATTCTATATTTATCTAAACTGTATACATCCTTATCCCATCAGCAGTAGATTCTGTCAGCAGCATTTAACCTCAGCAGCACTTTGACATTAGCAGCAGAATCATTACCACTAGCAGCAGTTTCGTTCATAGCAGCAGTTTCACTCAGCAGCAGTTTCAGACCCAACATTACTCATCTGTTTGTTTTTCTTTATTTGAGTCATTTAATATAATCTACCATCTTTGCATACCAAAAAGATTTTTTTTTCTTCTAAATATATCTATTTCACATTTGATGATCATTATGGTAATGAAGTAAAAATGGTTTATAAAAAAGAAAAAATAATGCTCCATAATATTTTTTATTATCAAAAAGACATTTTAGGTAAGATCTTTAAAGATATTTTATGGTATATTAAATATTCATATTTTTGTTGGTCATCATCATATAAAATCAAATTAGTAACATACTCAATTCCAAATACATGCAACAACATTTATATCTAAGTTGTTATACTACCTCCCGTGCTAAATAAATTTCCATATCATTATTTTGAAATGTCCTAAAATAGTTATTCATTTTTATTTTCAATTGATGAAAAAAGATTTTTTTTATTGAGTATTAAAATAGTTATTCATTTTTATTTTCAATTGATGAAAAAAGTTTTTTTTTATTGAGTAGAGATTATATTAGATTGGCGACGAGTATAGTACGTAGATTTTTAAAAACTTTGTATATTTTAAAAGTGGATTATGCACCAAAAATAATCTAGCCCACATAGGTATTTTTATAATTTACATTTAATATTAATAATTGTAAGTCAACCATATTTTTTGGACTTATTGTAGTAAGCTTTAGTCAAAATAAGCATTTCTTTGCCCACTTCTCCTTCTCACTCTTTAACAAATAAAAATACTCTCAAGAACCTATCACATATACAATTCAATTTTGATCTATTGGTTAAATAACTAACATTACATATAAGCATAAATCTATTATCAACACAAGATTTATATATGCGTTTGTTCCTGGCATTTTTTGTATTACCTATGTATTGTGTTTAAAAGTTGTGTATGTTTTGATAAAAAAATAAAAAATATTCATATAATCAATTATAAAAAGATTTTTATTTGATTCGAAATATTAAATATCATAGCATAGTTTTTGGGCTTAGATGGTTTTTGCTGCATTCAAGTTGTTAAGCGAGTTTCTTAATCAGAATGCCATCCATTTGTTGGTTTGAATTATTGTATCCTCTTCTATTAATCACAAATAGCAATATATAATACATCAGTGAACATTCCAGAATTGGGCTAGGCTAAAACGATTACTAAGCCCATAAATATATAAACGTCTATCACATACATTGACTAACACCGTCTGCTTTAAGACGAGGCCAAACAACTTCCTCAAAAAGGTCACTTAACCTCTCTTTGCTCAATGTGATTCCATATTTTAGGAATCAACAACTTCTTTTGTCATAAGAGAGAATAATGGTGGGTTAAAGTTCTTGTTTCTTGATCGCTTCTTGGTCATGCTAGTGAGGTCTTGATTTTTAATCCCCAGGGTTACAACTTCTACAAGCAGATTGATACCCACAATATTATTGACATTGAATACATACGTTATGAATGAAGTTTCTTTATGTTCGAACATTCTTGTACTATGAAAGACATGTGCTGATATACTGAAGTAGATACGACTATTCGAACATAAAGAAACTTCATTCGTGATGTATGTATTCAATGTCAAGAATATTGTGGGTATCAATCTGCTTGTAGAAGTTGTATCCCTGGGGATTAAAAATCAATACCTCACTAGCATGACCAAGAAGAGATTGAGAAACAAGAACCTTAACCCACCATTCTTCACTCTTATGACAAAAGAAGTTGTTGATCTCCTAAAATATGGAATCACATTGAGCATTAAGTGACCTTTTTGAGGAAGTTGTTTGGCCTCGTCTTAATATATGGATGTTGTTTGCTCAAGTAGATGAAGTTGTGCTTCATCATTAGTTCACCACTTGGAATTCTTTTTAATGAGATGGCCGAAGATTATCATCAGTTCCTGCAATAAATGCAAACAACCAACACAAGATCATCATCCATTTCAAGTGGGGCCAGAAAATGGAGTATGCAATGAATGTGAATGCAATAACCAAAGAGGGAAAAAGGACTCAAAACTCCATCTTGATTTAAAAGCATTGAAATGCTACCTTGATGTATCACATATTTTGGCATCAATTTTGGGTAAGACTAATTGAACTAATAACTTCAAAATTGGGGAAAATGAGCATCCCATCAATTAAAAGCTAATATTTAGAACACCCTTTAACACAATCAAAACACAACAAAGCACCCATCCATCAATATGTGTTGCGCATAAATTCAACAATTGCTTCTATATCTGCACTCATTTAATGAAAAACTAATATGTACAACACCCTTTACTTAGAATTCTTTATCAATACTTCATTATCTCAATCTACAAACACCATTTATAGGGGATCACTTACATTAAAGATTTCAATCAACTAACAATCACAACATAATACACATAATTGCATAAATCGAAACACCATAGAAAAATTGACAATCAAACACTTTTCTTCAAAAGAACCTATAAAAATTTATTAATCAATGAAAAATTGAGAAGCACCAAATTAACACATCAACCTAATCAAAAGCAAGATTAAATGAAACTTACTGAATTAAAGCTACAGAATTATAACAAATATTTATTGATTCTTTGAATGAATCAAACCTGCAAAATCAAAATAAAAACTATCACTCTAGCATCAACAAATCATAATATGTATTGAATGTTTGCATTGGGAAGTTTCCAAAGATTGCATTAAAAAGGAACCAATATTTAATATGATACAAAAATACGAAAAAAAAGAAAGAAAAAAAAATCAAACTCTCTAGTTGTTAAGTATTAACATCAATAATTCAATTTTGCTTTGAAATCAATTTGAACTATTTGTTGCCGACTGTAAGTGAAGTCGAACTGAAAAACAAATTGATTTTAATTGTTGCTAAAGGTTCTCCCTAATTTATTTATTTATTTTTAATAGTGATTTGAAAAAAATTAAATTAGAGTTATGTTACCAAAGGGCTTGTGTCCCAATGGTACCTCTTCATTTGTGAGAATCTCCCAACCAAATGGGTGGGTTCAAGTCTTGCTTAGAACATTTGAGATAATTTGTGGTTATATATTGTGAAATAGTTAGTTTCCGTTTTAATAAATAAATAAATAAATAATAAAATAATAAAATAAAATTAGAGTTCTGTTACGAATTGATTTGAAAATTTTATTTTATTAATTGAATTGTGAAATTATAAATATAAATTTGAATTGAATATATTATACATATTACATCATGAACGAAAAAGAGATCGGAGGATATCAATACAAGTAAAACATACCTAATTTATTTTGTTGACATCATAGAATTGGTGGGATTTGAAGAACAATTGTTCCTAGTTTCCAAGTTTATCTCGGTTTAGGAAAAGTAAGACGATGAAGACTTCGTTTTCAAACATACGAATGGATGGTTTTGAGCATAGGGGCTTTTGAATCATGGATGTAGATATAAGTGAATTGGGTGTGTTAATGGTTTGTGCTTGTTAAGGATTTGGGTGTGGATGTAACTGATTTGGATTTGTGTATGTGTTTTAAATCGGTCATATTCATTTAGGAATATAATGAAACTGTTTTGTATGATAATTTTTGACAAAAATAAAAATGAAGGAGGCGATGACAGTGGCAATTATGAATTGCAAAGGCTTTTGCAAAACTATGTTTTATTAGCATGTATAAATATAGATATCATGACATACTACAAACCCTAAAAAGGAGACTTTACAAATCTATGGTTGGCCCATAGTTTTTTCTTAATTCAAAATCTCCCATCCTAGGCCCATAGGGCTTTTATTTATTTATTTACTTATTTATTTATTTATTTTTAATTCAAAATCTCCCAACCTCATTAGTATCCAAAACTCTTCATAAATTTTTGAGTAAATTACATCGTTGGTACCCAAACTCCACTCGTTGCAAATTTGGCCCCAAATTCTCAAAAATCGCACTTTTAGTCCCCAAACTTCTATTTAGCTAACAGTCGTTAGCATTACTTGTTAGTTGCATGGGCGTTTTTGTCTTTTAGACTTTTAGTACCGATCATTACTTTTTTGTTAACGGTCAATACTTTTCTCGTTACCACTACCACTGCCTATCACCCACCACCCCCTGTCACTCTTCACCCACCAGCACCATCGCTACAACCACCATCCATGGCCACCAACCACCACCATCACCCAACACCACACATCACCACCACTACCTTGCATAACCACCACCATCTACCACTACCACGACCACCCACTATCACCCTCACCCACCACTACTACCACCACCTACCTACCCACCACCAACTACCATTACCACCATGAAGGAAATGATGATCATAAAACATACTTAAAAAACATGAAAGAAATGGAGCATCTATCATAATGCTAATAAAAACCTGAAAGCTCTTCTTAAATGTGTATAGTGTATATGCAAATATGACAACTTTGGCCTTCACCTACTAACACTGTTGTTATTATTATTATTATTATTATTATTATTATTATTATTATTATCATCATCATCATCATCATTATTATTGTTATCATTATTATTATTATTATTATTATTATTATTATTATTATTATTAATTATAAACATCACTTTTATTAGAAACTTATAGGATTTTAAAAAAATAGTGTGGACCCGAGATACGATCTGAGCCCCCACTCCTCTAGCTTTAACAAAGCTAATCATACTAAAAATATGAACAACAACACGTGCTCCAATGTCTTGAGTCACAGAGTACTTTCGGATTCGCTTTAGTAAGGCCTCTGCATCCTTCTCAAGTTCCCCAAAAGAAGAGAATGAGAAGGGGAGAAACCCATATCCAATATTCGTGCAATTAGCTTCATACTTGACACGTTTACGTTGTACGACTTCAATCACCGCACCACTTGGCACAAAATCAACTATACCAGTTTGCGTCAAGGGCGATGACCCTGTTAGATCGACACAAACATCAAGACCTCCATCCCATGAGTACAACAACAAATCAGCTAGACGTAAAGGGTTGTCCCTTTCTCCAATAAGCCCAATATCCACTTCTTTACGAGCCGAAATCCCCGAACGTGAACATATGTCAACAAGAGTATCGCGCGCCATGTTATGCTGGTGTTTAATACCAATAATACTAGCACACGATACAGCATGGTCCCCCTAAATATCCCCCGTAAAGACCCTGGAACAAGCTGAACATGACATCTGAACAGAGAACAAGGGAACACCTAGCCAATAACATAACACACACTGGTAGGTCCGAGCATTCATAGTCTGCCCCAACCCAGATAACGGAATCACTGATGACATAAAATAAGTACATATTATTGTCATCATTTGTCCTATGTATTTGAGTTGTTTTATTATATTATCTATGAGAATTGATACTTAATTGCGTACTTTTGTAATTCTAAGTTATAAACAAGCATTTGGTGAAAGTTAGTAATTTTAGACGTAAAATGGAGCTAAATGGATCAAGTTGGAAAAGTTTACTGAATTGAAGGAGATACGCCGTATCATTCTAGACAGATACGCTATATGATCATACTTAGATGAATTCGAAGACATTGCCTGACTTTGAAGAATGCGCCGCATGTAACTACCTTATGCGCCGCATATGAAACCTTGGTCAAAGAAGAAGATCTGACTTATCTACTCCAGACGCCGCATGATATTCGTTAAATACGGCGCATCATTCTCAAGACCTCACTAAAGATTATCCAAGATACTGAAGGACATGTTCCGCATAGAGATTCAAGTTACGCTGCATCTGAAGACGGTGTACGAATATTCCAGAATATAATAATCTTGTACCCCACGTGAAGTTATCTAGATACGCCGCATCAACTTAGTTGATGCGCCGCATCACACCCTCAGACAGAAAGTATAAATACACCCTTAGACAGCTGAATTTCATGTGCAAAAAGTTACAGAAGCTGCAACATAAGCCCTAAGGAGAAGAATACAAACGAAAAGGCAACACAAAACATACCCAATTGAAGATTTCAGAGCAGTATGAAGGTCCTGCTAATGTTTTAAATTCATTAAGTAGTTTTATTTTATTTTATTTTATTTAATGTTTTAAATTCATTAAGTAGATTAGGTTGTAAAACTAACTTAGGAATTAAAATACTGATCGACATTCTATGTGTTAACATTCCACTCTTTGTGATCGATACTCTACTTACCAACTAGCTACATTGATCGGGTACACTGCTCGTTACTGTGTGTTATAGGTTAAGTCGGCTAAATATAAATTTAAAACTTGATAAACAATAATCTGTACCTACAACGATAAACACTCGCATCAACCACAATAAGCCAGTCCGAAGTGTAGTCCTCCATTTGAGATTTCCATAACGCCATTTCTCGAGTAGATAGGGAAAAAGTGGATTTAGCCACATGGGTAACACGTGTGAAATATGTATCTGCTAATTTCTTCATGAGTTTGGGGGCAGCGATCTCACTTGGATTACTCAAAAGGTCAATCTCCATTTTATCATTGAAAGCACACAAGACATCATCAAAGGAAGGCTTAGAAGTTACAATACCAGAATGCCGGAGGAGCTTAGTTTGTAAGCTAGCAGATTGGAGTCTCGACTCAAGGAATGCATAGTTCAAGACATCACCTGCAGAGTATACACCAAGCCCCCCAAATGCAAAGGGTAAGGTGGCAAACCTCCGTTGCCAATCACCAAAACCAGGTCCAGAAGCCATAATAGGATGAACTTCAAGACGATTATGAATCTAGAAATAATGAGTAGAGTGATCATCCACATTTGGATACCAAGGAAGAACCTTTGGAGTCAACCAATGAAAAAGATAATAAATACAATAACGGACTTGAAGATTTTTTAATTTGCAATTGATGCGTGTTTTGCAACCTCGCAAAAGGTTTTACCTCTCAAGGGATCTTGAGAGATTTTGCAATCCACCAGGTAGTGTACCTGAACGTTGTAGAGTAGTAAATGGTAGGTCCGGGGGATTGATCGTCTCTAGGGAATAATGTTGTTAGGATTGAAGTGTAGGTCAACTAGGTCTAAAGGTGAGGGATGATTCTTTTTGTATTTTTATATTTTATGGAAAGTAATAAAAATCTCGGGTATTGGAAGAGTGGGCGGAATTAGTTGCTAGTCAACTAACCCAAAATTACTAATTTAGCTAAAAAAACAATAAAATAAAATAAATGACAAGAAAAGTTAAGTGGTGTACTTCTTATATGAGACAAATGTGTTTACTTAGATTTCACTACTTCCTAGTTATCTCTTATTGATTTGTTGAGTTGTCATAATTGTTTAGTTGAAGGATTGTATTCCTTAATACCAGTCGTGGGGTCGTGTACGTCCTTCCCCAACTCTATGAATATCTATTTCTTCTTATGACAACAGATTTAGTATTCTATCATAGAATCATCAACATTTATTTATGCATTAAATACAATCAATTAAACCGTAGTACACATCCAATTACGTTTCTTAAGACGTTCAAGCTTGTTACTGTATAGGAGATTAGCCAGTTTTATTAAGCCTAACGCGAGTCAATCAACCAAACAAAAAACAACAAATCAACAATCAATAACTCGGTTTCATTAGATCTAAGCAAACATTAAGAAATCTAAGCTAGCATGTTAATGTAAAGAAAAGACAAACAATTAATCAAACAACACATAGACATATTGAATGATTAAAGGAAGAACTTATCTTCAATTGAACATCGAAGAAAAGATGGTTTGAAACTCTAAAATTATTGTAAAAGTCGGACTAGGGTTTATCTCCCAAGTTGCACACAAAAGTTCCACACTTAATTAATGAAAAATCTAAAACTATATATAGAATTACAAAGCTGACGGCGTCAGGTTATGGCTTCTGACACCACCAGAACGCCGCTATTAGGGTTTCGTATCGCCCAAACAATCTTTTGACGTCGTCACGTATAAATTCTTCTGGGCCGTCTTGTGTAATTGCAAAGCCAGACAGCCTTGCTCCTTTTGTGCCTGACGACGTCAGGTGTTAACTTTCGAAATCTTTCTGGGGCGCCTTGTTATAAAAATCTTTCAGTCTTTTCATAAGGTGGCGGCGTCAGCCTCCAAAGCGTGACGACGTCAGGTGTAAAAACCTGAATTTTCTTGGTTTTCTTCATTCTTGAGCATAAAAATGTACGAAAAGCTCCAAAATGCTCCATATTCCAGAAATCACGTCCCAAGTACCTAAAATGAGAAAAGGAACAATTTGAGGCAACATTTGATCATAAAATCATGACTTAGGGCTTAAATGACCCCCTAAAAACTTATCAAATAAATCCTTATCAAATACCCTTACACTTGGGATTTGCTTGTCCTCAAGCAATGAGCTTTTATACCAATCAAAATACAAGTTAGGGATCAATTAACAATAAGTGCTTGGATACTCTCATCTCTCGGGTGTTATAAATTTATATATACAAATGGAAATGGAAAAATATTTTTCACTACCTGTCATAGCAAATAGATTACCATAGGCTTGGGAAAGGATCAAAACCTCCACCACTTTGGCATAAGCACCTAGGATAAAATATCAAAGAGGTCTTTAAAGGGTTATAACGTTAGGTGTAGGGGTAAGGAAAAACACGGTTTGTTGGATAAAAGGATATTTAGTTGGTGGCAAGTCAATTGTCTTAGTTAATTACATATACAATGCGGCGTTGCTAAGCCAAGACTCGACTCAACTTAGATTAACTACGACTCTATTTAGTATTTTCAAGACGCTATTTGACTTAAACCTGAATAAAAGAAGAGGATGGTAGCCTTTTTATTTTATTTTATTTTTTTTTAATTTTTTTTTTTGCATACACTTTTAATCTACTATCCAAAATAATACATCAAAGGGAACTCGTTTTCTCCTTACACTTAAACTTTTACATAATCAAAAATAAAGACTCGAATTAAGATAATCCAAACATTTGGAGTACTTTAAAATATTAACGCACATATGGGGGTAATAAATGATGTTCTTCCCCATTACTCCATAACACTAGTACTTTACCCATGAGTCTCAATCATCCCAAAACAATATGTACACGATATGACTTAACTTAACAACCATGTAATCAATTAGACAATTAACTAAGGGTTTAAGAAAATAACAATAATGCAGTAAAGATGAGTGCATACAAGAAAGGCTAAGGCGATTTGGATGTACATTTGGGGGTGGATTGTAAACAAATTCTCCCTTTAAGTAAGATGCTTAAAGTTAGAAACGAAAAAGATAGGCTTTGAGGGGTGTACTAAGGGTATCGTGTACTAAAAAAGAGTACAACGCAAAGGTGTGGGAGAATTACTTGACCAATGAAGTCGAAGTAATTATAATACAGGTTTTAAAACATGGGTTATCCTAATGCCTCTTATCATATAGTAAATCCTAACTAAACGAATGTAGTCTCACTAACCGTCTAGGGATGCATCACTAACACAAGTTCTAGAATCTAAATACTACCAGTACACTAATAAGCACCAACAATGAATGCTTTTTCTAAAAGATCTAAAGGCGAACCTCACATATTTGGGGTGGAAATTTTTTGAGTGGTACGGTTTTTGTGCTAGTCATATAATTCTTATCCATGAGACGCTTGTTAAGACTAAAGTTTCACTCCTATATGTTGCAAAAAATTTTAAATTTTGTGCCAAAATGTAACACCCCCATTTTCACTGATCGCAGCAGAATTAGGGTTGGGGTATTACTCCATGGTATCACAGTTACAATAATAGAAAATGACTCGAAAAGAGATGTTTTTATAAATAAGTTATCATTCATTAAAATAACAGAGTTTTATTAAGATGAGGTCCCGTGAATCTAAGTGTGAAATAGTGTTTTGAATGATACCAATATTGAAAGTCCTTCGAGTTTAGTGCCGCTTCCTGCCATAGCTACGTAACGGCTATATACCTAGAATACATGCTTAAAAGTCAACACTAGGTGTTGAGTGAGAGTCATAGGTTTAAGTGATAGTGTGTGAATACAAGTTTAGTAAACATGGGCTACATTTTTAATGCCCATATAGAGTAGTAGAAACTGTATTTAAACAGTTGTATCTGTCAGTATTGTATGATTAGTACAATACTACAGACAGGGGTGTTATTGCACTAAGCTCATGAACCACACCTTAACAATCCGGGTCATGTGGGCTGCAGACCCAACATGAGGGGATGGGAAGGATAACTTGCCAAAGTTATTCCTTCAGTGGATTCAAATATAGTACTTATTGGTACCATCCAGAAACATGTTAATACCAACGGGAGTTGTCAAACTCCAATAGATCTATCAACTATATTCGTGTTCGCGTGGGTAAAATATCCCAAACGATTAGATTCATGAATTTTGGTTATGTAGTGATGGCAGATAGTTTACTCGTGCAATAATCAATGAAAAGACTTATATTCGGTTTTAAAGTAAAACAAGTAGCATGTATCTCCCCTTACAGGGTTTGTAAAGCATTTAGAAAGCATTTAAAAGGTGTGAGGCTATGAAACTCACCTAGGCTTTAGGATGTTATGATTGATGTGAAAAGTGACTCAAGAATTAGACTGCTTACTCACGTGTCCTGGGAGTAGGGTTTGGTGTGTGTGTGTATGTATGTCAAGTCTTAGTCTAGGTTTTTAAGTAATTTCTCTTAAGGTTTCTAGATATAACATAACACCATTTGGGCCATCACAATTCAGAAGTATATGACTCCTCACATGAAGCTCCCTACTATTGTATTATGTTATCAACATAATACCGTTCGGGCCATCATAATTTAGAAGTTAATACTCCTCACATGAAGCTCCCTATTATTGAATTATGTTGTTATTAAGTTTTAGTTATAGCATAACACCGTTTGGGCCATCATAATCCAGAAGTACATGCAATAATCGTTTGAGGAGCCATGGCACTTTAATTCGTAAACCCAGCAAACTCGTCAAAATGAAATATCCACATGGTACTCCTCACATGAAGCTCCCTAGTATTGTGTTATGTTTCTAACTCAAAAATAGGTTTTTATACTTCTTATGAAATTAGTCCATTTATACCCTTCAAGTTTACACATTTACACTTTCTACCCTAAACTTATAAACTTATAACAATTAAGCATATAACTTTCTATCTTTCATACAACTAGACCCTATACTTATATATTTTCAAGTAATGGCAGAAATAGTCCTTAAACTGTACTAACTTTTAATATTTACCCTTTATACCCTTAAATTAATAATATTTGCAAAACTAGTCCTTTTAAGTTTATAACTTATTTTACTTACTATCCTAAGGTTATAGAACTTTGAAAAAAGGGTCCTTATACTTATTACTTCTAAGATATGTCAAAAACAGTCCCTAGACTTAGTATTTTCAGAAAGTTACCATATATACCCCTATGCATGAAAACTATTGCAAAACTAGTCCTAAATTCAAGTAAACTATATTTTTATGAAACAACTAAGTTTCCTAGCTTATGTTAATCTAATATATACTCATTTAAGTCATCTAATTCAGATTATAGCACATAATAAGGCAATTTAGCATATAAACATGTATTTATCTAATATTAGGGTTTTAAAATGAAAAGTTCTAAATGAAAATGGTCAAGGCTATTCTAAGAGTTCTAAGGCATATCCTAGGGGTTCTAGGTCATTAATAAGGTCATTAGAAGCAAAGGGGAGACTTACCTTGGTCGTATGAGGTTTAACGTAAGTTCTAGGGTTTCTAAGGCAAAATGGGACTCGACAAGCATGCAAGGCCTTAAGGGCTCGACTCCTAAGGTTCCTAAGGGTTCTAAACTACTACTAACTACAGAAAGTTTGAGGTGAAAGAAGAGAATGGGATGGTTTGAATTGTATGGGGGTGTAGGGGTATTTATACCCCTCATTAACCTTGGAGGCCAAGGAAAATGAGGCTAGGTGGCAAGAGGAGGAGGGGTGACTAATATTAGCTATCTATGACTAATGGGAGCTATAAGGATGACATGGAGGGGCTATAGGCGGTTATAGGGTGTTTGTGTTGGTGGTTTGGCCGCGGGTGGAAATGGTACACAAGTAGGTGATGCACCTACTTATGAGGTGTGTGGTTAGGTGCTTAGGGTGAAAAGTAGGTGGGTAAGCTGATAGGGTGCTTGGTTGAGGTGCTAGGGTGCTTGGTTTTAGGTTTATACTAGTTTTCGTTTAGTTTTGACCTAGTTTTGTTTAGTTATAGGTTAGGGTTATATATATGGTTTAGTGTCTAGATTAGGGTCCTAATAGTGATTAGTGATTAGTATTAAGGTTTAGGGATCATTTCCTAGGAGGTGGTAGCTTATATTAAAGATTCGGGAAGGTTTTGACCTAGTTTCGGGACCTAAATGACCTAGTTTTGCTAAGTGAGAGAATATGGTTTATCCTAAGGTTTAGTGCTTAGTTTAGTGTCCTATGAGTGCCTAATGACTAATCCTAAGTCCTAAGAGGTTTATACTAAGTGATGGTAGCCTATGGTGAAGTTTTGGGATAGTTTAGACCTAATTCCGGGAAGTTATGACCTAGTTAGGGTTTTGTGCTTAAGGGACTTGTACCTAGGTTCTAGGGGGTTGTACTATGATCTAGGGGGTCTAATATATCCTAAGGTAACTAATGTAACTTATACCTAAGCCTTGAACACTTTCAAACTAGTTCAGATAAGCAATTAGGGTTTTAAAGCTAACCGTAAACACATAGGGTTCAATTAGGGTTTTGTTAGGGTTTCTAATAGATATAGCATACTAGAGTGACAAATTACTTAGTGTAATGATGTTTAGAACCTAGACTTGACATACTGGGGTGTTTACATAGTGGTGTTGGGCATATGTGGATACGTGAGCAGGTCTAAAGAGTCATGCATGTAAGGAAAAATAAAAATTTACCTGTGAAATTACCTTGTGGTAGAAATGATGTTGATAAGATTTTATGGGTTGTTACACAAAATTACCTGAACAAGTATTTCTCTTAGTTTTATTACACATCTACTATTAAACAAAACAAAAATTACGTGAAGTTGTAGTTTCTAAGGTATCCCAATTTACCCCCTTACACTTAAGTCGAACATTGTCCCCAATGTTCAAAATAAAAGATGTAAAAGAAAAGATAAATGAAAATGAAAGAAACTAATACTCCCCTGATTCGCTCGGTATGGACGATATGGTAAGATGGTTAAATCCTCCTCCAAGAAAATGAACATGTAAAGCTTCATTCTTGAAATATAATCATCTTCTTGTCCAATATAACCTGTTAAACAACAAAGAAAACAAACACGAAACCTCGCATAATATCGGCGGTAAATTCTATATAAAAGTAAATCCTAGAAAGCAAGGTAAGATATAATGCTTGAAAAATAAGTGTTTGTAGATTCCTGGAGTTTAAAATTTTAGATTTTACAAAACTTTACAATTTCAGCAGAAAAACAAAACCTGATTTTTTTTTTCAGAAATTAACTCCTGACGCCGTCAGGCTTTAACCCATGACGCCATCAGAAATAATCTGACAGAACTTTTTATATTTTGTTTTCGGAAAATTTCTGGAAAAATCCATGTTTTAATACCTGGAATCCTGCAAAACATCCATTGTGACTCGATACAAGCATTTGACTCAAACAGATACTAATGTGTATACTAATTTCTAATTGTTATCGTTCATGTTCAATTCGTTCTTAGAAACAAATATGATCTTCCCTTATACTTGTCTTTTTATAAAATACCTTTATATGTAATTAAGACGATGTTAAAGACAAAATAAAACATTTTCACAATTTATTTGAGACATGAACAATAAACAATAATAAAAAGTATACATACAGAAACAAATAAAATCAAATAAACAAACAAAAAAAAAATGAAAAAGAAGTTGTTCGAGTCACGAGCCTGACTCTACCCTTATTTAATGGATAAAAGGGAAGTTTTCCCTACACTTAGGATTAAGTGCGGGTGATAGTAGCAATACACACCATCTCGATGGAAGTATGCCTCCTAAGGAAAGAGTGGTGGATGAATTATATGCTTAAACGGGTGTGCTCCTTTTATTATAACATTGCCTAGTTCAATTGGCTCAATGAGTGAGTTGAAGTTTTCTCCTTAAAAGGGATCATCTTCTATCAAGTTCGAGAGACTCCTAGTTTGGAATCCATCTTGACCTAATAAACCCGGTTTAAACCCATAATATTTTTTGTGATAACTCACAAATGGGTGATGTAAGTATGTAAGGTCATGGTTCACTCCTATATTAGCTTTCTCTCTACAAGGCTTAGAGTCTACTACCTTTATCCTAAGACTACCCGGACTATGTGGTTTGATGGGTGGATCGGGACCTATTTCAATTCCTAAATTTTCATCCTAGGATGGAAGATTAGTTAACGGTTTTGGTTGAGGTTCCGGTTCATCACAACTAGGAACTTCCATAGAACTAAGATAAAGGTCACCACTACAAGTGTTCAAACCTATATCCTCTAGTTGTGTTTGGTTCAAAGGTTCTACCTCTATCGGGATTCCTATAGTCTCTTCTACTTCTTCCGGGTAAGTCATGGGTGGTGTGTATTCCTCAAATGATGGTAGGACTTGTGGGGTATTGAGTGGGCTTGGATTTTATAATATATCCTACATCTTATCTAGATTACCTATGTGTTCATCTTGTATTGTGGTGTCACCTACCCATGACATCCACTTAGGTATCTCAACACTAACATACTCATCCCCAAACAAACTTGTTTCATGATCTTTCAAATTTGTTATCAATTGATTTGTAATAACGTTTGTTGGGTTGTCCAATTTATAATCGTATTGAGCACAACTCTCTATGGTTTCCCATGCTTCTTCAGTATTTAATTCCTAAGGTCCCCGTCGGCAAAATAGTCAATGTCCTTTTGGGCATATCGGTTAGCACGATTGTAAAAGATTTGAATTTAGGACCTAAATCGAAGCCATGATGAGGGAATTTTTGAAGCAGGTATTTGAAATGATTCCGGGCATCATAGAGAGATTCATTATGATGTTGTTGGAACATCAAGATGTTATTTGGAGTGGGTGAATTCCGTGGTCGGTAGTATGGTGGATTCGTGTTCTCCATAGTGGCAAACAGAATAGCCAATGAAAACTTTTTACAAATAAAGACACAAAGAAAAATATAGACTAAAGAAATCCAATGAACAAGAAAATAAAATCTCACTAGATGGGAATCTAATGAGTAGACCTAAGTGAAATACAATTCAACCTAAACAATAACACTATTTCCTAGCAGCGATGTCAAAAACTTGATGCATGTTTTGCAACCTCGCAAAAGGTTTTACCTCTCAAGGGATCTTGAGAGATTTTGCAACCCACCAGGCAGTGTAGCTGGCCGTTATAGTGTAGTAAATGGTAGGTCCGGGGGATTGATCGTTCTCTAGGGGAATAGTGTCGTTAGGATTGAAGTGTAGGTCAACTAGGTCTAAAGGTGAGGGATGATTCTTTTTGTATTTTTATATTTTATGAAAAGCAATAAAAATCTCGGGTATTGGAAGAGTGGGCGGAATTAGTTGCTAGTCAACTAACCCAAAATTACTAATTAAACTAAAAAAATAAATTAAATAAATGATAAGAAAAGTAAAGTGGTGAACTTCTTATATGAGACAAATGTGTTTACTTAGATTTCATTACTCCTTTTTTATCTCTTATTGATTTGTTGAGTTGTCACAATTGTTTAGTTGAAGGATTGTATTCCTTAATACCAGTCGTGGGGGCGTGCACGTGATAATGATTTATTTGTTACGTTTTTAGGGGGTCATTTAAGCCCTAAATTGTAAATATATGGTTAAATATTACCTCAAATTGCTTCTTTTCTCATTTTAGGTACTTGAGACGTGAATTCTGGAAAATGGAGCATTTTGGACGTTTTTGGAGTCAAAAGTAAAGAAAACGACAAAATCAAGAAACTAAGCTGGAAAATACACCTGACGACGTCACGCTTTACAAGGTGACGCCGTCACTTGATGATTCAAGAGGTGGAAATAATTGCAAATGACGCTCTAGAAGACTTTTGGAGGATTAATACGTGATGGCGTTATGTGTTATTTGGAGTAGGACGCCACGTACAAAGTTAACAAGAGACGGCCCAGAGGAAAATACAAGTGACGACATCAAGAAGTTTGATTAGGAATCACGAAACCCTAATTACGGCGAGATGACGACATCACAACCTAAAACGTGACGCCGTCACCTTTGTATCTCTATATATAGTTTTGGATTTTTTCATTCATAGTGTGGAACTTTAGAGAGAAAAACCCTAGTTCGAATTTCATAGCATTTTTAGGGTTTCAAACCCTCTTTTCTTCCATGTTGAATTAAAGATAAGTTCTTCCTTTAATCATTCAATATGTCTATGTGTTGTTTGATTAATTGTTTGTCTTTTCTTTAAATTAACATGTTAGCTTAGACTTCCTAGTGTTTGCTTAGATCTAATGAAACATAGTTATTAATTATTGATTGTTGATTTGTTATTGGTTGTTTGGTTGATTCATTCGCGTTAGGCTTAAGAAAACTAGCTAATCTCCTATACGGTAACAAGCTTGAATGTCTTAAGAAACGTAATCGGATGTGTACTACAGTTTTATTGATTGTATTTAATGCATGAGTAGATGTTGATGATTCTATGATAGGATACTAAACGTGTCGTCATAAGAAGAAATAGATACTCATAGAGTTAGAGAAGGACGTACACGCCTGTAACAACCCGCATTTTCAGGACATTTCTCCTATTCACTATTCATCAGTTACTATTCATCATTTACTATTCATCGATCACTATTCATCATTTTCGGAGTCAGTTTGTGATTCCGAGAAGCGTTCAGAAATTTTACTATTCATGTGACAGTATTCATTTCCGGAAGGAAATCACTATTCACGATTGCCGTTCATTTCATCGTAAACTGAGTTTACGAGTCTTCAAATTCGCATAACCAATGTGGTTTAGCTGCAAATTCATGCATCATTCATTAATGACACTTCATATAGACTGGAATAGTCTACACATCATCAGTACTTTAGGCCCTACACGGATATGCATTATTTCTATATACGTATGTTTAATTTGTAATTAACGTTACCACTCAGTTTTTACTACGAACCTATACCCAATACTCCCGACTACGATCCTAACATATTTTCATACTTATTATAATGATATAAAAATTATATTATTAATTTACCCGGTGTTTTGAAATCAATTACTATATTTTACGGTCGGAGCTTATTACTCCGTCGGGTTGCGAAATTTCAACACGATAATTATTTCAACACCCGATTCTCATCAGGAATATTATTTTACAACTTTTACAACTTTATCGTATTTTATTTCACCTCGTTAACAATTATTTCAAGATAACTCGGTACCCGATAACACCTAATGTATACACCAAACCAACTAATACATACATATCTAGACATAAACATTTATTAGCCACCAACAAGCCTCCTTATTTCACTCCTTTTTGCCACCCCTTGCCCCCCCTTGGACCAAAACCAAGACCAAGATCACATTAATTGTAATTGACCAAGACTAAATATATATACACATATCTTTATCATTTTCTCATTACTTTCATATATACTTCACCAACAAAACTCTCTCTTTTCTTCCTTTCTTCTTCACAATTTCGGCCAACCATCAAGAACCAAGGGAAAACCATAAACTTTCAAGATCCAAGTGTCTATCAAGTTCTAATCATGATCTAGTTGGGGTTTTGTGGTAAAAACCCTAGGTTATTATACATTTTCTCCTCAAAATCACCTCAAATATTCAAGTAAGATTCAAGAACACTTTTGATCTTTTCATACTTTGATTTACTTTATATTTTTATGTATTTTCAAGATATATTGGTAAAGCATGCAAGTATGTAAGATCCATACCACTTGTTACTCATTTTGTTTTTATAAACACTAGATCTATAATTTTCACTAGTAATCTCATTAGATCCACTAAGATTGGTGATGTTTAGGACCCCATGACACCCTAAGAAGGTGTATGGTAGGATTGAGTACTTGTGGAGTTGATTTGAGATAGTTTGGTTAAGCCTTGAACAAGTTACAAACTAGAAAACTCATTTTTGGCACTAATAGAAAAGTGGCTGTCCTTATTTTGAAAACGTGGCCAACTCAGTAGGTTGTGGGTAATTTTTGACCAAAGATTTAGAAAATATATTCCGAGACGAAACTATAGCCGAAAACGGGGATAAAAACGAGTTAATAACGAAGGAGATATGATTTTCCGAATATTAACAACGAAAAATACTTTCAAGTATAGGTTCTGTCCCAAATCGCCAATTTCAGAAAACTCAGGGGTTTCCGGGTAACATTGGGTTAGATATTCAGAAAATACTTTCAAAAACGAAACCGTGGCCGCTTGAATCACTAAAATCCGAGTTACGACGAAAAAGATATGCTATTTTCAATTTTAACGACGAAAACTATTTTCTGAAAAATAGCTTGCTGTTGAACAGTTTTCATGGACTGTTTCGAGACGTAAAACTTGATCTAGCCATCCCGACTTATCAAAAAAATATTAGTATGTTGTCCCACGATTCCGTGGATATAAAGAACGTAGAAAACGAGCTTATAACGAAAAAGATACAAGCGTTGGAACTTAGACGATTTTTACAAATTTCCATCAGCTTTTCTATTATTATTTTGCCGCAAAACTGTCTTTGCGAGACACCACTTTCTTGGCTGTTTTTCTTCATGATCGGATCAATTTGAGTCCAAGCCGTAGTTTTATGAAATCAAGATCTTCCAACAAGCTTTTCAAATCATTTGGCCGTTCGTCGAATAGACTTATAACGAATAAACTACGACCTCATCTATATACCCGATAAACTACATATATTTTGACAGCTTTTACTATAATGAAATTTTCTAAGTGTTGAACACAATACTTTCAAGTAACAACAATAAGAGTTGATTTTCTCATCGATCAAGACCCGTATAACCAAAAGTTAAATGACACGATTTCAAGATATTGTTACAAGGTTTTCAAAAACGCCGAGTTTCATCACTAACCCTTAACGTACAACATTTCACGACTTGTTTTGCGAGGCCATTTTGGGCATATTTTCAAGTAATGAAAATGTCATTTTTGCGACAAAAACCTTATATTTGCCGATAGAACACCAAACAAGGATCGTGGAGTACCGTTTCAACCTATTTCCATGAAAAGTGGTTATTAACCTAACGAGACGTCAAAAATGTATTTTTCGACGATAAACATTATTTTCAAATTTCACGAGTGGTATCGATAACATACGTATTTGCATGTGTAGCGTCATTTCATTTCTTACATTAGATCATATCATTCATATTAGGTTGCGATTAGAGATCGTGCCTCATTTATGTGTATTCATTGTTGTCATCGTAGCTATTGCACCAGGTGAGTTCATAACCCCTACTTTTACTTGTTTCACAACTGTTTTGGGGGAAGATACATGCTCCTTACTATTTAAATTCAATGCTTGTTTTACTTGAATGCGATTCATTTTCTCAAACATTACTGGATGGTTGAAATACTTGATTGATTATTTGAATACATTATGAATTACTTATTCCATCCTTGATTACTTTCTTATGAACACAAGTTCTTGCTTTTGCGGAAATAAATATAAAACTGTTACTTTGCCTGAGTTACCTATTACTGCCATTGAAGTCCCCTTTATCATGAACTGTTAATTACATGCGTGTGAGTGCGAATGCTGTGGATAGATCTATTTGGGTTGACACCCCGTCCGAGTTGGTCGCGCCAACCTGTCAAACGGACGCATATCATTCGGATTACTTCCAAGTGTCTGGCAAACACTTAATTGGGGCATTTTATGCTTGATTGCATACGATTACGTCGAGCTTCGGGGTCATGAGCTTTAGGCACTGTATACCTTATTTTTAGCTATGACATTGTATTTGTTATATTGTCTTGCTACTGAAAATCTCGTGTTCCGCAAATGACTTGTTTACTTAAACATATTACTTTTGGCAGTGGGTTGTAAACACACAGGTTACAAGTCTCTTATGGCGGGACTTGTAACTGAGTGGATTTACGATGCCTTTGTTGGGAAATACTTGATTTTTGGAAACACTTGTTTACGGGAAATACTTGTTTACTTAAAACTATGAACTCACCAGCTTTATGCTGACGTTTTAGCATGTATTTTCAGGTATTAAGCAATGGCACGCTACTGGAGGTTTTGGCAGGGCATGGCATGGTCATAGAAGACTCTGATATTCTTATGGGGACCGTTTTAAACTATTTTAAGGGCTTACTTCCGCACTAATTTTAAACAATGTAAATTCAATACTTTTAGCTAAACGATTTTATTCTAAATGATTGAAGTGAAAACCATTTTACACTTGTTTTGTAATACCAATTGAGTTACACCCCAGCTACATGTATGCTTCCGATGGACCCGATTCTGGGGGTGTGACAACGCCCCCACGACCGGTATTAAGGAATAAAATCCTTCAACTAAACAATTGTAACAACTCAAGAAATCAATAAGAGATAACTAGGGAGTAGTGAAATCTAAGTAAACACACTTGTCTCCCATAGAAGTTCCCCATTTACTTTTCTTGTCATTTATTTTATTGTTTTTAGTTTAGTTAGTAATTTTGGGTTAGTTGGCTAGCAACTAATTCCGCCAACTCTTCCAATACCCGAGATTTTTACTGCTTTCCATAAAATATAAAAAATACAAAAAGAATCATCCCTCACCTTTATACCTAGTTGACCTACACTTCAATCCTAAAGACACTATTCCCCTAGAGAACGATCAATCCCCCAAACCTACCATTTACTACACTACAACATTCAAGTACACTACCTGGTGGATTACAATATCTCTCAAGATCCCTTGAGAGGTAAAACTTTTTGCGAGGTTGCAAAATACGCATCAAGTTTTTTGCGCCGCTGCTTGGGGAATAGTTATTGTTTTGGTTGAATTTTATTTTAATTAGGTCTACTCATTAGATTCCTATCTAGTGAGATTTTTATTTTCTTTTTTATTTGATTTGTTTAGTCTATTTTTTCTTCGTATCTTTGCTTGTAATCATTATAATCCGCCATCATGGAAGGTGATAATATCCTAGAATTTGTCATTCAACCAAACTACCAAAACCACCAAAACCCACCCGAACCACCTAGAGCACGTAACTTAAGAGACTACCCCGACCTAGCCACCAAGGCATTCGAAACACCATTGAGCTCAACCAAGGAGCCAATGTGTCTCCCTTGCGATCCGACACCATCTGGTTGGTCCAAAGCGGGTGTGCATTTCATGGACTTCATTCCGAAGATCCAAACCAACATCTCAAGGATTTCCTTAAAATTGTTGAATCCATAGACCTTGATGTTGCCACTTGAGAGACGACCTGATTGCGTCTCTTCCAATTCTCTCTATGTGACCAAGCTAGTAAATGGCTTGAGCGTTTACCACAGGATCCATCACCTCTTGGGATGATCTCACCTCTAGTTTCCTTGCTCAATTTTTCCCACCGGGAAGAACTACCAAGTTAAGGAATGACATCTTGATGTTCCAACAACGTCAAGGTGAAACTCTTTACGAAGCATGGACTCGTTTCAAGGACTTACTCTAAAAACTCCCTCATCATGGCATCGATCTTTGGCTCTTAGTCCAAATCTTCTATGATCATGTCAATTATCTCGCCAAACATGCAATTGATCAAGCGGCCGGTGGTAAGCTACGTGATAAGAATGCGGAGGAATCATGGGGAATCATAAAAGATCTAGCTCTCTATGACAACGAATGTTTGAATGACCCCCATGATTTGAACAAAACGGTCAAGGAAATATCTTTGCCTTCGAACAATTCAAGCATTCCTAACTGTAGGATCATGGAACTTGAGGACCAAGTCAAGTTTCTCATGAAATCCTACGAGGATCCTAAACCTTCAAGCCAAGTGAATAAAATCACTTCTTCATGTGAGTATTGTAGTGGTCCTCACGACACTCGTGATTGCATGGAACTCCCCGAACAAGCTTTTGTGGACTACACATCTTCACGTACCAACAAAGCGGGAGATAAGTGGTACACTTTCAAGCCCGAGCCGAACCCCTATGGTGATTCTTACAACCCTTATTGGCAAAATCACCCAAACTTTAGGTGGAAACAAAACCAAAACCCTTCTTAAACCAATTCTTCTAATACACCTAATCGTTTCCAAGAAAACGGCGCATCCTCGAACCACACTTTCAACAACAATCCTTCCAACAATTACGGCAATGCCAATAATTTTGAAGGATTGATATCCAATTTTATGGCATCTCAAGATGCGCATTTGACAAAGTTTGAAGCCGGTTTTAAACAAAAACAAAGCTAGATGACAAACACAATTGACACCTTGTTGAAGGTTCTAAATGACCAAGAATTGGGAGCTCTCCCAAGTGACACCGGGCAAGAACCCGAAACTAAATTTTAACTCCATTTCATCAGCTTCGTTTCCTAGTTCTTGCCTACAATATTACTCGATCAATGCTATGAGCACGTGTTTCAAGTAAACTCAAGTTCTTAAAAAAGACCAAAAAGATGGAACAACCAATAAAAAGTCGGTCAACAAAATAGTTGAAACACCTCTTACTCAAGACCTTGACGAAGAATTCAAGGAGCTTCACCTTGAACGTCCGGTCATTGATGTCTTAACTCGTGCTCCTTACTACAATTCCCTTTTGGAAAAGTATGAGAAAAAGCTTAAGTTAGGTAAAAATGGGACCGCTTTCATTCAAAATAAATTACCTAAAAAGTTAGATGATCTGGGAATATTTGTTCTACCATGCAAGATCGGGAATTCCGAAGCTTTTGACACATTTGCCAATCTTGGATCAAGCCTCAACTTACTTCCGTTATCCCTCTACACCACTCTAAAGTTAGGAAAATTGGATGAAACGGAGGTAATAATTGGCCTAGCGGATGGAAGTGTCGCATACCCAGTTGGAGTAATAAAGGATGTATTAGTGCATATAGGAAGGTTAACTATTTTAGTTGATTTCCAAGTCCTTGATGTGATTAGTGACACTACATGCCCTTTGTTAATAGGAAGAGGATTTTTAGCTACCGCAAGTGCAATGATTGATTGTATGAAATCTAAAATAGCGGTAGGAGAAGGTGAAACTTGGTCGGTATACGATGTTAAGAAACACGCCTATGATAATAATGAGGAACCAACACCTCCTTGGGTAGATGTAAATAGGAGACCCTCTAGATACGGACCTTGGATCAATAGAGACTTCTGATGAGTGCTCAAACACTCATAATTTTTGGTCAAATATGAACTGCAAAACATACAAAAACACTCAAATATGCATCAAAATACTAAAAATATTTCAAAATTGTGTTTTATATGTTTTAGATGCAAAATGAGTAAAAACAGATGAAAAACGTACAAAGTTTGCAAAATTGGCAGTTTCAGTCTCCCAACTTTTATAAAACGTCAAAACTAGTCCCTGGTCATTCAAAATATGGAAAATTATCACCAAAGGTCCTTTTAAAATCATAAGTTGTCATATTTAGTCCTTTGGTGAAAAATTCTAAAAGTTTTGGAAAATTTACAATTTTGGTTCCTGGAGTTTCAAACTTTGGCAGGATTGATCCCTGGTGGGATATTTTTGAAAGAAAAATCATTTTGGGTCCTTGGGAAGTCAAAAGTTGGCAAATATGGTCCTTGGGTAAAATGTTTGGAGAAATTACAGTTTTGGTCCCTATACTTTTAAATTTGACATAAAAGGTCCCTGGGATTTCAAATATGGAAAAATTACAATTATGGTCCTTGGGTAAATAAAAGATGGCAATTATGGTCCTAGAAATATTTTGGGAAAATTACATAACAGGTCCCTCACTTTTGGATAATTACAATTTTAGTCCTTGTGTTTTGCCTATTAATTACTAAACGGACCCTTTGTATTTTCCACCCAATCCAAACACAAAATCCAATCCACCCATCCAGTCCATCCTAGGCCCAACAACCATCCAAGCCTACTCCCGTTTTTATATTAAAACTCCCCGGTCAACAAACAGGTCAAACACCCCACCCCCGTTTACAGTTCACCTTCTTCCCTAAACCTTCCCCTAATTACCTGTAAACCTGTTCCCCCCTCCTCTCACCTTTTCACCAAACACAAGCAACCCCAATAAATATTACTCACCTACACCCAACCTTCCCCCTCCTCATAAATGCACTCACCAAACCCACCCAATTATCAAAAACATTTTCCCGCCAAAAATAGTTTGAAGGGCTGAGATCAATCTAAGTAATCCAATGGCTGAGAACAGGTGTGGGAAAGTCAAAGCAACATCCCAGGACTTATTTAAATCAAGAAAAAGTGAAGAAGGAGTAGTAATCAGCTAGCTTAGTTTTAGGTAAAAATAGTTTTTAGTGTAACTTTTCCTTTTCAATGTAACTTTTAGTTTAAAAGAGCATGTATTAAGTATTGTTAATTGTAATTCAACTTTCCTCAGTAACAATTTAAAAGTTCTTTGTTATCTCATCATTTGTCTTAATTTTAGTTAAAAATTTCATTTTAAGTTTCATATTGTCAAAGTCTGTTGTTTAGTGATCACTAAGTCCATAGAAGATGTCAATAAGCTTTCTTTAACTACTTAATCAGTTTCTAAGCACTTATCTAAAAATGCTCAAAATTCAAGAATAATAAATAAAAAATCAAAAAGTCTGTGTTAAGGAAGAAGAAGGGCAGGAAGCTTGTGGATTGTGAATTTTTATGGTTTAGAACTCCTAGGGGGAGTAATAGGATTGTGGTTTGGTACCCTGGTCACCTATCTCAGATTGTATACCATTGTAAGCAATTTCATTTTTTTGGCATTTACTGTTTGTATGTTTTAGTTGTTGTTCAATTCAGTTTGTTTATGATTATTAAATGTTAGTAAAAGTGTTAGACTCAGTTTCATGGTTTATAGTCCACATTTGCCTCTCAATCTTTTAAATCAGTAAGCTGAAGGGGTGTTTGGTACAGGGGAGTACCCTGTGTGGTTGTGGTGTTTAGTGGTTAAGTGTTGTCTAGACATACCACATTAGGTCCTAATAGGTTGTATACAACATAAAATCAGTGTGTTGTTTGGAAAAAAGTCAAAATCACCACCACTCTTGCTTAATTGTTATCTGTGATGGATTTAAGTTCCATTAACACCCCCATTAGCTTACAACTTATGTCTTTAGCTTAGATTAGCTGTATTATAGCTTATCATAACTTTATTAGTTCATAGGATCCATCAGAAATTCAACAAAGTAAATCTAGCAAGTTTTCATAAAAAAGTCAAATTTGGTATTTGGGCAGAAAATCACTTTTTGGATTAATTTTCATGAATTTTGTGGTTTGTTTTAGGCCTTGAAATTTCTTGTGGTTATATTACCCCAGCTCATCTTCAAGAATCAGCTCTTGTTATATTTTTTCCATTTTTTTGTGGGGCCCACCACAGCTTCAAACACACCTGCAGGGGGAGGACTTCCCCTGTTGCAACAGACAACCATCCCACACCACCACCTTTGGTGGTTTCCACAGACCTCCATAGTGGGCCCCAATGCTTCATTCTTGGTTCTTTGAACTCCCAAGGTAGTAGGCTTTCCATTGCACCCAAGCTTATGCCCCCAATCACCCTTGTGGGCCCCCTAGACAGTCCCAAAGTCTGTCCCATTTCTGTCTAAGTCACCCAATAAGCCAAGTGCTTATTGTGGCTTATTTGCTTATTCTGTTAGCTTCTTTGCTTGAATTTTACTTAAACATGTCCCTTTAACTCATTTGAACTAGAATCTACCTTTGTGGGTCCCACTTAAGTCCATTTGAGCTTATTTCTTGTTTTGGTCAACTAAAGTCAACTGTGGTGCAAATAAGCATCCACAGTGCTTATTTTTGATTCCCAAAAAAGTTGTTTTTGTAAAAGTTAGTTGTTTTTAGTATTAAAATAGTTTTGTAAAAAAAATCCAGAAAAAACAATTTAATTTCAAGTGATAGTTTCTATTTAATGTAATTTAAATTTTAATTTTCCTTTTTAGATTTTTATTAAGCACTTGGCATTTTTATATTTTTCATAAATTCCTTTTATGTTAAAGTAATTTTAATAATTTTCTTAGATTTTTATATTATCATTTGGTAATTTTTAGATTTAATATTAGTTTTAGTTATAATTAATTAATAATTAAGTTTTAAATAGCAAAATTAGTTTTCATAAAGTAAACCCTAGTTTTTATATTTTTCCTAGCTTTTATATACTATAATATAATTTTAGTAATTTTTCTAGAATTTCTACTGCTCATTTTGTAGTTTTTATAATTTATATAGTTTAAATAGCAACTAATTAATATTTAATATAATAATTAGTAAAATAGTGTAAAAATATATAAACAAACTTTTTATAATTTTTTTATGATTCGTGTGATGGTTAATTAGTTTTATAAAATTTTTCCTAATTTTCTAAGTCTTTTTAGTATTTTTAATAATTTTGTTTAGTTTAATTAGGTAATTAAATATAATTAGTAATTAATTAATATAAAAATCACAAAACGACAAAAAGACATATTTTTAATTTTAAAATTTGTTTTTAGTTATTTTATAATTTTTGAAATTTAATTTTCATTTTTCTAGTATTTAAATAATATTATATTGTATTTAAGTATTTTAAATATTAATAATTAGTATTAATTAGTATTTAATTAATAATAAGTAAATAATTAGTGTAAAAATTTGTTTTCCTTTTCTAAAAATTTTCTTTTATCCTTAGGTTTGTAAAAAAGTCATTTTCACCCCCTGGGGGTTTTCAGATTTCACTTTTCACTTTTTATTTCGTACGTCTACGTAAATTTAAATTAGACATACGTGTTTTTAGGTTTAAAACATTTCTGGTTTTTCCAAATTTCCAACCTTGTTAATATAGCTTATTTAAGCTATTTCATTTTACAAATCAGTAGTGTAATCAATCACAAACCCCTTTCCATCCAAATTCACCCGATCACAAACCCCGTTTGATAACAATTCACACCTCGTCGGGACATAACGACCCGGGGAAACCCTATATTACCCGGAGATTGACTTTAGGTAGTTTGACTTTGTTGACCATTCCTTGGTCAATATAAGTTGGCCGTTTGGAGCCAATCAAATTTGGCGCCGCTGCCGGGGAGGTGTGCGCGCTATTCTAAACGGTTTTGCGTATTAGTGAATCGGGATATACATCCATTGTATATTTACCACCCTTGTTCATATTATCTGCTTATTTTCATATAAAAACAAAACTGTTCCCAAAAACATTTTAAAATCAGTTTTCAACCAAAAAAAAAAAAAAAAAAAAAAAAAAGAAAAAAAAAACAATCTCTTTCTTATTTGTACAAATTGTTTATCCAAAAATCCAAAAACATTCTCCTTTACCCTCTCACATCTTTGATTCTTCATCCCTACCCCTCCCTAACCTTTTGATTCTTTCTATGTCTCATCCACACCTTCTTATTTGCCGTTGGTGTGGTAATCCTTATAATGGTGGCAATTGCCCCAGCTGTGGCATGGTAGAGTCAGGAAACGGGTATGTCTATAACCAGAATCCCTATTCCTACCATGACATGACTGATTCATTCCATCAGTTACCACACCATGAGACTCAGCAGTTTTACTGTTGTGAGTACTGTGGTGGTTTACACTACAATTCTGATTGTCAATCGGGAAACACGCTTGTCTATGAGCAATTTCCTGATAACAATTATAACTCTAGCACATACAACCCACAGCCACATCAGCTTTACTGTTGTGATTACTGTGGAGGTCCACACTCTAGCTCGGATTGTCAAACAAGGAATCCATTTCCTTGTAACAATTACGACTATTCGTTTTCAGACCCACCTCCACAGTACCCAATGATCCAAGCAACTCCTCATGATACTGAGCAAGACCTTTTACTAAAGGCTCTTGATATATTGAAAGAACTTAAGGAGGAGTTGGTTACTACATCGTTTCAAGACTCTCGTGAGAAATCTATGGCAGAATTACTTGCTAAAGAACGAGATGCTAGAAACGAATTGAGCATGGAAGAATTGGTAGTCTTAGAACAAGCAGCTATAACACGTGCCAAATTTCGTAAAGCTGCTCTTCTCGACTGTGATGATGATAGTGATAATGAGGACACCCTTGATATCCTTCAATTTTATAAGGGTTCGTCAGATTCATCATTTGTGATTCCTCCCATTGAAAATCAGGGAGAAAATAATGAGACGGAGAAATTACTAGCAGAAGATCAAATGGAACTTGTACAATCCATGAATGCTAGCTCCTCTCATCTCCCTCAGTCTGTTGTTATCACACCCGAAGTTCACACTCACTCTCTAAACATGGGGGATGAGCATCTTAGCACTGTTCCTAATAATCGGACGAATTAATAAAGTCTAGTGTTGAGATCCTTGTCCCAATCCCGAGAGAGTCACAGGGAAATTTTGATCAAGTGTGTGGTATTCCTTCACCCCCTGATAATCCAAATGATCAAATTGAGACTGTCTCTGATTCCAGTGATGATTGTTTATCTTATGGAGACATTGAGTATGTTGATGCATCCCTTCCCCACTCTAATGTTGACTTTCTTCTCGAGGAGTTCGTCGATGAACTCACTCACACCAATCCACTTCCATCGGGATGTGATGATGATCTCTTTGATTTCAAAGATGATATGGAAGAAGTCGGAGCATTCCTTGCCCTAGATAGTTCAACTTCGTATGAAGTTGATGATAACTATCTTGATTATGAGGGGGACATTCTTTTCCTTGAAAGCTTATTGAATGATGATCCATCACTCAATTCCTATCTCAATACTGGGCTTAGTGATTCACACACTGATGAAAATTCTTTATCTTATGGAGACATCAGTGATGTTGATGAAATACCTTCTGAGCCCATCATTGATCACCTTATCATGACTCCTCCGGAGTATGATGGCAAGAAACATCATGATCAGGGGGAAAGATTCTCAATCATGAGAATTTTTAATTCTATGACAAATTATCCCACCCTCCCCCCCGGGATGTTTTCTAACCCTAAGAGCTTACTCGACAAAATCCAAATTCAGGAAAATAAACCTGATCTTGAGGATGAGCATCCTTTCATGGTTATTCTCATGACATTCTCGGTGCCTTCCTCTCTTCTTCACTCCTTCGGGAATGAAGATACCATCTTTGATCCTGGCATTTTCATTTACCATTATCTTGAGCCGGGATTATATCTCATTGGTGTGGAACTTTCACGTGCTTCAAATGTTTGTCTAAACATCTTGAATGAAAGTCCGATGGAGATCGTTTCTTCCACATCATGCTTCCCTAAGGACAAATGAATTCGGGGTCGAGTCAAGCTAGCGACTCGATAAACAAAAATAGTAGCATGTACTTAGGGTTTTCACCCTATGTGTGGGGGAGTTACCCCGACTGTGGTTACTTATAAAGTGAAAATACAAACTGGTGTTTCCACATTTAGCTTGTAATGTTGCCCTTTTACGTTCAAAGAGTTGGCATAATAGCCGGGACTTTGAATATTGAGGACAATATTCATTCTAAGTGTGGGGGGTATTCTAGCGAATTTTATTACATTTTACTATCTAGTACCCCCGTTTTTAGCCAAAATCTCAAAAATTTTAAAATTTTTTCACTTGTGCTTCAAAATTTTTGTGGTTATCAGTCCGCCATGTCTAAACGACAAAAGGATTGGCTAATCCAGGAGCAAACGGCTCTTGGTAAAGATATATCAAATCCGTTGACGGCTTGCAATTTGCCCAAAATTGTATGGTACCTCAACTCGCCATATCCTAAAAAGTGAATGAGTTGGCTAGCCCGTAAGATTATGGCTTGTGGTAAAGGCAGTGGAAAAACCATAATTGGTAATCAGCTCACCAAGATGTTGACTATTCCATCAAGAGTTGGCTAGTCCAGAAGCAAACGGCTTTTGGTAAAGACGAATCAAATCCGTTAACAGCGGGTGGTTTGCTCAAAATTACATGGTTATCAGGTGGACCATAGTTCTTACTTGAACGGATACATCTGGCTACTCCAGAAGTAATGGCTTTTGGTAAAGAGATTAAAATCCATTAAGTTTTCAAAACAGTTTATTGCTAGGGACTAGCAATATTTTAGTGTGGGGGATTGATGAGTGCTCAAACACTCATCATTTTTGGTCAAATCTGAACTGCAAAACATACAAAAACACTCAAATATGCATCAAAATACAAAAAATATTTCAAAATTGTGTTTTATATGTTTTAGATGCAAAATGAGTAAAAACAGATGAAAAACGTACAAAGTTTGCAAAATTGGCAGTTTCAGTCCCTCAACTTTCATAAAACGTCAAAACTAGTCCCTGGTCATTCAAAATAAGGAAAATTATCACCAAAGGTCCTTTTAAAATCCTAAGTTGTCATATTTAGTCCTTTGGTGAAAAATTCTAAAAGTTTTGGAAAATTTACAATTTTGGTCCCTAGAGTTTCAAACTTTGGCAGGTTTGATCCCTGGTGGGATATTTTTTAAAGAAAAATCATTTTGGGTCCTTGGGAAGTCAAAAGTTGGCAAATATGGTCCTTGGGTAAAATGTTTGGAGAAATTACAGTTTTGGTCCCTATACTTTTAAATTTGACATAAAAGGTCCTTGGGGTTTCAAATATGGAAAAATTATATTTATGGTCCTTGGGTAAATAAAAGATGGCAATTATGGTCCTAGAAATATTTTGGGAAAATTACATAACAGGTCCCTCACTTTCGGATAATAACAATTTTAGTCCTTGTGTTTTGCCTATTAATTACCAAATGGACCCTTTGTATTTTCCACCCAATCCAAACACACAATCCAATCCACCCATCCAGTCCATCCTAGGCCCAACAACCATCCAAGCCCACTCCCGTTTTTATATTAAAACTCCCCGGTCCACAAACAGGTCAAACACCCCACCCCCGTTTACTGTTCACCTTCTTCCCTAAACCTTCCCCTAATTACCTGTAAACCTGTTCCCCCTCCTCTCACCTTTTCACCAAACACAAGCAACCCTAATAAATATTACTCACCTACACCCAACCTTCCCCCTCCTCATAAATGCACTCACCAAACCCACCCAATTGTCAAAAACATTTTCCCGCCAAAAACAGTTTGATGGGCTGAGATCAATCTAAGTAATCCAATGGCTGAGAACAGGTGTGGGAAAGTCAAAGCAACATCCCAGGACTTATTTAAATCAAGAAAAAGTGAAGAAGGAGTAGTAATCAGCTAGCTTAGTTTTAGGTAAAAATAGTTTTTAGTGTAACTTTTCCTTTTCAATGTAACTTTTAGTTTAAAAGAGCATGTATTAAGTATTGTTAATTGTAATTCAACTTTCCTCAGTAACAATTTAAAAGTTCTTTGTCATCTCATCATTTGTCTTAATTTTAGTTAAAAATTTCATTTTAAGTTTCATATTGTCAAAGTCTGTTGTTTAGTGATCACTAAGTCCATAGAAGATATCAATAAGCTTTCATAAGCTTTCTTTAACTACTTAATCAGTTTCTAAGCACTTATCTAAAAATGCTCAAAATTCAAGAATAATAAATAAAAAATCAAAAAGTCTGTGTTAAGGAAGAAGAAGGGCAGGAAGCTTGTGGATTGAGAATTTTTATGGTTTAGAACTCCTAGGGGGAGTAATAGGATTGTGGTTTGGTACCCTGGTCACCTATCTCAGATTGTATACCATTGTAAGCAATTTCATTTTTTTGGCATTTACTGTTTGTATGTTTTAGTTGTTGTTCAATTCAGTTTGTTTATGATTATTAAATGTTAGTAAAAGTGTTAGACTCAGTTTCATGGTTTATAGTCCACATTTGCCTCTCAATCTTTTAAATCAGTAGGCTTAAGGGGTGTTCGGTACAGGGGAGTACCCTGTTGGTTTGTGGTGTTTAGTGGCTAAGTGTTGTCTAGACATACCACATTAGGTCCTAATAGGTTGTATACGACATAAAATCAGTGTATTGTTTGGAAAAAAAGTCAAAATCACCACCACTCTTGCTTAACTGTTAACTGTGATGGATTTAAGTTCCATTAACACCCCCATTAGCTTACAACTTATGTCTTTAGCTTAGATTAGCTGTATTATAGCTTATCATAACTTTATTAGTTTATAGGATCCATCAGAAATTCAAAAAAGTCAATCTAGCAAGTTTTCATAAAAAAGTCAAATTTGGTATTTGGGCAGAAAATCACTTTTTGGATTAATTTTCATGAATTTTGTGGTTTGTTTTAGGCCTTGAAATTTCTTGTGGTTATATTACCCCAGCTCATCTTCAAGAATCAGCTCTTGTTATATTTTTGCCATTTTTTTGTGGGGCCCGCCATAGCTTCAAACACACCTGCAGGGGGAGGACTTCCCCTGCTGCAGCAGACAACCATCCCACACCACCACCTTTGGTGGTTGCCACAGACCTCCACAGTGGGCCCTAATGCTTCACTCTTGGTTCTTTGAACTCCTAAGGTAGTAGGTTTTCCATTGCACCCAAGCTTGTGCCCCCAATCACCCTTGTGGGCCCCCTAGACGGTCCCAAAGTCTGTCCCATTTCTGTCTAAGTCACCCAATAAGCCAAGTGCTTATTATGGCTTATTTGCTTATTCTGTTAGCTTCTTTGCTTGAATTTTACTTAAACATGTCCCTTTAACTCATTTGAACCAGAATCTACCTTTGTGGGTCCCACTTAAGTCCATTTGAGCTTATTTCTTGTTTTGGTCAACTAAAGTCAACTGTGGTTCAAATAAGCATCCACAGTGCTTATTTTTTATTTCCAAAAAAGTTGTTTTTGTAAAAGTTAGTTGTTTTTAGTATTAAAACAGTTTTGTAAAAGAAAAATCCAGAAAAAACAATTTAATTTCAAGTGATAGTTTCTATTTAATGTAATTTAAATTTAAATTTTCCTTTTTAGATTTTTATTAAGCACTTGGCATTTTTATATTTTTCTTAAATTCCTTTTATGTTAAAGTAATTTTAGTAATTTTCTTAGATTTTTATATTATCATTTGGTAATTTCTAGATTTAATATTACTTTTAGTTATAATTAACTAATAATTAAGTTTTAAACAGCAAAATTAGTTTTTATAAAGTAAACCCTAGTTTTTATATTTTTCCTAGCTTTTATATACTATAATATAATTTAAGTAATTTCTCTAGAATTTATACTGTTCATTTTGTAGTTTTTATAATTTATATAGTTTAAGTAGTAATTAATTAATATTTAATATAATAATTAGTAAAATAGTGTAAAAATATATAAAACAAACTTTTTATAATTTTTTAGGATTCCTGTGATGGTTAATTAGTTTTATAAAAATTTTCTTAATTTTCTAAGTCTTTTTAGTATTTTTAATAATTTTGTTTAATTTAATTAGGTAATTAAATATAATTAGTAATTAATTAATATAAAAGTCACAAAAAGACAAAAATACATATTTTTAATTTTAAATTTTGTTTTTAGTTATTTTATAATTTTAGAAATTTAATTTTCATTTTTCTAGTATTTAAATAATATTATATTGTATTTAAGTATTTTAAATATTAATAATTAGTATTAATTAGTATTTAATTAATTATAAGTAAATAATTAGTGTAAAAATTTATTTTCTTTTTCTAAAAATTTTCTTTTATCCTTAGGTTTGTAAAAAAGTCATTTTCAACCCCTAGGGGTTTTCAGATATCACTTTTCACTTTTTATTTAGTACGTCTACGTAAATTTAAATTAGACGTACGTGTTTTTAGGTTTAAAACGTTTCTGGTTTTCCCAAATTTCCAACCTTGTTAATATAGCTTATTTAAGCTATTTCATTGTACAAATCAGTAGTGTAATCAATCACAAACCCCTTTCCATCCAAATTCACCCGATCATAAACCCGTTTGATAACAATTCACACCTCGTCGGGACATAACGACCCGGGGAAACCCTATATTACCCGGAGATTGACTCTAGGCAATTTGACTTTGTTGACCATTCCTTGGTCAATATAAGTTGACCGTTTGGAGCCAGTCAACTTCATAGGACCTTAACGCCCATTCTACCTAGAAGAGGAATTTGTAAGCCAAACACATTCGGTAAAACAACTCTTGGCTAGGGATACCGAACTAGACACATATGAAGATTCTCTAGTTTTAAAAGATGATTGAATTCCTAGGAGTTTTTCCAATTAACCTAGGAATGAATAAGTGGAAGAGCGAGAATGATAAATGTAAGTGGAATTGGAACAAGCCACCTAAGGAAGGAGATGGATCATGGCACATAAAAATGACATTATATGATCTTACTAGGCACGTGCATGCCTATAGCAAGTGGACAACCTACGATGCAACCCACATGCAAACACTATTTCCCTTCCTATATAAACTCTGGTCGTAACAAAGTTAAGCAGAGATTCCTACAAAGAAAACAATACAAAGTATTATGGTTAGAATCCTCCTCTCCTAGGAACAACAAAGCAGCTAGCAGTCTTTTGTTGTTTGATTGTGGAGAGTTTCATTTGTCAAAAAACTGGGGTAGTTTTCCGTAGGCTATCCTTTGTAAATCTTGTTGATTTATTCATTAATAAAGATTTATAATAGGTGAAAATGACAAAGGTGTTATTAGCGTGTCTTTGTCATTCAGAAGCAAACCCTACGTCCAAGATTTTAATGTTCATAAGTTTTACTCACTTGCTAAAACATTAGTTCATATCTTTCATGGTTTGCATGAATGGGCATGTCAGGGACCCAACATTTCCGGAAGTTTTCATGTGGTGTAGTGTTTGGGAAGTTAGTTTTTCGGAAAATGTGTAAAAGTTCTTCCATAAGCATAGATCTTAAGATCTATGCTCAAACCAGAAATTTTGAGTTCCAAAGGTTCTTCCCTGAGCCTAGATCTTAAGATTTATGCGCAGACCAGAAAGTTGATTTCAAAAACTTCTTCCCTGAAGATCTATGCTCAAACCAGAATTTTAACGTTTGGCAGATTTTTGTCGTTTTGTTTATTTTGTATAAAACAAACCATAAGTCGTTAGAGGTTGTGCCACCCATAGTTTTAAAGGTCTTTGAGTCTACTTTCATTTTAAAATGGTCTCAAGGGCTGGTTTGTAATATATTTTTATTATTTTGTTAAAGATTAACAGGAGGTCTGTTATAGTTGTGTCATTTTCGCGAAAAGTTTTTAATTCTTGGTCAAATCGGGCACAAGGTATAACAGTTATTCTGCATGGCTCAACCTTGTACTGACCCATTTTGATTAGAGTTACTTATAGAAGGGGACTCTTTTTGGGAGTTTGAGTTAATGGATTTTTGTCTTATCAGCATATCCTGGTAATTCGAAAGGGTAACAACAAGTTGGGCAGAACCACTAAGTGGAACTCCTCTGCCACTCATTTGATGACTACTATTCATTGGGTTGTTAAGTACATGTTGTAATGCAACTAGCTTGTTGAGTCCGTTTCGGTCAGTTAGAAGGCTCTTCCGGGGGAAACTTTTCAACCCCTCTGTAAAACAACTCGAGATTGTTAGATACAAGTGATGACCATGGGGATTTACACTCCTATCATGAATGTTATCAAATATCAACCAAACACGACAAAAATAGAAGCACAAAGACACTTAAAAGAAGCAATTTTCTAGAGTAAATTACACTGGTGGTCCCCAAACACTGGTGTTGGTGATGGTGGTGGTGGTGGGTGGGTAGGTGGTGGTAGTAGTAGTGGGTGGGCGGGTGGTAGTAGGTGGTAGTGGTTGGTTGTGGTGGGTGGGTGGGTGGTGGTGGTGGGTGGTGGTGCTTGATGGTTTGTTGTGGTGGTGGTGGGTAGTGGTAACGAGAAAAGTAACGACCGTTAACAAAAAAATAACAATCATTATTAAAAGATTAAAAGAAAAGAGTTCCCATACAGCTAACGAGAAATGCTAACGACTGTTAGCAAAAAAGGAGCTTGGGGAATAAAAGTTCGATTTTTGAGAATTTGGGATTAAATTTGTGAATCAGGCGGAGTTTGTTGACCAACGGTGTAATTTACTCTAACTATTTTATTTCTTTGTGTTTCTTCGATCATATAGTTCATATCTTTTGTTTACTTTTCTGATTGTATAATTTCTTTTATTTCCTTCCATCACCAATGAAGCAGCGGAAACATCAATTGTTAGTATTTGAGATTTGAAACTTATGTAAAGTGGATTTGGAAGCTTTGACTTGGATTTGGTACTTACATATAACGGATTTGAAAGCTTTATTTGTTTTTCATTTAGCGACATAAAACATTTGATTTTAGATATTGCTCATATATTGAGATGCTATATAAAACTAGGTGTTCACAAACACAGTTTTGATGTGGATTATAATTGAATTGAATTTTTATACATTGTTATTTGTTGCTCATAATATATTAGACCAAGAAGATTTTGATCCCCAAGCCTAATTAATTAGAAGCCAAAAACTCTTATCAAAATTGATACCTCAACTCATACCAAATTTCATTCCATCCTATGTCAAAACTCATATTGATGGCGATTTCATCCTCCAAATCAAACACACCCTTAGAAATGCATGTCCCATTTGACCAGTTACATTTTCATCAAAGTCAAAGTTTTAATCATTCGAGTAATTACAGATGACATGAAATTCAAGACAACTTAAATAATTTATCTATACTATATATAAAGCATCTTGCACTCTCTCTCCAAAAAAATTCAGACTTATAACACTTTATTCATGGTGTACAACACTTTAGTGCACAAAATTTTCAGACTTACAACACTTTAAGCATAGTGTACAACAATAGCAAGAACCCAAATTCAGACCAAAATTCATCAATTCTACATTTAATAGTATTAAAAACACCTCCTACACCAAAATTACAAGTAGTTGAGAACAATGTACAACCTCCATTAAAACCATCGACTGCGAAATATCCTACTAATCACTGACATGAGATTGCCTCCTCACCGGGTTAGTGGATTCGAATAAAAGAAGAGGATATTTGGAGTCCAGTTAACAACTGCTGGTGTATGGTTGTTGTGATGACCACAAACGAAATATCCCAACAATATATCATGTTTAGTAAAAATCTATCTTGTTTTGGTGGTGAAATCATAAAATTAGTCACGAGTTTAACTCGTGACCGAGGCCAACCACGCGTATAAACGCGTTTTCTCACCTTTCTTCAATAGATCTACAAGTTTAAGTGTTAAAATGATGGTGGTGGTGGTGTTTTGACGCCGTTGGAGGCAAAACAAGGTGGTGGTGAAACTATTTAGGGCGCGTGTGCAGTAGCAAAAGGAAGAGAATACGTTGGTGGTTATTTTGGTGGTGGAGGTGAGGTTGTTTGAGTGGCGGTGATGGTGTTTCGAGGGTGACCGGCGGCGGCAGAAAAGAGAGGAGAGAGACGGCCAGGTATTATGAGAGGGGGAGGGAGTGTTTATGTTTTGGAAGAGATGAAAATGAGAGATAAAGTCTGTTGTAGTTTTTTTCTTTTTTTTTTTTTTTTTTTTTTTTTTTTTTTTTTTTCCTCAAGGACCGTTCATGAAATTTTTATCTAACCATAGGGGCGCCGGATTCATTATTTCACAAGAACCATCCGTGTAATTTTATCAAACTTCCACGAAACACCTTCACGGGCTTGAAACTTATACTAAGGTTGCTCACTGAATTTTCTAATTTGTCCATTGATTCTAAATTAGTTTTTCCCATGAATTTTGATAATAAATACGTCTATATAACAAGAGAATGAAATGGTAGATAATTTTTGTATTGTATTTGCAAGATAATTTTTGTGTGGTGACTGCACAAAATTAGAAGGGAAAGAATACGGATCGACGTGTGAGTGTGAGACATTATTTTAGGGTTATAGATTATCATTAATTCATTAGACTCCTCTTGGGTTCTCTTGTAAAATATGGGTTGTGTAGTAGAATTGGGCTCTGAAATTTGCTTATTAAGGGTATAACCAAAACCAACCAAATAATCAATTTTAATTATTTATTTATCTCTACTAACATATAAAGTAATTAAGACTATTCTTAAAAATTGTTAAGAAATGATATATCATTGTTATTGCTTAAAATTATTTTAATTTAAATTATCATTCATTTGTACTGTTATTGTTATAAAACAAATTGTAATTCAAAAATATCTGCTCGCCACGAAATGTAGTCACAGGGTACCCGCTGCCGCATCGCACGGATACCCTGCTAGTAGTATATTTAAAGAGAAAATGTTCTTTTAATTAAAACCCTTAAAATGAGAACTAGAAAATGACAATAAGTCCTTTGTGTTTAAAATACACTTTACATTAATGATTATCTTTATATTTTCCTTTATATTGCAACATTTTCATAAATCCATTTTGATTTTTTTAAGTTTAAATTTTAAAACTCAGTGTTACAACATCATGCAATTTTTTTTAATACAATTAATACAAAATTTAATAACTACTATTATGCATCAGAATTACCACTATATAATACATCCATCTCTTGTCACTTTTTTTTCCTTGTCTTTGTAGAAATACAAAATGTGTGTCTATTAAAATTGGTAATTTTTGAAAAAAATATATAGCCAAGATAGGAATCCATGGGGGTTTTGATTTTAGAACATTATATGTTGCTATATGTAGTAAAGATAAACGTTACACAAAACATTTAACCATCATATCATATTTATAGTTGTTTCTCGCTAAAAATTCTTACCGCTATATGTAACACCCCCAATTCATGGACGCAACGGAATTCGAACTGGGTGTTACTGGACGGCACAATAGTCACAATAATAGAAAACGAACTCCAATTGAGTCGTTTTAAAAGATTTATCATTCAAATTATATAAATATCAGAGATTACAAAATGAGGTCCCAATTGGTTCAATGTTTACAAATCACATTAAGTGAGTTTTTGAATGATAATAAAATTTATAGCCCTCTTGAGTATCCGTGCCCTTCCGTGCCATCCTTGATCGTCATGAACCTGAAATACATGCTTGAGAGGTCAACACAAAGGTTGAGTGGAATTCGTAGAGTTTAGTTAAATCGTTTGAACACAATAATCGTAATGTGAGATAATTAATCACACATTCATAGTTAGAAAACAAAATCGTTATTTATTTCACTAAGCTCATACAACCAAAGCGTTAACATCGAACCAACAAAATTGGCATTATAGAAGCCCTATCAAGGTACTTTTGCCGTTATACCGCTAAATCTCAAATATAGTGCATTTGTGTGAACTCATCGTTGTTCAACACAAATGGGATTCGTCAATCCCAATAGATCTATTCACAATATTCGCGCTCACTAAAGGTAGTGACTAATGGTTCATGATATAGGGACTTCGAACATGGCAATCGTTACTTAGTGATAATAAAACATCGTCGGGTAGCATACAGTAGAAAGCATCGTGTTCGAGTAGAAAAATAATAGCATGTATTTCCCCCATGGGTTTGTAAAATAGTTAAACAATAGAAAGTGGGGCTACGAACTCACCTTAAGTAGAATAGCAAGTAATGAAGGTGATGGTTGGATCGTGTAGGTTTATACGAGCAACCTATAATAGAATGTTGCGACTTAGGATTTGTGTAGAGAATATAACGGAGTGCCTATATATATATCTTGCATTTAGTCCATGATGTGGTATGATGTATATTGTATGTCCTTGAAAGAAAAGATTCATGAACATGTATGTTTTGTATATCGTTTACTACCGTTCGGGCTGACATATTTCAGAAGTCATGTTAGTAAGCGTTCGAGGAGCCAGGACACTTTAACTCGTAAATCCACAACTCAACTCGACGGCTTACATAATGAACTCCTCACATGAGGCTCCCTACTATTGTAGTAGTTGATAACATATATAGATATAAGTTTTGATTCGAAAAGTTACATGTCCGATATTTGAATAAACTTAGGAAAGTTTATTAGTACATGAAGATTGTTATTAGGGGTAGTTTCATAAGTCTTGAATGACCATTTTCTCTTGGTAATATCTCATGGTTTCTTTTAGGTGAAGTAGATCCAAATTGCTTGTTCATGTTATCGCCTAATTCATTGTTTCATGTTTACGCCTATGTAAGTTGTTATGGTCATTTCGTCATGGCCTAGCCATGACCTTTGGTCCTTGTTTCAAGGTCATGAGACACAACCTTGGCTCTAGCCATGGTGGTGGTCTTGATTATAGGTCATAAGACCTCTTGTTCCTTTTAAAGTATAACCATAATCTAGTGACTTTCGCCTAAAAATGGGCTGTTTAGAATTTGAAGAATTTTATCACTCGGAAAGCATTTTTAGGTCTCGAGCTTCTTTGTACCTGAACGAAAACGTCGTTTCAGACAACTTTCGTGTTTTAACTTTTTGATGAATCGGACCAGAAGTGGGACTTTCAAAACCCAAATTTGATCAGGAAGCTATTTGGCAGTTTTGCCGGAAATCTTTGGTAATTTCAAATCGCCATAACTTTTGACTCGTATACTCGTTTTAGATGGTTCAAATTGCTATGGTTTCCTTGTTAAGTCCTCTACTGTAATATGTAATGATCCAATGTCATAATTTTACCATTTTGGTCGTGGTTTTCCAAGAAAGTCACTAGTTTGCTTGTTTTAGTAACTTGTTGTAACAATCAATAACAATAACTTGTTTTGCTCACTTTTATATATCATGGACATAACTACAAGACATAATATAGCAAGAATAACATGTAAATAACATGAATATGATTATTTAACAAGAATCAAGTTAGGGTTTGGCTCACAACTTTTGGCTTTCAAAGATGAAAGGAAGTTAACATGTAAGGATAGGACATTGATAGACTTGCTTCAACCCACTTCTTCATGCAATCTTTCTACTCTTGTAATCTTGAAAGATGGATGATGAAGGTTGAGGTGAATTGAGTGGATTTAAACTCAAGAGAAATCACCAAGTATATTAGGGATTGGAAGAGTTTTGGTGAATGATAACCTATCTAGGGTTTCTACCTTGAACTAGCACTTGAATCTTGCATGAAACTAGAAGGAAATGAGCAAAGGATGGAAAGGTTTTGGAGGTTGGGGATGCACGGCACAAATGGGAGGGAGAGGGGCTATTTATAGTAAAAAATGAGGAGGTTAGGAAACTAGTAGGAAATTACCAAAACTTGGTGACCAAGTTGTAATTTAGAGATGATCTAGGGGTAATTTCATGAGATGAAGCCACATGGGATGACTCCCCCCCTCCTAGGTCGGTTTTTAAGCTTGGAGAGCAAGGGTGTGGACTTTTCTTGGTATTATCCAAGATACTTGGTTAGTTTTGACTCCGGGAAATGCCAATCGTAAATGATTAAGCCTCAAAACGTAAAACCGGGTGTCGTAAAATTATGGAATTTGAAAGTATTGATAAACATGTCAATAAGTTCCATAATAAAATATAAAATGAGTGGTAGGTTCCATCGGGTGCTAAAACCCTACTAAAAACTGGAAACACGGGTCTAAAACGCGTAATTCGCGTAAAACGCTGAATATTGCGTAAAATTGAGAAAAGTAAAATGTTACTTTTCTAATGTGATAAAAATGATTTAAAATGACTTATAATGTCTAGACTGGGCTCAGTCTAGTGTCGGTTGGTATTAAATGTCTTTTAGACATCAAACCGTAAGTCTAAAAATCACGAAATGACTTATAACATCAAGGGATCATTTTTGGTCAATGGAGGAGGGAAAGAATATGTTGACTTTTTCTAATAAGTTGAAAACTCAAAAAGTCTTAGAAACGCGTTTTGTGGTCTCACGGTTAATCGCCCAAATGGTTAAGCGTGCTCATGCGAGAGTAGTACAGGCATGGGTGACCTGCTGGGAAGTTTTTGGTCATGTTTTTCTCAGTCACGATTAATTCTCAAATAAATCATGAGTGTGTCAAACATTTTTCTGATGTGGGGTCACCTGACGGGGTCGAATTTCGTTGTGCGTAGAATTTCTGATTGACGTTTTACCCTAAAACGTGTAATTCCATGTAATTCCTTAATAACTTTCACGAAAATGAGCTTATGAAAGTTAAACTTTTAATTTGTCATGGAAATGATTTATCACTTTAGCCCAAGTAATAAAAATCAACTTTCGGGAAAGTTTCGGGAAAAATGAATAGTAAATGTGAATAGTAAAATGAATAGTAAAAGTGAATAGTGAAATTTTCCGGGAATGGTAATTAACCTGAAATTGCGAATTGTTACAGTCTCTACCCCTTACGGGGAACTTCGTCCCGAAGTTCTTTGTGTGTCATATGTTGGAGTGGTGTCGATAAAGATGTGTGGTTACTTATGAGGACTATAGTCTGGGATTACCAGTGATGTAGTTTGATTTGTCGTTTTAGTGTATGGCGTAGGATGAGGCTTACTTTTATGTAGGAAAGGTATGGTAATAGTCGAATATCAAAGGAAATTGATATAGCAGTCGAATATTAATAGGAATTGAGATCGTAGTTGCAATCATAGCCTAGTAGGTAATCGGTTGTTGTACCTAGTGTTTATTGACTTCATACTTATGTTATTTCGGATACAAATAAGCCCACTTGTTTATAATTCTTTATTTACATAGAGAGGCATCCCAAACAATGTAGATAAGGAAATATAAACTTATGGTTTAGTGATTTACAATGTCTTTATTTAAATGAAAAGGCATCCCAATCCATTCAAATAATTACAAATCATCCTACACAACATTCATACTTAGTCGGTGAGTTACAAGGTAGTGTATTACGAGATGATACTGGTGTTCCAAGATGAATATTCAATCTTGTAAAGCTGGTAAGGGTGCTTGTGGTGTAGCTAAGGATGATTTGAGCATTAAAAATGCATCAAGATCTGTTTATGAGCTTGTGGTTCCAACGGTTATGAAGATAATGATGTGATATGTTGACGAACAAAAGTGTGTAGTGTATGCTTAATCATTAATACTCTTAGGTATAGATGTCAAGTTTGCTTTGAAAATCTTAAGAGATTTTAAAAGTTTATGATGGAATGGTATCCTTAGAACCTAAACAGGATAGTACTTCTACAGGATGAAGAGAAGAATTGATAACTATCCTAAGATAGTAGTTCGAATTATCTCATAAATGAAAACTTTCAAGAATGAGATTAGGTAGTACAAATAAGGTATTAAGATTTCGCTGAGTGGTAAAACACTATCGTGTCTCTAGATCGTTTTAATGTATTCTGGTGGTTTATCGAGTTCAAGTAGGAAATCAACCTAAACATAACCCTAGTACAACTACTCTCAGTATTTGAAAATTTTAAGTCGAATATAGTTAGTCAGACTATATTCCACTGTCCCTAGGTTAAATATAGGTGACTAGTCTATATTTAGCCAAGGTTCGATAAAATTTTCAAATACCTAAATTAGGTATACTTGTGATACGTCCGTTGCTTTCGGGAAACTGTCCACTAAACAAAGGCGATGTCAAACCATTCAGTTGCAAGTCCCGCCATAAGAGACTTGTAACGTATGTTTTCACATTCCATTGCATAGAAGATAGTACGGGTAGATATGTGTGGAAAGGAAGTTGAAGTAATTCTAAAACAGTCTATACTGGGCTAGAATTACAAACTTTTAACAATGAAGGTTTCAGAAGAAAACTTTGATGGATGTAGAGAAAGTTCAACTTTTGTCGATGATGGATTAGTTTGTCCTTTAGAAATCTCATATTTCTTGTTTGGAAATCGATAGATTGTGATGGGTTTTTGATATCATATGAAATGATATTGATGAGGTGGTGGAATAATTCGAGAGACCATTGCACAAATCACAATGTCGCGGAAGTAGATTAGACCATTGTGTCATACAATGTTCGGGAAATAGAAAAGACCATCGTAATTCGTTACAATATCTTGGACATAAAATGTTGGAGTAGGAACATGATTGGGAGAATGTGGTTGTGTCGAAATGCCATAGAGTAGGCATGTGTAGATATGTTTAGATAAAATGATTGAAAATAACTCGAATGTATATATAAATATACTAATATGTTCATGTAGCATAAAATGCTTAATAAGTCCATAATCGTCTGGAGGATGGAAGACACGGAGATCGGAAGGCTATAAAATGTTTTTGCTTGTAGTGTGGTTATAGTTTAGGTCTCAATTAGACCCGTTTCTCTATAACCATGGCTCTGGTACCAATCTGTAACACCCCCAATTCATGGACGCAGCGGAATTCGAACTGGGTGTTACTGGACGGCACAATAGTCACAATAATAGAAAACGAACTCCAATTGAGTCGTTTTAAAAGATTTATCATTCAAATTATATAAATATCAGAGATTACAAAATGAGGTCCCAATTGGTTCAATGTTTACAAATCACATTAAGTGAGTTTTTGAATGATAATAAAATTTATAGCCCTCTTGAGTATCCGTGCCCTTCCGTGCCATCCTTGATCGTCATGAACCTGAAATACATGCTTGAGAGGTCAACACAAAGGTTGAGTGGAATTCGTAGAGTTTAGTTAAATCGTTTGAACACAATAATCGTAATGTGAGGTAATTAATCACACATTCATAGTTAGAAAACAAAATCGTTATTTATTTCACTAAGCTCATACAACCAAAGCGTTAACATCGAACCAACAAAATTGGCATTATAGAAGCCCTATCAAGGTACTTTTGCCGTTATACCGCTAAATCTCAAATATAGTGCATTTGTGTGAACTCATCGTTGTTCAACACAAATGGGATTCGTCAATCCCAATAGATCTATTCACAATATTCGCGCTCACTAAAGGTAGTGACTAATGGTTCATGATATAGGGACTTCGAACATGGCAATCGTTACTTAGTGATAATAAAACATCGTCGGGTAGCATACAGTAGAAAGCATCGTGTTCGAGTAGAAAAATAATAGCATGTATTTCCCCCATGGGTTTGTAAAATAGTTAAACAATAGAAAGTGGGGCTACGAACTCACCTTAAGTAGAATAGCAAGTAATGAAGGTGATGGTTGGATCGTGTAGGTTTATACGAGCAACCTATAATAGAATGTTGCGACTTAGGATTTGTGTAGAGAATATAACGGAGTGCCTATATATATATCTTGCATTTAGTCCATGATGTGGTATGATGTATATTGTATGTCCTTGAAAGAAAAGATTCATGAACATGTATGTTTTGTATATCGTTTACTACCGTTCGGGCTGACATATTTCAGAAGTCATGTTAGTAAGCGTTCGAGGAGCCAGGACACTTTAACTCGTAAATCCACAACTCAACTCGACGGCTTACATAATGAACTCCTCACATGAGGCTCCCTACTATTGTAGTAGTTGATAACATATATAGATATAAGTTTTGATTCGAAAAGTTACATGTCCGATATTTGAATAAACTTAGGAAAGTTTATTAGTACATGAAGATTGTTATTAGGGGTAGTTTCATAAGTCTTGAATGACCATTTTCTCTTGGTAATATCTCATGGTTTCTTTTAGGTGAAGTAGATCCAAATTGCTTGTTCATGTTATTGCCTAATTCATTGTTTCATGTTTACGCCTATGTAAGTTGTTATGGTCATTTCGTCATGGCCTAGCCATGACCTTTGGTCCTTGTTTCAAGGTCATGAGACACAACCTTGGCTCTAGCCATGGTGGTGGTCTTGATTATAGGTCATAAGACCTCTTGTTCCTTTTAAAGTATAACCATAATCTAGTGACTTTCGCCTAAAAATGGGCTGTTTAGAATTTGAAGAATTTTATCACTCGGAAAGCATTTTTAGGTCTCGAGCTTCTTTGTACCTGAACGAAAACGTCGTTTCAGACAACTTTCGTGTTTTAACTTTTTGATGAATCGGACCAGAAGTGGGACTTTCAAAACCCAAATTTGATCAGGAAGCTATTTGGCAGTTTTGCCGGAAATCTTTGGTAATTTCAAATCGCCATAACTTTTGACTCGTATACTCGTTTTAGATGGTTCAAATTGCTATGGTTTCCTTGTTAAGTCCTCTACTGTAATATGTAATGATCCAATGTCATAATTTTACCATTTTGGTCGTGGTTTTCCAAGAAAGTCACTAGTTTGCTTGTTTTAGTAACTTGTTGTAACAATCAATAACAATAACTTGTTTTGCTCACTTTTATATATCATGGACATAACTACAAGACATAATATAGCAAGAATAACATGTAAATAACATGAATATGATTATTTAACAAGAATCAAGTTAGGGTTTGGCTCACAACTTTTGGCTTTCAAAGATGAAAGGAAGTTAACATGTAAGGATAGGACATTGATAGACTTGCTTCAACCCACTTCTTCATGCAATCTTTCTACTCTTGTAATCTTGAAAGATGGATGATGAAGGTTGAGGTGAATTGAGTGGATTTAAACTCAAGAGAAATCACCAAGTATATTAGGGATTGGAAGAGTTTTGGTGAATGATAACCTATCTAGGGTTTCTACCTTGAACTAGCACTTGAATCTTGCATGAAACTAGAAGGAAATGAGCAAAGGATGGAAAGGTTTTGGAGGTTGGGGATGCACGGCACAAATGGGAGGGAGAGGGGCTATTTATAGTCAAAAATGAGGAGGTTAGGAAACTAGTAGGAAATTACCAAAACTTGGTGACCAAGTTGTAATTTAGAGATGATCTAGGGGTAATTTCATGAGATGAAGCCACATGGGATGACTCCCCCCCTCCTAGGTCGGTTTGTAAGCTTGGAGAGCAAGGGTGTGGACTTTTCTTGGTATTATCCAAGATACTTGGTTAGTTTTGACTCCGGAAATGCCAATCGTAAATGATTAAGCCTCAAAACGTAAAACCGGGTGTCGTAAAATTATGGAATTTGAAAGTATTGATAAACATGTCAATAAGTTCCATAATAAAATATAAAATGAGTGGTAGGTTCCATCGGGTGCTAAAACCCTGCTAAAAACTGGAAACACGGGTCTAAAACGCGTAATTCGCGTAAAACGCTGAATATTGCGTAAAATTGAGAAAAGTAAAATGTTACTTTTCTAATGTGATAAAAATGATTTAAAATGACTTATAATGTCTAGACTGGGCTCAGTCTAGTGTCGGTTGGTATTAAATGTCTTTTAGACATCAAACCGTAAGTCTAAAAATCACGAAATGACTTATAACATCAAGGGATCATTTTTGGTCAATGGAGGAGGGAAAGAATATGTTGACTTTTTCTAATAAGTTGAAAACTCAAAAAGTCTTAGAAACGCGTTTTGTGGTCTCACGGTTAATCGCCCAAATGGTTAAGCGTGCTCATGCGAGAGTAGTACAGGCATGGGTGACCTGCTGGGAAGTTTTTGGTCATGTTTTTCTCAGTCACGATTAATTCTCAAATAAATCATGAGTGTGTCAAACATTTTTCTGATGTGGGGTCACCTGACGAGGTCGAATTTCGTTGTGTGTAGAATTTCTGATTGACGTTTTACCCTAAAACGTGTAATTCCATGTAATTCCTTAATAACTTTCACGAAAATGAGCTTATGAAAGTTAAACTTTTAATTTGTCATGGAAATGATTTATCACTTTAGCCCAAGTAATAAAAATCAACTTTCGGGAAAGTTTCGGGAAAAATGAATAGTAAATGTGAATAGTAAAATGAATAGTAAAAGTGAATAGTGAAATTTTCCGGGAATGGTAATTAACCTGAAATTGCGAATTGTTACACTATACGTGGATACGCGTCTAGTTAAAGATAGAAAGAAAAAGCAAGGCCTATCATGGAGTACATATATGCACTTGGTTTTACAAGACTTTGTATATAAATATGTGGGCGTAGTAATATTTAGATTTTAATTTGTGTGCTTATTGGGCCTTATAAAAGAGTATACGTTTTTTTTTGAAAGGCTATAAAAGAGTATATTGAACCAGCAAAAATTGTTCCACGTCTAAAAATGCAGTAATATCAATTTGTCAAAATGAAACTAATATCTCAAAAGATATTAATCATCTGTTTGTTGTTCTCTAAATTTGAGTCATTTAATATAATTTACCGTCTTTCCATTCAAAAAAGAATTATTTTCTAAATATATCTATTTCACATAATCACATTTGAAACTCATTATGGTAATGAAGTAAAAATGATTTGTAAAAAAGTAAATATAACACTCTGTAATAATTTTTTGTTGTCGAAAGACATTTTAGGTAAGATCTTTAAAAATATTTATGGTATATTAAATGTTCATTTTTTTGTTCAACATTATTTAAAACCAAGTTAGTAACATACTTCAATTCCAAATGCACACAACAATATTTATATCTTGTTAATAAATGTTCATATTATTATTTTAGAAAGTTCTAAAATAATTGTTTATTTTGATTTTCCACAAATGAAAATAGATTTTAATGAGTAGCTTGAATTCTTGACTTGTTGAATAGTTAAATTGTTGTATTGTTGAAAAATGGGTAAGGAAAGTATTTAATGTTTAATGCAATTAATGCATTATATGAAATGTTGAATTTTTCCAAAATGTTGAATTGGTAATATATAAAACCAATTTTCGGGAAAAAAATAATTTATTAATTTTCGGAAAAAATATACAAAACAAATTTCGAGTCTAACCGGGTTTTGAAAATATAAAAACCTGTTTATTTGACTCGTTTTTTCGATCAGAATCGGTTCAACAGGTGGAACCGGATTTCAAAACATTATATTTAATCCCCAAATCCTCAAACTTTTAATATTTTTCATTTATAAACCATAAACTTTTTTTGTCGCTACAACTATCAGCCGTTATAAAATCTCGTTGCTATGCACGGGTACTCGTCTAGTAGTTAGTAGATTTCTCAAAACATCGTATATTTTAAAAGTAAGGTAGGGGTGTTCACAGTTCGGGTAATATTCACAGGAACCGAAAATCGAAACCGAACCAAACTAAAAAAAACAAACCGAATTAGATATTCGGTTTTCGGTTCAGTTATGGATTTGGAGGAATGATAACCAAATATATATACAAAGAAGTTCACTAGAAATGAAATATGAATGAGTTAGATGATAAGGAAATATTTGTTACGCTTTTAGGGGGTCATTTAAGCCCTAAATCGTGTTTTTATAATCAAATATTACCTAAAATCGTTTCTTTTGTCATTTTAGGTACTTGAGACATGAATTCTAGAAAATGGAGCATTTTGGAGCTTTTCGGATGTTTTTAAGCTCAAGAATGAAGAGAACAAGAAAATTCAAGAAAGTCAGGATTTGACACCTGACGGCGTCACGCTTTGGAGCTGACGTCGTCACCATATGATGAGATGCCATAGATTTTGATGCCGAGACGCCCTGGAAGAATTTGTCAGGTTAACACCTGACGGCGTCAGGTGTATCAGGAGCAAGGCCGTCTCCCTTTAACTCAACACGAGATGGCCCAGAACTTGTATAAAGGGACGGCTTCAGAGATCTCTTGGGCGATACAAAACCCTAAGACACGGAGACCTGACGGCGTCAGAGGCTAAAACCTGACGGTGTCAGAAGTGTATATCTATATATATTTTTTGATTTTTGTTTCATTGTGTGTAACTTTTTAGGGTGTAACTCTTGGGATAAAAACCCTAGACGAATTTTCTAGTAAACTTAGGGTTTCCATACCCTACTTTCATCCATGTTCAATTGAAGACAAGTTAATCTTTTTAATCATTCACTATGTCTATTTGTTGTTTGATTATCTTTTATGCTTGTCTTTCTTTTAACATGCTAGCTTTGGTTTTTTGATGTTTGCTTAGATCTAATGAAACCTACTTATTAATTATTAATTTTTGGTTTATTTGATTGCATTGGGTGATTAATTTCGCGTTAGGCTTAAGAAAACTAGCTATCTCCTATACGGTAACAAGCTTGAACGTCTTAAGAAACGTATCCGGTTGTGTATGCCGATGTTATTGGTTGTTTTTAATGCATAAGTGACTATTTAGGAGGCCATGATATGATACTAAACGTGTCGTCATAGGAAGAGATATGAGCTTATAGAGTTGGGGAAGGACGTACATGCCCCCACGACTGGTATTAAGGAAAATAACCCTTCATCCGAACAATATAACAAACCAATTAATTTGTAAGAGATAACTAGGGAGTAGTGAAATATAAGTAAACACATTTTCTCATTATAAGAAGTTCACTACATTTTATTTTCTTGTTATTTAATTTTATTTGCATGCGTAGTAATTTTGGGTTAGTTGACTAGCAACTAATTCCGTCCACTTCTCCAAACCCAAGATTTTTACTTTGCTTTCATAAAATACAAAAATACAAAAATAATCATCCATCACCTTTAGACCTAGTTTACATATTTTTCAATCCTAACGACAATATTCCCCTAGAGAACGATCAATCCCCTGGTACTTGCCACTCACTATACTATATCGGTCAGGTACACTGCCTGGTGGGGATTGCAAGCTTCTCAAGATCCCTTGAGAAGTAAAACCTTTTGCAAGGTAGCAAAACCACGCATCATTAGATAAGAATGAGAGAAAGTAGGATATAGTTTATGCTAGTGAGTGATGAGAAAACATCAATGTGTGGGTTGCTATTTATAGGCAAGAAGCCTGAGCAACCCACGGATGAGACAGAACCAAAACAAGGGTTCTGTCCTTGTTGCTATTTGGTTCCGCTAGCCCTTGCAACAAAATCTCAAAAAATCTTGATCAAATCTAACCAAAATATTTTCATATATTTCCAAGGATTTTATGAGTGAAGATCTAAACAATATATAAATATGAAATCTTCCAATGATCTTCACAATATTACAAAGATATCAAAGTGATGCATGCCAGGACGTAATCATACCTTTCCAATTTTACAATCAAACTATAATATGAAAATGTATATTTGTAAAATGTATATGTAGGTATTGTGATGTTTAGATTGTATTAACAAAAGACTTGTAACATTATTAGTAAAAGTTTGCTAAAAGTAAAATTTATAATTGTCATTAACAAAACATAGCAAAGATCATAAAATGTAAATAACGTTTTTAGGCGATATTTGTATTAACAGTGATCACAGTAACATTCAAAAAAAAAAAAAAAAAAAAAAAAAAAACTGAAAAAAAGTGAAAAAGAAAGAGGACAAAATTTTTTTAAGAATCGCTGAAAAAAATACAAAAAAGAATCGTTTTCATAGTTAAAAGGTATTATGATACTATGGGGGGTTTTTTTTTTAATATCACTCTAACACTCATACTTTTTTTTAGAATTTTTTTAATATCACCGTAAGTTTTTTAATATATATATATATATATATATATATATATATATATATATATATATATATATATATATATATATATATATATATATATATATATATATATATATATGCACAAAGAAGTTTGGTTGTAAGCTATATATATTGTGTTTTCATACTAGGATGATACTCTTGTAGTCTTGTTATATATATACTAGGTAGACTTTTTGGCCGTGCTGAGCACGGCCCTGATGAATTAATATTTTCGTCTTACATAGCATTTCAGTTGTTTGTACAAAATAATGAAAAGATTCGATTTATGACGGGTATAACTAAAAATGATATTAGTGTAAGTGTGTAACTCCTATATCTATATTATTTATAACTTATAAAGTGTCAATGCTTTTTCTTTAAATTTTGAAATGTTGAATCTTGAAAATTCATCCGATATACGTAGTTTCCAAAACATTGCTAATTATGTGAATTTTATTTTACTTGGTGTCTTAGAAGTGTAATGACAAATAGAATTAAAATAAAAGTAATACGTAGTGATCGTCAATGGATAATGATGTTTAATTGTTTGCCCCGTACTCCTGTTACGAAACCCATAAGCATTTTATTGTCAAGTTTGACAATTTTCATTGTTTGATTTTACATCCACAACTTATAATAACCAATATTGTAATTTCAACACAAGAGTATTAATTTTAAATCTTAGAAGAATAGACAAGAAATCTTGCAATTTCAACACAAGTATCCAACCATATCTTTCAAATCATTCTTTCGTTCCTTTCCTATTTGTACAACCCAATATGATTTTGTTGGGAATTCTGTGTAGAAAGAATTCTGTTGCTGTTTCTGCTGAAAGGATCCTGCTAAAGAGTTGGTTTCTGCTGAAGCAGTGTATCTGCTGAAGACATAGTTCAGCTTTATTAGTTTCTGCGGATATAGTATTTCCGTGTTTTATGTAATGTAGTTTGGATATGCATGAGTTTATTTAGGAAGTGATAATGCATATCTTTTAGAAGTTTTAGAATATACGTTTCTTGTGAAACGATTTAGGGTTCCTTGAGTATAAAAGGAACACAAGGTTTATGTATTGAATTATTAACTTTTAGAGAATTCTTAATATTATTAAAAAGATCCATAGAGGATCAAGAGTTCTTAGTATCAAGCTTGTGTTTTGTTTCCGCTTTATAAATACAAGTTGCAGAGATTGTCTATTAGTGTGTTATTGATTACAGTGACATTACTAACGATTCTAGAGTGCTCAAAAAGATCTATCAAGGTCTATAGCTCAACAAGTGGTATCAGAGCCTCGAGAGAGTCTCTGCCATACTAAGAAACACAAATCTTACACCTTTACAATCCAAACAAATCAACAAACATGCCTGGATCAGATGATGATGTAGATACAACCCAGAACATTAACACCACTTCTCTTCAACAACTCAATCTCTCCAACAGTAATGCTAAGTTTCCATACTTGAAGAATGCAGAAGATTACCATCTGTGGTCCATGAAGATGCAGAACTGGATCACAAACATTGATTGGAATCTGTGGGAGGTTGTTAAGAAAGGGAATAGTCTGAAGAAGCATGTTACAGATGCTGATGGAGTTGTTACTATTGTAGGACCCAAAACTGCTGAAGAGATTCTGGCTGTGCAGAGGGAGAGTAAAGTCAGAACTATTTTGCTCCAAGCTATACCAGATGACCATATGGGTGACTTCCATTTTATGGAGGATGCCAAGGATATTTGGATGGCTATAAAAGCAAGATTTGGTAGGAATGAGGAATCAAGAAGGCTGCAGAAGTCTCTGCTGAAGCAAAAGTTCCAAGAATTTCAGATATCTGAAGAAGAGGGAATTCATAAGGGTTATGACAGGTTTCATCGAATATTGAGTCAACTTAATCAGTTGAAGGCTAGACCCGACAATAAAGACTGCAATTCCAAATTTCTGAGATCTCTACCGCCATCTTGGTTACAAGTTTATATTGCTCTCAAGACCAAAGGTGGGTTGGACATGATGTCTTTTGATGACCTCTACAATAGGCTTAAATCACTTGAGCCTGATGTTAGAAGTCCCATTCGTCCATCCACTCATTCTGCATTTGTTGGTGCCTCTACTAAACCTGTGCATCAAGCCTCAAGTTCATATTCATCAGGAGCATCTTCTCAAACTTATAATCAAACTGCTCCTAAATCAAAATCAAGTAGCGTGTTGGAGGATCTTATTCATTCATTTGTGGCTGAATATGAACCTCAACAGTTTATTGCTTATGAGGATTTTGAACAGGTAGATCCATTGGAAATGGAGGAGATGCACTTGAAATGGGAGCTTGCAATGATCTCAATGAACATCAGAAGGTTTGAAGCCAAGTCTGGAAGAAAGTTTGGTTTTAATGGCAAAGAAGCAGCAAGGTTTGATAGAAGGAAGGTTAAATGCTACACTTGTGGTCAAGTGGGACATTTTTCAAGAGAATGCAAAGATAGAAAGGCTGGAGATGAAGTTAGATATGGTTCTTATCCATTGGAAGCAGGGAATAACAAGACTGTACCTTCAAAGGCTATGGTGACTCTGGATCACCAAATTGATTGGGCTGATCATGAACCTGCTGGAGAGGAAGCTGCTACTTCTTCACAATTGAATCTGCTGGCATTCACACCTTCAGAAGACAAGAAGGAGCAAGTCTCCTTGATGGGAATCTCTCAGGTAACCAACTGTGTGTTTGGATGTAGTGTAAGATACAATGAGCTTAAACAAGAGTTTGATGAATTGAAACCAAAGTACAATGAGTGTTATATAGAGGTAGAGTCTTATAAAATGGCTTTAAAAACTGTAGAAAAACAAAAGGTATGGTTTCAAAAGAATCAAGTTAAATATGATGAAAAAATAAGAGTTCTAGAAAGTGATTTAGAGGTTGCTAAGATAGACTTAAAACGTACTGAAAAAGAGAAGTCTGATTTAGAAAAAGAAAAACAAGAGTTACAAGCTAAGTTAGACAAAGAGATAGCTAGAAATAAACAATGGTTAATATCAGGTGATAATCTAGCTAGGGAACTTTATGGTAGTCAGGCTGTGAACTCTAAAATAGGTTTGGGATTTCAAAAATATGTTGGTTTAGAGGCTAAGAATGACCTAGGTAAATCCACACCTGCAGGTTTAGCTAACTTTGTCAAAGAAGGTAACTTACATGCTGTCCCTGGACCTATAAGAGGGGAACATATGCCTATTGACCTATCCATACCTAGTGACTTTGATGGATCACACCATCTCTATGGCAAAAAGTCAACTGACTTGCAAGACCCTATTGTGAAATCTAATGACTCTGTCTCTTGTTGTAACAGTGACAAGTCTTCTGATGAAGGGTCTACCTCATTTGCTAGCTGTGATTCAAGTGAGAAGTCGAACCTGCCCAAGACCATGCCCAAGACCACACCAAAGACATCACCCAAGACTCCCCACAAGCCTTCTAGAGTTGCTGCTGATAACAAGACAATTTCTACTGAAGACTTGTTTTTCAATTCTTTGCATAATAATACTTTTGGCTTTGTTAAAAACAATTCTGTTTGTCATGGTGATTTGAATACTTTTTCATGTTATGGAAATTCTTTTGGTTTGCATAAATCTTCTAAAAAGAAGAAGTGTTTTGTGTGTGGAAGTAAATATCACTTGATTAAGGATTGTACATATCATGAGCAAAGAATGGGTGCATGTGTTAGTCAAAGAAAAACTAGGCAAATGTGGAAGAATGTTAGTGAAATACCATCTTTTGTTCCACATCAGCAGAAACCTAATTTTGCTGAATCTCATTTTTCATGGAGAAGAACCAGTACTAGACCATATGTCCGACCCACTAGTTCTTTCTTTTATAATGGTTATTGGCCTAATCACTTTGACTCAATGTGTAATGGTGGTGGGAAATGGAATACTGCTGTGAAGCCCTCAGCAGGTTGTTCTTGGACTAAGAAGGGACCTAATATGCATTACAGGCCCAAGAACAATGGTGGATCTAAAACATCTACATGGCCTGTTACTAATGATCTACAAGGTAGGCTCAAGTCAGCAATGACTTGAGTCTCCAATGTGTACTAATTTTGTAAATTTTGTTGTTGTTGTAGGAACATCCTTTGAAAAGTACTGAAGTTGGTATTGTTGATAGTGGTTGTTCAAGAAGTATGTCAGGGAACAAGGATAAGATGCATGACTTTGAGCCCATTAAAGGAGGAGGCACTGTAACCTTTGGTGGTGGAGATGGCAAAATAACAGGGAAAGGAACCATAAAGACACCCTTGTTAGACTTTGAAAATGTTTACTATGTGAAGGAACTGGAGCATTTTAATCTTATCTCAGTATCACAAATTTGTGACACTAAGCATAAGGTTTTCTTCTCTGAAGATGAGTGTCTTGTACTTTCCAAGGACTTCAAACTCCCAGAAGACACAACTGTATTGCTGAGAGTTCCTAGAACCTTCAACTTATACACATTCAATCTGAATGATGTTCAGCCTGAAGGTGATCTAACATGTTTGGTAGCCAAAGCTTCCCTGGATGAATCTAATAAATGGCATAGAAGAATGGCCCATGTAAATTTCAAGACCATCAACAAGTTATCCAAACTTGGTCTTGTTAAGGGCCTTCCATCTAAACTCTTCACCAATGAACATAATTGTATTGCTTACAACAAAGGAAAACAACACAGAGCCTCTTACAAAACAGTCCAAGCAGTGAGCTCCATTTCATAACCTCTTCACTTGCTGCACATGGATCTCTTTGGTCCAACCCCCATTAGAAGTATTGATCACAAGTACTTCTGCCTGGTTATTACAGATGATTATAGCAGGTTTTGCTGGGTGTTCTTTCTCAAAACTAAGGATGAAACAACTCCAATTCTGAAAGAATTCATTATCTTAGTTGAGAACCAGCTGAATAAAAAGGTGAAAGGAATTAGGTGTGACAATGGTACAGAATTCAAAAATGTTGTCTTCATAGAATTCTGTAAGTCTAAAGGGATAAGAAGGGACTATAGTACTCCAAGAACTCCACAACAAAATGGGGTTGCTGAAAGGAAAAATAGAACCCTCATTGAGGCAGCAAGATCAATGCTTGCAGACTCCAAACTACCCACCATGTTTTGGACTGAAGCAGTCAGTACTGCATGTCATGTCTTGAACAGGGTATCCATCACTAGACTTCATGTCAAGACACCTTATGAACTTCTCACTGGGAAAGTTCCACACATACATTACCTTAAGCCTTTTGGATGCAAGGTGACTATTCTGAATACTGCTGATATACTGGGTAAATTTGATGGGAAAGCTGATGAGGGATATATAGTTGGGTATTCAGCTCATAGCAAGGCCTATAGGGTTTATAATCTGAATGCTAAAAAGATTGAAGAGACCCTTAATCTGAGATTTCTTGAAGATCAGCCTAATATTCAGGGACAAGGCCATTCTTGGTATTTTGATCTAGACTATTTGGGTTATACTAGGCATGCTTCTAATCCTGATGCAGGTACCAAAGATTCAAGTTCTAATCCTGCAGGTTCCATGGATGATGACTCAGAATGTGAGTCTGAGCCAGAAGAGAATACTTTTGTTGTACCATCTTTTCCACCTAACCATTTTGTAGGTAATTACTCTGCTGCTGAACAAAATGATGAGTCACATTATGCAGAAGATCTTGCAAGATTGCAGAAGCAGGAACATGCTGCTACTAAGGAAGCTCAGAAACTCAATGATAAGGTTACACAAGAGACTGAGGCTATCCTACATCAGTCAGCACAAGCAGTCAGTGGAAACAAGGATACTGCTGAAGGCACACCTCTTCCCACTGATAATGTCCAAGATGCTGATTCTGCTGATGTTCACTCTCCCATTTCTACTGAAGTCTCTGCAGATTTTGATAAGCCCTTTACCAGATTTCCTAGTCCTTCTGATCTTGGGAATTATCAACCAAAGCCTGGCTTGTTTAACTCAGCTTCATATGATACTGAGTTTGAGCCTACACTCACCAACATTGATGCCAACATTGTTGTTCCACCTACAGCTACCAAAAGGATTCACAATGCTCATCCCCTATCCAAGATTATTGGTGATCCTAAAGACCCTGTTCGAACTAGAAGCACTGTCAAGAATACAAAATATGGCGAAGTTGCTTTTATCTCTTATGTCTACAATCAAAAGAGGAACAATCACACAGATTTCAAACATTGTTTGTTTGCATGCTTTCTTTCTCAGATTGAACCAACTAGTGTTCCTCAAGCACTGGCTGATTCAAGCTGGCTTGAGGCAATACAAGAGGAGATGCTGCAATTTAAGAGTCAGCAGGTTTGGATTTTAGTTCCTCTTCCTGATGGGAAATATGCCATTGGGACAAAATGGATTCTGAAGAATAAAAGAGATGCCAGGGGTATTGTGGTGAAGAACAAAGCAAGACTAGTGGATCAAGGTTTTAGACAAGAGGAAGGCATTGACTATGATGAGGTCTTTGCACCAGTGGCTAGAGTTGAAGCTATAAGGATATTTTTGGCCTATGCCTCTTATATGGGCTTTATGGTTTATCAGATGGATGTAAAAGGTGCTTTCTTGTATGGAGAGATTGAAGAGGAGGTTTATGTGACTCAACCCAAGGGATTTGAAGACCCTGATCATCATGAGTATGTGTACAAAGTTGTCAAAGCTCTCTATGGACTACATCAAGCTCCCAGAGCTTGGTATGCTAGACTCTCCACATTTCTGCTGAAGAATGGCTACAGAAGAGGTGCCATTAACAAGACTTTATTTCTCAAGAAAGATTCTAGGGATATTATTCTTGTGCAGGTATATGTGGATGATATTATCTTTGGTTCTACCAAAGAAGCCTGGTGTAGAGAGTTTGAGGATTTGATGAAGGGAGTATTTCAGATGAGTGCCATGGGAGAACTCACTTTCTTTCTGGGTTTGCAAGTTCAGCAGAAACCTGATGGTATATTTATACATCAGGAGAAATATGTAAAAGATATGTTGTCCAAGTTTGCTATAGAAAATGTCAGGACTGCCACAACTCCATATGAGGCTCCCAAACCAAAGAACAATCTTACTCCTGATCTTCCTGTGAATGTTCATTTATACAGGTCTATGATTGGTTCTTTGATGTACTTGACTGCCTCAAGACCTGATATTACATTTGCTGTGAGTGCATGTTCAAGACACCAAGTCACTCCACTTACCTCTCATATGAATGCTGTCAAGAAGATTTTTAAGTATCTTAAAGGCCAACCACACTTAGGTCTTTGGTATCCCAAAGAGTCTCCATTTCAGCTAGCAGCTTATAGTGATAGTGACTATGCTGGTGCCAATTTGGATAGAAGATCCACAACTGGAGGTTGCCAATTTCTTGGAAGAAGATTGATTTCTTGGCAATGCAAGAAACAGACCATAGTTGCTACCTCTACTACTGAAGCAGAGTATGTTGCTGCTGCCAATTGTTGTGGACAGGTTCTATGGATTCAGAATCAATTACTGGATTATGGGTATAACTTCATGAATACTACCATTTTCATTGATAATCAAAGTACCATTTGCATTGTTAAAAATCCAGTTTTTCATAATAGAACCAAACATATTGAAATCAGACATCACTTTATAAGGGATGCTTATGAGAAACATTTGGTTAAAGTGGTCAAAATTCACACAGATGAAAATGTGGCAGATTTATTAACCAAGGCATTTGATGGACCAAGGTTTCAATATTTGGTGGTCCATATTGGAATGTTAAACCCTTAACTGCAAAGTTTAAGGGGAGGCATAAGCCTCAGGGGAGGCATATGCCTTAGGGGAGGATGATGACTGTAAACTTTGTAATATTTGTATAAGTTGCATAATTTCTGAGTTCTAACAAGTTTTTAACACTAACCCTCTAACAGTTGTGCAAGTTGTTTGGTGTATTTGCTTGTTTGATGGTTGTTTTGCAGATGTTATGAGAATGAAAGTCCCATGATAAATGTCACCAAGAGCTAATGTCAAAGGAATGTGGTCAATATGCTGAACATGGTTTCTACTGATCAATTGAAACATGCTGAAGGTCTTACACAATGGATAAATTCAACTAAGATCTTTTCATTCATTCATAGAAACAAGTTACAGCTTACATTCAATGTTGCAATTGAGATACAATGACCATTCCTAAACTATTGACTAATCCAGTACTACTAGCTTCTATCACTTATTACAAAATACTTGAGGCTATGAAAAGTACAATGAAGAAGCTGAAGATGAAAATGTAAGAAGAAGAGAAGGAAGACTGAGAAGATACTTATGAATCAAAGTCAAGAAAATACTCAAGAACTTTGTTTCATGGTTACATTCCTCAATCATTCACTTCTGCTTCTCCTTTCCCTTACATATGATCTCATTCTTCTTGCTCTGTCCAATATGTTCTTGATGTGGAAGACCAGGTCCTGGAGCAGGAAGATCCAACACCAAATTTTGTGATGTTGGAAGAGATGGATCCCTAGTACTTGATCTTGGTTGGGATCTCTCTGGTGTGGAAGGAGGAAGAAGGATGGATCTTCATTTTCTTCCTCTGAAGAGTCTTCATCAGAGGTATAGATGAAGGGAGAGACAAGCTCTCTCTCAGCAGGATTGGGTGCATTGCTTGGTTCACCCTTCAAATGAGCATTCCATTGTCTTTCTTGTGCATCCCATCGGTTCTCCAATGCTCTTTCAAAGTCAGAACCTTCAAACCCCCATGGATATGGTGGTACATCTTCTTCTGCTGATGGAGAAGAGGAATTTGAATCTGAGGTTTTTGGGTGAGAAGACATAATTGGGGTTAATCAAAATTAGGGTTTGAAAGATGATTTGGGGTAAATTAATGACTGAGATGTGTGATTTGGGGTGATTAAATAAGCCAATTTTAGGAGTTACGATATTTAATGCGAGTTGGGTGGCACAGTAAAACCAAGATATTGACCGAAGATATTTTTACTTTTGGTTGATTCTGCTGATAGTTGACTATGCTTCAGCAGGTTTGACTTTCATTGCCGCTGAAGGGTTAATTTTCAAATTAGAAGTTTTATCAGACTTGGTCAATAAGTTGTTCCGATAATTTTGACCACGATTGGGGAACTTCCAAATTTAACTCACTCTGCATATCTTTTCGAATCAAAATTATTCGCTTATCACTTCAAATAAACCCATTATTCTTTGGAGTATTTCATAACATTCTCACACACATTCAGTCAAATGGCTCAACTTGAATTGAAGGGCGATCATAACAAATACGCTATTCTAACAACAAAGAAGGGACATGAAGAATTCGATTTGATGGTGGAATTTCTACAAAGGTCGAAGATTCATTATGCTTTGACTTATTGTCCCAATTTGGTGTGTGAATCCTTGGTGAAGCAATTTTGGGCATCTGCTACTAAGAGATCTGCTACAGAGATTGTAGCTGAAATAGATGGTGTAGAATATGTGGTGACAGAAGGGTTGATAAGGACAAAGCTTCAGTTGGATGATGAAAATGGTGTGTATCATTCCAACACTGCAGAGATTCTTGCTGGGTTAAGAGAAGCTGGATATCAAAGTACTGATACATCAAAGTGGCACAAGAATCAATTTTGTCCAAAGTGGAGGTATTTGGTGCATCTGCTGCTTCAATGTATGAGCAACAAGTGTGGTGGATGGAACCAGTTCTCTCTGCAATTGGGTTGTGGTATTGTTTGTCTTTCTAAGGGTGAAACTTATAATTTTTCTAAGTTTATTTTTGAAAATATGCTAGAAAATATAGATAAGGAACAACATAAGTTTTTAATGTACCCTAGATTCTTACAGATAATCTTAGACATAACCACTGAAGACATGACCCATATACCCATTAAAAGTCTAGGTTCTAAGTTGTTTGCCTCAATGAAAACTAATTATACTGGGGAACATTACCCTATGTTGGAAGCAATGTTGCCACAAGGCAATGCTAATGTAGTTGAGGGTGATGATGCTGGTAATGTGCCTGCTTCTAATGCTGCTGATGATGGTAATCCATCATCTTCTGGTGTTGCTGCTAATGGTAATCCTTCAGTGGTAATGGAGGAAGCGCCAGCTATAACTGTTGAACCTTTACCTGATTCTACTGACTTACCACCACCTACCTCTGTACAAATGTCACCTAGCCCTACCATCTCACCAGTTCAGGATGCTCCAACTGAGCAAATTCATGAGTTTGAAGATGATTTACATACTTTTGAACCTGATCTTACTAGACTACCTTCACCTAGTTCTTTGGGAGAGCAAATTAATGTAGGTTCTCCTAATGTTGTACATGAGTCTGTTTCTCCTGCTGGGTTCAATGAAGCTCCACATACCACTGAGCAATCTGCTGGTAGAGCAGAGGACCCTATTACTCTCACTTTTGTATATGATTCTCTAAGTAGGTACATGAAAATGACTGAAGATCTCTAGAAAGAACTTGCTGAGACCAAGACTACTCTTGGTAATGAAATTCAAAGTCTGAAAAGCAAAGTCAAAGATTTGGAGACACAGCTAAGTCAGCAAAAGCAAAGCAAAAATGGATTGGACTCTACTGAAGTGGCAAAGGAGGCAAATTTGGATTCTCTTGAGATTCTAGCTGAAGTTGCTAGACAGTCTCATGTTGTTCCTCCTAAAGCTGCTGCAGCACCTCAATCTAAGCCAATAATACTAGTTCAAAGAAGAAGTACAAGACAGTATTTGGCAAGACAAGCTGCTGAAGCTTCAAAAGTATCTGGTGGTGATAATGATGTGCTGATGACTGAAGCTGTGGATATACTTCAGGAGAAACAATCATTAAGAAGGGTTACTGCTGATCAATCTGCTGACAAAGGAAATACATCAGGAGAAACATATTTTGTAGCTGGGAAAGAATACTTGAATTCTCCTGTTCATCATTCATCTGAGAATATACAAGTTTCTACTGATAAAGAGGTTCAAGATGTACATGATGAACCTATGGCAGATGTGCATGTGTCTAATGATGATGTTGCTGCAGCTAATGTTCCTCATGATGATATGGATGAGCTTGTAACTGCTGAAGATAGAGCTGGTCAAGGTAAATTATTACAAGAATGGGAAAATTATATGAAGAGTGCAAATCTAGCTGAGGAAGTACAAGCTAATTTTGATGCAGAATTAGATTCTGAGACTCAAAGATATGTTTCTACCTTACCTATTACAAGACAAAGGGAATTGGATGCAGCAGTTCTAGAGTTTGATGAATCAGACTGGCAGATGATTGGAAAACAGATGCTTGCTAATCCTACAGTAACTGGTGAACTTATTGGAAAGAGAGTAGGGGAACAAGATTATGAATCTGAGATTGTGAAAATGTTAAAGATGAGGAAGAAGGCAGCTGATGAATTAAAAGCTAAAGCAAAAAGGAAAAAACCCATGACTCAAGCACAGCAAACAGAGTATATGAGAACATATGTAAAAAATCAGAGCAGCTCATTATATAATTCTGCTTGGTCTAAGAAACAAGTATGGGGACTTCCATTTGAAAAACTAGTTGAGATTTATAATAGAATCAAAACTAGGAATGCTAAAGCTGGAATGGATGCTTCAAAGAATATTCCACTTCTAAATGTTGATGCTGATTCATCTGAGAATATTCATATTGCTGCTGAAGAAGTATCTTTACCTGCTACTTCTGCTGGTGTTGATGTTTCTATGGATAAAGGTAAAGCCAAAGTGACAACATCAGATGCTCCAACTAGGAAGAGAACTAGGAGACAATTGGAGCTGGAAAGATTAGGTGAAGAAACTGCTAGAAAGTTGACTGAAGATCAAGAAGCTGAACTAAGGGCTGAGCTTGCTAGATTTCATGAACTGAAGACAAGAGAAGTTGAAATTCAAGCTGCTAGAAACAAACAAATTAGGAAGGCTATGGATGAACAATATGCCTCTGCTGCACTTGAATCTTCTGAAGATTCTGCTGATGACCAATTGGATACTCCATCAGTGGATACTGAAGCTGCAGAAGGTGATTCTGCTGAAGCAGCAGTTCATGATGCTATTTATGTTCCTGGAAGAAGAGGAAAGAGAATGGCTAAAGTAGGAACTAGAGTTGTTCTGGTGAGTTGGGAGTTAAGTAAAGATGGTCAACTCAATATCATTTATAGATTGGATAAGACATCCATATCCTTTGCTTTTCTTCAGCAGATTCTTCATCTTGTAAATTATCAAGATTTGGTCACTCTATATGAGTTGGTTACTAAGTATTATGCCACTCATACTCCTGAAGGTTCTGGATTGTATTTGTTGGGTGATCTTCAAGTGTTGTTTGATTCTTCTACTCCTACTGGTGTAAGTTATGATATCTGGAAGAACAATCAGAAATGGAAAGTTCAGAGTTGGAAGTTCTATCCTATGTCTTATGTGCATGTGCTGGAAACTACCAATGGTCTGAGGATTATCATGGATATTACCAATAAGTATCCTCTGAAGGTATCATTGATGGAGAAAATGTTGCAACAGAAGTTGGAAATTCCTCCTGATCTAGCTGGTAATACAAGATTGTTTGCTGAATCTTTGGTGAAGGTTTTCAAACAAAGGATTAAGACTTCCAGAGCAGGATCTGAATAGGGATATCATATTGTATAATTGTTTTTTTTTTTTTTTTAAAAAAAAAAAAAAAATTAACATGTTGTTGTATAGTATTTGTCTGCAGGTTTGGTTATCAACTTACCTGATGTTGACTATTCCATCATAAAGTTGGCTAGTCCAAAGGGTACAGCTTTGGTAAAGACATGTCAAATCTGTTGATAGCTGTAATGGTTTGCTCAAAACCATAGGATTTTCAACTCACCCATGCTTTGTTGCTGAGTAGTTGAAATGGTTGTCAATTGACCATCGATTTTTCCTTTCTGGATTCTGAATAATTGGCTAGCCCACATGTATATGGCTTGTGGTAAAGGCAGTGGAAAACCATATTTGGTAATCAGTTAACCAAGATGATTTTCATCAAGATAATTGGCTAGTCCTGAGCAAACGGCTACAGGTAAAGACATCTCAAATCCATTTATACCTGATGATTTGCTAAAAATCATGTGGTTATCAGTGTACCTTTGAACACTTGGCTACTCCAGTAGTAATGGCTATTGGTAAAGAGACATCAAATCCATTATTTTCAATGATTCACCTCTCACAGGAGTTAACACACCTGGAAGTGATGAGAATAGTATGAAACTAATTTGTTTTGATGTACATTAAGTCATTTGTTGCTGCGAAGAATGGAGCTTTCATGTATGTGCTGATCATAGAGATTATGTTGAAGATGATTCTTTGCTGGTGCTATTTTACAATCCTCTTTGTATGTTATTTTAAAGATCTATCAAGAATCTTGAACTTAACTAGGTCAAATTCAAGATTAGGGAGGATTGTTGGGAATTCTGTGTAGAAAGAATTCTGTTGCTGTTTCTGCTGAAAGGATCCTGCTGAAGAGTTGGTTTCTGCTGAAGCAGTGTATCTGCTGAAGACATAGTTCAGCTTTATTAGTTTCTGCGGATATAGTATTTCCGTGTTTTATGTAATGTAGTTTGGATATGCATGAGTTTATTTAGGAAGTGATAATGCATATCTTTTAGAAGTTTTAGAATATACGTTTCTTGTGAAACGATTTAGGGTTCCTTGAGTATAAAAGGAACACACGGTTTATGTATTGAATTATTAACTTTTAGAGAATTCTTAATATTATTAAAAAGATCCATAGAGGATCAAGAGTTCTTAGTATCAAGCTTGTGTTTTGTTTCCGCTTTATAAATACAAGTTGCAGAGATTGTCTATTAGTGTGTTATTGATTACAGTGACATTACTAACGATTCTAGAGTGCTCAAAAAGATCTATCAAGGTCTATAGCTCAACAGATTTAAATTAGCGTATAAGAAATAGTAATACTCATTTACAAAAATAAAAGAAAGCCAACAAAATTGTGACTTACAGTGACATTTAAGCTCATTAGTTTTCCATTTCTTATTATACAGAAGTATTTAGTTATCTTTCACTACATTATATTGATTCTGAAGAGTTCGTTCACGAAGTTCTATTATTCAAGCTCAAAATGCCAACATTACACCTCAAACATATCTTCAACAAAAACTTAACTCACGAGCTATTGGTTATTCATTTAAAGAATTAAACCTCAACATATGAAAAGAAGCCCCAACATAAGTGTTAAGACTATTATTCAAACGAAAAATGCCACATTACACGTCAAACATGGCTTCAACAGAAACGGTAGCAGTGAACTACATGCTCTATACCCCTATTGACCTACTCCCTTTCATCATACATGTCTTTCTCCTCTATTGTCTATGTCCCCTCAAATCAAGTACTCCTACCCCCTCTTTTTCTTCTTCTTTACATTAACATATACGGAGTACAGTTTAGTTGGTACTAAAATTACAGTGATATTGAATTATTTGAGCAGAGTGGTTTACGAATGATGGCCGTTTGTGTTGACCAACTGAAAAACTCACTCAATATGATTATCATATTTTTTTTTGACACATATTATAGTTTCCCAAAGTAATATGCTTGTTTTGAATTTTTATCATGTTCCCACTATCTATATTTTACGGTTACCAAATTTTTGGTGGTTCAATCTACCGTTTACTTTGTTTTCTGTATTTTACATTTTTTCTATCATTGTCAATGTAAGATCAACACTCATGAGTGATTGCTATTTTCAAAACTTCATGTTTGTCATGTAATCTACCTATAATTCCACCACCACCATTATGGGGCACCATCATGAACCACTATAGCAAAATACACACATCAAAATATTGGACTAAAAGATATCCATAAACCACTAACAAAATCAAACATTAAAATTTTAAGCTAAAATAATAATTTGCGCATCCATGGTTGATAAAACACACACGCATACCAAATGACACAGAGTGACACAAACAAAGTAGTTTCATATATCTAAATATATGATGACGATAAACATCACACAACAAAACACATTAAAAAAAATGCTCATAACACCACCCTATTGTCCCTCTTCAGCCCAAAAACAATTTCACCTACAAAAACATATAGTAGAAGACATGTTCAAAATCTTATTCAAAATATATGATATAGCAACATGATCTGATGATCATCAAAAAGTCTATAGAAGCACAAACACATTTTGTATATGATGCCATGAAAACCCTAAGTTTTCTTCAGTAAGTTGTCTAGAGAATACCTTCATGGCTTCATGTCTCCCAAGTCTGTTGAAAAGAACTCTCTTCATTAATAAACTTGACAGCTTATTTTCTTCATGTCTCATTTTCTTTTAACATAAACAAAATTGATATATTCATTACAATTGAGTACAACTTACTTCATAAAAAGTCATCATACAAAATAGTCCTAAGACCTAAATACATCGTGTCCATTATTCCGAGATGGACCATCTCCACGACTCCACTGTTCCTGCAAAAGAGTAAGATGGGAAAAAAAAGTAGATATAAAACGTCAAAACAAAAAAGAATGTTAACACAGTTTACAAAAAATGATGTAAAAGGTTAAAAGAAGAAGATGATGGTGTTGTCACTTACAAGAAACCAGAGTATTGAGATGGGTAACTTACGTTAAGTATAGCAAGAAAATAGAGAAAATCAAGCTTTCTGTTCACAATGTGTAAGACCCAGTATTTTCCCAGCATTTGTTGTTTAGAGAGAGAGAAAGAAAGTGAGAGAAAACAAAAGTAGAGAATAAGAGACACAAAACAATGTGTTGGTCCCTTTTACTTGGTTAACTATAACTACAAAGCTAAAGTAACCAAGTTCTATGACATTAAACAAAGATGTATAAAAGGATTAACAATAAAGTAACGTAAATATAAGAGACAATATTTTCCAACGTTTAATTCTTTATTAGAAGTTAATCAACAAGAATCGTACCCAAGTGTTTGCGGAATAACACTTGGGATTGAAAACGACAAGTATGGTATGGACTCCTCACTAAACTCAATCTATGTTGAGTGACAACTTTCAGGACCCACTGAGCTATCTCAGGGGTTGTGTTGTTCTTTGGATGAGTAAAAGTGGTTTGTGAATGCTTTGCATTAATTGCACAAACTTTTCGACTTTTACTCCTCTCTTATGCTACCTATTTATACACAAATGTGAACAACTCTATTATACAATGGACCTAAGTGTTCCTCAATAAAATCTTGATAGATTTTATTCTCTGGCAAGGGAAACTTCTTTGGGTTAAGTCCAAAAGGCACTTTCTGATGACAGCCTGATTTTAGCCATTTGAGGAAAGTTTGACTTTAAAGTGATAAAACACTTTAGTGAAACAGATCAAACTTTCCCGCCCAGTCCTGCCAAAACTTCAGTCTTCTAGTCATCAGTCTTCAGTGCCATGAAGTTGTTGAGGAGTCATGGGGTTCAGTGAGTTATTGTCATCCTCACTGAACCCATCACCTTCTTCTTGGCTTAGATCACACTTCACTGAGTTCCGCCTCACTGAATGGAGAACCTTTCTTCTTAGGCTCGGTCTTAGCATCCTGAAGATGACTCACTGAGTTACTGTTCACTCAGTGACTTGTTTATACTTAGGTTATTTTACGTTCAAATCCTTGTTAGAAGATTGGGGAATTCAGTGACCCAACACAATAACACAAAAGTAAAATAAGATAGAGCAAGTTGTGAAAATGGTCAAATAATGACACACTATTTGCATCCGACGTGTATATTTGTGGAGGCTCATTTCCATCCGACGTGTAATTTTGTGGAGGCTCATTAGCATCCTACGTGTAATTTTGTGGAGGCTCTACAGTAAAAAAGGATCTCTTACTTATATTATAGGTAGATATGGAATGTTTTTTTTTTGTCTGTGCTAAATTTGTTTGTACTTCATCATGGCTTCATATTTATGTATGTGTGACTTGAATTGTTTTGTACTAAAATTTTAAGCCCATCCATATAATGATTGGGCCAAGCCCAAAATAATCCCATGGCTTCCTAGTTTGAGCTTTGAGGGAGCGTTTACATAAACAAGATGTTAAATAAATGCGCTGAAACGATATCTGAACATGAAAGATACAAATATTGTATGTTTAAAAAGTATAGAAAACCGACCAAGATTTTTAGACGGACTAATATGGTATGGGATTCTCGCAAAGTGAGTAAGTGACGACTGCTAACACTTTTCATATCAGTATATCTCTCTAGGATGACCTGCCGAGTGAGATCAATCATAACATGTACGTCAACAAATTTTCATTGACCATACTTTATCGTTATGTCCAACTGTATGTCGAGTAGCTTTTAACTAACGAACAATTATTGACTATGGCCACTGGCATTGCATCGGATGTATGTTCATTAGTTCATTTGAGGCTCTTTTAATCTTGACTACATTTCTCTTGTAAGAGTTTATCAAAAAAAAAAAAAAAAAAAAAAAAAAAAAAAAAAAAAAAAGTTGATTTGTGTCAGTTAAAAAGTTAACGAGTAATGGGTTTGGTTTTTAAGACTTTGCCTGTATAAAATGATGGGCCAATCTGGACATCTGTAGTTTTGACTTTTGGGCCATTAGTTGCTTATAAACTGATGGGCCGTATAATTTGATTTAGGTCCAAAATTGATAAGAGCATTATAAAATTCAGTATCTTAAACAATAGCTTATAAGAACATATGTTGCATCTAGTAGCTAAGATTAACTTGCATATAATTATCATTTAGTTATAATAATAAGGTGGTGTAGACCTTTATTATAAACCAAAATCATTCTAAACAAATATATATATATATATATATATATATATAGATTTGACAACACTTTGAAATGTTTTAAATTGATCGATATATTCAACGCTCTCACCACCAATCCTACGCCAAATGATCAACTTGTATTGAATCCAATTACTATTGGTTGAGGTGGTCCTGACGGCTCTCATGATGCCGTTCGTTGTTATCCCAAGCCAAAATAATGCTAACAAAATAGAGAGAACCGGCAGAAGGGGTTTTTAGGCCAAATCACGAAGACCACCCTATAGAGGATATATGTGCTAAGTATCATATGTGTCTTATGACACGTACTTCGAAAGACGCCTCCAAGTGATGCCACGCCCTTCGAAGGACGCCTCCAAAGCTCATCCAATTGTAAGGTTCGATTCAAAAGACTAGATACGTCATGAATTTTGTACGATCCTATAAACAAGATGTCAATGTCTATAACATTGATAACTATTATGTGCATCTAAAGTATTCTAAAACAAATAATGGTCAACAAACACGATCTTAATCCAATCTTAAAAAAGACCACATACATTTTTTATTTTTTTATTTTAAAAATAGAGTATATGTCAATGTGACTCACACAAATACACCAAGTCGTAAAATCATACCTTAATTAGTAATTAGTAAAATAAAAGTTAATAAGGAAATAAACTTTAATAAATCATTTAGTTTATAAAATAAATCATTTAGTTTATAAGATCGGGTGGTTTATTATTCTCATATCTTAGATCGGGTTCTACTTTCTCATCCTTTTTACTTTTAATTAATTAGAACATTTATGTTTGTTGAAATATTTGTGGTTGTTAGTTTAATTAAAATGAGTAGTGAGTAGATCGTTATTATGCTTGTTGAGTAGATTGTTATGTGAATTAAGTGTGGTTTCACAAAAGTTAGACAATATATTGGTTAGTAATGTTAAGTTACTTGGATTGAAATTTTGGTTGTTTAAACGGGCAAAAGCCGTGAGAATAATTGGGTTTTAATCTAGTTATTGATATCTCTTTACGAAATTGTTTTCAAAATAAACCAACGTTGTGAGAAAATAATTGTTTGTAAAAGATATTGATTCATCAATAGAGGACCTAATTGAAATAATAGACCACACTTAAGGATCGTGATAATTTGCTTAACAAGTATATCTTTTTATCATTTATCTCTTATTTACTTGATTAGCATAGTTTGGTTGGTAATTTTTAACTTTTATCGGTAAATTTTAGACTATTAAGCTTGCTACTAGATTTATTATCTTTACTTAGCATTATTAGTTTGCCTCTAGTCGTAAGTGCTCGTTTTTAGATTAGAATGCGTTTTAGGTTATTTGAACTTTACGTGCTTGTTTCATATGCTTTATTATTGCTTTTTAGTTTATGTTTGGCATTCTTAGTTTAAATATCCAAAATCTCTTTTATCCTTCCATTATTCACTTCACGATCAAGAACCGAATCACTAATTCAATTCACACTTCGTTGGGACACGACCCGGAGAAATACTTTCATTCGGAAACAAACTTACCTCTAAACTCCTTTTATTAGTCATCTCTTTTTAGCTTTGTTCATATAACACATCATCACTTTGCTTTTGTTTTGGGTTCTCTCTATATATTTTCGTTCCTGTCTAAGTCAAGTCTTGAAACAAAGCTTTCACGCTGCCATAGCAACTTCTCTTCTAATTTCCAGAGGTTATATTATTTCCTAATCATTTATCTATATTTTCATCATCAACCATAGTTTATATAATTATTTTATGTGCTTGTTTCTTGCATTTTTAGTTTAGTGGTGTTGTATATATTTAGCAAATGTATCTTGAAACATATATAATAGCCATTTGTTTATGCTTGTGTTTTTTTCACGTGGGATTTCATCATGTTTAACTGCCTATGCAGCCTTTTTCAATATTTTGCATAGCTTTTATAGTAAATAACTTATGGGTTAATTTTGAAATATGATATTGATTAGTGGGATATGTAAATAATCTGAGAAATTAATTGTCAGCAAGATATGTAATTATATATATATAGTCTAACTTCTGTTTATGTTCAATGTGTTTATACTATGTAAGAGTTACATTTTTTTGGGGGGTTAAATAATGGATCTGAAGCATGGTTTGTTGTTGATGTTAATCATATAATTTCCTTGCGTTTGGGCGTGTTCTTAGGATTGCGAATTTGCGATAATCTATTTTGAGTGTATGGATGAATGCCAGTAGATTTTGAATCTCTGAATATATTGTTGAATTTAGTGAAATTGGTTTCCCAACAGAAACTTGACAAAGCTGCTATTTTTGGGGATAAACTGATAGAATAGTCGATTATTAGAGTAACTTGTTTGATGAGAATTTGAGTATTAGTACTATATATAGACTAGTCAATGTATTATGTTTAATGATATCCATCAATTTCTATTGGACTTCAAAAAGATATCAGGTCAAAGATGAAACTCACGAGATACATTTTTTTAAATGTTTGGTTGTGGATAGATGTATAAAAATATGGAAGATATTGATAAGCGTATCGAGTGGCTACATTCTGAACGGTATGCTATTACTGGTGACATCTTTGGGGAGCCACAAAAGACTACTCGAGTTGGATGTGAGTATCAGGCACAAATCCCATCTTTGATAACCAAACACGAGCGTTTGCAACTCATTAAGTCGCCCCTTTGTCACGATGCAAAGACTGATGATCAGAACCACTTTGAGTTTGGTCGGTCAATTCCGGTCACATGGGTTCACAGTCAACATAAGAACAAAGAAGAAACATTAATGGAAATGAAAGCAAAGGGTAAATCTGGTATATCAGGTTCAAAAATAGACCATAATTTGATTCCGGTTCCTTCCTCATCAAATGAAGAATCTTGGAGTGAACTCGAGCACGATAGTTTTGTTCTTGGTTTATACATATTTGGTAAGAATTTTCATGCTGTGGATAGTTTTATGGGAAATAAAGGAATGCAGAATGTAATATCTTACTACTATTGGAAGTTCTATAGAAGCGAACAACACCAAAAATGGTCAATGTATGTTAAGAAAAGAAGAACAAAGTCTTCACCTGGTAGAAAGAGTCTTAGAGGGTGGAGGCGACAAGAGCTTTTGTCTCGTTTACTTCCTAATGTCACAGATGAATGCAAAACTCGTTTGACACAGGTATTTGTAATCTCTCTCTTTGATGTGTACAATACTTGCTAGAATAAAATATCGATTCTATATGGTCTCTTTCAGGTCATTAATACATTTGACGAAGGAAAACTATCATTTGAGGAATATGTATTCAGTCTGAGGGATACTGTAGGAATCAAACTTCTAGTCGAAGCCGTAGCTGTTGGGAAAGAAAAGCAAGACCTTACTGCAAAGGACAAGAGGCGGTCAAGAAAAAAGGTAAGGAGTCACTCTCTTAAAACAGAAGAAATCATCAATATTTTGAAGGATCGAATGAGTTTAAACAAAGCGAGGCTAAATGAGGTCTTTTGGGAAGGTGTGTGGCCTCGTCTTCTGGCAAAAGGATGGCACTCTGACCAGCCTACAAACTATGCCTCGAAGCATTCTTTGGTGTTTCTTCCGCCTGATGTATTAAAGTTTTCGAGAAGGGGCTTAGTGAAAGGTAGTCAGTATTTTGACTCATTGACTGGAGTCTTAAATAAAGTTGCGTCAGAACCCCAGCTTCTAGAAAACAAAGTCGATCCCCTTACAAAAAGAGGCTCAGAAGATGAACAAGATTTGGTGAAATACACAGTTGTGGATACGAGTTTGATTGGGCTTGTTAAAGTTAAAGAGTTGACAAGTTTGTCTGATTTTGAACCTACTGATATGCAAGCATCATCTAGTATGTCTGGAGAAACCAAACAGGACATGCCAGTAGAATCTCAAAAGGAAGATGTGATCCGAAGTGCTGTTGAGTCACCTGATTGTGAAACGAGTGATATAACTAGAGACATGGCTAACCATCTTGATCCAATTGTTGCAGCAATGGGGGACACGAAGACGGGTGTCTCTAACAATGTACAGCCAGTAAGAAAACTGAAGTTGGTTATCAAACAAAGACCAAAACAACACCATGTAAGTAATACTTGTAATGAGAACTCGTGTGATGAAGATCCACGTCCGGAGAAGAAGCAGAAAACCATAGTGATAGATTTGAACAACCCCCGAGTGAGTCCACTTACAGATGGCAATAACTCATTGGTTTCTACTAAACCATCGGTTTCCCCTGTAACAAACACAAACCATTGTGAGTTGTCGTGTCTTGGAGCTAGTAATGGTCAAAGGCAGAGTACAAGAAACCGGCCATTAACCAAAAAAGCATTGGAAGCTCTTGCTAATGGATTCTTGGACCCAAAAAAGAAGAGAAAAGGGTTAGAGGACACGACTAATAGGCGTGTTCGTGCTAAAACTGCTCTTGTCTCAAGTTGTGGTGCACCCACATTGAGAATTACATGAGATTGACTTAAAAGCTTTAAACAGCTTGCTGTCAAATGTTTTCATTTATAGTTGTAGATGTTGTTGCAGTTAGAACTTGGTGATATTCTGAGAGTTTTATAGGAAACAAATGAGTTTTTTTCATAGTACTCGATAATAATCTGTAAACCATGTTTTTATAGTAGTTGCTATATCTGGTTTGTATTTTGACTGTTAAAACATTTGACAGGTTTCATTTCTAAAGAAGCCATAAATTATATGAAACTTATTGAATACATATGAAATGCAATCCACATCAAGTAATTTAACAACTAGAAACTGGGTCAATGTATAAAGTCATGGGCTAAGCAAAAGTTCTTAAACCTCATAATCGAAAAGGTGACCGATAATGCAACTGAAATTATTGATTTGCAAAACACCAAACATTCGATTATCATATTTGATGATCCATGAAAGATGGGGCTACCTCTCTAATATAGACTGTTTTGATCTATACTAGCTGCATGGTTTAGAAGTATATGTTTTGAAAAGGACAGTGAGTTGGAGTATAGAATGGAATATTGCTTTTGACATACAAGTTGCTAGGAATAGAGAGTCATGAAAGATGGGACTTCTTGGTCCTAGCATTGTATGCTGTTATGGAGGTTTTAAGGATATTGGATCCCAATTGAGATGTCTTGATTGATTTATAATGCCATCTTGTTTGCCTATTCTTGACATTATACTTGTGAGGTAGAGCTACAAGTCTGGTGTTTGCGATAGGTAATAATGTGGAAATGTAGTGAATCAATTTAAGCTCTTCTTTGGTGTGTCTGGAGAGCTGATACATTCTGATGATTTATGGTACTTCCTCTGATCCTGTAAAGTGAGATCTGATGCAGCTGCATTACATGGTTTTTTGGATGGTAACATGAGTAGGAAATGTAGCCAGATATCTATCTTATGGTGAATATATAGGTGACTATAGATTTACTACTGCAAATGGAGTAGTTCTTCTTGTATTGAAGTGTTTAGTATGTCTTTTGTAGGTTTTTGGACATGTCCAAAATCTTCTTCACATATTGGTTGTAAAGTGTTCTAGTGAAAAAAGGTCACCAAACATTCTGTTTTGTTCAATAGCCAAATCGTGCTTATCCATATAATACCCCATTCAGAACGAATGAGTGACCGAAAAAATCTCACTTTTTGTGGACAACAAGAATGATTAGACCGCACTTCGTTGCAGTTAAACATGCATTATTAATTTGACTATCTTGTTATAGAAGATAGAAAACAAAAACACAGCAAAAATAAATTTGCTAATCGATTGGTTCATGTAAGGTCTAGGCTAAAAGGACAAGACACCCAAGCGTTTTTATGTTATTACTTCTATTTGTCACGAGTTGCGGTGCACCTACAGACCTACAAAGACAGTGACATGAAGTTTACTAGAAACTTAAACAGCTTGTTATCAAATGTTTCGTTTATCGTCTTGGAAATCAGTGTTATTACGAACTGTTACATTGTCATCCACTTGATCTTATAGGAAACAATGAATTTTCATAGTAAACTAGTACTTTTCAAACCATGTTTCTTTTCTATGAATTATATTACCTAAATATATGATCAAACCTTCAAACCAGCATTACCAAATTTGCATCAACTATGAACCTCATTTTCACTTCTGTTAGTGCAAATATTACGATATTTAATCTATACAGTCTCGTTTGTTTTGATTGATGACAAGTATATAACTTGATACATAACGTAAAATGTACAAGTTACTTGTAATCTTATTTTGTCTCAACATACATTCAACACCTCTCAATGTTTCGAGTCCTCGTATGCTACAACACAGGTTCGTACATGTTTGTTATGTGGCATTATGATCAAAACCCTTGACCAACCATTTAGAATGACTAAAATACTTTGAGTCTTTAAGTATTTTAGGTGTCAAAGTGCACTTTAGGTGTAAAATAGAATAAGTGCCATTTTAGGTGTTAAAGTAATATTAGTAAGTTTTACAAATTATAAAAATGTGATGACATTAGGAATCAAACATTTTAGTAACTCATTAACTTAATAAAACAACATTACTTAGGTAATATATACATTTTACAAGTTTACTTTCATATATATCTTAATCTAAAAATAGAAATATATATTGATATCATGGCATGCATCATGTGCAATCTTAAAAAGATTTCCAAAATACCTAAGTTGACTTTTAGAAGATCTCTTACACATATGAAAAGATTCTTACACAAACTATCTTGAAGTTGACTTTAAGAATCTTGATTTGACATGCATAGATATGAAAAGATTTAGTAGAAGATTTTGGTTATATACAGTAACCTATGATTTATGTCTTTCTTAGTTTTGGAAAGTAGTTTTGGAAAACCACTTTGCTTGTTTTGCCTATAAGTAAGTAGTCCATGGTTTTCTCATTTCTTGATGAAAAACAATACACATATAGATAAGTAGAAAATCATGTAGAAACATCAATGAATCACCCTTTCCATGATGATCATAATGTTACTAACTCTCATTATGTTGTAAGCATACTTCATGATACACCAAGAATGTTAGAAGATCTTGAAGTCATCATTCATTAAAGCATACTTCATGATCCACCAAGAAGGTTAGAAGATCTTGAAGTCATCATTCATTAAAGCATACCAACATATGAAGATTCAAGGGCACTTGACATCCTCAATGATTGAAGACTTCTTATTCAAGAAGTTCATGTAGATTAGTCATTCATATCCGTTAGACTTTTATATATTGGATCATCATTGTATCATCACAATCTATTCACCAAACTAGATTAGATGGTTTATGTTTTTGTGCCATAAAACACAAAATTTTTATGTTGGGCCACAAAACATAGCGGGAGTAGTTGTACCCTTGTAAAAGAACTAGTGGGAGTGGTTGTACCCTTGTAAAAGAACCCGGTATTTAGCTTTGTATCGGATAAAGTGTAAGCAACGATTGTAAGGTTTTCTCCGCCGAGAAGGGAGCACTACTACAAAATAACCTAAATAGATCACTTCAAATAGATCGGTTCAAGAAAAGGCCGATTTATTTGAGATAAATAGATCATTTGTTACATAAAAAGCCGATGTACTTATATTTTCACTTAAAAACATCAGTTACACACAAAACCACCGATCCATTTGTGAAACATTCAAGCGGGCTTTATACTCTTCCAACTTTTCATTATCCCGCTTTCACAAAAAAGTTAAAAATGCACACATCCCACATCATCTCCTTTACCAAAATCACAACCCCCAATATTCCAAATATTCATCAGATCTTAAATTAAAATTCAATGACAGTAAGTTCATATGTTGATCTTCTTTCATCTTTGATTCAATCCCTTGATAATCATCTTACATTCCCCAAACTAAATATTAAACCCTATGTTTTTCAAAATCACCAACCTTCAATCGCGATCAAAATCACTCTGCCTCCGCCGTCTCTTCGTACACAGCCCGTTGCAACAGATTCGTTATCTAGGTTGTAAGTTGTTTATTAGGTTTCGAATTCAATATAATTTGTGGTGACATCATTGACATGGTTTTTTTAACTTGTTGATGTTTAAAAGTATGTGAAATGAATGTTAGATATGTATTCTAGTGGTAAGGAATGTTTCATTTTGCCTTTAAGTGGTAGGGATTCACCTTCTGCAATTGCTGCAACTGAATATGGGTCGGTTTTCGTTTCGTATGGTAGCAAGATTGCATCTTTTGATTGGTCTTTGCAAAGAAAGTCAACTACTTTGAGTCAGTTTAATGCTATTGATTCTTTGTTATGTTTGTCGAATAATGTTGTTGCAGCTGGTGCTACTGATTTCTGTGGGTTGCAGATTATTGATCTTGAGTCGGGTTTCGTTGAAAAGAGTTTGGAGTGGGAGAATGTGACTAAGTCTGGTTCGACGGTTCAGGGAATTGGGGTGAGCAATGAGTTTTTGTTTACTAGTTTTGAGTCGAGTCGTATGAATTCTAATACTATATTGGTTTATTACTAGGAAAGATCAGCAATGTGTCGAGGTTTGGCAAAGCTCTGTAAGAAGATCCTGATCATATGAAATTTCTTATTTATTGATTGTTTGTGTACATTAATATTACTTGAATATGTAGAATCATGTGCTTGATATCAATATTTCCATTTGGTTACAATTTCTCTTTAACGTGTTAGGATTGGTAGTTATACGTTGATAGCTGTAGTAGTTATAGACTTATAGTTGTTGGGAACAGAAGTTTGTACGATATCTACGTGATCATTATAGGTTGTTGTAATCCTTATTGTATGGTTAGTTATGGAATCATTTACAGTTAAAAAAAAGATATGTATTCTAGTTGTTTGGTTAACATACGGTAAAATGAATGAGATACTCGCACATCGACTTAGTAGTAAGTGTTGAAATCCTTAATTTAAGGTTTGAAGTCTTTGTTGATCGAAATACTAACCATAAATCTTGGTGTTTAGTGTAAATCATAGAATTTAGGTAAGCATGCTCATGTTAAATAGAACATGTACAAGAACAGCTGTACACAATTGCATTGGCACCTGTTGGAGCTCATCGTAACCTTATGGTCGTCCAGTACACATTACAACATTATTTCTGGTATTGCTTATTGAAACTTCTTTTATTATCTTTAAATAGATCAAAGTTCTTAAATAAAAATTGGTGATCAAGTTTTGGTTTCTGTTATAGCCTTGCTATATGTAGATACATCATTATGTTGTTTCCTTAAGATGTCACCGGAAGAATCGTCTAAGGATACATTGTAGTATGTGTTTGTGACACACCGCAAAAGGTAAGAACATTGGTACCGGATATGACATCTGCTTTTTTTGCTCTACAACTGCAACAAAGTGGTTTTTGAATGGACAGATTGATGTTGTTTAATCGACTTTGTTGTTGGATAGTTAATGGTGTTGTACTTGTTACGATTGAACAAATGAAAATTATGCATAATGATGAAAATCTGGATATATATTTTTTTTATTTGGAAAAATATTACTAAGATCGGTTCCTAGGTATTAACTGATCTATTTGAGATATCAGTTAGATCGGTTCCCAACCGATCTTTTTATGTTCCCCTCAATAGATCACCCTTAGTTAGAGTGGTTCATAACCGATCTTTTTGAGGGTTTTCAACCGATCTTTTTAACGTTTTTTGTAGTAGTGGAGCTTGTTGATCTAGTGAAGTAGCTCTCGAGTTGGGTACTCGAGGAGTGGAGTAGGGCGGAGAGGAGATCTGTGACCGAACCACTATAAATCCTCGTGTTCGGTTTGCGCTTTCTTTTACTTATTGCTTTACTTTAATGTTTGCATTATGTGATTGCTTGTGTTGTGACTTGTTGATTGTACTTGGGCGACAACATGTTTTAAGTTATGCTAGTCACTAACTACACATAACATCTTTCATATTAGAACAAGCTAAAAATGGATATTTGATACAATAAGTTTAAAGTTTTTAAACGGTAACGTATTCACCCCCTTTACGTTTTCACAATTGACATCAGAGCCTCGTAGCTCTTATTTTCAAAACAAATGGTTTTTAAAATGGAGCACGATCCATGTATCAAATTACTATTGAAGCGGAATATAATATGAAAAATGTTTCGCTAAGTATACTTTAAAATTTTGTTGTTAAATATTACTTTGTATACAAGCTTGAAGGTTTTCTTGAAAAATAAAAGAAAAGATTTCTTAAAAGAATTTGTAAGTGCCAAATTATGTGCTTAGAACTAATCTACAAAAAACATGTTTTTAAAAGGAGTGTTTGGAATAACTATTAATTTAGTGGAAAAATCATCTCCGTAAACATTAAGATAAGTCACATTTGTAGAAATGTTGTTGGATATGTGTTTTATATGTTTACTATCAAATGTAGTAAGTCATACACGTTTTCCTTATGTCAAAATATGAGTTTTAGTGTATCTGTCATCAGACCCCGCGGATCCCTTCTCCTCTATGGGCGGATCCCTAAAAAAGGATCCTTGAAATCCATCAGTTCAGTACACAGTTTTTATCCAACTTCAAAAATTCATAGCTAATTAACCGTAAGTCCGTAGGAGTCGCGCCACCTATCAATTTGAAGGTAATTATGTATACTTTCTTTTAGAAATGATTTTATGGCCTAAATCTAATTTGAAGTCAAAAGATTAAACCAAATACTATAGTGTGTCTAAAATATTAAGTTTCATTTTGATGTAGAAACTCAAACTTTTGAGTTAGGCAATTTAAGTTATGATTCTTTGAACATTGATATAATTTCTTTTGAAACTAAAGAATTTAGTGATATTTATATATATAAAGGAAACTAATCAAGCTTGGCATACGTCGTCATATTTAAACGCAAAGTGACGAAAAGTATATTTTGTTTTATGATATGCTAAATGATTACTTGTTTCAGTTGTATGCATATATGTTGTTTGCTTATTGAATGTTGTGATTGCACTTGTGTATTTGTAATTTATAAGTGTCAATCTTGCCATGATATTCATTTGCTTGTTTTTCGATTTCTTGTTTATACACAATAGGATATTTGCTAGATTTTGTGTACTAAGTTGAAAACTTGTTTTTGCATTGCTTATAGTTTTAGATCACTCTCTTTGCTTATGTTATATTAAAATCTTGCTTAACTCACTTAGGAATGAGTATTAAGTCATACTAATGAAGTATCTTGAAATATGGTCAAGTGTCTAAATGAGTCACTATATTTTTAAACATGTAGTATTCTTGTAAAATGGTGTTTGGTATATATATGCTTCTACAATGATGTTTAATGAATGTGTCGTTCTATAAGATAGTAACTCATCTTTGATTGATCATGTAAACTAACTGTATCATGTTTGGACGATAACACTTTGATGTTATCAATTTTCCGTGTTTGGCTTAATTTCCATTTATGGTAAGTTCATAATCCTCGACTTGATCTATATGTTAACATGTGTTAGAATATGTGTTTTGGTTTTAATCTATCACATCTAACTAGGTGCATATGTTCCAAGTATAATTAGGATATTTGAATGTGTTTCAGGAGTCGATAAATGTCCATTGTTAAGGAGTGTTTGGCATAACTTGAAATTTGAACAATTTGGTAGTTAACAATGTGTTTCATGGATATATGTACTTATAGGATCTTTGGTTATCTTTGGACAATGTCTTGTATTAACGGATATACAGGTAGACAACATTTGGGATGTTGTCAAATTTTCAAGTTTATGAAATTTTTACTAAGTATAGTGAAATTCGCTAGCCCGCGGTCAAAGTCTATCGGTAAGAATGTTTCTATATTCATTTTTGTCATTTCCCAATCAGATATAGTACTAAGTTTATGTTTTAGGAGTTTTTAGAAAATTTGGAAATCGTTACGCTCGTAAAAAACCTGAGTTGTTAATTTTCCAGACCTGGCGGATCTGGCGGATCCCAATTTAGGGTTCCGCCAGTGTTATTTCTAGGTAACCCAGAAATTGGCCCAACGGACCAGACGGATCCCAAACTTGGGATCCGCCTGTGTATTCCCAGGGTACCGCCAGTCCTGCAGATTCCTTTTGAATTTTCATTTAATATCCCTCACTCAAGATCACTCACTTTCATCACTAGGATTCTTCTCACTGATGTTCACTCATATTAGGATTGGGACATCTCACTTGCACCTATAAGATAATAATCTATTCACAAGAATGATCCAAGATACCTTTCTCCATAAAGGAAGGAATCCGAAAACTTGTTCCTTGCAATCCTCAAACCACTGAGTATTTGCGATCACTACACACACTCACTGCATTCTTTTGTTCTTTACTCATTCATTAGCTTGATTTGTAAATTGACAACTTCCTAACTAATCTGGACTCGTTATTTACAAAGATTACATATAATATCAAAATCACAAGTCGATAAGGATTGGTAAATGTCTTGTATCTATTGGTTAACATGAAAGTAATGTGTCATCCTTCAAGACGATAAGGATTTACATCAAGTCATAACTTATACTTAAGTTATAGATGTATTATCAAGTCTTGCTCTCCTTGAATATTATTCAATCTCATCAAAGTAGGATTGACAACTTAAGTACTTCATTTGAAATATTCAAGTAAATCTGACTTACAATTGTAGTCATTAAAAGTCATATCCGAAGGAATCAACACTCAAGCACTTTAACAACATATGTTAAAACACTTATCCTATTACCTAAAGTACACTTGTACTTTCATCATCATCCCATGACATTTACCTCTGTGATATATCTCAGGCCCTAAGTTTCAAACCACATCACACACTAGCTGTACCTAACTATTGATCACTAGAATTAATCTCCATCATTGTTCTTTTCAACATCCTTAAAACCTAGTACTCCCATAGCACAAAATCACCACATCCCTATTTAGACACACTAGAAGACCTACCACCTAGATCAACCAATCCACCATCTTTACCATCATTTGAATACGTTGAGTGCATTGCTCAAAAAGACCTTCGTCCAACACTCGTACCAAATCAAATGCACATTGAACAGACTCAATCATACTTTCTCACCTATGAGTACTTAGATAATTCATTATCATTAGAACCTCCACTATCAAATGAGCATCATACTCCTGGTCATTTTTATCAATTTTCACTCGGTATAAGTAGTACTATGTTCACAAAGTATTGGTAATACTTTGTCGATGAACTTCTGTATAAAGTCTAGTTAAACCTTAAATCAACATCTTAACAACATATGTTAAAATGCAATCTCAAAGCCAACCTCATGTACCCCGAGCAACAATGACTCTTGAGGAGTATACAAGAAACTCGAGTTAATTCCACTTGTCATCATCTAGTATAATCTTGAGACCAAGTATATTTAGGATAGCACTATCCGATTCAAACACTTTGGCTTCATACCTTCATCTAGAAAAACATGATGTTTTGGAAAAACATTATGCACACATAATCATGAGTTTTCATCTTGTTAAAAGGATAATGTATATCATATGCATCACTCTCTCCTTGCGACATGAACGGTTGTGTTACAAGAGATTTCATTATACCTCATTGGGTAAATGATCTTAAATAAACATCCGAAAGTTCTATGAACTAGAGCTTCCTCATCATCTTGTCATTCTTGTTTTCATAAGCATGATAACTTTATTCCACGTAATAATCTTACTTATTGAAAGACACTATATGTGTCAATTTTCTTTCAAGCGTTCATCATAACCAAACCTTGCTCATAACCTAGTTCAAACTCTATGCATGTTCTACACATCTCTAGAGCATACACAAGATCTATTGAAGTTGGTAATTTCATTTAGATTCCTGTTCCAAAGAACTTTCTTGAGAACGTTCTTATCATATTCCATTATCACACACAAACACATCTCTTGGTCTTGGATGACCAAATCACTTGCGTAACACATACTTAAACCCAACATAAAAGATGTCAAACTTTAGAACATTAAATCTTAGATTCCAAACACAAAGATTAAAATCTCTTGCATTACACATACATGTGTCGATTACATGTTATTTGTTAGATATGATTGGACTTCTTAACATAACCATGATAACTACTTGATTGATTCATGTGTAAACCTTGGTTATTTCTTTATGATGCCTGCATGCTTATATGTTTCGTGTTACTGTATATTAACATGATTTATATGATATTTTCATTCTTTATGTATATGATGTTTTGCATGATTAACGTGATACTTGTTAACTCATGGTATGTCATTTTGATAAATGATGTCTTTATATGATATTTATATATTTGAATGCTTGTGTCTTTTTCGGTCATTCATTAATTAGATCCATGCTTAAGATGGTCTATATAATACATGCTCCAAAATGTTATCATTTAAACATGGGTTGCATAAATTTTTCATCTTGTTTCTTTGTCACATTATTTGTTCACTACATTGGCACTTATAATTTGTCAAAGAACTTTTGGTATGATAAAAATTTAGAAGTCGTTTTATCATACAAATTAATCACATAAATTGTTATATGCTTAAGTGTCTAAGCTTAACAACAAAATAATTTTACAAGGAAATTATTTCGTATTATGTCATGCTCTTGCTTAATATGATTGTTTTTGTTGATGCTATCTAGCCATGTGTTAACTTTATGTCTAGTAGTCGAATGTGTTGTCTGAATAAGATAATATCTTTAGATTTTTATCTTGTTGACATCTTTTCTCACTAACAAATTTGTTTTAGTGGATTGAGAACTAATCATTTTCCATCTCACTTCGTTCTAGCTTTTATATGCTCATCTCGCATAACTGTAATCCCTTCACTTGCATATAGTTTTAATGCTAATAGGATTGAGTCTTAGAGATTTGAAATTTGTGTTTTGGTATCTTTTAATCAACCTCTTTCCAAATCGCATTATTGCTTCCGTTTTTCAAAAATCACTTCCATCACTATTTAGCTATAACAATACTCTTATCCTTTCCACCTCCGTTTTTCAAAAAATCACCTCCATAACAATAAGGAACATGTTTCCACCTCCTCTGAAAAAACCACATGCCTCGTCATGCGATCATCTCGCATTGATAGAAAAGAGCTACGTGACTTCATGGATGAAGTTCTTTGTGTGCTAACCAACATCCTCAAAAACATTACTAAGCTCATCGCTTTCATTACCCTTCAACCTCCCAAACACTTTATCATCATTCTTTATACGATGCATTACACAATATGTTGGATGTCCAACGATTAAGGCAGAGAAAAATTCATTCACATATTTGTATTTTGTCAAAATGTATCTAAAGAACATCTACTCATGTTTCTTGCACCCTAAAATACCAACACATAGGTACACACCATTTAGCTAAAATCGATTCACAAAACCACAAGTGTTTCAAGCCTTTTTAACCCAATATCACTAGTTTGTACCAATATCTCATCAAGTGAAAAACACATCATGTGTTTGACAAAGTTCTTCATCTCCACAAACAACAACTAATGGAGCCTAGGATCTTTCTTAAACTAGGACTTCACAACTTCATTTTCTAGAACACCATCATTGGATCTCATCCTTTCGCACTCAACACATATCATGCACGTCATTGTCAGTACAAATGATATATTAATCAAAACTGTCATTCCCAACACTTTCTCAACACATCGGTTTAACCAACACTCTCCCATCACATAATGTCATTCTCATCCTCATATAGGTTCTTAGTATTCTTTAATCCATTCAAGCATACATTATCGCATGATACATCATCTTTGGTAGATGGTAATGTCGTTAAAGGTCATGTAGGTCTAAACCATGTTAGTACTCTTTCATCCATTGTCTTTCGATATAGGTTATTCTTTCTAAACGTATTTCGTTTTCATTAGTGTCAATAATAATCGATCACATCATAACCCGTAACCGTCATTGAATATCAATGTCCATTCACATTTTCTTTTTCTCGTAACATTACGTAAGTCGTATTCCTTTATTCCTTAAGTTGTGAATTTTAGATGCATAAGTCCATATGTTCAAACTTTATATTCGTTATAGCATTTGCTATACATACGAGTTTCTAATTCTCTAAATAGTTGTCTACGTTATCACCACCACCTTCCATCATCACTTTCACTAATCACCACCATGGATTAGCGTAAAACCTACTTCTATCAATCTTGTGATGTTGTCAAATTTTCAATATTTTTACTAAGTATAATGAAAATCGTTAGCCCTCGTTCAAACTCTATCGATACGTGTATTTTTACTTGCAATTTTGTCATTTCCCAATTAGATTTAATATAGTGCTTCGGTTTTAGGAAAAATTATGGAATTAGAAAATTGTGTCGACCTTCGAAAAGCTGGTCTGTTAAGAATTTGAGTCTGGCAGAAATGGCGGAACCAAATTTTGAGTTCCGCCAGTGAAATTTCTGGGTATTCCCAGTTTTGGCCCAACGGACTAGGCGGAACCAAAAAATAGGGTTCCACCCATGTAGTCGTTTGGTGTCGCCAGTAACCTGCAGAATTCTCTATATTTTTCTCAATTTCCCATTCTCTCAAACACCAACACGTACACCACTCATCTTAACTCTTAATATTTCAATTTCAATTCATTTCTTTCTTCTAGGCATTACTTTGAGGGATTTTATCATTATATCCGTGTTTTTATTTTAATTGTAATTCTTATTAGAAGAACACACCTTATTTTTCTTTAAGATGAAATATATTGCACTAATCTTTTCATTGTAGGTTCACCATCATATACACTCGATTGTATATTATCTACTCATCTAAGGATGAAGTTTGCATAAATTATTTTCTTATTTTAGGAGCTTCTATTATACTAACCTTTATTTTGTAGGATTCTTCATCCTTGCATCATATACGTTGGTACCCTAGCAACGGGGAGTATTGATCAAGAGGGAGTCGATCATGTACTAACCTTTGTTTTTCTATCCTTTTTATTTCTTGCATCATAAACGTTGGTACCCTAGCAACGGGGAGTATTGATCAAGATGGAGCTACATTCAAGGGGGAGCATGCACGCATTCATCTTTATTCTCATTCTTCGACACATTTTTGTGTTTCGACAAAAAGGAGGAGATAAGTCAACATAGTCCAACATAGCTTACCCACATATATTGTTGGCTATATGCATTTCATTAATCATGCATTTTTCAAATATTTTTTATATTGCACTACACTAACCCTGATGTAGGTTAAGGATCTAAATTTGAGCCATGGATCCTCTAACAACCTAAAGGACGCAACAACCATAGGGAAATTGGAGTAGAGAACTTAAATTCACTAGGGACGATGCAAGCTCGCCATTTCGGGGAGAAATGAAGTTTAAACTCAAAAGACACGCCCTTTTGTTTCGACAAAAGGGGGAGAAGAGTGTTGATGAAACGAAAAATGATCCATTTTTAGGGGGTCATTTAAGCCCGAATTCAACTTTATTTGATCAAATATTGCCCTAAATCGTTCCTTTTGTGATTTTAGGTACTTTGGGAGTGAAATCTGGAAAAGGAAGCAATTCGGATGTTTTTGGAGCATAAAAGTGAAGAAAACGCCAAAGTCTTAATTTTCCATGCTGGGAACAGTAGGTGACGGCGTCAAGAGTAATTTCCTGACGGCGTCAAGAGCAAAAGTCCATGACGACCCAGTACAGATTTGACGGCGTCACGAGGGTAGGGCGTCAAGAGTAAAAGTCATGACGGCCTGGAAATGATTTTGTCTTGACGGCGTCAAATGTAGATCAAGGCAGTCCGAGAATGGTTTTGGCGGCGAGGTGACGGCGTCACAAGTTTTGTCTTGACGCCGTCAGACCCCTTTTCCTATATATAGTTTTCTAATTTTTCACATTTAAAGAGAGAAGTTTTGGGAGAAACCTTAAGTACGATTTTGGTGTAACTTTACAGGTTTTTCAAGGGTTCCAAACCCTTGATACCTTGCATGTGTAATCAAGTTAAGTGTTCCTTTAATTCAATCAATATGTCTATGTGTTGGTTGTCTATATCTTGTTCTTGTCTTAATTCCATCATGCTAGGCTAGATCTATCTTGTGTTTGCTTAGATCTAATGAAACCTAGATGTTAATTATGTGTTGATTACTTGTTTATTCTTGTCTTGGATGAATGATTTATATGTTAGGCTTAAGAAAACTGGCAGATCTCCAATTGGTAACATGCTTGAACGTCTTAAGAAACATGAACCAACGCGCACTAGGTCTTTATTGGTTGTATTTAATGCATGAGCCACTGTTTACAATCCCTATAGTTGTGCTGGGCATGGTGTAGGAGGATATAAGAGCTCATAGAATTGGGGAGTTATGTGTGCCACCCCATGAATGGTATTAAGGAATACGATCCGTCATCCATGCAATTATAACAAGTAATTAACGTGTAAAAGATGTCTAGGGAGTAGTGAAATCTAAGTAAACACATTTTCTCCAATTACTGCTCACAATTTTAGTATAATTTAGTTTATTTTCATTTCTAGTATTTAATTTTGATTGCATCTTAGTATTGGGTTAGTTGAATAGCAACTAATTCCGCCCAAATCCTTCAAACCCGAGATTTTTAATTGCTTTCCATAAAATATAAAAATACAAAAATAATCATCCCTCACCTTTAGAACTAGTATTTAGGCTTTCTAATCCTAGCGACACTATTCCTAAGCTGAACGATCAATCCCCCGGTACTTGTCACTATACTATACTACAACGATCAGGTACACTGCCTGGTGGGGGTTGTAAGCTTCTCGAGGTCCCTCGAGAGGTAAAGCCTATTGCGATTCCCACGCATCAAGTTTTTGGCGCCGCAGCCTGGGGAATAGTTATTGTCTAGGTTAGAATTTCTTTTTATTAGGTCTACTTGCTAGATTCCTTTCTAGTAAGATTTTTTTTTTTATTTATTTTTATTTTTTATTTTTTTTTTAGGTTTTCTTTAGTCTATCTTATTTCTTTGTGCCTTTGTTCGTAAACTGTTTCGATGGATAACAATAACATTGATCGTTTGATTCCTGTTATTCGTGTTTTTCGTCGTAGGATTTTCCAAATGCCCGCCCCACTTCCTTTAGCAGAAAATGAGAACCCACCTAACCTCTCACCCAACCACCACTTTGACAATAATTCTGAGTTAGAAGAGTCTGATCAAGATGATGACCGTAGGGCTAGTCCTTTCTACTATTCAGACTCCGATGAGGATCTTGATGATGGTGATGTGATTAATAAGAATAGGATGGAAGAAGAAATAAACCCTCTTAGGTATGTTGACCCTAGAACTAGGATTGAGTGTGATAGCTCATTCAACATGCAATTTCCTTGTAAAATCGGATTTAAGAACTTTAACGCCTATCTTAACTCATCTCTCCCAATGAACATAATCTCGCGCAATGAATATAATAAAATCATGGTGGATGAGTTAGAATACAAAGGAGAAAACATTATTGCTAAGGTAGTACCATTGCATGTGTTTGTAGGAAGTTTAGTTTATCTTGTTGAGTTCATGGTTATGGAGAATCTAGGAGAAGTTATTGATAATAAATTGACCCAATTTGTGTTTGGAAGACCTTTCAAACGGTTGACCAACCTCGATGAAAAACTCATAGAAGGGTTAATTACATTCTCGGATGGGGATGAAGATTTTGTTTATCAAATGCCCCGCACACACCCTAGGTTCAAGGACTTCTCCATGGAAAAGTGTAGTAGGTATCCGCCTATAGAAATGTTGAGTGAAAATGATAAGAGAAAAGGACTTAAGTATACTCATGAAAATAATAAAAGATACTATCGCGGGTGCTTAGAGTTAGGAGATGATTATAAGAAAGATGAGGCGACTATTAGATGGCTCACACTTGGTTATGTGAGCATAAGCGATACACGTTAACCCATAACCTTGAGTCTAGCTACAAGACTCGTAAATAAAGAAAAGCGCTTCTTGGGAGGCAACCCATGTTTTGTGTGATTTTATTTGTTTGATTGTTATTTGCTTCCGTATGCATGCTTAATTTTTATTGTTGGTAGATCATGTTTCTAAACTAAATAGTGGAAATACTTTACTTTGTTGTTTTGGCCTAGTCTTAACTCCACCTAAAAGTATTTTTGCAAATGATAAGTGTAAGGGGAAACCCCAAATATGTTTTTAAGAAACAAACCGATCATGATTCTCCACAATAATAAATGAACATGTATATTCGTATTTGTTAGAGTCAAATGCTTGTATTGAGTCATAATGAAGTTTTGCAGGATTTTCCAGGAAGTAGGACCAAGTTTTTCCAGAAATTTTCCGGAAACTTAACATAAGAATTTCTGCAGGTCAATTCTAACGGCATCAGGAGTTTACTCTTGACGGCGTCAGGTGTAAAAATCTGGAAATTTTACCGGTTTTGTTTTTCTAACGGAGTCTTATGGTTTTTGTGAATTATTAAGTTTTATAATCTCCAGGAGATCAACAAACTTCATTCCACAAGCATTATATCTTATCTTGTTTTCTAGGATTTAGTAGCTTATATAGGATGTAACACCCCCAATTCATGGATGCAGCGGAATTCAAACTGGGTGTTACTCGACGGCACAATAGTCACAATAATAGAAAACGAACTCCAATTGAGTCGTTTTAAGAGATTTATCATTCAAATTGTATAAATATCAGAGGTTACAAAATTGAGGTCCCAATTGGTTCCATGTTTACAATGTATAATAAATGAGTTTTGAATGATAATAAAATTTATAGCCCTCTTGAGTATCCGTGTCCTTCCGTGCCATCCTTGATCGTCATGAACCTGAAATACATGCTTGAGAGGTCAACACAAAGGTTGAGTGATATTCATAGAGTTTGTTAAATCGATTGAACACAATATGTTGGTAGTGTGAGTTATAGGCTCACACCAATGTTTGGAAAACAAAACAGGTAGGCTACGTTATTATACGCCCGGAACATGTATTATACACTAAGCTTATGACACCATAACGTTAACATGTACCAATATCGATCGGCAGATTTATCCCGGTAGGTACTTTGCTAACATACCTAAATCTCAAATATTAATGCATTTGTTTGAACTTAGTCAATACAAATGGGATTCGTCAATCCCAATAGGCCTATTATTAATATTCGCGCTCACTATTTCTAGTGATTAAATGGTTCATAATAAGGGATCTCGGTTTAGCAAGGTTGGTACTTAGTGATAATAAAACATCGTCGTGAAGCATACATTAGAAAGCATTGTATTCGATTTAGAAATAGCATGTATTCCCCCCAAGGATTTGTAAAACAATTAAGTAATGGAAAGTGGGGCTATGAACTCACCTTAAGTAAGATAGCAAGTAATGAATGTAACAGTTGAATCGTGAAGGTTCTATGAGCAACCTATAATAGAATGTCGCGACTTAGGATTGGAGTAAAGAATATGAAGTAGTGCCTATATATATATCTTGCATTATAGTCCATGATGTGGTATGATGTATATTGTAAGTCCTTGAAAGAAAAGATTCATGAAACATGTATGTTTTGTATATCGTTTACTACCGTTCGGGCCGACATAATTCAGAAGTCATGTTAGTAAGTGTTCGAGGAGCCAGGACACTTTAACTCGTAAATCCACAACTCATCTCGACGGCTTACATAATGAACTCCTCACATGAGGCTCCCTACTATTGTAGTAGTTGATGAAATATATAGATATAAGTTTTGATCCGAAAGGTTACATGTCCGATATTTGAATAAACTTAGGAAAGTTTATTAGTACATGAAGATTGTTATTAGGGTATGTTTCATAAGTTTTGTATGACCATTTTCTCTTGGTAATATCTCATGGTTCCCTTTTAAGTGAAGTAGATCCAAATTGCTTGTTCAAGTTCTCGTCAACTCTTTGTTTCATGTTTACGCCTATGAAAGTTGGTATGGTCATTTCGTCATGGCCTAGCCATGACCTTTGGTCCTTGTTCCAAGGTCATGAGACACAACCTTGGCTCTAGCCATGGTGGTGGTCTTGATTATAGGTCATAAGACCTCTTGTTCCTTTCAAAGTATAACCATAATCTAGTGACTTTCGCCTAAAAATGGGCTGTTTAGAATTTGAAGAATTTTATCACTCGGAAAGTGTTTTTAGGTCTCGAGCTTCTTTTTTCCTGAACGAAAACGTCGTTCCGGACAACTTTCGTGTTTTAACTTTTTGATGAATCGGACCAGAAGTATGACTTTCAAAACCCAAATTTGATCAGAATGGTATTTGGCAGTTTGCCGGAAATCTTTGGTAACTTCAAATGGACGTAACTTTTGACTCGTATACTCGTTTTGGGTGGTTCAAATTGCTATGGTTTCCTTGTTAAGTCCTATACTGTAATATGTAATGATCCAATATCATATTTTTACCATTTTGATCAGGTCTTACCAAGAAAGTCACTAGTTTACTTGTTTTAGTAACTTATCTTGTCAATCAATTACCACAACTTGTTTTGCTCATTTTTATACATCATGGACATGAATACAAGACATAATATAGCACAAATAATATGTAAATAACATGAATATGATTATTTAACAAGAATCAAGTTAGGGTTTGGCTCACAACTTTTGGCTTTCAAAAATGAAAGGAAGTTAACATGTAAGGATAGGACTTTGATAGACTTGCTTCAACCCACTTCACTTCATGCAATCTTTCTACTCTTGTAATCTTGAAAGAGAGATGATGAAAATTGAGGTGACTTGAGTGGATTCAAACTCAAGAGAAATCACCAAAGTTCTAAAGATTTGAAGTAGTTTTGATGAATCAAAACTAAACTAGGGTTTATGTATGGATATTGCACTTGATTTCTTGGATGGAACTTGAAGTAAACTAGTAAAATGAAGTGTGTTGTGTGTGTGGGTCGTTCATATGGTCAAGGAGTGGGAGGAGAAGCATTTATATGCAAATGAGGAGGTTACATTGTTGACTAGTCAACACTTGGAGGCCAAGTTGAACACATGTTCACATCTCATGACACAAGGCATAAGATCAAGCCACATGGGTGGTGAATCCCCCCTCCTAGGCGGTTCATGAGCTTGGAGAGCAAGGGTGTGGACTTTTCTTGGTATTATCCAAGATACTTGGTTAGTTTTGACTCCGGGAAATGCCAATCGTAAATGATTAAGCCTCAAAACGTAAAACTGGGTGTCGTAAAATTATGGAACTTGAAAGTATTGATAAACATGTCAATAAGTTCCATAATAAAATATAAAATGAGTGGTAGGTTCCATTTGGGTGTAAAACCCTGCTAAAAACTGGAAACACGGGTCTAAAACGCGTAATACGTAAAACGTACGAATATTGCGTAAAATTGAGAAAAGTAAAATGTTACTTTTCTAATGTGATAAAAATGATTTAAAATGACTTATAATGTCTAGACTGGGCTCAGTCTAGTGTCGGTTGGTATTAAATGTCTTTTAGACATCAAACCGTAAGCCTAAAAATCACGAAATGACTTATAACATCAAGGGATGATTTTTGGTCAATGGAGGAGGGAAAGAATATGTTGACTTTTTCTAAGAAGTTGAAAACTCAAATAGTCTTAGAAACGCGTTTTGTGGTCTAACGGTTAATCGCCCAAACGGTTAAGCGTGCTCATGTGAGATTAGTACAGGCTTGGGTGACCTGCTGGGAAGTCTTTGGTCATGTTTTTCTCAGTCACGATTAATTCTCAAATAAATCATGAGTGTGTCAAACATTTTTCTGATGTGGGGTCACCTGACGGGGTTGAATTTCGTTGTGCGTAGAATTTCTGATTGACGTTTTACCCTAAAACGTGTAATTCCTTAATAACTTTCACGAAAATGATCTGACGAATGTCAAATATTTAATTTTCCATGGAAATGATTTATCACTCGAGAATATCAAATAAAAATCAACTTTCGGGAAAGTTTCGGGAAAAATGAATAGTAAAAGTGAATAGTGAAATTTTCCGGGAATGGTAATTAACCTGAAATTGCGAATTGTTACAGTCTCTACCCCTTACGGGGAACTTCGTCCCGAAGTTCTTTGTGTGTCATATGTTGGAGTGGTATCGATGAAAAGGTGTGGTTACTTATGAGGACTAGAGTCTGGAATTACCAGTGATGTAATTTGATTTGTCATTTCGGTGTATGGTGTAGGATGAGGCTTCCTTTTATGTAGGAAAGGTATGGTAATAGTCGAATATCAAAGGAAATTGATATAGCAGTCGGATATTAATAGGAATTAATATAGTAGTTGAATATCAAATAGAACTTGATATAGTTGTCAAGTATCAATAGCAATTGATATAGGAATCGAATAATGGATTAAGTGTTGAACATGTGGTTGGACCAAGTCCTGTTTTGAATTGTACGGCTGCCCATGCATATGGCTACATGGCTTCGCAATGAGTTTGGTACGACTGCGCATGCGTATGGTTACATGGCCCCGTAATGAGTTTGGTACGACTGCACATGCATATGGTTACATGGCCTCGCAATGAGTTTGTTTGTTATTGCACTATCATTATGAAAACCAAAATGTAAACCTCGTACTAATGGAAATTGGGATAGTCGTTGCAATCATAGCCTAGTAGGTAATCTGTTGTTGTATCTAGTGTTCATTGACTTCATACTTATGTTATTTCGGATATAAATAAGCCCACTTGTTTATAATTCTTTATTTACATAGAGAGGCATCCCAAACAATGTAACTAAAGGAATATAAACTTATGGTTCGATGATTTATAATTTCTTTATTTAAATGAAAAGGCATCCCAATCCATTCAAATAAGGACATTATAAATCATTCTACTCAAGAATTCCCGACACAACATTCATACTTAGCCGGTGAGTTACAAGGTAGGGTATTACGAGATGATACTGGTGTTCCAAAAGTACAAGATGAATATTCAATCTTGTAAAGCTGATGAGGGTACTTGTGGTGTAACTAAGGATGATTTGAGCTTTAAAAGTGCATCAAGATCTGTTAATGAGCTTGTGTTTGTAACGGTTGTGAAGATAATGATGTGATATGTTGATGAACAAAAGTGTGTAGTGTATGCTTAACATTAATACTGTTAGGTATAGATGTTGAGTTTGCTTTAAAAATCTTAAGAGATTTTAAAAGTTTATGATGGAATGGTATCCTAAACAGGATGGTACTTCTACAGGATGAAGAGAATAATTGATAACTATCCCAGATAGTAGTTCGGATTATCTCATAAATGAAAACTTTCAAGAATGAAGTTAGGTAGTACAAATAAAATGTTAAGATTTCGCTGAGTGGTAAGGCACTATCGTGTCTCTAGATTGTTTTAATGTATTCTGGTGGTTTATCATGTTCATGTAGGAAATCAATCTAAACATAACCCTAGTACAACTACTCTCAGTATTTGAAAATTCTAAGTCGAATATAGTTAGTCAGACTATATTCCACTGTCCCTAGGTTAAATATAGGTGACTAGTCTATATTTATCCAAGGTTCGATAAAATTTTCAAATACCTAAACTAGGTATACTTTTGATATGTCCGTTGCTTTCGGGAAACTGTCCACTAAACAAAGGCGATGTCAAACCCTTAAGTTGCAAGTCCCGTCCAAACAAGACTTGTAACGTATGTTTTCATATTCCATTGCATAGAAGGTAGCAAGGGTAGATACGTATGGAAAGGAAGTTTTAAGTAGTTCTAAAATAGAACATACTTGGCCAAGATCACAAACTTTTAATAATGAAGGTTTCATAAGAAAACTTTGATGAATGTAGAGCTGAACTTTAGCTTTTGTAGGTGATGGATTTGTTTGTCCTTTAGAAATCTCATATTTCTTGTTTTGAAATCGATAGATTGTGACGGGTTTTTGATATCATAAGAAATGATATTGATGATGTGATGGAATAATTCTAGAGACCATTTGCACAAAACACAATGTCTCGGAAGTAGGTTAGACCATTGTGCAATTCACAATGTCTGGGGAGTAGGTTAGGCCATTGTGTGACTCAAAACATTTGAGAAATGATTAAGACCATTGTATCATACAATGTCTTGGAAAATGAATGAGACCATTGTATCTCACAATGTCTTGGAAAATGAATGAGGCCATTGTATCTCACAATGTCTTGAAAAATGAATGAGACCATTGTATCTCACAATGTCTTGAAAAATGAATGAGACCATTGTAATCAGTTACAATGTCTTGGACATATAATGTTGGAGTAGGAACATGATTGGGAGATTGTGGCTGTGCCGAAATGCCTTAGAATAGGCATACACAGATATGTTTAGTCCATTGTTTAGATAAATGATTGAAAATAAACCGAGTTTATATATCAATATACTAATATGTGTTCATGTAGCATAAAATGCTTAGTGTGTATATATCAATATACTTATATGTGTTCATGTAGCATAAAATGCTTAGTGTGTATATATCAATATACTTATATGTGTTCATGTAGCATAAAATGCTTACGGGGAAAAGCTCAATTATGTTAAGGGTATATATATCAATATGCAATTATGTTTGTGTAGCACAAAAATGTCTACGGGGAAATGCTCAAAATGGGTATATATGAATATACAAATATGTTTGTGTATCATAACATGCTTACTAAGTTCATAATCGTCTGGAGGATGGAAGACACGGAGAGCGGAAGGCTATAAAATGTTTTTGCTCGTACATGTGGTTATAGTTTAGGTCTCAATTAGACCCGTTTCTCTATAACCATGGCTCTGGTACCAATCTGTAACACCCCCAATTCATGGATGCAGCGGAATTCAAACTGGGTGTTACTCGACGGCACAATAGTCACAATAATAGAAAACGAACTCCAATTGAGTCGTTTTAAGAGATTTATCATTCAAATTGTATAAATATCAGAGGTTACAAAATTGAGGTCCCAATTGGTTCCATGTTTACAATGTATAATAAATGAGTTTTGAATGATAATAAAATTTATAGCCCTCTTGAGTATCCGTGTCCTTCCGTGCCATCCTTGATCGTCATGAACCTGAAATACATGCTTGAGAGGTCAACACAAAGGTTGAGTGATATTCATAGAGTTTGTTAAATCGATTGAACACAATATGTTGGTAGTGTGAGTTATAGGCTCACACCAATGTTTGGAAAACAAAACAGGTAGGCTACGTTATTATACGCCCGGAACATGTATTATACACTAAGCTTATGACACCATAACGTTAACATGTACCAATATCGATCGGCAGATTTATCCCGGTAGGTACTTTGCTAACATACCTAAATCTCAAATATTAATGCATTTGTTTGAACTTAGTCAATACAAATGGGATTCGTCAATCCCAATAGGCCTATTATTAATATTCGCGCTCACTATTTCTAGTGATTAAATGGTTCATAATAAGGGATCTCGGTTTAGCAAGGTTGGTACTTAGTGATAATAAAACATCGTCGTGAAGCATACATTAGAAAGCATTGTATTCGATTTAGAAATAGCATGTATTCCCCCCAAGGATTTGTAAAACAATTAAGTAATGGAAAGTGGGGCTATGAACTCACCTTAAGTAAGATAGCAAGTAATGAATGTAACGGTTGAATCGTGAAGGTTCTATGAGCAACCTATAATAGAATGTCGCGACTTAGGATTGGAGTAAAGAATATGAAGTAGTGCCTATATATATATCTTGCATTATAGTCCATGATGTGGTATGATGTATATTGTAAGTCCTTGAAAGAAAAGATTCATGAAACATGTATGTTTTGTATATCGTTTACTACCGTTCAGGCCGACATAATTCAGAAGTCATGTTAGTAAGCGTTCGAGGAGCCAGGACACTTTAACTCGTAAATCCACAACTCATCTCGACGGCTTACATAATGAACTCCTCACATGAGGCTCCCTACTATTGTAGTAGTTGATGAAATATATAGATATAAGTTTTGATCCGAAAGGTTACATGTCCGATATTTGAATAAACTTAGGAAAGTTTATTAGTACATGAAGATTGTTATTAGGGTATGTTTCATAAGTTTTGTATGACCATTTTCTCTTGGTAATATCTCATGGTTCCCTTTTAAGTGAAGTAGATCCAAATTGCTTGTTCAAGTTCTCGTCAACTCTTTGTTTCATGTTTACGCCTATGAAAGTTGGTATGGTCATTTCGTCATGGCCTAGCCATGACCTTTGGTCCTTGTTCCAAGGTCATGAGACACAACCTTGGCTCTAGCCATGGTGGTGGTCTTGATTATAGGTCATAAGACCTCTTGTTCCTTTCAAAGTATAACCATAATCTAGTGACTTTCGCCTAAAAATGGGCTGTTTAGAATTTGAAGAATTTTATCACTCGGAAAGTGTTTTTAGGTCTCGAGCTTCTTTTTTCCTGAACGAAAACGTCGTTCCGGACAACTTTCATGTTTTAACTTTTTGATGAATCGGACCAGAAGTATGACTTTCAAAACCCAAATTTGATCAGAATGGTATTTGGCAGTTTGCCGGAAATCTTTGGTAACTTCAAATGGACGTAACTTTTGACTCGTATACTCGTTTTGGGTGGTTCAAATTGCTATGGTTTCCTTGTTAAGTCCTCTACTGTAATATGTAATGATCCAATATCATATTTTTACCATTTTGATCAGGTCTTACCAAGAAAGTCACTAGTTTACTTGTTTTAGTAACTTATCTTGTCAATCAATTACCACAACTTGTTTTGCTCATTTTTATACATCATGGACATGAATACAAGACATAATATAGCACAAATAATATGTAAATAACATGAATATGATTATTTAACAAGAATCAAGTTAGGGTTTGGCTCACAACTTTTGGCTTTCAAAAATGAAAGGAAGTTAACATGTAAGGATAGGACTTTGATAGACTTGCTTCAACCCACTTCACTTCATGCAATCTTTCTACTCTTGTAATCTTGAAAGAGAGATGATGAAAATTGAGGTGACTTGAGTGGATTCAAACTCAAGAGAAATCACCAAAGTTCTAAAGATTTGAAGTAGTTTTGATGAATCAAAACTAAACTAGGGTTTATGTATGGATATTGCACTTGATTTCTTGGATGGAACTTGAAGTAAACTAGTAAAATGAAGTGTGTTGTGTGTGTGGGTCGTTCATATGGTCAAGGAGTGGGAGGAGAAGCATTTATATGCAAATGAGGAGGTTACATTGTTGACTAGTCAACACTTGGAGGCCAAGTTGAACACATGTTCACATCTCATGACACAAGGCATAAGATCAAGCCACATGGGTGGTGAATCCCCCCTCCTAGGCGGTTCATGAGCTTGGAGAGCAAGGGTGTGGACTTTTCTTGGTATTATCCAAGATACTTGGTTAGTTTTGACTCCGGGAAATGCCAATCGTAAATGATTAAGCCTCAAAACGTAAAACTGGGTGTCGTAAAATTATGGAACTTGAAAGTATTGATAAACATGTCAATAAGTTCCATAATAAAATATAAAATGAGTGGTAGGTTCCATTTGGGTGTAAAACCCTGCTAAAAACTGGAAACACGGGTCTAAAACGCGTAATACGTAAAACGTACGAATATTGCGTAAAATTGAGAAAAGTAAAATGTTACTTTTCTAATGTGATAAAAATGATTTAAAATGACTTATAATGTCTAGACTGGGCTCAGTCTAGTGTCGGTTGGTATTAAATGTCTTTTAGACATCAAACCGTAAGCCTAAAAATCACGAAATGACTTATAACATCAAGGGATGATTTTTGGTCAATGGAGGAGGGAAAGAATATGTTGACTTTTTCTAAGAAGTTGAAAACTCAAATAGTCTTAGAAACGCGTTTTGTGGTCTAACGGTTAATCGCCCAAACGGTTAAGCGTGCTCATGTGAGATTAGTACAGGCTTGGGTGACCTGCTGGGAAGTCTTTGGTCATGTTTTTCTCAGTCACGATTAATTCTCAAATAAATCATGAGTGTGTCAAACATTTTTCTGATGTGGGGTCACCTGACGGGGTTGAATTTCGTTGTGCGTAGAATTTCTGATTGACGTTTTACCCTAAAACGTGTAATTCCTTAATAACTTTCACGAAAATGATCTGACGAATGTCAAATATTTAATTTGCCATGGAAATGATTTATCACTCGAGAATATCAAATAAAAATCAACTTTCGGGAAAGTTTCGGGAAAAATGAATAGTAAAAGTGAATAGTGAAATTTTCCGGGAATGGTAATTAACCTGAAATTGCGAATTGTTACATAGGATGCCGCCGATTTTACGCGAGGTTGTCTTGTCTATTTTGTCAGGTTTTACAGGTTATGTATGACGAGAAGATGATTTATATTCTGGAAGGGAAGCTTTGATTGTTCATTTTCTTAGAGGAAGATTTAACCTTGCCACCTTATTATCCATACCGAGCGAATCAGGGGAGTATTTGATTTCATTCTCTTTACTTTTTCACTTTTACATTCTTTACTTGAACATTGGGGACAATGTTCATCTTAAGTGTAAGGGGAGGGTAAAAAGATGATACCTTACATATGCACTTTCGCTTGAGTTTGTTTTGTTTAATGGAAGATGTGTAATAAAACTATGAGAAATACTTGTTAGTGCAATTTTAGCGCCAAATTTAAAATTTTTTACAACATTTAGGAGTGAAACTTTAGCCATAGCAAGTGTCTCATGGATAGGAGATTGTATGACTAGCACATAACCGTATATTCAGAAAAATTTTCCACCCAAATATGTGAGGTTCGCCTTTAGATTTGATAGGAAAAGCATTCATTATTAGTGCTTATGAGTGTACCGGTAGCATTTAGATTCTAGAACTTGCGTTAGTGATGCATCCCGAGACCGCTAGTGAGACTACATTCGTGTGGTAGGATTTACTACATGATAAGAGGCATTAGGATCACCCTTGTGTTAAACCCGTATCATAATTACTTGACCATTTAAGTCATATTACTTGGCTAGTTAAATCAACTAATTTTTCCCACACCCTTAGCGTTGTACTCATTTTTAGTACACGAAACCCCAAGTACACCCCTCCGAGCCTATCTTTTCGTTTCTAACTTTAAGCATCCTACTTAAAGGAAGAACTTGTTACACCCCACTTAAATGTACACCCAAATCGCCTTAGCCTTCCGTGTATGCGCTCATTTTTAGTGCATTATTGTTATTTGTTAAACCCTAAGTTAACTTTCTAATTGATTACATGGTTGCTAAGTCGAGTCATATCCTTGTACATATTGTTTTGGGACGATTGAGACTCATGGGTAAGTACTTTTTTTATGGAGTAATGGGGAAGGACATCATTTATTACCCCCATATGTACGATAATCTTAAAAGTGCTCCAAGTGTTTTAATTTTCTTAATTCGAGTCATTAGATTAGTTTAATTGTTAAGTATGTAAAAATTCAAGTGTAAGGGAAATGTTCATTCCCTATGATGTATTATTTTGGATGGTAGGGTAAGAGTGTATGCAAAAAAAAAAAAAAAAAAGGAAAAAGAGAAAAAACATACGGACTACCATCCCGTTTCATTCTATGTTTATTTTATGTTTTTGTTATTTTTCATTTATTAGCTTAAGTCGAGTCTAGTTTTGGCTTAGCAACGCCATATTGTACATGTAATTGACCAAAATTGTTAACTCGCCACCAGTAAAACTTCCTTTATCCAACAAAACCGTGTATTTCATATCCCTACACCTAACGTTACAACACTTTAAAAGACCTCTTTGATAGTTTATCCTAGGTGCTTACGCCATGTGGTGGAGGTTTGATCTTTTCCCAAGCCTATGGTAATCTATTTTGCTATGACAGGTAGTGAGAGATATCTTCCGTTTCCATATTGTAATTTACACTTTATTACACCCGAGAGATGTGAGTATCTAAACACTATTTTTGAGGTGCTTGTGTATAACTTCCGTGCTTGTCTATTGGTCTTTAGTGGAACGATTATTTGTTGTAATTACTTTTATATTAGTGTTAAATGACCCCTAACTTGTCTTTTGAGTAGAATAAAAGCGCATTTTCTTGAGGACAAGCAAATCTCAAGTGTAAGGGTATATGATGAGACGAAAAATGATCCGTTTTTAGGGGGTCATTTAAGCCCGAATTCAACTTTATTTGATCAAATATTGCCCTAAATCGTTCCTTTTGTGATTTTAGGTACTTTGGGAGTGAAATCTGGAAAAGGAAGCAATTCGGACATTTTTGGAGCATAAAAGTGAAGAAAACGCCAAAGTCTTAATTTTCCATGCTGGGAACAGTTGGTGACGGCGTCAAGAGTAATTTCCTGACGGCGTCAAGAGCAAAAGTCCATGACGACCCAGTACAGATTTGACGGCGTCACGAGGGTAGGGCGTCAAGAGTAAAAGTCATGACGGCCTGGAAATGAGTTTGTCTTGACGGCGTCAAATGTAGATCAAGGCAGTCCGAGAATGGTTTTGGCGGCGAGGTGATGGCGTCACAAGTTTTGTCTTGACGCCGTCAGACCCCTTTTCCTATATATAGTTTTCTAATTTTTCACATTTAAAGAGAGAAGTTTTGGGAGAAACCCTAAGTACGATTTTGGTGTAACTTTACAGGTTTTTCAAGGGTTTCAAACCCTTGATACCTTGCATGTGTAATCAAGATAAGTGTTCCTTTAATTCAATCAATATGTCTATGTGTTGGTTGTCTATATCTTGTTCTTGTCTTAATTCCATTATGCTAGGCTAGATCTATCTTGTGTTTGCTTAGATCTAATGAAACCTAGATGTTAATTATGTGTTGATTACTTGTTTATTCTTGTCTTGGATGAATGATTTATATGTTAGGCTTAAGAAAACTGGCAGATCTCCAATTGGTAACATGCTTGAACGTCTTAAGAAACATGAACCAACGCGCACTAGGTCTTTATTGGTTGTATTTAATGCATGAGCCACTGTTTACAATCCCTATAGTTGTGCTGGGCATGGTGTAGGAGGAGATAAGAGCTCATAGAATTGGGGAGTTATGTGTGCCACCCCATGAATGGTATTAAGGAATACGATCCATTATCCATGCAATTATAACAAGTAATTAACGTGTAAAAGATGTCTAGGGAGTAGTGAAATCTAAGTAAACACATTTTCTCCAATTACTGCTCACAATTTTAGTATAATTTAGTTTATTTTCATTTCTAGTATTTAATTTTGATTGCATCTTAGTATTGGGTTAGTTGAATAGCAACTAATTCCGCCCAAATCCTTCAAACCCGAGATTTTTAATTGCTTTCCATAAAATATAAAAATACAAAAATAATCATCCCTCACCTTTAGAACTAGTATTTAGGCTTTCTAATCCTAGCGACACTATTCCTAAGCTGAACGATCAATCCCCCGGTACTTGTCACTATACTATACTACAACGATCAGGTACACTGCCTGGTGGGGGTTGTAAGCTTCTCGAGGTCCCTCGAGAGGTAAAGCCTGTTGCGATTCCCACGCATCAAGTGTAAACGGAGAAGGAAATGTAGAAGGTGTTACGTATACAAGTAAGTAACACGGAAACAATTAACTTTTTACATTTTACTATATATCACGTTTACATATTTTGTCATCTTCAAAAAGAGGGAGATTGTTAGTGCAAATATTATGATATTTAATCTATACAGTCTCATTTGTTTTGATTGTTAACAAACATATAACTTGATACATAACGTAAAATGTACAAGTTACTTGTAATCTTATTTTGTCTCAACATACATTCAACACCTCTCAACGTCTCGAGTCCTCGTATGCTACAACACAGGTTCGTACATGTTTGTTATGTGGCATTATGATCAAACCCCTTGCCCAACCATTTAGAATGACTAACATACTTTTAGAGTCTTTAAGTATTTTAGTTGTCAAAGTGCACTTTAGGTGTAAAATAGAATAAGTGCCACTTTGGGTGTTAAAGTAATATTAGTAACTCATTAACTTACTAAAACAACATTACTTACTAAAACAACATTTTTAGGAATCAAACAACAAATGATAAAAATGTACATTTTTACTTTCATATATACGTTTTTCAAGTTTACTTTCATATATATCTTAATCTAAAACAACATTACTTAGGTAATATATACATTTTTCAAGTTTACTTTCATATATATCTTACTAAAACAACATTACTTAGGTAATATATACATTTTTCAAGTTTACTTTCATATATATCTTAATCTAAAAATAGAAATATATATATATATATATATATATATATATATATATATATATATATATATATATATATATATATGACATCATGGCATGCATCATGTGCAATCTTAGAAAGATTTCCAAAATTCCTAAGCTGACTTTTAGAAGATCTCTTACACATATTGAAAGATTCTTACACAAACTATCTTGAAGTTGACTTTAAGAATCTTGATTTGACATGCATAGATATGGAAAGATTTAGTAGAATATTTTGGTTATATATAGTAGCCCATGGTTCATGTCTTTGTTAGTTTTGGAAAGTAGTTTTGGAAAACCACTTTGCTTGTTTTGCCTATAAATAAGTAGTTAATGGTTTTCTCATTTCTTGATGAAAAACAACACACATATAGATAAGTAGAAAATCATGTAGAAACATCAATGAATCACCCTTTCCATGATGATCATAATGTTACTAACTCTCATTTTGTTGTAAGCATACTTCATGATCCACCAAGAAGGTTAGAAGATCTTGAAGTCGTCATTCAGTAAAGCATACTTCATGATCCACCAAGAAGGTTAGAAGATCTTGAAGTCATCATTCATTAAAGCATACCAACATATGAAGATTCAAGGGCACTTGACATCCTCAATGATTGAAGACTTCTTATTCAAGAAGTTCATGTAGATTAGTCATTCATATCCATTTGACTTTTATGTCTTGGATCATCATTGTGTCATCACAATCTATTCACCAAACTAGATTAGATGGTTTATGTGTTTGTGCCATAAAACACAAGGTTTTGTAGTAGTGGAGCTTGTTGATCTAGTGAAGTAGCTCTCGAGTTGGGTACTCGAGGAGTGGAGTAGGGCGGAGAGGAGATCCGTGACCGAACCACTATAAATCCTCGTGTTCGGTTTGCGCTTTCTTTTACTTATTGCTTTACTTTAATGTTTGCATTATGTGATTGCTTGTGTTGTGACTTGTTGATTGTACTTGGGCGACAACATGTTTTAAGTTATGCTAGTCACTAACTACACATAACATCTTTCATATTAGAACAAGCTAAAAATGTACATATCAAGTGATTCAAGGTGACGACAACTATCCAAAATAGCCTCCATCTGTCTCCAATAAATTCAATACGTCTTACCATCTATTTTTGTAATGGTTCAAGTTTGCGGTGGTAATTTATGGCTTTTACGTTTTAGGTTATATTAAAACCCATGGTATTTTATTTTGTTAAAATTTATGGCATCGAAATAGGAAGTGGAAATGGGAGAGTGTTGTGAATAGCTCAAAGTTTAAAGAGAATGCACCATAAGATGCCATGACAACTTCATTGTTATTGCAGATTGAGTGACCAACATGGGATTTATAAAGGATGGCTGAGATAAAATTGTTTTTCAAGGTTTAGAAACGCATAGTTCAGTGTATGTCGGCCCCTAAAGTTTACATCGCACATATTAGCTATGGGACATATATCAGTTTTGGTTTTAACACTAATATTGTTGGATCGATATACTCTGACCAAACTACTTTGTAGCTTGTAAGGTTTTAACAATCTTGAATAACTCAAAATGGTTAATATTGAAACACTGATATTACTTTGTAAAGTATGTGGAATCTACTAACACAAAGCTAAGAAGAATTTTGTTTATATTAAAATAACTCTTTGAACCTGCTTCTCTAAATACAGATTCACTAACAATCCCTAACTTCTCTAAAATCGTTTTGTAGAAACTCTAAGACTCTTAAAAAAACTTCGTACGTCTAATACCATCATAAGGCTCCTTTTATAGGCATAAGGATAACCTTAATTCGGTTTACAATATTTACTTGAACGACAAGTAATTATCCCTAACTAATTCTAGAATATTCATATAATATTACATAGTAATCCTTTAAACAATATTACACATAACTCCTTGTTTTTCGAAGTACTTTGAATAGTCTTCAATAATTAGCAGTACTTTGACCTTGAACAGCATGTTGACTTTGAGCAGTACTTTGACATAGCAGTACTTTGATCTTTATATCCCAACAATCCTCCCCTAACTTGAACTTCACTTGCTTGATTTCAAGTTTCTTTGCTTTCTTTGATCTTCTATATCTTTATCATTCAGAAAGATTGTATCTTTATCTCTTTTCAGTCTTGTATGTTAAAGTGCTCTTAATCAGCTTCAGATGATATCTTTACAGCAACTCAGCAAAATTTTGACAAAGTGTACATCAAATCTTTTAAAGTTTCATACTATTCTCATCACTTCCAGATGTGTAAACTTCTGTCATAGTTATCACCAGCATAATCACTATCTGAAAAAGCTTGTAGATGAAAAGGGGACTCTCTAGGATACCACGATCCTAGCTTAGGTTGTTGCCTAAGGTACCTAAAGATTCTCTTAACAGCATTCAAATGTGAAACCTTGGGTTGAACTTGATGTCTTGCACACAAACAAACAGCAAAAGTAATGTCAGGCCTAGATGCAGTTAAGTACATTAGACATCCAATCATAGACCTGTATAGTTTGACATCAACATCTTCTCCATCTTCATCTTTTCCCAAAGGTTTGTTAGCATCAACAGGTGTGGATGTTGGCTTGACAGTTGTGAAGTTCTCTTAAGAATGTCTACAACATACTTATCTTGACTTATAAAAATTCCACTCTTTGATTGTTGCACTTGAAGTCCCAAGAAGAATGTTAATTCTCCCATTGAGCTCATCTGAAATTCTTTTTGCATAAGATCTTAAAATTCCTTCACCATAGATTGCTTAGTAGCACAGAAAATAATATCATCTACATTAAATTGGACAAGCATGATATCATTTTTGTCTCTTTTGATAAACAAGGTCTTGTCAATAGCACCTTTCCTGTAACCATGTTGTAATAGAAAAGTGGAGAGTTTTTCATACCACTCTCTAGGAGCTTGATGAAGGCCATACAGAGTTTTAATAACCTTGTAGACTTTGTTTGGATGTGCAGGATCTTCAAAACCAGGAGGTTGTTTAACATAAACTTCCTCTATGATGGTGCCATATAGAAAAGCACTTTTAACATCCATCTGATATACAGAGAATTCTATATAAGATGCAAAAGCCAAAAATAGCCTTATGGCTTCAATCCTTGCCACAGGAGCAAATACTTCATCATAGTCTACTCCTTCTTCTTGTCTATATCCTTGAGCTACTAACCTTGCTTTATTCTTGATTACATTCCCTCTTTCATACCCTTTCACTCTGAAGACCCATTTTGTTCCAATTAACCTTTTACCATCAGGTAAATCACATAATACCCATACTTCTTGAAGTTTAAATTGTAAGAGTTCTTCTTGCATAGCTTCAACCCAACTCTCCTTGGCTAATGCTTGTTTTACTGTCTTAGGTTCTTCTTGAGACAGAAAGCAAGCAAATAAACACAATTGCTGATCCTTGTGATTCACCCTGTTTTGCTTGTAAATAAAGCTAAGTAAAGAAGTATGTTGTTGAGACATATTCTTAGATTTAGTTCTTGTAAGTACTCCTGAATTAGAAGGTCTAATTATTTTACTGACATGATGATCTTTGTGAATTCTTAGAGTAGGAGTTGGTGATACTTCAAGATTATCTTCCAAATTTGTGAGGTCAGGGTCTTCATTAGAATTCGAGAAAATGCCTTCTTGTTCCAATTCATCATCAGTATCTTCTAAGGTAGGCATGGTTGGATCAGTTAAATCATTAGCATTCTTCTAATTTGAAGTATCTAATACTTTAGAAGTACTTTCAAATGGATCAGAAGTACTTTGGGGCAAAGTACTGTCAGTGCCTTTAGCCTTCTTCTTTTCTGCTTCATAAGATCTCCTTTGATCATCTTCAAAGGACTTAGCAATTGTTTCTTGAAGAAACATCCTATTAAGTTCATCTTGGATAGCTTGGTCTTCATCAGATACTGTGGTCTTTGGTGGAACAGTATCTTGTAGATCAACAGTACCTTGAGGTGCAACAGTACTTTACTTCTCCTCACTAGGTGCTTCATCAGAATCATCTTCAGATCTTATATTGATTCCATGAACAATATATTGTGATTCTTCTTCATTGAGAACAACTTGATTTTGTTCTCTTACAGTTACATAGTTCATGGATGAGGCCATTAAATCAAGATCAAACATCCAATCAGGACCCTTACCATTTTTATTTTCTTGTTCTTCTAGAAATTCAACATGAAGACATTCTTGAACCTTCTTGGTAGTCCTGTTGTACACTCTGAATCCTTTGCTACTCGTACAATAACCCAATAAGTATCTTTTATAAACTGATCTAGGCTGTGTAGGACATAATAATAACAATAACAATAAGCAGTGGAATAATCAAAACACAATTGTTATTATTAACAAGGTTTCTTCGTCATCATCTCTACTCTAACATACACCAAAGCCCCAATGCTACGTGATCAAGTGTAGCACGGTTACACTCTAACAGCGATCTAAGATCGTTGAGGCTTAACACTAATCAACTAACCTAGGCGTTTACATAAGCATACTCACGCCCTAGGTTTACACACACACCTTTACTAGGTTTTACATCTTGTACGTGAATATAAAACCTATTCCCTATATTCTCTTTATAAAATAGAGAACTAGGGTTACAAAATACTACGAAGGACTATATTGAAATAACTTCTTTGTAAAGCAAGTCCCTTGTCTTTTGCATTCTTCACTTTCTCATCATAAGTCCTTTATCTTTCATATTTTGTCAATATCAACTTAAGTATAATTCCTAACAGTATCCTTCATCAGATTTACCATCAAATTTTTCCAAATTGTCAGCAATGTTCAAGATAGTCAGGGGACATCCAAAAGGTTTCATAAACTTAATGTTTGGCTTCTTTCCCATGAGTAATTCATAAGGTGTCTTCATTTGAGGTTTTGTCACTGATACTCTATTCAGCACATAACAAGCAGCACTTACAGCTTCAGCCCAAAATGGAACAGGTAATTGGGAGTCTGCAAGCATTGTCCTTGCTGCTTCTATCAAAGTTCTTTTCTTCCTTTCTGCAACTCCATTCTGCTGAGGAGTTCTAGCAATACTGAATTCTCTTTTAATCCCTTTCTTAACATAAAATTCATCCATAAGGTGATTCTTGAATTCAGTCCCATTATCACATCTAATGCCTCTAACCTTGAGTCTTAACTGATTTTCAAGTGCTATTATAAGATCATGAATAGCATCAAAAGTTTCATCTTTGAATCCTAAGAAAAAGACCCAGCTAAATCTGCTACAATCATCTGTTATAACCAAACAGTACTTCTTCTTGTTTAAACTAACAACTGAAACAGGTCCAAACAGATCCATATGCAGCAATTCCAAAGGCTCCCTAATAGTTCTTTCTTCAATCTTCTTACATGAAGCCTTGTGTTGTTTACCCTTCTTGCAAGCCAAACATGAACGATCAAGTTTGAATGTTTTAGAAGGTAAACCTCTAACTAAATTTCCTTTGACCAGCTTGTTGATGTTTTTGAAATTTACATGACCTAGTCTTCTGTGCTATTGATGTGCTTCCTCCATTGTTGCCCTTGCAATCAAGCATGTTGCTCTTTCAGCAGAATTGATGTTCTTCAAGTCTATGCTATACACATCATTGGTTCTTGGTGCTCTCAGCATCACCAATTTTTCATCTTCTAATTTAAACTCAGGGGAGAGAATAAGACATTCTGTGTCAAGAAACAACACAGGGTACTTCTTGTCACAGATCTGAGAGACTGACAAAAGGTTGAATTTATGCTCCTCCACATATCTGACATTCTCAAAATCAATAGATCCTACCTTAATGGTTCCTTTGCCAGTGATTCTCCCTCCATCAGGATCATTCCCAAATGCAACTCTTCCTCCAAAATAAGCCTTAAAATCTGACAAGAGCTCCTTTTCGCCTGTCATACTTCTAGAGCAACCACTATCCACAATAAGATGATCTTTAAGCTCCTCTGCTGGGTTGCCCTACATTAAAATGAAAAGGGTTAGTTTCTTTTAGGAACCCAAGCCATTACTGACTTGTGTTCCCCTTGTGGAGTAACATACTCAAATTCTTTGAGTATGTAATCACCACTGTTTTGGAAAGCACTATCAAGAATTACTGTTTTTTATTCCAAAACCTGTGTTGAATTGTTATCAACACTCCCTTTTTCACCCTTATTCTCTGAAAGTACTTTGTCACCCTCAGAAGCACTTTCATTCTTAACCCACTTAGTTGTAACTTTTGCTATTGGGTTCTGTGTTCTAGCAGCTTTTCTTGGATTGTAAGGCCTTCTAGGTTTGTAAGAATTGAATCTCCTAGGTCTTACACTTGAGTCTTTGCTAGCAGTACCTTGATTGGGAAACTTCCTAAGAGTACTTTGAGAAAGTACTGTTTGACCAGTGCTTTGAGAAGTGTTTCTTGAAGGTACTGTTGGTTTGGAGAATGGTCTTTTCTGATGAGGGTACCTATAGTCTTTTGAGAAATTACTATGGTTAAACCTATTTGTATAATTCCAAACTGGTTTATTATCCCTTGGTTTATTCTCTTTGTGCTTATGATTTGCAGATGTGGTCTTTGGATATTTGTTGAAGTATTCTGAATGATAATCACAGTCCTTGATCAAATGATGAGGGCTGTAACATACAAAACATAACTTTGGACCCATCATCCCAAATCCATTCCCAAAAGGTTTTCTGTAATAAGCAGTATTTTGAAAAGAGTTTCTTGTAGGTACTGCTGAATGATCAGCAGTGCTTTGAGAAGTTTTTGGAAGTACTGCTTATTTTGAAAAATCTTTTTCACATTCAGAAACCTTATTATTATCCCTAGGTGTCTCAACAGATTTTCTTAAAGACTTAGGACTAGATTGACTTGAATTAGTTTGACCTTTAAGCTTTTTCCTGAATTCTAGGTTGTTTACTCCAAAACAAGAAACATGTGTCCTAGGTGGTTGAAAACTACCTGGGGGTGGAGGAACTTCATTATATCCTTTGTTTTTCTTAAACTCAGGAGGTGTTGAACAAGGTGATTCCTCATCACTAGATGTGTTTCCTTCTAAACTTATGAATTCTTCATCACGAGTTGAGGTCTCCTGAGAAAGATTTAATTCTTGGTTCCTGGATGAAAGTACTTCTGAATTATTATTATAACCTAGGCCGGTTTTAATGTTTGCTGTTCTCTATTTTTCAACAAAACTAACATGTGACAAACCTGATTCTTTCCAAACAGCAAGTTTTTCAAGCAACTTATCTCTTTCTTTAGTGACCTTTTCTAATTCAGAAACTTTACATCCTAACTTCCACTCACTTAACATTAATTGATAATCTTGTTGCTCATATTTTTCAGCCCAAGCTACTTCATTATTCTCATGAGTGATTATCTTAGCTTACATGGATTCTAAGTCAATTGGTAACCAGCTATCTCAGAACTAGCCCTTCTATAGTTATCTCTTTCTGTTTCATATTCTTTAAGCATCTTTTGATAAGAGTTACTACATTTGGAACATACCTCAGAGATAGTGGATGAACTTGGAGAAGTAGCCATCATAGCAAGCTGAACAGGTTCTTCTTCACTTTCCATGCTCCAATCAAAGCTTCCTAGACCATCTCTTGACTCCAAAGCTTCATATCCTGGTTCCTCATCAAAAGTTGTGCTCCAATCAACCTCTTCCAATGCAACCATAGAGTAGGTTACTGGTTCATCATCAAATTCTTTACTCCAATCAACTTCTAACAAGTTTTCTTGAGCAACCAAAGCTTGTGACTTTGGCTCAGCAATAGGGACTTCTTTTCTTTCAACCTTGGGTTTAGGGTGTTCAATCATCCTATTTGCTTGATACTTTGCAAACTTGCATTCCCTTGCAAAGTGACCAGTCCTTTGACAATTAAAGCATTCAATCTTGGACTTGTCCAATGCTATACCCTGCTTAGCCTTGAAATCAATACCTCTCCCTGTCTTGTTCATAAACTTCTTGATCCTTGCAGCAATCATGGCAACCTGCCATCTTATGTCAATTTCTTCCATAGCATCATTGATGAGGCGAAAAATGATCCGTTTTTAGGGGGTCATTTAAGCCCGAATCCGACTTTATTTGATCAAATATTGCCCTAAATCGTTCCTTTTGTGATTTTAGGTACTTGGAGAGTGAATTCTGGAAAAGAAGCCATTTTGGACGTTTTTGGAGCATAAAAGTGAAGAAAACGGCAAAGTCTCAAATTTCTATGCTGGGAACAGTGCATGAAGGCGTCAAGAGTTGCTCTTGACGGTGTCAGAGTCCCAAGAATAAAATACCGTGGTTGATGACGGCGTCACACAGGCCGTCAGAAGTAGATCAAGGCCGTCCGAGGAAGTATTTGGCGGCGAGATGACGGCGTCACACCATTGCTCTTGACGCCGTCACCTCGATTTTCCTATATATAGTTTTCTAGTTTTTTACATTAAAAGAGAGAAGTTTTGGAGAAACCCTAAAGACGAATTTGGTGCAACTTTTACAGGTTTTTCAAGGGTTCCAAACCCTTGATACCTTGCATTGTAATTGAGATAAGTGTTCTTCTAATTCAATCAATATGTCTATGTGTTGGTTGTCTATATCTTGTTCTTGTCTCAATTCCATTATGCTAGGCTAGATCTCTCTTGTGTTTGCTTAGATCTAATGAAACCTAGATATTGATTATGTGTTGATTACTTGTTTATTCTTGTTGTGGATGAATGATTTATATGTTAGGCTTAAGAAAACTGGCAGATCTCCAAATGGTAACATGCTTGAACGTCTTAAGAAACATGAACCGAGGCGTACTAGGTCTTTATTGGTTGTATTTAATGCATGAGCCACTGTTTACAATCCCTATAGTTGTGCTGGGTCATGGTGTAGGAGGAGATAAGAGCTCATAGAATTGGGGAGTTATGTATGCCACCCCATGAATGGTATTAAGGAATACGATCCGTCATCCATGCAATTATAACAAGTAATTAATGTGTAAAAGATATCTAGGGAGTAAGGAAATCTAAGTAAACACATTTTCTCCAATTACTGCTCACAACCTTAGTATAATTAGTTTATTTTCATTTTTAGTATTTCATTTTGATTGCATCTTAGTTTTGGGTTAGTTGAATAGCAATTAATTCCTCCCACTCTTTCAAAACCCGAGATTTTACTTGCTTTTATAAAAACATAAAAATACAAAAATAATCATCCCTCACCTTTAGAACTAGTAATTAGGCTTTCTAATCCTAGCGACATTATTCCTAAGCTGAACGATCAATCCCCCGGTACTTGTCACTATACTATACTACAACGATCAGGTACACTGCCTGGTGGGGGTTGTAAGCTTCTCGAGATCCCTCGAGAGGTACAGCCTGTTGCGATTCCCACGCATCAAGTTTTTGGCGCCGCTGCCGGGGAATAGTTATTGTCTAGGTTAGGATTTCTTTTTATTAGGTCTACTTGCTAGATTCCTTTCTAGTAAGATTTTATTTTTATTTTTTAGGTCTTGTTTAGTCTATCTTATTTCTTCGTGCCTTTGTTCGTAACTCTTTACCATCCGACATCATGGAAGGTGGTAACATCTTTGAACCCGTCATCCCACCACAACAAAACCCACCACTAGAACCCCTTAGGCCCCGAACCTTAGGAGAGTACTCCCGACCTAGCCATCAAGGCTACCGAAACACCATTGAGCTCACCGGAGCCAATGTGACCCCTTGCGATCCGACACCATCCGGTTGGTGCAAAGCGGATGTGCATTCCATGGACTTCGTTCCGAAGATCCAAACCAACATCTTAAGGACTTTCTCAAAATCGTAGATTCCATAGACCTAGGTGTTGAAACTAGAGAGACTACCCGTTTACGCCTATTCCAATTCTCTCTACGGGATCAAGCTAGTCAATGGCTTGAGCGTTTACCCGCGGGATCCATCACCACATGGGATGATCTCACCACTCGTTTCCTTGCTCAATTTTTCCCACCGGGGAGAACTACTAAGCTTAGAAATGACATCTTGATGTTCCAACAACATCAAAATGAATCTCTTTATGAAGCATGGACTCGTTTCAAGGACTTACTCCAAAAAGTCCCTCATCATGGCATAGATCTTTGGCTCCAAGTCCAAATTTTTTATGACCATATCGACATCCCCACGAGGCGAACCATTGACCAATCGGCCGGTGGTAAGCTACGTGATCTTAGTGCGGAACAATCATGGGAACTCATAGAAGATCTTGCTCTCTTTGACAACGAAAGTTGGAATGATCCCCGTGATTTGAACAAAACGGTCAAGGCAATATCTTTGCCTTTGAACAATTCTAGCACTCCCGACCGTAGGATCATGGAACTTGAGGACCAAGTCAAGTTTCTCATGAAATCTTACGAAGCTCCGAAGCCTTCAAGCCAAGTGAACAAAATCACTTCTTCATGCGAATTATGTAGTGGTCCCTATGACACTCGTGATTGTGTGGAACTCCCCGGAACAGCTTTTGCGGATTACGCATCCACGCGTACCGACGAAGCGGGAGATAAGTGGTACACTTTCAAGCCCGAGCCAAACACATACGGTGATTCATACAACCCCTCATGGAAAAATCACCCAGACCTTAGGTGGAAACAAAATCAAGCCAATTCTTCCAATCCGCCTAATCGTTACCAACCAAACGGTCCACCATCCAACCGTACTTTCAACAACAATCCTTCTAACAACTATGGTAGTACCAACAATCTTGAAGGATTAATGTCAAAGTTCATGGCATCTCAAGAAGCTCGCATAGCTAGGTTCGAAACCGAATTCAACCAACAACAAACGGAGATGACCAACAAGATTGACAACTTGTTGAAAGCCCTCAACAGCCAATCGTTAATCACACCTAGGAAGGACACTAGGGACACCAATAGTGGAATCCAAATTAAGGACCCCTCATCATCCAAACATGTCCACTTTGTCAATGTTGTCACCATTAAGCCAATAGATAAGGAGATAGAGGAGAGTGACAAGGATGAAGTTAGAGTAGAAGCTGATAGTGAGGATGAGAGTAGGGAAGTTGAGGTTAATAAGGGTGAGGAATTAGAGGAGGTAGAACCTATAGAAGAATACTTTGATCAGTTGCCAACCAAGGAAGAACGGGAATACCATAAGGATTTATTCGATAATCCCGAGAAAACATATATCTTTGGCGACCCCCTTATCAAAATGGGAGACCCCTCTAACATTAACATCCCATGCAATATCGGGCACATGCATATATGGAAAGCTTACATCGACCTTAGATCCCCCGTGAACATCACGACTAGAACTTATTACAATTGGGTGATGAAGAAGCAGCTCAATTTTAGGATGATGCCCAGTAAGAATCTGATAAGCAATTTTGCAGGAAGAGTGAAGGGACTGCATGTGATTATAGGGAATCTCACTTATGAGATTGATTTTATGATAGTTGAGGACACTCGTCCGGTGATAGATGCTTGCCTAAGCCAAATAGTATTCGGAAAACCATTTGTTGAGGCCACTGGGATGAGTTATGATCTGACTTTAGGGATAGTTAGATTCAAGAAAGAGAATGATGAGGTTGCTTATCAAATGCCCTACAAGATCGAACAATACCGCCTTCTCTGTAATTTCAAAAAGGAACACAAGCAAGCGGCTTATTATAGGAATGAGGAGGATAGACGTAGAGGAGTAGAGTATGTTAGAAATAGGATGCTTGGTTTCTACAAAGAGTGCTTGCAACTAGGTCCGGAATACAAAACTGGTTTAGAAGATGACCTAGAGAGTGGAACCAATGATGGAATCATGTAGTAACCCATGACTTTGAGTCTAGCTACAAGACTCGTAAATAAAGAAAAGCGCTTCTTGAGAGGCAACCCATGTTTTGTGTAATTTTAATTGTTTGATTGTTATTTGCTTCCGTATGAATATTTTATTTTTATTGTTGATTGATCATGTTTCTCAATTAAAATGTGGAAATACTTTACTATGTTGTTTGGCCTAGTCTTAACTCCAACCTAAAAGTATTTTTTGCAAAAGATAAGTGTAAGGGGAAACCCCAAATATGTTTTTAAGAAACAAACTGATCATGATTTTCCACAATAATAAATGAACATGTATATTCGTATTTGTTAGAGTCAAATGCTTGTATTGAGTCATAATGAAGTTTTGCAGGATTTTCCAGGAAGTAGGACCAAGTTTTTCCAGAAATTTTCTGAAAACTTAACATAAGAATTTCTGCAGGTCTATTCTAATGGCGTCAGGAGTTTACTCTTGACGGCGTCAGGAGTTAAAATCTGGAAATATTACCAGTTTTGTTTTTCTAACGGAGTCTTATGGTTTTTGTGAATTATTAAGTTTTATAATCTCCAGGAGATCTGCAAACTTCATTCCACAAGCATTATATCTTACTTTGTTTTCTAGGATTTAGTAACTTATATAGGATGCCGCCGATTTTACGCGAGGTTGTCTTGTCTATTTTTCTCTGGATTTACAGGTTATATTCGACAAGGAGATGATTTATATTCTGGAAGGGAAGCTTTGATTGTTCGTTTTCTTGGAAGAAGATTTAACTTGGCCAACCTATAATCCATACCGAGCGAATCAGGGGAGTATTTGATTTCATTCTCTTTACTTTTTCACTTTTACATTCTTTACTTGAACATTGGGGACAATGTTCATCTTAAGTGTAAGGGGAGGGTAAAAAGATGATACCTTACATATGCACTTTCGCTTGAGTTTGTTTTGTTTGATGGTAGATGTGTAATAAAACTATGAGAAATACTTGTTAGTGCAATTTTAGCACCAAATTTAAAATTTTTTACAATATTTAGGAGTGAAACTTTAGCCATAGCAAGCGTCTCATGGATAGGAGATTGTATGACTAGCACATAACCGTATATTCAGAAAAATTTTCCACCAAAAAATGTGAGGTTCGCCTTTAGATTTGATAGGAAAAGCATTCATTATTAGTGCTTATGAGTGTACCGGTAGCATTTAGATTCTAGAACTTGCGTTAGTGATGCATCCCGAGACCGCTAGTGAGACTACATTCGTGTGGTAGGATTTACTACATGATAAGAGGCATTAGGATCACCCTTGTGTTAAACCCGTATCATGATTACTTGACCATTTAAGTCATATTACTTGGCTAGTTAAGTCAACTAATTTTTCCTACACCCTTAGCGTTGTACTCATTTTTAGTACACGAAACCCCTAGTACACCCCTCCGAGCCTATCTTTTCGTTTCTAACTTTAAGCATTTTACTTAAAGGAAGAATTTGTTTCACCCCACTTAAATGTACACCCAAATCGCCTTAGCCTTCCGTGTATGCGCTCATCTTTAGTGCATTATTGTTATTTGTTAAACCCTAAGTTAACTTTCTAATTGATTACATGGTTGCTAAGTCGAGTCATATCCTTGTACATATTGTTTTGGGACGATTGGGACTCATGGGTAAGTACTTATTTTATGGAGTAATGGGGAAGAACATCACTTATTACCCCCATATGTACGTTAATCTTAAAAGTGCTCCAAGTGTTTTGATTTTCTTAAATCGAGTCATTAGATTAGTTAATTGTAAAGTATGTAAAGATTCAAGTGTAAGGGAAATGTTCATTCCATATGATGTATTATTTTGGATGGTAGGGTAAGAGTGTATGCAAAAAAAAAAAAAAAAAAAAAAAAAAAAAAAAAATCAAGAAAAAGAAAAAAAAATAGAAAAAGAAAAAGAGAAAAAACATACGGACTACCATCCCGTTTCATTCTATGTTCATTTTATGTTTTTGTTATTTTTCATTTATTAGCTTAAGTCGAGTCTAGTCTTGGCTTAGCAACGCCATCTTGTACATGTAATTAACCAAGATTGTTAACTCGCCACCAGTAAAACTTCCTTTATCCAACAAAACCGTGTAATTCATATCCCTATACCTAACGTTACAACCCTTTAAAAGACCTCTTTGATAGTTTATCCTAGGTGCTTACGCCATGTGGTGGAGGTTTGATCCTTTCGAAAGCCTATGGTAATCTATTTTGCTATGACAGGTAGTGAGAGATATCTTCCATTTCCATAATGTTATATTACTTTATTACACCCGAGAGATGTGAGTATCTAAACACTATTTGTGAGGTGCTAGTGTATGACCTCCGTGCTTGTCTATTGGTCTTTAGTGGAACGATTATTTGTTGTAATTACTTTTATATTAGTGTTAAATGACCCTTAACTTGTCTTTTGACTAGAATAAAAGCGCATTTGCTTGAGGACAAGCAAATCTCAAGTGTAAGGGTATATGATGAGGCGAAAAATGATCCGTTTTTAGGGGGTCATTTAAGCCCGAATCCGACTTTATTTGATCAAATATTGCCCTAAATCGTTCCTTTTGTGATTTTAGGTACTTGGAGAGTGAATTCTGGAAAAGAAGCCATTTTGGACGTTTTTGGAGCATAAAAGTGAAGAAAACGGCAAAGTCTCAAATTTTTATGCTGGGAACAGTGCATGAAGGCATCAAGAGTTGCTCTTGACGGCGTCAGAGTCCCAAGAATAAAATACCGTGGTTGATGACGGCATCACACAGGCCGTCAGAAGTAGATCAAGGCCGTCCGAGGAAGTATTTGGCGGCGAGATGACGGCGTTACACCATTGCTCTTGACGCCGTCACCTCGATTTTCCTATATATAGTTTTCTAGTTTTTTACATTAAAAGAGAGAAGTTTTGGAGAAACCCTAAAGACGAATTTGGTGCAACTTTTACAGGTTTTTCAAGGGTTCCAAACCCTTGATACCTTGCATTGTAATTGAGATAAGTGTTCTTCTAATTCAATCAATATGTCTATGTGTTGGTTGTCTATATCTTGTTCTTGTCTCAATTCCATTATGCTAGGCTAGATCTCTCTTGTGTTTGCTTAGATCTAATGAAACCTAGATATTGATTATGTGTTGATTACTTGTTTATTCTTGTTGTGGATGAATGATTTATATGTTAGGCTTAAGAAAACTGGCAGATCTCCAAATGGTAACATGCTTGAACGTCTTAAGAAACATGAACCGAGGCTTACTAGGTCTTTATTGGTTGTATTTAATGCATGAGCCACTGTTTACAATCCCTATAGTTGTGCTGGGTCATGGTGTAGGAGGAGATAAGAGCTCATAGAATTGGGGAGTTATGTATGCCACCCCATGAATGGTATTAAGGAATACGATCCGTCATCCATGCAATTATAACAAGTAATTAATGTGTAAAAGATATCTAGGGAGTAAGGAAATCTAAGTAAACACATTTTCTCCAATTACTGCTCACAACCTTAGTATAATTAGTTTATTTTCATTTTTAGTATTTCATTTTGATTGCATCTTAGTTTTGGGTTAGTTGAATAGCAACTAATTCCGCCCACTCTTTCAAAACCCGAGATTTTACTTGCTTTCATAAAAACATAAAAATACAAAAATAATCATCCCTCACCTTTAGAACTAGTAATTAGGCTTTCTAATCCTAGCGACACTATTCCTAAGCTGAACGATCAATCCCCCGGTACTTGTCACTATACTATACTACAACGATCAGGTACACTGCCTGGTGGGGGTTGTAAGCTTCTCGAGATCCCTCGAGAGGTAAAGCCTGTTGCGATTCCCACGCATCAATCATCATCAATTTGTAGGAGATCTTCTTGATAAGTAACAGGTAGAGTAGCTTGTTGGGCAAAGAATGAACACAGAACATCATCTGAATTGGGGTTATGTGATGAAGTGGTAGTGATCAAAGTTGTACATGGATTATGTGTTTCTACAACAGTACTTTGGACAGGATGAGCAGTACTTTTAGTGGATGTACTGCTTCTATTTTCAGAAGATACAAAAGCAATGTTGTGAGAACTTGAACCTTTGTTACCCTTCATCTCATGCTCATACACCTTTAGATTGTTGTAAAGATCATCAAAGTCCATAGTGTCCAAACCAGGTTGTCCTCTAATCATGGTAGCAACCACATGCCATGCAGATGGCAAACTCCTCAAGAACTTCAAATTAGCATCTTCAACTGTTGCCTCAGCTCCATATAACTCTAGCATGCTGATTAGATTTTGATATCTATCATAAGCAGAGTCAAGACTTTCTCTTTCACCAACAGTGAAGGTTTCAAACTGCTGCTTCAACAGGTTCCTGTGCATCTTCTTGGAAGCATCATTACCTCCAAATCTTGTTTTGATAGCAGCCCATAGTTGTTTTGCATCCTTGGCATCATGAAACTTTAGTAAGTGACCATCAGGAATGGTAGAGAGTAGTATCTTGAGAGCCTTGTCTTGATTTCTTTTGGTAGCAACTGGCAAGGTTGGCTTAGGTGGTGTTGGTTGTCCTGGGATCTCAAATGGTTCTTCAATTACCATATTGCCATTGACAATCACATCCCATAGTGCATGGTCTGTGATGGCAATGTACTGCCTCATCTTCATGGCCCACAAATCATATTCTCCCTTCTTGACAATAGGAATTCTGACAGCAGTGATGGATGGAGCAGGTGCAACATCTGTCGACATCTTTAAGGGTTTGTAGTAGAATCGGTTAAAAAGGTTTTCTTCTTAATCAGAGTTTCCAACACAAGCTCTGATGCCACATGTTGGATCGATATACTCTGACCAAACTACTTTGTAGCTTGTAAGGTTTTAACAATCTTGAATAACTCAAAACGGTTAATATTGAAACACTGATATTACTTTGTAAAGTATGCGGAATCTACAAACACAAAGCTAAGAAGAAATTTGTTTATATTAAAACAACTCTTTGAACCTGGTTCTCTAAATACATATTCACTAACAATCCCTAACTTCTCTAAAATCGTTTTGTAGAAACTCTACGACTCTTAAAAAAAACTTCGTATGTCTAATACCATCATAAGGCTCCTTTTATAGGCATAAGGATAACCTTAATTCGGTTTACAATATTTACTTGAACGACAAGTAATTATCCCTAACTAATTCAAGAATATTCATATAATATTACACAGTAATCCTTTAAACAATATTACACATAAGTCCTTGTTCTTCGAAGTACTTTGAATAGTCTTCAATAATTAGCAGTACTTTGACCTTGAATAGCATGTTGACTTTGAGCAGTACTTTGACATTGCAGTACTTTGATCTTTATATCTGATGCATGGGAATCGCAACAGGCTTTACCTCTCGAGGGATCTCGAGAAGCTTACAACCCCCACCAGGCAGTGTACCTGATCGTTGTAGTATAGTATAGTGACAAGTACCGGGGGATTGATCGTTCAGCTTAGGAATAGTGTCGCTAGGATTAGAAAGCCTAAATTACTAGTTCTAAAGGTGAGGGATGATTATTTTTGTATTTTTATGTTTTTATGAAAGGAAGTAAAATCTAGGGTTTTGGAAGAGTGGGCGGAATTAGTTGCTATTCATCTAACCCAAAACTAAGATGCAATCAAAATAAAATACTAAAAATGAAAATAAACTAATTATACTAAGGTTGTGAGCAGTAATTGGAGAAAATGTGTTTACTTAGATTTCCTTACTCCCTAGATATCTTTTACACGTTAATTACTTGTTATAATTGCATGGATGACGGATTGTATTCCTTAATACCATTCATGGGGTGGCATACATAACTCCCCAATTCTATGAGCTTTTATCTCCTCCTACACCATGACCCAGCACAACTATAGGGATTGTAAACAGTGGCTCATGCATTAAATACAACCAATCAAGACCTAGTACGCCTCGGTTCATGTTTCTTAAGACGTTCAAGCATGTTACCATTTGGAGATCTGCCAGTTTTCTTAAGCCTAATATATAAATCATTCATCCAAGAACAAGAATAAACAAGTAATCAACACATAATCAATATCTAGGTTTCATTAGATCTAAGCAAACACAAAGGAGATCTAGCCTAGCATAATGGAATTGAGACAAGAACAAGATATAGACAACCAACACATAGACATATTGATTGAATTAGAAGAACCCTTATCTCAATTACAATGCAAGGTATCAAGGGTTTGGAACCCTTGAAAAACCTGTAAAAGTTGCACCAAATTCGTCTTTAGGGTTTCTCCAAAACTTCTCTCTTAAATGTGAAAAACTAGAAAACTATATATAGGAAAATAGGGCTGACGGCGTCAAGACAACAATGTGACGCCGTCACCTCGCCGCCAAATACTTCCTCGGACGGCCGTGATCTACTTCTGACGCCCTGTGTGACGCCGTCACCAACTACGGTATTTTAATCTTGGGACTTTGACGCCGTCAAGAGCAACTCTTGACGCCTTCATGCACTGTTCCCAGCATAGAAATTTGAGACTATGCCGTTTTCTTCACTTTTATGCTCCAAAAATGTCCAAAATGGCTTCTTTTCCAGAATTCACTCTCCAAGTACCTAAAATCACAAAAGGAACGATTTAGGGCAATATTTGATCAAATAAAGTCGGATTCGGGCTTAAATGACCCCCTAAAAATGGATTATTTTTCGCCTCATCATATACCCTTACACTTGAGATTTGCTTGTCCTCAAGCAAATGCGCTTTTATTCTACTCAAAAGACAAGTTAGGGGTCATTTAACACTAATATAAAAGTAATTACAACAAATAATCGTTCCACTACAGACCAATAGACAAGCACGGAGGTCATACACAAGCACCTCACATCTCTCGGGTGTAATAAAGTAATATAACTTTATGGAAATGGAAGATATCTCTCACTACCTGTCATAGCAAAATAGATTACCATAGGCTTGGGAAAGGATCAAACCTCCACCACATGGCGTAAGCACCTAGGATAAACTATCAAAGAGGTCTTTTAAAGGGTTGTAACGTTATGTATAGGGATATGAATTACACGGTTTTGTTGGATAAAGGAAGTTTTACTGGTGGCGAGTTAACAATCTTGGTTAATTACATGTACAATGTGGCGTTGCGAAGCCAAGACTAGACTCGACTTAAGCTATTAAATGAAAAATAACAAAAAACATAAAATGAATAGAATGAAAAGGGATGGTAGTCCGTATGTTTTTTTTTTTTTTTTTTTTTTTTTTTTTTTTTTTTTTTTTTTTTTTTGCATACACTCTTACCCTACCGTCCAAAATAATACATCATAGGGGATGAGAATTCCCCTTACACTTGAATTTTTACATACTTTACAATCAACTATTCTAATGACTCGAATTAAGAAAATCAAAACACTTGGAGCACTTTTAAGATTAACGCACATATGGGGGTAATAAATTATGTTCTTCCCCATTACTCCATAAAATAAGTACTTACCCATGAGTCACAATCGTCCCAAAACAATATGTACAAGGATATGACTCGACTTAGCAACCATGTAATCAATTAGAAAGTTAACTTAGGGTTTAACAAATAACAATAATGCACTAAAAATGAGCGCATACACGGAAGGCTAAGGCGATTTGGTTGTACATTTAAGTGGGGTGTAACAAATTCTTCCTTTAAGTAAGATGCTTAAAGTTAGAAACGAAAAGATAGGCTCGGAGGGGTGTACTAGGGGTTTCATGTACTAAAAATGAGTACAACGCTAAGGGTGTGGGAAAAATTAGTTGACTTAACTAGCCAAGTAATATGACTTAAATGGTCAAGTAATCATGATACGGGTTTAACACAAGGGCGATCCTAATGCCTCTTATCATATAGTAAATCCTACCACACGAATGTAGTCTCACTAGCGGTCTCGGGATGCATCACTAACGCAAGTTCTAGAATCTAAATGCTACCGGTACACTCATAAGCACTAATAATGAATGCTTTTCCTATCAAATCTAAAGGCGAACCTCACATATTTGGGTGGAAAATTTTTCTGAATATACGGTTATGTGCTAGTCATACAATCTCCTATCCATGAGACGCTTGCTGTGGCTAAAGTTTCACTCCTAAATGTTGTAAAAAAATTTAAATTTGGTGTTAAAATTGCACTAACAAGTATTTCTCATAGTTTTATTACACATCTACCATCAAACAAAACAAACTCAAGCGAAAGTGCATATGTAAGGTATCATCTTTTTACCCTCCCCTTACACTTAAAATGAACATTGTCCCCAATGTTCAAGTAAAGAATGTAAAAGTGAAAAAGTAAAGATAATGAAATCAAATACTCCCCTGATTCGCTCGGTATGGATTATAGGTGGCCAGGTTAAATCTTCTTCCAAGAAAATGAACAATCAAAGCTTTCCTTCCAGAATATAAATCATTTCCTTGTCGAACATAACCTGTAAATCCTGACAAAATAGACAAGACAACCTCGCGTAAAATCGGCGGCATCCTATATAAGTTACTAAATCCTAGAAAACAAAGTAAGATATAATGCTTGTGGAATGAAGTTTGCAGATTTCCTGGAGATTATAAAACTTAATAATTCACAAAAACCATAAGACTCCGTTAGAAAAACAAAACCGGTAAAATTTCCAGATTTTAACTCCTGACGCCGTCAAGAGTAATCCTCTGACGCCGTCAGAATGGACCTGCAAAAATTCTTATGTTAAGTTTCCGGAAAATTTCTGGAAAAACTTGGTCCCACTTCCTGGAAAATCCTGCAAAACTTCATTATGACTCAATACAAGCATTTGACTCTAACAAATACGAATATACATGTTCATTTAATATTGTGGAGAATCATGATCGGATTGTTTCCTAAAAACATATTTGGGGTTTCCCCTTACACTTATCTTTTGCAAAAATACTTTTAGGTTGGAGTTAAGACTAGGCCAAACAACATAGTAAAGTATTTCCACATTTTAATTGAGAAACATGATCAACCAACAATAAAAATAAAGCATGCATACGGAAGAAAATAACAATCAAACAAATAAAATCACACAAAGCATGGGTTGCCTCCCAAGAAGCGCTTGTTTTTGTTCGATTCACGAGCCTGACTCTACCTTTATTTAACGAAAATAGGGGAGGTTCTCCCTACACTTAGGATTAAGTGTGGGTGGAAGTAGCGATACACTCCCTTAGGATGGGAATATGCCTCGTGAGGAAAGAGTGGTGGATGAATTATATGCTCCAAGGGGTGTGCTCCTATCATCATAACCTTACCTAATTCAATTGGGTTAATGGGTGGATTGAGATTTCCTCCTAGAAAGGGATCATTTTCTATCAACTTCGAGAGATTCCTAGTTGGGAACCCATCTTGACCTAATAAACCCGGTTTAAACCCATAATGTTGCTTGTGATCAGTCACGAATGGGTGATGTAAGTACGTAAGGTCATTCTCCACTCCTATAGTAGCTTCCTCTCTACAAGGCTTAGAGTCCACTACCTTCATCCTAAGACTACCCGGACTATATGGTTTGATGGGTGGATCGGGACCTATTTCAATTCCTAAATCTTCATCCAAGGATGGAAGATTAGGTAATGGTTTTGGTTGAGGCTCCGGTTCATCAAAACTAGGAACTTCCCTAGAACTAAGAGTAAGGTTATCATTATAAGTATTCAAACCTATATCCTCTAGTTGTGTTTGGTTCAAAGGTTTTACCTCTATTGGAGTTCCTATAGTCTCTTCTACTTCTTCCGGGTAAGTCACGGGCGGTGTATGTGCCTCAAATGATGGTAGGACTTGTGGGGTACTTTGTGGGCTTGGATTATCCACCTCATCCTCCATTGTACCTAGATTACCTATATGTTTGTTTTGTACTATGGCTTTAGGTGACATCCACACAGGTATCCCTGAGTAATCTTCCCCAGACAAACTTCCTGTTTGCTCCTTCAAACTTGTTTTTGATTGATTTGTGATGTTGTTTGTTGGGTTGTCTACTCTATAATAATATTGGGCACAGTCTTCTATGGTATCCCATGCTTCTTCAGCACTTAATTCCCTAGGGCCCCCATTGGCAAAATCATCAATGCACATTTGGTCACATCGGTTGACACGATAGTAAAAGGTTTGGGTTAGGGATGCTAAAGAGAAACTATGATGAGGGAATTTTCGAAGTAAAATTTTAAAACGAGTCCATGCATCATATATGGTTTCATCTCGATATTGTTTGAAATTCGAGATGTCAATAGGGTAGAATGGCCTTTGTGGTTGGTGGTATGGTGGATTCGTGTATTCCATAATGGTGAACGGAAGAGTCAATGGAAATTACGAACAAACACACAAAGAAAAAGATAGACTAAAGAAAACCTAGAAAATAAAAATAAAATCTTACTAGAAAGGAATCTAGCAAGTAGACCTAATAAAAAGAAATCCTAACCTAGAAAATAACTATTCCCTGGCAACGGCGCCAAAAACTTGATGCGTGGGAATCGCAACAGGCTTTACCTCTCAAGGGATCTCGAGAAGCTTACAACCCCCACCAGGCAGTGTACCTGATCGTTGTAATATAGTATAGTGACAAGTACCGGGGGATTGATCGTTCAGCTTAGGAATAGTGTCGCTAGGATTAGAAAGCCTAAATTACTAGTTCTAAAGGTGAGGAATGATTATTTTTGTATTTTTATGTTTTTATGAAAGCAAGTAAAATCTCGGGTTTTGGAAGAGTGGGCGGAATTAGTTGCTATTCAACTAACCCAAAACTAAGATGCAATCAAAATAAAATACTAAAAATGAAAATAAACTAATTATACTAAGGTTGTGAGCAGTAATTGGAGAAAATGTGTTTACTTAGATTTCCTTACTCCCTAGATATCTTTTACACGTTAATTACTTGTTATAATTGCATGGATGACGGATTGTATTCCTTAATACCATTCATGGGGTGGCATACATAACTCCCCAATTCTATGAGCTCTTATCTCCTCCTACACCATGACCCAGCACAACTATAGGGATTGTAAACAGTGGCTCATGCATTAAATACAACCAATAAAGACCTAGTACGCCTCGGTTCATGTTTCTTAAGACGTTCAAGCATGTTACCATTTGGAGATCTGCTAGTTTTCTTAAGCCTAACATATAAATCATTCATCCAAGAACAAGAATAAACAAGTAATCAACACATAATCAATATCTAAGTTTCATTAGATCTAAGCAAACACAAAGGAGATATAGCCTAGCATAATGGAATTGAGACAAGAACAAGATATAGACAACCAACACATAGACATATTGATTGAATTAGAAGAACACTTATCTCAATTGCAATGCAAGGTATCAAGGGTTTGGAACCCTTGAAAAACCTGTAAAAGTTGCACCAAATTCGTCTTTAGGGTTTCTCCAAAACTTCTCTCTTAAATGTGAAAAACTAGAAAACTATATATAGGAAAATAGGGCTGACGGCGTCAAGACAACAATGTGACGCCGTCACCTCGCCGCCAAATACATCCTCAGACGGCCGTGATCTACTTCTGACGCCCTGTGTGACGCCGTCACCAACTACGGTATTTTAATCTTGGGACTTTGACGCCGTCAAGAGCAACTCTTGACGCCTTCATGCACTGTTCCCAGCATAGAAATTTGAGACTTTGCCATTTTCTTCACTTTTATGCTCCAAAAACATCCAAAATGGCTTCTTTTCCAGAATTCACTCTCCAAGTACCTAAAATCACAAAAGGAACGATTTAGGGCAATATTTGATCAAATAAAGTCGGATTCGGGCTTAAATGACCCCCTAAAAATGGATCATTTTTCGCCTCATCAATATCCCAACAATTACTTTACATTATTTGAGGTAATACGGTTTCCAATAGATGTTGTTAAATAATTATGTAGTTATAAACTGCATTTTAAGTCTTCTTTATTCCTTTGTAGGTGTCGTACATCGTTTTGGAAATGCATTAACTAGGCAACACATGTGTGTTTCTATTTGGATAAGGTTTTTGATATCTTTTAGAGTATGATATGTTTTCATAGATGTTTATTTCGTGAATCTTTGGTGATGCTTGTCATTTTAAATTTGAATAGCATGCTGCGACTTCACAAAACCTATGGCTAATATGGGTTATTAGCGTCGGTGCACTTTATTTTAATCACAGTTATCAAGTCAATTTTTGATTTACGTGTTGTGATTTTGTAGAATCTGTGGCTAATATGCATAGTAGTTTGTCATAATTATGGAAGTCTTCTTTTGATAGCTCTGAGTTTATCAAAGATTACGGTGCCCACCATACGCAGCCACATGATTTTATTTTAGGCTACTAAGTCCATTATGGAGCAGATGTGGACAATGGGCTATGCTACATTCATCCTGTAAATAAGCGATTTGAACAAAACAGTTGAAGAATTGGCTATGTATGGCTCAAAGGGGATCAAGCTGCACATGTCACTTGCACTTAAATATTGTAAGCAGTTGTTCTGGATAATATCAATAGGAAATAAGCAGGGGTTTATTTAGATCTTTTATTATAACTACGTTTGTATTTCGCTAACCCCTATTAGATAAAAAAAGTATCCTACCTGCAAGAAGTGAAGCTATGAAGGAATTAAAATGATTTTGTGTGTCCTTGTATGTATCTTACCAACAAATATAGATTGTTTTGTTTAGATCTTTTATTATAACTACGTTTGTATTTTGTTAACCCCCATTGGATAAAAAAGGTCACGAATTTTTTTGCCATAGTAAATACTGAAAAGTTATTGCTCTTGCTTTAACAAAACTCGAATCATACTGATTATACTTTTCTCAAACCATGTATGTTAGATACATAATATTAGCATTACCGCCACCCTTCGAAAAAAAATTAGTGGAGATTCGCATACAAACACTCCACGGAAACGCGCTTGTTAAGAAACCTATTAAGACTAAACCTAACACTTGGGTTTGGGCTCAAGTAATACAAATACAAGTCTAATACAAATAAAAGTCCACTAACAACAATTTTTATCAAAGTCAACGGCTTTACTCTTTCGATTAATTAGAGATGACATGAAATACAAGTTAGCTAAGATAATAATTAAGGGTTTTCTAGTAACAACTCTAGATTGTTGTTAATAAATTGTTTTCATTACATTAAAACCTATGAATGATTATAAATTGAACTTAAATCCCGAGAAAAATAAAGACAATCCCCTAAAAAGTGGATACACTATTATTAGTTGTCATTAGCAACAACCCAATAATTAATACAAAGAAAAAATAAATCAAAATGGGCCTCTTATATAAATACATTTGGTTTTGCAAGACTTTGTATATAAAGTTGTGGACCAACTTGTAGTCTGTAAATTTAACATTTGTGTGCTTATTGGGCCTAGTAAAGGAGTATATTGAACAAGCAGAAATCATTCCACGCCTAAAACACACTAATATCAATTTTTCAAAATATAACTATGGTCATCACAAAATATCACAATATTACTCATCTGTTTGTTTTTCTTTATTTGAGTCATTTAATATAATCTACCATCTTTGCATACAAAAAGGATTTTTTTTTCTTCTAAATATATCCATTTCACATTGATGATCATTATGGTAATGAAGTAAAAATGATTTATAAAAAATAAAAAATAATGCTCCATAACATTTTTTATTATCAAAAAGACATTTTAGGTAAGATCCTTAAAGATATTTTATGGTATATTAAATATTCATATTTTTGTTGGTCATCATTATATAAAACCAAATTAGTAACATACTCAATTCCAAATGCACGCAACAACATTTATATCTTGTTATATTATCTCCCGTGCTAAATAAATTTCCATATCATTATTTTGAAATGTCCTAAAATAGTTATTCATTTTTATTTTCAATTGATGAAAAAAGATTTTTTTTTATTGAGTTGAGATTATATTAGATTGGCGACAAGTATAGTACGTAGATTTTTAAAAACTTTGTATATTTTAAAAGTGGATTATGCACCAAAAATAATCTAGCCCACATAGGTATTTTTATAATTTACATTTAATATTAATAATTGTAAGTTAACCATATTATTTGTGTTGACATAAATAATGCCTAAAAACATTATTAACATGTTATCAATATCTCTATGTTTTAATTATCACAAAATATAAACTCATAGAACTAAAACTTGTGACATAAACAAGTATTTAGTGATTAATATTTCTCTTTACATCCAAATCACTTAAGGTATGAATAAACAAAGTGTTTAGTGCAATTTATGATCAAAGGAGTATTTAATTAACTAATACAAAGTTTATTTAATTATATAAACATATTATATATTTTTGAAAAACACTTTTGGTAATAAAGAAAAATGTTTTATTCATACTAAATATATGAATTCAAACTTTTAACCAAAATCAGTTAGTTTTTCACCAAATAAACTTTCCCCACTAAAAGACAAAGAATCTGGCCGTTTCAGCTGGGCGGCCCCCTTAATTATAAAGGGCGGTCCCCTTAATTTTAAGGGGGCCGGCCATGATTTAAGGGAACCGGCCACGCTCCTCTGTCAGAATCTGTTGCCTATAAATACCACCTTAAACCTGGATTTTTTCCTCACCTTTTGCACTACAGAACTTTCTGTTCTAGATCTCCATTTCCAATCTATAAATCCTTTGATCATACATTCTTTAATCTTTGTTTCAAAGTGATCCAAACATCATTCCATCAAGTGCAAGAGAAGAATACTTTTATCCCTCAAGACAAGAAGTATTACAACTTGTTGTGATCTCCACATCTAAGTTGTTAGTGTATCATCATTGTTATTATTTCATTGTATGAATAGTTGTGAATATTTGTTAGAAGATAGTGTAGTTTGATATATAGTGAGATTGGTTAGAAGAATAGTTGTGAAGAAGATAAGTTAGGAAGAAGATTGGTGTGTAGAAGAATAGGTGTGAAGAAGATTGGTGTGTAGAAGAATAGGTGTGAAGAATATTGGTGTGTAGAAGATTGGTGTGAAGAAGTGGTGTGATTAAGTAGTGAATAGGTGTGAACTAGTTGTGTAGAAGTTGTGATTAAGTTATGAAGTTATTGTGGTGTGTAAATTGGTGTGTAAGGTTTTCTCCGCCATAAGGGAGCTTGTTGATATAGTGAAGAAAACTCTCGAGTTAGGTGCTCGGGGAGTGGAGTAGGGCAAGGAAGGTGACCTTGTAGCCGAACCACTATAAATCTCTTGTCTCTCGGTTCGATCTTTCCAACCCTTATCTATTTCTTTACTTACGTTATTATTGCTTTATCGTACATACTTAGTGTTGTTCATATTGTGCACGACTTGATTTCATATAGCATCGAATCTATATTTTATAAAATAAAGAAAACTTTTAAACAAAATTTTACAACAATTTAAAAACGACGTAAAACTATTCAACCCCCCCCCCCCCCTTCTAGTTTTCCACAATTGGTATCAAGAGCCACGTCTAGCAATATTTTTAAAATATATTGTATTTTAAAACTTGTAACGATCTATGGAATCTGAAAAATATTTAGATGGGCAATCTATGCAAAGACCACCACTATTTGAAAGTGATGGATTTTTATATTGGAAAAATAGATTCGAAACGTATGTGAAATCAAAAGATCTTGATCTTTGGCATATTATTACCTTTGGTGATTTTCCTCCTATTCAATATAATGTTGAAACTAAAATGAATGAAATTGTATCTTTTGAAGAACAAAATGATGATTTGAAAAAGAAATTAGCAAAAAATAATGAGGCTAAAATGGTAATTTATAATGCGTTACCACGCAAAAAATATGAAAGAATTTTTATGTGTAAAACCGCCAAAAAAATTTGGGATTCTTTACTAATTACTCACCAAGGTAATAGCCAAGTCAAAGATAATAAAATAGATCTTCTCGTCCTTTGTGAGCTTTACCTCCGTAGACATGGGTGTTTTCATGGGTTTTGAGTCTTCTAGGCCAAATTTCTTAAGCATTTCCTTAATGTACTTAGATTGGTTAAAGAATATTCCATCTTCTAATTGTTTAGATGCTATATTTCCTAAAGGAATTGAACTTGCTTGAATCCAAGTCCAAAAAGACAACCTTTCTGCAAATTTTCTGACAAAAAAAACCAATACTGGCAATCTGAAAATCACCAGATGGGCGGCCCCCTTAATTATGTAAGGCGGCCCCCTTAATTTTAAGGGGACCGCCCCCTAATTAAGGGGACCGGCCATCTGATGGATGGGTTTACAGAATCTTTTCTGCTTTTTAGCCCATTTCAACCTACATTTCCCATTTTTCACCAACACATTTTGTCCTAATCCCCCAAACAAACCTTATCCATCCTTAAACACACAAATCTTACACTATAAATATCCCCAATCCTCAAAACTCTCCATTCATCCCATCATGAACTCTCCAAACAAACCAAAATCAAAAGCCTCAAGGCTAGCAAGGATGACGGAAAAACCCGTTTGGCGAAGAAAAAGCCCTCGAAACAAATCCATCATCATAAATGAAGTTGGAAGTCATTCCACACCCCCAACTTCTTACTTCCCAAACTTTGCATCAAACCAACAAGGTCATTCATTTGATCCTCTTTACAAACCATACAACATTGGTCAAACATCTTCCTTCAAGCCAAACTACACATCTCAACCTCCAACCACTTATAATGATCCATACAAGTTTGATCAACCATCAAACTACAATTCCAACTACACAAACCCAACTCTTCCATACCAAACCTATGATCCCCTCCACATTGCCACGGAAAAACAAAAGTTTCGTGATGAAATAAACCAAATCCATGATCTTAGTGATATCCTTGCTATGCATCTTGCACAACGCAACAAAGGGCAACCTCCATCATCACCCTATGCAAATTGCCTTCCCCACTCTCTCAACTTGGATCAAGTTACAAACCACACTCACTTTTTACCTTGTTGCATATTCCTTCAAAAACAAATCCTCTACTTGAGTGAAGATATTTCTTGGATTGAATATCTTCTCACTCGTAATCATCCAATACCACCCTTAACACGATACAACATCGTGAGATCCACTTCTTCCGCTCCATACTCCACTCCATATCCCTCTCAATCAAACATCTAAGCTTTATGCTTATGTTTCCCTTCAAGCAAATAAAACAATCAACCATGGGTTGCAAGCAAGTCCAAGTGCTCTCTTAGGCAATATAGGACTATGTCTTTTCTTTTGTGTTATTTTTATCAATATGCTTCAAGCATATTGAATGTTGCAATGCTTATCATTTCTATAATGCTTGAATGAATCTATGTTTAGTTGCATAATTGTTGCCTTTCATATATGTGTATCTTGCTCTCTTCAAATATTTTTGTAGCAAAGATCTCCATAGCTCGTTCCCTTGGTGCTCTCAAATGAGGGGGAGCATACATCAAGGGGGAGCATTCTACCCGTTTAAACTTCCCTCGCGAAGCTTACTCGGCTTAACCTTTTTAATTTTACAAAAAGGGGGAGAAGAGAAATGTAAACTCTATAATACTTGTCTAAAAACAAGTTTTAGATATATTGAGTTTAAGGTTTTGTAATAATCAAAAAGGGGGAGATTGTTGACATAAATAATGCCTAAAAACATTATTAACATGTTATCAATATCTCTATGTTTTAATTATCACAAAATATAAACTCATAGAACTAAAACTTGTGACATAAACAAGTATTTAGTGATTAATATTTCTCTTTACATCCAAATCACTTAAGGTATGAATAAACAAAGTGTTTAGTGCAATTTATGATCAAAGGGGTATTTAATTAACTAATACAAAGTTTATTTAATTATATAAACATATTATATATTTTTTAAAAACACTTTTGGCAACAAAGAAAAATGTTTTATTCATACTAAATATATGAATTCAAATTTTTAACCAAAATTAGTTAGTTTTTCACCAAATAAACTTTCCCCACTAAAAGACAAAGAATCTGGCCGTTTCAGCTGGGCGGTCCCCTTAATTTTAAGGGGGCCGGCCATGATTTAAGGGGACCGTCCACGCTCCTCTGTCAGAATCTGTTGCCTATAAATACCACCTTAAACCTGGATTTTTTCCTCACCTTTTGCACTACAGAACTTTCTGTTCTAGATCTCCATTTCCAATCTATAAATCCTTTGATCATACATTCTTTAATCTTTGTTTCAAAGTGATCCAAACATCATTCCATCAAGTGCAAGAGAAGAATACTTTTATCCCTCAAGACAAGAAGTATTACAACTTGTTGTGATCTCCACATCTAAGTTGTTAGTGTATCATCATTGTTATTATTTCATTGTGTGAATAGTTGTGAATATTTGTTAGAAGATAGTGTAGTTTGATATATAGTGAGATTGGTTAGAAGAATAGTTGTGAAGAAGATAAGTTAGGAAGAAGATTAGTGTGTAGAAGAATAGGTGTGAGAATATTGGTGTGTAGAAGAATAGGTGTGAAGAATATTGGTGTGTAGAAGATTGGTGTGAAGAAGTGGTGTGATTTAAGTAGTGAATAGGTGTGAACTAGTTGTGTAGAAGTTGTGATTAAGTTGTGAAGTTATTGTGGTGTGTAAATTGGTGTGTAAGGTTTTCTCCGCCATAAGGGAGCTTGTTGATATAGTGAAGAAAACTCTCGAGTTAGGTGCTCGGGGAGTGGAGTAGGGCAAGGAAGGTGACCTTGTAGCTGAACCACTATAAATCTCTTGTCTCTCGGTTCGATCTTTCCAACCTTTATCTATTTCTTTACTTACGTTATTATTGCTTTATCGTACATACTTAGTGTTGTTCATATTGTGCACGACTTGATTTCATATAGCATCGAATCTATATTTTATAAAACAAAGAAAACTTTTAAACAAAATTTTACAACAATTTAAAAATGACGTAAAACTATTCAACCCCCCCCCCCCCTTCTAGTTTTCCACAATTTGGACTTATTGTCGCAAGGTGGTAAGTTTTAGTCAAAATAAGCCTTTCTTTGCCCACTTCTCTTTCTCACTCTTTAACAAATAACAGTACTCTCAAGAACCTATCTCCTATACAAACTTATTTCACTTCAATTTTGATCTATTGGTTAAATAATTAACATTACATATAAGCATAAATCTATTATCAACACAAGATTTATATATGCGGTTGTTCCTTGCATTTTTTTGTATTACCTATGTATTGTGTTTAAAAGTTGTGTGTGTTTTGATAAAAAAAATAAAAAATATTCATATAATCAATTATAAAAAGATTTTTATTTGATTCGAAATATTAAAGATCATATCATAGTTCTTGGGCTTAGATGGTTTTTACTGCATTCGAGTTGTTAAGCGAGTTTCTTAATCAGAATGCCCTCCATTTGTTGGTTTGAATAATTGTATCCTCTTCTATTAATCACAAATAGCAATATATAATACATCAGTGAACATTCTAGAATTGGGCTAGGCTAAAACAATGACTAATCCCATAAGTATATAAACGTCTATCATATACATTGACTAACACCATCTCCTTTAAGACGAGGCCAAACAGCTTCCTCAAAAAGGTCACTTAACCTCTCTTTGCTCAATGTGATTCCATATTTTAGGAATCAACAACTTCTTTTGTCATAAGAGAGAATAATGGTGGGCTAAAGTTCTTGTTTCTCGATCGCTTCTTGGTCATGCTAGTGAGGTCTTGATTTTTAATCCCCAGGGTTACAACTTCTACAAGCAGATTGCTACCCACAATATTATTGACATTGAATACATACGTTATGAATGAAGTTTCTTTATGTTCGAACATTCTTGTACTCTGAAATACATGTACTGATATACTGAAGTAGATAAGACTATTCGAACATAAAGAAACTTCATTCGTGACGTATGTATTCAATGTCAAGAATATTGTGGGTATCAATCTGCTTGTAGAAGTTGTAGCCCTGGGGATTAAAATCAAGACCTCACTAGCATGACCAAGAAGAGATTGAGAAACAAGAACCTTAACCCACCATTATTCACTCTTATGACAAAAGAAGTTGTTGATCTCCTAAACTATGGAATCACATTGAGCGTTAAGTGACCTTTTTGAGGAAGCTGTTTGGCCTCGTCTTAAAATATAGAAGTTGTTTGCTCAAGTAGATGAAGTTGTGCTTCATCATTAGTTTACCACTTGGAATTATTTTTAATGAGATGGCCGAAGATCATCATCAGTTCCTGTAATAAATGCAAAAAACCAACATAAGGTCATCATCCATTTCAAGTGGGTCCAGAAAATGGAGTATGCAATGAATGCGAATGCAATAACCAAATAGGGAAAAAGGACTCAAAACTCCATCTTTATTTAAAAGCATTGAAATGCTACCTTGATGTATCACATATTTTGGCATCAATTTAGGGTAAGACTAATTAAACTAATAACTTCAAAATTGGGGAAAATGAGCATCCCATCAATTAAAAGCTAATATTTAGAACACCCTTTAACACAATCAAAACACAACAAAGCACCCATACATCAATATGTGTTGCGCATAAATTCAACAATTGCTTCTATATCTGCACTCATTTAATGAAAAACTAATATGTACAACACCCTTTACTTTGAATTCTATATCAATACTTCATTATCTCAATCTACAAACACCATTTATAGGGGATCACTTACATTAAAGATTTCAATCAACTAACAATCACAACATAATACACATAACTGCATAAACTAAAACACCATAGAAAAATTCATAATCAAACACTTTTTTTTCAAAAGAACCTTTAAAAATTTATTAATCAATGAAAAATTAAGAAGCACCAAATTAACACATCAACTTAATCAAAAGCAAGATTAAATGAAACTTACAGAATTATAACAAATATTGATACTTTGAATGAATTAAACCAATTAAAGCTGCAAAATAATAACAAGTATTGATGCTTTGAATGAATCAAACCTGCAAAATCAAAATAAAAACTATCACTCTAGCATCAACAAATCATAATATGTATTGAATGTTTGCATTGCGAAGTTTCCAAAGATCGCATTAAAAAGGAACCAATATTTAATATGATACAAAAATACGAAAAAAAGAAAGAAAAAAAATCAAACTCGCTAGTTGTTAAGTATTATCATCAATAATTCAATTTTGCTTTGAAATCAGTTTGAACTATTTGTTGCCGACTGTAAGTGAAATCGAATTGAAAAACAAATTGATTTTAATTGTTGCTAAAGGTTCTCTCTAATTAATTTATTTATTTTTAATAGAGTTTTGCAAAAAATTAAATTAGAGTTAATCTCCCAACCAAATGGGTGGGTTCACGTCTTGCTTAGATCATTTGAGATAATTTGTGGTTATATATTGTGAGATAGTTAGTTTCCATTTTAATAAATAAATAAATAAATAAATAATAAAATAATAAAATAAAATTAAAGTTCTGTTACGAATTGATTTAAAAATTTTATTTTATCAATTGAATTGTGAAATTATAAATATAAATTTGAACTGAATATATTATACGTATTACATCATGAATGAAAAAGAGATCGGAGAATATCAATATAAGTAACACTTACCTAATTTATTTAGTTGACATCATAGAATTGGTGGGATTTGAAGAACAATTGTTCCTAGTTTCCAAGTTTATCTCGGTTTAGGGAAAGTAAGACGATGAAGACTTTGTTTTCAAACATACGAATGGATGGTTTTGAGCATAGGGGCTTTTGAATCATGGATGTAGATATAAGTGAATTGGGTGTGTTAATGATTTGTGCGTGTTAAGGATTTGGGTGTAGATGTAACTGATTTGGATTTATGTATGTGTTTTGAATCGGTCATATTCATTTAGGAATATAATGAAACTGTTTTGTATGATAATTCTTGACAAAAATAAAAATGAAGGAGGCGATGACAGTGGCAATTATTAATTACAAAGGCTTTTGCAAAACTATGTTTTATTAGCATGTATAAATATAGATATCCTGACATACTATAAACCCAAAAAAGGCGACTTTACAAATCTATGGTTAGCCCATAGGTTTTTTTTTAATTCAAAATCTCCCAACCTAGGCCCATAGTTTTTTTTTTTTTTTTTTTTTGTATTTTTTTTTAATTAAAAATCTCCCAACCTCATTAGTATCCAAAAACTCTTCATAAATTTTTGAGTAAATTACATCGTTGGTACCTAAACTCTGCTCGTCTCAAATTTGGTCCCAAATTCTCAAAAATCGCACTTTTAGTCCCCAAACTTCTTTTTAGCTAAGGGTCGTAAGCATTACTTGTTAGTTGCATGGGCGTTTTTGTCTTTACGACTTTTAGTAATGATCATTACTTTTTTGTTAACGGTCAATACTTTTCTCGTTACCACTACCACTGCCTATCACCTACCACCCCCTGCCACCCTTCACCCACCAGCACCATCGCCACAACCACCATCTATGGCCACCAACCACCACCATCACCCAACACTACTAGCACCACCACACACCACCACCACTACCCACCATAACCACCACCACCTACTACTACCACGACCACCCACTACCATCCTCACCCACCACCACTACCACCACCTACCTACCCACTCACCACCATCCCTACCTACCACCAACCACCATCACCACCATGAAGGAAATGATGATCATAAAACATCAAAAAGATGAAAGAAATGGAGCATCTATCATAATGCTAATAAAAACCCGAAAGCTCTTCTTAGATGTGTATAGTGTATATGCAAAGATGACAACTTTGGCCTTCACCCCCACTAACACTGTTATTATTATTATTATTATTATTATTATTATTATTATTATTATTATTATTATTATTATTATTATTATTATTATTATTATTATTATTATTATTATTATTATTATTATTATTATTATTATTATTATTATTATTATTATTATTATTATTATTATTATTATTATTATTTATAAACATCACTTTATTAGAAATTCGAAGGATTTACAAGAAATTAGTGGGGAGCCGAGATACTAACAGGGCCCCCACTCCTCTAGCTATAGCGAAGCTAATTCTACTAAAAATGTGTGCACTTAGCTTCATTCTTAACACGTTTACGTTGTGCGGCTTCAATCATCGCATGACCTGTCACAAAATAAACAATACTAGTTTGCGTAAAGGGCGATGACCCTGTCAGATCGATACAAACATCAAGACCTCCGTCCCATGAGTAGAGCAACATATCAGTTGGACGTAAGGGGTTGTCCCTTTCTCCAATAAGCTTAATATCCATTTCTTTACGAGCCGAAATCCCCAAACGTGAACATATGTCAACAAAAGTATCACGTACCATGTTATACCGATGTTTAATACCAATAATACCAACACACGATATATCATGGTCCCCATAAATATCCCCCATAAAGACCCTGGAACAAGCAGAACTCGGCATCTGAATAGAGAACAAGGGAACACCTAGCCGATACCATAACACACACCGGTAGGTCCGAGCATTCATAGTTTGCCCCAACCCAGATATCGAAACCAGTGATGACATCAAATAAGTACATATTATTGTCATCATTTGTCCTATGTATTTGACTTGTTTTATTATATTATCTATACAAATTGATACTTAATCCTTACTTTTGTAATTCTCAGTTATAAACAAGCATTTGGTAAAAGTTAGTGATTTTAGACGTAAAATGGAACCAAATGGATCAAGTTGGAAAAGTCTACTGAATTGAAGGAGATACGTTGTATCATTCTAGACAGATACACTGTATGATCATACTTAGATGAATTCGAAGACCATTGCATGACTTTGAAGAATGCGCTACATGTATTTATCTCATGTGCAGCATATGAAACCTTGGTCAACGAAGAAGATCTGACTTATTGATGCGTGGGAATCGCACCTTGCTTTACCTCTCGAGGGATCTCGCGAGGCTTACAACCCCCACCAGGCAGTGTACCTGATCGTTGTAGTATAGTATAGTGACAAGTACCGGGGGATTGATCGTTCAGCTTAGGAATAGTGTCGCTAGGATTAGAAAACCTAATTAATAGTTCTAGAGGTGAAAGATGATTATTTTTGTATTTTTATATTTTTATTAAAGCAAATAAAATCTCGGGTTTTGGAAGAGTGGGCGGAATTAGTTGCTAATCAACTAACCCAAAGCTAAGATGCAATCAAAATAAAATAATAAAAATGAAATTAAACTAAATTATACTAAGGTTGTGAGCAGTGGTTGGAGAAATTGTGTTTACTTAGACTTCACTACTCCCTAGATATCTTTTACATGTTAATTACTTGTTACACTTGTATGAATGACGGATTGTATTCCTTAATACCATTCGTGGGGTGGCATACATAACTCCCCAACTCTATGAGCTTTTATCTCCTCCTACACCATGACCCAGCACAACTATAGGGATTGTAAACAGTGGCTCATGCATTAAATACAACCAATAAAGACCTAGTACGCCTCGGTTCATGTTTCTTAAGACGTTCAAGCATGTTACCATTTGGAGATCTGCCAGTTTTCTTAAGCCTAACATATAAATCATTCATTCAAAACAAGAATAGACAAGTAATCAACACATAATCAACATCTAGGTTTCATTAGATCTAAGCAAACACAAGAGAGATCTAGCCTAGCATAGTATAATTAAGATAAGAACAAAAGATAAACAACCAACACATAGACATATTGATTGAATTAAGAGTATACTTATCTCAATTACAATGCAAGGTCTCAAGGGTTTGGAACCCTTGAAAAACCTGTGAAAGAGGCACCAAAATCGTCTTTAGGGTTTCACCAAAACTTCTCTCTTTTTATGAAAAAACTAGAAAACTATATATAGGAAAAACAGTCTGACGGCGTCAAGAGTTAATTCTGACGCCGTCACCTCGCCGCCATAAACTTCCTCGGACGCCCTAGATCCACTTGTGACGGCCTATGTGACGCCGTCACCACCTTCGGTATTTTATTCTTGGCCACTTTGACGCCGTCACCTCTCCATCTGACGCCGTCACCAGCTACGATTTTTAATTCTTCATGTCTGACGCCGTCAAGAGTTTGGTCTTGACGCCGTCACCTTGTATCTTCAGCTTGGATTTTTGGTACTTTGTCGTTTTCTTCACTTTATGCTCCAAAAACGTCCAAAATAGCCTCTTTTCCAGAATTCACTCTCCAAACACCTAAAATCACAAAAGGAACGATTTAGGGCAATATTTGATCAAATAAAGTCGGATTCGGGCTTAAATGACCCCCTAAAAACGGATCATTTTTCGCCTCATCATATACCCTTACACTTGAGATTTGTTTGTCCTCAAGCAAATGAGCTTTTATTCTACTCAAAAGACAAGTTAGGGGTCATTTAACACTAATATAAAAGTAATTACAACAAATAATCATTCCACTAAAGACCAATAGACAAGCACGGAGGTCATACACAAGCACCTCACAAATAGTGTTTAGATACTCACATCTCTCGGGTGTAATAAAGTAATATAACATTATGGAAATGGAAGATATCTCTCACTACCTGTCATAGCAAAATAGATTACCATAGGCTTGGGAAAGGATCAAACCTCCACCACATGGCGTAAGCACCTAGGATAAACTATCAAAGAGGTCTTTTAAAGGGTTATAACGTTAGGTGTAGGGATATGAATTACACGGTTTTGTTGGATAAAGGAAGTTTTACTGGTGGCGAGTTAACAATCTTAGTTAATTACATGTACAAGATGGCGTTGCTAAGCCAAGACTAGACTCGACTTAAGCTAATAAATGAAAAATAACAAAAACATAAAATGAACATAGAATGAAAACGGGATGGTAGTCCGTATGTCTTTTTCTTTTTTTTTTTCTTTTTCTATATATATATATATATATTTTTTTTTTTTTTTTTTTTTGCATACACTCTTACCCTACCATCCAAAATAATACATCATAGGGGTATAAACGTTCCCCTTACACTTGAATCTTTACATACTTTACATTTAACTAATCTAATGACTCGAATTAAGAAAATCAAAACACTTGGAGCACTTTTAAGATTAACGTACATATGGGGGTAATATATGATGTTCTTCCCCATTACTCCATAAAATAAGTACTTACCCATGAGTCCCAATCGTCCCAAAACAATATGTACAAGGATATGACTCGACTTAGCAACCATGTAATTAATTAGAAAGTTAACTTAGGGTTTAACAAATAACAATAATGCACTAAAAATGAGCGCATACACGGAAGGCTAAGGCGATTTGGGTGTACATTTAAGTGGGGTGTAACAAATTCTTCCTTTAAGTAAAATGCTTAAAGTTAGAAACGAAAAGATAGGCTCGGAGGGGTGTACTAGGGGTATCGTGTACTAAAAATGAGTACAACGCTAAGGGTGTGGGAAAAATTAGTTGACTTAACTAGCCAAATAATATGACTTAAATGGTCAAGTAATCATGATACGGGTTTAACACAAGGGTGATCCTAATGCCTCTTATCATGTAGTAAATCCTACCACACGAATGTAGTCTCACTAGCGGTCTCGGGATGCATCACTAACGCAAGTTCTAGAATCTAAATGCTACCGGTACACTCATAAGCACTAATAATGAATGCTTTTCCTATCAAATCTAAAGGCGAACCTCACATTTTTGGATGGAAAATTTTTCTGAATATACGGTTATGTGCTAGTCATACAACCTCCTATCCATGAGACGCTTGCTATGGCTAAAGTTTCACTCCTAAATGTTGTAAAAAATTTTAAATTTGGCGCTAAAATTACACTAACAAGTATTTCTCATAGTTTTATTACTCATCTACTATCAAACAAAGCAAACTCAAGCGAAAGTGCATATGTAAGGTATCATCTTTTTACCCTCCCCTTACACTTAAGATGAACATTGTCCCCAATGTTCAAGTAAAGAATGTAAAAGTTAAAAAGTAAAGAGAATGAAATCAAATACTCCCCTGATTCGCTCGGTATGGATTTTAGTTGGCCAGGTTAAATCTTCTTCCAAGAAAACGAACAATCAAAGCTTCCCTTCCAGAATATAAATCATCTTCTTGTCATAAATAACCTGTAAATCCTGACAACAATAGACAAGGCAACCTCGCGTAAAATCGGCGGCATCCTATATAAGTTACTAAATCCTAGAAAACAAAGTAAGATATAATGCTTGTGGAATGAAGTTTGCAGATTTTCTGGAGATTATAAAACTTAATAATTCACAAAAACCATAAGACTCCGTTAGAAAAACAAAACCGGTAAAATTTCTAGATTTTAACTCCTGACGCCGTCAAGAGCAATACTCGTGACGCCGTCAGAAGTGACCTGCAGAAATTCTTATGTTAAGTTTCCGGAAAATTTCTGGAAAAACTTCGTCCTACTTCCTGGAAAATCCTGCAAAACATCATTACGACTCGATACAAGCATTTGACTCTAACAAGTACTAATACACATGTCCATTTAATATTGTTGTGGTTCATGCTCAATTTTGTTCTTATAAACAAATTTGGATCTCCCTTACACTTATCTTTTGCAAAATACCTTTATATGCAATTAAGACGAAGTTAAAAACAAAATAAAGCATTTTCACAATTTACTTTGAAACATGAGCCACAAACAATAAAAATAGAACATGCATACGGAAACAAATAAAATCAAACAAACAAACAAACAAATAAAAACACACAAAACATGGGTTGCCTCCCAAGAAGCGCTTGTTTTTGTTCGAGTCACGAGCCTGACTCTACGCTTATTTCACGGATAAAGGTGAGGTATTCCCTACACTTAGGATTAAGTGCGGGTGATAGTAGCGATACACACCATCTCTGTGGAAGTATGCCATGTGAGGAAAGAGTGATGGATGAATTATATGCTCAAAGGGGTGTGCTCCTATCATCATAAACTTACCTAATTCAATTGGGTTAATGGGTGGATTAAGATTTTCTCCTAGAAAGGGATCATTTTCAATCAACTTCAAGAGATTACTAGTTGGGGATCCATCTTGACCTAATAAACCCGGTTTAAACCCATAATGTTGCTTGTGATCAATCATAAATGGGTGATGTAAGCATGTAAGGTCATTTTCCACTCCTATATTGGCTTCCTCTCTACAAGGCTTAGAGTCCACTACCTTTATCCTAATACTACCCGGACTACATGGGTTGATGGGTGGGCCAGCTCCTCTTTTGTCTCCTAGATGTATATCTAAGGATGGAAAGTTGTGTGAAGATTGAGGTTCCGGTTCATCAACACTAGGTAATTCCCTAGAACTAAGAGTAAGGTTATCACTAGAATTATTCAAACCTATATCCTCTAGTGGTTTTTGGTACAAGGGCTCTACCTCTATTGGGGCTCCTATAGTCTCTTCTACATCTTTCGGGTAAGTCACGGGTGGTGTGTATTGCTCAAGTGATGATGGGAGTTGTGGGGTACTTTGTAGGTTTGTGTTATTTACCTCATCCTTCCTTATCTCAATATCATCTATATCCTCATCATGTGTTCCTTGAGATTCCAAGTCATTGATCATAAAACCTAGGTCTTTTTGCTCAATATGATCATACTCGGCTAAATCCTCCATAATTGTTTCTTCAAGTTGTGATGTATACAAACCCATCAATTCATTGAACTCATGATTCACTGTTAGGAGGCTTTCCTCAAAATTTTTCCAAAGGGTCTTACTAAAAGGAATTGATCCTAACAATGATTGTTTAATATAGGCCACACATGCGCATAACTCATCAAACCTATCAAACTTTACACTCGTCTCTTCTTGTATATATCTAAGATCACTTAAAAATTCATTGGAACAACAGGAAGCAAATCTATCCGAGTAAACTAATTGTTCCTCTATAGTTAATGATGTAAATGGAATTTCATCCGCCATGAAGACAAATGAAAATGGTTTTACAAACAAAGGGCACAAAGAAAAAGATAGACTAAAGAAAACCTAAAAATAAAAATAAAATCCTACTAGAAAGGAATCTAGCAAGTAGACCTAATAAAAAGAAATTCTAACCTAGACAATAACTATTCCCCGGGCTGCGGCGCCAAAAACTTGATGCGTGGGAATCGCACCTTGCTTTACCTCTCGAGGGATCTTGCGAGGCTTACAACCCCCACCAGGCAGTGTACCTGATCGTTGTAGTATAGTATAGTGACAAGTACCGGGGGATTGATCGTTCAGCTTAGGAATAGTGTCGCTAGGATTAGAAAACCTAATTAATAGTTCTAGAGGTGAAAGATGATTATTTTTGTATTTTTATATTTTTATTAAAGCAAATAAAATCTCGGGTTTTGGAAGAGTGGGCGGAATTAGTTGCTAATCAACTATCCCAAAGCTAAGATGCAATCAAAATAAAATAATAAAAATGAAATTAAACTAAATTATACTAAGGTTGTGAGCAGTGGTTGGAGAAATTGTGTTTACTTAGACTTCACTACTCCCTAGATATCTTTTACATGTTAATTACTTGTTACACTTGTATGAATGACGGATTGTATTCCTTAATACCATTCGTGGGGTGGCATACATAACTCCCCAACTCTATGAGCTCTTATCTCCTCCTACACCATGACCCAGCACAACTATAGGGATTGTAAACAGTGGCTCATGCATTAAATACAACCAATAAAGACCTAGTACGCCTCGGTTCATGTTTCTTAAGACGTTCAAGCATGTTACCATTTGGAGATCTGCCAGTTTTCTTAAGCCTAACATATAAATCATTCATTCAAAACAAGAATAGACAAGTAATCAACACATAATCAACATCTAGGTTTCATTAGATCTAAGCAAACACAAGAGAGATCTAGCCTAGCATAGTATAATTAAGATAAGAACAAAAGATAAACAACCAACACATAGACATATTGATTGAATTAAGAGTATACTTATCTCAATTACAATGCAAGGTCTCAAGGGTTTGGAACCCTTGAAAAACCTGTGAAAGAGGCACCAAAATCGTCTTTAGGGTTTCACCAAAACTTCTCTCTTTTTATGAAAAAACTAGAAAACTATATATAGGAAAAACAGTCTGACGGCGTCAAGAGTTAATTCTGACGCCGTCACCTCGCCGCCATAAACTTCCTCGGACGCCCTAGATCCACTTGTGACGGCCTATGTGACGCCGTCACCACCTTCGGTATTTTATTCTTGGCCACTTTGACGCCGTCACCTCTCCATCTGACGCCGTCACCAGCTACGATTTTTAATTCTTCATGTCTGACGCCGTCAAGAGTTTGGTCTTGACGCCGTCACCTTGTATCTTCAGCTTGGATTTTTGGTACTTTGTCGTTTTCTTCACTTTATGCTCCAAAAACGTCCAAAATAGCCTCTTTTCCAGAATTCACTCTCCAAACACCTAAAATCACAAAAGGAACGATTTAGGGCAATATTTGATCAAATAAAGTCGGATTCGGGCTTAAATGACCCCCTAAAAACGGATCATTTTTCGCCTCATCACTTATCTACTCCAGATACGCCGCATGATATTCCTAAAATACGGCACATCATTCTCAAGACTTCACCAAATATTATCCAACATACTAAAGGACATGCGCCGCATAGAGATTGAAGTTATGCCACATCTGAAGATGGTGTATAAATATTCCAGAATATAATAATCTTGTACCCCACGCGAAGTTATCTAGATACGCCGTTGATGCGTTGCATCGCACCCTCAGACATAAAGTATAAATACCTCATTAGATAGCTGAATTTCATGAGCAAAAAGTTATAGAAGCTTCAACATAAACCCTAAGGAAAAGAATACAGATGAAAAGGCAACACAAGACATACCCAATTGAAGATTTCAGAGTAGTAAGAAGGTCCTGCTAATGTTTTAAATTCATTAAGTAGTTTTATTTTATTGTAATGGTAAGCTTTAATCCATCAGGATTGATGGGCTTGTGACCGCCATATTGCTCCCCTTAAAATTGCTTTCACATTGATTAAAGTTAATATGATGTTTATTTGGTTCTTTTTATATATGTATTGATAACCTCTGTGTCTAGCTGTGGAATGCTTGGGATGCCATACCCCTCCCACGATTTCTTCACTAGCATTATAAGCTAGTGTAAGCCCTTAAAAAAGGTTAAATAATATAGATATAAGTAATCATTAAGAGTTTACTTGAGTATAATTTAGATACCAACGAGAGAGAAGAGTTTTTAGCACTCATCATATAAAACTAGTAATAAAACAAGTGACAAGCTATTTAATCATTCGTCAGGCCTCTTATTTGAATTTGTTATCTATCTTGGTACGTGTTCGCCATTCGTTATATTTGACTCATTAGTTTTATTTTAAATAATCACCTCAAATCATGCTAGTCACTCAGACTGACCCCCTTGCATTAGATTAGGTTGTAAAACTAAATTAGGAATTAAAATACTGATAGACATTCTATGTGTTAACGTTCCACTCTTAGTGATCGACACTCTACTTACCAACTAGCTACATTGATCGGGTACACTGCTCATTAGTGTGTGTTATAGGTTAAGTCGGCTAAATATAAATTTAAAACTTGATAAAGAATAATCTATACCTACAACGATAAACACACGCATCAAGTGTCACACCCCCAATTTACCTGACTTGCAGCGGAATGGAATACCTGGGGGTGTCTGTCATAGCACCACAGTTACAGTTACATTGAACGACCTAAAGTGTCGTTTGGAAAATACTGCATTTGATCATTGAAATAATCCAGAGTTTACAAAATGAGGTCCCCAAAATGTGTTGCAAGTTTATGAAAACAAGTCCTACTAGATCAAATGTTTACATAAGTGCATGAAATAATGATGAGACGCGTCGACTCTGCGACTCCATGAAGGTCCAAATGCATGTCACATGAGCTACCTTAATAACCTGAAATACATTGCTAAAACGTCAACACGAATGTTGGTGAATTCCATAGGTTTGTAAAATGTAATGATGTACGGCCACCACAAGTAAAAGTGCAAGATAAAAATCTCATGAAAATTGTACAATAGACTTTAAGCTCATGACCCCGAAGCTATGACTGATGAAATTATATGCCCCTCCCGAATGTTTTACCAGAACACTCGTAACTGTGTCAAAATGAAATGCATCCGCTTACGGTTGGTAATCACTACCACGGATGGAGGCGTCACCCTCGATAGATCTATCCACTCACTCTCGCTTACCGGAAAATTAACGGTCCATGATAATAAACAGGGGACTTTAACTGAATGGTAAGGCAACTTAAGCAATGTACATATGTTTTGGTACTTGGGCTCGTACTAAAATGATTGATGCAATGTATTCCCCCCGTAGGATTTGAAAACAATCAAAAATGTTGAATTGAAAACGGGGCTATGAAAACTCACCTCTAGCTGATGATACTGTGATGATGTGAAATGAACAACCATGAACATGTAATGAGCTGAAAAACAAGGCGCGCACACTAGCCGCAACCTAATGTGAATGATGAACGATCTAATTTAGATCACCAAATGATGTTATGAATGTCCATGCACATGTTTCCTATACCACTCTACTCTTTGAAAAACACTTGTTGTTATCAAAAATATATATTCCAAGACTTAGGAAAAATATGGCTATTAGAAAAATAAAACTAGTTGCAATATATATACTTATATATATATCGTATGTACCAATGTTTGTGTTGAAATCCTCGGTTTGAAATCCTTGAAATAACGTCTTGTAGTAATGAAAATATACTTGTAATCACTAATACATCATTAGTTATGAAATTGGGTACTTGGTTAATATTTCTAGAAAATCTAGAATTTAGTACGTAGTGTTAATATTATTATTTTCAAAAGCTGCCAATTATAGAGGATTTTTGCCGATATTGAAACGTGAATATATTTGTCGTTATAAGTCCGTTTTACTTGTTCTTTATATCCACGGTTACGTCTTAGTATGTAGTAATATATTTTGGAAAGCTTGGCTCCTCCGGGTTACGTCTAAAGCCTCTTTTTGTCCGACGAAAAACGTCCAATAGCATGTATTTTTCCGGAAAATAATTTTCGTCAATAAACTTGCAAAAATCATAACTTCTTCGTTATAAACTCTTTTTAATCCGTTCTTTCGCCTACGGATTCGTTTTTGAAAGTATTTTCTAAAATTTTTGCCAAAGTTTACTTTATGTTTACTGATTTTCATGGATTTACCAAAATGGGACAGAATGTTTATATATTTGTTACAAACCCATTTTTCATGTTCAAAACTAGTTTCTACATCAACCAAAACTCTTGCAAATCCCACAAATCTATACTAATCCTACCATACACCTTCTTAGGGTGCCATGGGTTCCTAATCACTAGTAATCAAGTTAATTTAACAAGGGAACACCTAAAACCAATTCTAGGGTTTGTATGTTCAAAAAGTATACAAAAATAAAGTGGTATAGCTAGTATGAGCATTAAATTAAGCATGAATACCATAAGATACATATGTTAATTTGATGAAAACATGAAAATAAATTTGTATACTCACTTTGAAATAATAGGTAGTGAGATGATGAGAAACCTTGGATTACTTGTGTTTTTGTGTTATGATTCTTGATTGGGATGATGAAATGAACAACTTTGATGCTTTGTACTAAGAAAAATAATGGCTTGATCTTGGTTTCATGGTTTGGTCATGGGTTTTGATGAGAAAAAGATGAAGATGAGAGCTTATGATTCTAAAAATTATACATGTTATGTGATAAGTGTTTTTGTAAAGATATTTAGTTAGGTTTTTAATGTATTATATTGTTACATGAGAACACAAGGTTAAAATAAATGTCAAGTGGTCTAGGGATGTTTATATGGCCGGTTTTCAATGTGAAAAGGAGAAAAAAAAATCGGTTTTGATCACTTAGGAAATGTGGTTTAATATTAGTTGTAGTTTAGTGTAAGTATTAGTTATAATCGGGTACCGGGTTTGATAGAAATAAATGTTAACAAAGTTAACCGGGACAAAATAAAGTTGTAAAAATGTTAAAAATATGTTGGTTACAATTACTGAGTGTTCGGGTGATTATTGTTTAGTTTTCACGAAAACCGTCGTAATATTCATAAGCTCACGTTATAAATAAAATAAATTTCCAAAATGCTGGGTAAATGAATGTTATAACTTTTATGATGATAAAATGGATATAAAAATATGCCGGGACCATTGTGGGAATATTTAGATATATTCGTCGTGTTTATAAACCGGGTGTTAACGTTTATTTAAAAATAATTATAAGGAAAACGTTAAATGTATCAAATATGTAAATTTGAAAATCCTAAGTGTGGTATAACATGTAAATGACCTACTGATGATATGCAGACTGTCTCTAGTCCGTATGAAATGTCCTTACTGATAATGAAATGAATTCGCACCTGAACCAATACGGTTACGCGAATTTAAATACCCGTAAACTAAATTTACGTTGAAATGAATAATGCACGTGAATGATGAAATCTTTTCCGGCAATGAATAGTGTTCAGTGAATAGTAAAATTTCTGAATGCTTCTCGAAACGTCAAACTGACACCAAAAATGATGAATAGTAAACTGATGAATAGTGTTTTGATGAATAGTGTTTTTCCAAAGTTCGGGAAATGACCTGAAATGGTGAGTTTTGACAGTCTTCCCCTCTAAAAGGAACTTCGTTCCGAAGTTCATTTTATGTTGGTTTCTGAAAACATATTGGTGAAAAGGTGATGATATTCAAGAATTCCAGCGAACTCTAACGATAGGAATTTGACTCTACTTCAACTGTTCGACCTAACTGTCCATGATCTCTACTTGTTCTCCTGCAAGGTTTATGTTTGACTTTGGGTTGGATTCCTTTCCAAATGGAATTATGAGTGACTAATCTGAAAAGATGATAATACATGGTTGTGTAATCCTATTGTTCTCTAACAAGGTTCAAGTCTGACGGCCACTAGGCCTACTCTGTCTGAAATATTATGTGGTCCAGTGTATATCGGGTTTAACTTTCCAAGTTTTCTGAATGATATCATGCCTTTCCTAGGCAGAACTTTCAACATAATTCTGCCTACCAACTTGAAGTTTTAATGGTTTAGAACTTATTGAACTTGTAACTGATTCTTGACTTGTAGGAAATTTCTGGTTATCTCATGAATGCCTACTAGACTAGTGAGTTGAGCTTTTTCTGAGTTTGGCACATCAATAGATGGTCTGCGCTTCTTAATGTTTTAAATGTGATACTGGTAATATATACTGCTGAATTCTGCCAGAACTCAAGATTGTATGCTAGTTGGTCTATTCTAAAATGAATCTTAGATGGTCCAATATGCTAAAGGTTCAACCTCTCTTGTTATCCAATTTGTATCATGCCAATCCAAGGCAATGCTTTTAACTTAGTTTGTTCTCCCACTTGAATCTGGATGGTTTGTTGTTTAGGATACCCAATCCAAATGATGCGTGTTATGTAACAACCTAACTTCTGCCAGTTTCTCGCTGTTGGTGTGATAACTATTGTTGTAGATGAATTTGATTTATGTTAAATGATTAGTCCAACCATTTCTAGGGTCAATCACTCATGCTCTGAGCATACTTTCCTATGTTTGAATTGTTCTCTCGCTTTGACCATCGTTCTGAGGGTGATAGGTGATGTTTACATCTAAATGGGTTTCTGAAGGAAATTCTGAAATGATTGCTTGAAGTCCAAGGTGAATCGGTTTCCTTAACAGGAATAACTAAAATGGGTACAATAAACCTTTGTGACTAATTCCACAACGTTCGGTCCTTCGAACTTGGCGTTATCTGAAAGGGATAGAATATAGGTAACAATTTGATTCCTTGTGTGTTGTTCCAACAAACGGTAAGACATATGTCCTTCTTTGTCTATTGGGTTTGGTCTCCACTACTGAAGTTCGTGATTAATTTGTGATGTCCTTCCTAATTCCTTCATCACATATTCCAAATATTCTTTATTGTCAAGTCACAAATCCTAAATGCATAAGCGATGTTGTAGGGAAATTGGTTCTGGAAATTTGTCTCGCGATTGTGAGTTTTGGTTGAAATCTTTTTCTGGATAAACGAATTTAGAAAATGGAGCAAATGATTTACTAAGTAATATTTTTCCTGATGATTCAAAATTTCAGTAGTTATGAAATAGAAGAAATGTTTTCAAACATGTTGTGATTAAAACTGCTTACCAAAGTTTGATGTCTATGTATATTTCTCATTGTACAATAGTGTTGCTAAAAATTGACCAAAAAGGATCGTACTTATTCAAAATAGGAATTTCAGAAATCATCTTTCCACAAAGTATGTGATTTATGTAAACGCATCAACTTTATTTAAAAGTGAAAACACTAACAAGGATAAAATGGTAGAATGGGAAATGTTCGCTTACATGCATAGATGTCTAACATTTAGTTCCTGAGGTTGGATAATGCCTAGAGGTGGTTATCAGGCATAACTACAAGCATAGGTATTTAGACTAACTTAAATCCTGAAATAGTTTATCGTTGTAATTGGCAAGGCGAACGTATCACTTGATGTTGTGTCGATGAATGTCTATTCTGTTTTCCCATGTAGATGAGGAGATATGTTCCGGTTTGATCCCTTTCTTGGTATGAAGGTGAGGTTATCTGAAATTTCTAGAGACATAATGCCTTAGGGAAATCTACATCGATATTCTTGATTCAAACAATTGTCCTTTGTGAAAACTTACTGCAGGAAAATTTTATGTATGGATGAGGCCATGTTTAAATGAAATGCTCTACAGTCTCAATTAGAAGCTTGGTTTATTTCTATTGTGTTGTCCTGCGGACATTTATTGAGTTCAATCCTGTAGCTCAGTCTAGCTAGTACCTTTAAATGATAGAATTTGGCAACTAAGTCAGAGATGATGATTCGGATGGTCTCGCAGTATCTTTGAATTGTTGATGAGTTATGAATTCTCTCACTATATACTTCTAGTCCTGGTTAGTAGTTTTGTAATCCTTTCGTTTCTTTTATTGTATAGAGGAATCCTGCATGTAATTGGTATGGAAAGTCTCTCCTGGGGAAGTCAATGGGAAAATCCAACTTAATGGCTAAGTGGGTAACAGGTGGGGTAAGTATCCAGGGATAGTTCGGCAAAAGGGATGTTTATGGAAGAGTTCCTTTGTTTACAAAACTTTTAAATGAAGATTGTTATTAACAATCCTTTGAAAAGGTATTTATTTCCTTCATGGCATAATCCTTTCTGAATTTTACATAGGTGATCAGGCTATGTACAATTGAGGACTAATGATGCGATGTTAGATTTTGTCAAAATATCATAACTTTTCTCAAAAGTTTTAGATGGTGTTCAACGCATTGTTATTAAAAATGGTTTCCTGATGTTTTCTTTCAAATAACATGAAAATTGCCTCGCGTAATAATAGCAAATACTTGGTGTAATGACAGAAAAATCAATTTATAGGATGGTAATAAAATAGCTTACTTCGGAAATTTTTCTGTAAAACAGTTTCCCCATATGATAGTAAAATAGTTTGAATGGTGTATTGGATACGTGGGTGAATCTTGTCGAATGGTAATAGTCTACTAATTCGTCAAAAACGAAATCAACCTAACCCCTAATAAGACAATGATAAAATGTTGTGAAACGATTGAAGTCTAAGCAATTGGGATAGAAAATGGAGTAAACGAAGGTTATGATTATCACCTAGGTAACAAAAGATAGATATTACATTGGATAGGAAAGTGCTTAATACAACTAGGTTATGTCATCGTACCAACGGTAAGTACAAAAGGAAAGATACAACCCTAAAGGGCTCGAACTACGGTTTATATATTGAAGCAAAGCTCCTCCTGCTGAAGCATTGTTGTTATCCTTGATGTTGCTAATATCCTGGCGGTACTCTTTCAACAGCTCACGCTATTCCTCGAGCGATTCAGTCTTGATTCCAAGTCCCTGATTTTCCTTGTTCCTTAGCTCCGGGCAGTCGTTCTTGAAATGCCCTAAGTTTTCACATTTGAAGCAACTCCCTGGGGTCTTCTGATTTATGAGTTTCCTACAGTCTTCAGTCCGATGACCCTGCTTCTTACACACTCCACACGTTTTACTGCAATGATCTCAGTGATGTTGATTACACAGGTTGCAGTAAGGTAACTTTCCAATATACCTTCTCTTTGTGTACGGTTCTGCAGCAAAGGCTCTATTTACTTCTTGTCCCTTGGGTGATTGTTGAGTAGCATTGCAACCTAGATTGTTGTTCCACTTCCTTTTATTGTCACTATTGTTTCCTGAGGTCTCGGCGTGAACTATGAGTTCCTTTGCTTCGATCGCCATTTTGATAGCTTCAGACATGGTATCGGGTTCCCATGCGATGACCAACATACGAATTTCATTTGAGAGTCCCCCGATGTACGTTTCAAGTTTCTTGCTTTCCGGTTCATCCATTGCAGAACCTAGTCGTGTTAATTCATAAAAATGAGTAGTGTACTCGTCAACATCATTTCCTACCATGGTAAAGTTTAGTGTTTCCTGTTCCTTTGCTCGTAACTCATTTCCTACACAAAATGTTATACTCATCATCCTTCTTAGTTTCTCCCAAGAGTGTGAGTAGGCAGCATCAACTCCCACCATCTTAATATGTTTGGTCCACCATTCCTGGGCATGATCCTGAAAAGTGCATGTGGCGAACTTAACCTTGTCTTCCTTATGACAGTCGCCACGTCGAAATATTGTTTCTATTTCTTCGAACCATTTGAGAAATTCCTTTGTGTCTCTAGTTCCGCTAAAGGAGGGAGGATTGCACCCCATAAATTCCACGTGAGTAAGTTCCTTAGTGAGGGCGGTGGCTATGTTCTTGGCAATGACTTGTCCAACAGCAGCTTGCGTCATGCTTGGAGTGGTTTGCTTAAATCTCTCTTCATCAAATCATAAGTGACCATGAGGATATAGTCAATCAAAGTCATCATATTCACAACACATGAATATAATACATGAAAATTTCGGTCTACGTGAACCGGTATCACAAATAGCACAACCATTTCTTACATAGTAGAGTCACACTTGATATTTTTGTTTGTTCAACAATCAAAAGACAACAAGTTCTTTAGACTATGTCCCACACTTTCTGTGGCTAGGATAATAGTAAAAGCTAGTGAGGATATAAGTCTGGTCTAGGGACTTCCTGGTGTCCCTCTGTGTGAAATTGGGTTTGTGGCATCATAAGGTCGAGATAGTCCTGAAGTGGTGTCTGAAGTTGTGCATCTATCAAATCTTAGATAATGTAGGTTCTGAACCATTCCTGAAGAATCTGCGGATGTTCCTGTTGAGTCCGTGATATTGGTATTATCTACTAGGTGTTATCTAGTAGATTGGCAAGTGGGAATGAAAAAGGAAAACGACAATGATGGTACCAGCGAATGGAATACTACCCTCTTTCGCGCTACCTCGCGACATCCAAAAGGTAAAACTAAAGTACGCATTGTGGGACGACCAATAGTGTAATAAGTAACTGATGGTGGTGATAGTACCTGAGTAGTGGGTGCTCTACTAGTGAAGGGAAGAAAACACACCATCTTCCTTGAAATAAGCAATCTAATATGACCATTAAGATTAAGTCTGAATACTCTACAAAAAGGCATTCTATGTATGGGCTGAATGATAGGAAAACCCTGTTCCTATGGCAAATCAATAGTGCTAATGATGGTATAAGTGCAACTGGTGGTATAATGATAGTGGAAGATGACAAGGCATCTTCAATGTCGGAATCCGATAAAAGGATGTCAGGGTGAGTATCTAAAGGCATGTCACTTGTGAACCAGGTTAATAAAATGATATATATATATATATATATATATATATATATATATATATATATATATATATATATATATATATATATATATATATATATATATATATATATATATACATACGAATATGAGTATAAATAACTCGCACAGGGTATGCATGAAACAACATGTATCATGATTATGCACTTATGATGAAATGATGAGATGCTATGATGATGCGGTTATAGTCTAGGGTCCAAGATACATCCTAGTTCGCTATAACCTTAGCTCTGATGCCAATCTGTCACACCCCCAATTTACCTGACTTGCAGCGGAATGGAATACCTGGGGGTGTCTGTCATAGCACCTGATGAGACGAAAAATGATCCGTTTTTAGGGGGTCATTTAAGCCGGAATTCAACTTTATTTGATCAAATATTGCCCTAAATCGTTCCTTTTGTGATTTTTGGTACTTTGGGAGTGAAATCTGGAAAAGGAAGCAATTCGGACATTTTTGGAGCATAAAAGTGAAGAAAATGCCAAAGTCTTAATTTTCCATGCTGGGAACAGTAGGTGACGGCGTCAAGAGTAATTTCCTGACGGCGTCAAGAGCAAAAGTCCATGACGACCCAGTACAGATTTGACGACGTCACAAGGGTAGGGTGTCAAGAGTAAAAGTCATGACGGCCTGGAAATGAGTTTGTCTTAACGGCGTCAAATGTAGATCAAGGCAGTCCGAGAATGGTTTTGGCGGCGAGGTGACGGCGTCACAAGTTTTGTCTTGACGCCGTCAGACCCCCTTTCCTATATATAGTTTTCAAATTTTTCACATTTAAGGAGAGAAGTTTTGGGAGAAACCCTAAGTACGATTTTGGTGTAACTTTACAGGTTTTTCAAGGGTTCCAAACCCTTGATACCTTGCATGTGTAATCAAGATAAGTGTTCCTTTAATTCAATCAATATGTCTATGTGTTGGTTGTCTATATCTTGTTCTTGTCTTAATTCCATCATGCTAGGCTAGATCTATCTTGTGTTTGCTTAGATCTAATGAAACCTAGATGTTAATTATGTGTTGATTACTTGTTTATTCTTGTTTTGGATGAATGATTTATATGTTAGGCTTAAGAAAACTGGCAGATCTCCAATTGGTAACATGCTTGAAGAACCAATGCGCACTAGGTCTTTATTGGTTGTATTTAATGCATGAGCCACTGTTTACAATCCCTATAGTTGTGTTGGGCATGGTGTAGGAGGAGATAAGAGCTCATAGAATTGGGGAGTTATGTGTGCCACCCCATGAATGGTATTAAGGAATACGATCCGTCATCCATGTAATTATAACAAGTAATTAACGTGTAAAAGATGTCTAGGGAGTAGTGAAATCTAAGTAAACACATTTTTTCCAATTACTGCTCACAACTTTAGTATAATTTAGTTTATTTTCATTTCTAGTATTTTATTTTGATTGCATCTTAGTATTGGGTTAGTTGAATAGCAACTAATTCCGCACAAATCCTTCAAACCCGAGATTTTTAATTGCTTTCCATAAAATATAAAAATACAAAAATAATCATCCCTCACCTTTAGAACTAGTATTTAGGCTTTCTAATCCTAGCGACACTATTCCTAAGCTGAACGATCAATCCCACGGTACTTGTCACTATACTATACTACAACGATCAGGTACACTGCCTGGTGGGGGTTGTAAGCTTCTCGAGATCCCTCGAGAGGTAAAGCCTGTTGCGATTCCCATGCATCAGCACCACAGTTACAGTTACATTGAACGACCTAAAGTGTCGTTTGTAAAATACTGCATTTGATCATTGAAATAATCTAGAGTTTACAAAATGAGGTCCCCAAAATGTGTTGCAAGTTTATGAAAACAAGTCCTACTAGATCAAATGTTTACATAAGTGAATGAAATAATGATGAGACGCGTCGACTCCGCGACTCCATGAAGGTCCAAATGCATGTCACATGAGCTACCTTAATAACCTGAAATACATTGCTAAAACGTCAACACGAATGTTGGTGAATTCCATAGGTTTGTAAAATGTAATGATGTACGGCCACCACAAGTAAAAGTGCAAGATAAAAATATCATGAAAATTGTACAATAGACATTAAGCTCATGACCCCGAAGCTATGACTGATGAAATTATTTGCCCCTCCCGAATGTTTTACCAGAACACTCGTAACTGTGTCAAAATGAAATGTATCCGCTTACGGTTGGTAATCACTACCACGGATGGAGGCGTCACCCTCGATAGATCTATCCACTCACTCTCGCTTACCGGAAAATTAATGGTCCATGATAATAAACAGGGGACTTTAACTGAATGGTAAGGCAACTTAAGCAATGTACATATGTTTTGGTACTTGGGCTCGTACTAAAATGATTGATGCAATGTATTCCCCCCATAGGATTTGAAAACAATCAAAAATGTTGAATTGAAAACGGGGCTATGAAAACTCACCTCTAGCTAAAGCTAATGATACTGTGATGATGTGAAATGAACAACCATGAACATGTAATGAGCTGAAAAACAAGGCGCGCACACTAGCCGCAACCTAATGTGAATGATGAACGATCTAATTTAGATCACCAAATGATGTTATGAATGTCCATGCACATGTTTCCTATACCACTCTACTCTTTGAAAAACACTTGTTGTTATCAAAAATATATATTCCAAGACTTAGGAAAAATATGGCTATTAGAAAAATAAAACTAGTTGCAATATATATACTTATATATATATCGTATGTACCAATGTTTGTGTTGAAATCCTCGGTTTGAAATCTTTGAAATAACGCCTTGTAGTAATGAAAATATACTTGTAATCACTAATACATCATTAGTTATGAAATTGGGTACTTGGTTAATATTTCTAGAAAATCTAGAATTTAGTATGTAGTGTTAATATTATTATTTTCAAAAGCTGCCAATTAAAGAGGATTTTTGCCGATATTGAAACGTGAATATCTTTGTCGTTATAAGTCCGTTTTACTTGTTCTTTATATCCACGGTTACGTCTTAGTATGTTGTAATATATTTTGGAAAGCTTGGCTCCTCCGGGTTACGTCTAAAGCCTCTTTTTGTCCGACGAAAAACGTCCAACAGCATGTATTTTTCCGGAAAATAGTTTTCGTCAATAAACTTGCAAAAATCATAACTTCTTCGTTATAAACTCTTTTTAATCCGTTCTATCGTCTACAGATTCGTTTTTGAAAGTATTTTCTAAAAATTTTGCCAAAGTTTACTTTATGTTTACTAATTTTCCTGGATTTACCAAAATGGGACAGAATGTTTATATACTTGTTACAAACCCATTTTTCATGTTCAAAACTAGTTTCTACATCAACCAAAACTCTTGCAAACACCACAAATCTATACTAATCCTACCATACACCTTCTTAGGGTGCCATGGGTTCCTAATCACTAGTAATCAAGTTAATTTAACAAGGGAACACCTAAAACCAATTCTAGGGTTTGCATGTTCAAAAAGTATACAAAAATAAAGTGGTATAGCTAGTATGAGCATGAAATTAAGCATGAATACCATAGCATACATATGTTAATTTGATGAAAACATGAAAATACATTTGTATACTCACTTTGAAATAATAGGTGGTGAGATGATGAGAAACCTTGGATTACTTGTGTTTTTGTGTTATGATTCTTGATTAGGATGATGAAATGAACAACTTTGATGCTTTGTACTAAGAAAAATAATGGCTTGATCTTGGTTTCATGGTTTGGTCATGGGTTTTGATGAGAAAAAGATGAAGATAAGAGCTTATGATTCTAAAAATTATACATGTTATGTAATAAGTGTTTTTGTAAAGATATTTAGTTAGGTTTTTTATGTATTATATTGTTACATGAGAACACAAGGTTAAAATAAATGTCAAGTGGTCTAGGTATGTTTATATGGCCGGTTTTCAATGTGAAAAGGAGAAAAAAATCGGTTTTGATCACTTAGGAAATGTGGTTTAATATTAGTTGTAGTTTAGTGTAAGTATTAGTTATAATCGGGTACCGGGTTTGATAGAAATAAATGTTAACAAAGTTAACCGGGACAAAATAAAGTTGTGAAAATGTTAAAAATATGTTGATTACAATTACTGAGTGTTCGGGTTATTATTGTTTAGTTTTCACGAAAACCGTCGTAATATTCATAAGCTCACGTTATAAATAAAATAAATTTCCAAAATGCTGGGTAAATGAATGTTACAACTTTTATGATGATAAAATGGATATAAAAATATGTCGGGACCATTGTGGGAATATTTAGATATATTTGTCGTGTTTATAAACCGGGTGTTAACGTTTATTTAAAAATAATTATAAGAAAAACGTTAAATGTATCAAATATGTAAATTTGAAAATCCTAAGAGTGGTATAACATGTAAATGACCTACTGATGATATGCAGACTGTCTCTAGTCCGTATGAAATGTCCTTACTCATAATGAAATGAATTCTCACCTGAACCAATACGGTTACGCGAATTTAAATACCCGTAAACTAAATTTACGATGAAATGAATAATGCACGTGAATGATGAAATCTTTTCCGGCAATGAATAGTGTTCAGTGAATAGTAAAATTTCTGAATGCTTCTCGGAACGTCAAACTGACACCAAAAATGATGAATAACTGATGAATAGTGTTCTGATGAATAGTGTTTTTCCAAAGTTCGGGAAATGACCTGAAATGACCTGAAATGGTGAGTTGTGACATCAAGTTTCTGGCGCCGCTGCCGGGGAGTGAATTGTTTAATATCTATTTATCTGTTAGCATTTTAATTAGGTTTTTAACTTATTTAGTTTTTAATTTCTAACTTTGTTGTATATTAGTATAATTGCATTAATTGTATTTTTCTGCATAATTAGTGTTTATTAGTTTGCTGTAATTTTTGTATTTTTTGTTTTCTTTTTTTTTCTGCATTGTTTGCTGTCTGCTGTATTTTGCTGATCTAAACGATACGGCGAATCTGTTTCACAGATACGGCATATTGCATTTTAATTTTTCATACAACGTAATTATTTAATAATTCAAGTACGACACATCTATCCCCTAGATACGGCGTATTCTGTTTTTAATCAGAAATTTTTTTCAAAACCCTAAACGCCATACGGCGCATCTGTTTTATAGATACGGCGTATTAATAATTTATTAAAAACAATTTTCGAATTCATTAAATTAACAAGAAGCGGCGTATCGATTTCTGAAGATACGGCGAATTGATATCAAAAAGCTTGTATTTAAAATGTAACGAACATACGACGTATTAGCTTTTGCGTATACGGTGCATGTATTTTTAAAAGTATAAGTAATTTTGATAATTTATAAGATACGGCGTACTTATTTATTTTAATACGGCGTATCGGTTTTCTGAAATAAAAGTTTGATTAATTTTTAACGTATTAAGATACGGCGTATCCTATTTATTGGATACTGCGCATCGCCTGTAGATATCAACAACTTTTATTTTTCGTATTCCATTTTCGTTATTAGTTTTCTGTGATTTTACTTTATCAAACCTATACTATTGATGCTTTTGTGCTGATTTCAGGAAATGCGTGACCAGGAGTTCAACTAAGAACTTAACCAAACCTTTTGAAGATCCTGAAAAAGCTTTCCACTCGCTTAAGAATCTTTTCAGCCAAACAAGCCTTGATTGTTCGAGTTCGGTATAGCTCAACTACTTTTCTGATCAAGAATCTCAGAGTGAAGAGGAAAAAGTTACAAAAACAATGACAGATCCAACTATGGATGAATACATGAACAAGACCCGAGCGGACTGTGGCTCGGGTGTTGCTAGGCCTAAGTTCGACGAAGAGGCCAAATTTGTATTGAAGGGTCAATTTCTCAAGGAGCTACGAGAGAATGCTTTCAGTGTATCGGAACATGAAGATGCTAATGAACATGTGGAAAAGATCCTTGAAATTGCTTATTTGTTCACGATTGAGAATATAACCTTTGACCAATTGATGCTTCTTATCTTCCCTCTTTCACTTTCGGGAAATGCAAGAAAATGGTTGAATGATGAATCGTTGGGATCCATAACTAATTGGATTGAACTACAAACACGATTCCTAAGTAAGTTTGTTCATATTGAGCGTGATCCTGAATTTACTTGTTGGCTGAAGTCTAAATTTCGCAACCCTGATAAGTTATGCACATCACTGAAAAACAAACTTTGGACTTGGGATAAAGGGGAACGACGAAGAAGAGCTGAATGTAGAGGTGGCCGAATTATTAAGAATTAAAACAAACTTGTTTGAGTATGAGACACCTCTATGTAAGGAGTTTAAGGAATTCAATTATCTTTTAAAGATCGACGAAGATGTTCTAACTGGTGATTTACCGGGGTTTAAAACTTATGATGAATTTAAGAATATCTGGTATTATGAATGGAATGATCAAATACCATGGGTATATGATAAACCTTGGGGAGATAACAAGTGGGAACATACCTATAAACTCATTTACTTCAAATACGGGACACGAGGAGTGGCCGACTTGTGACCGGAAACGGGAAGGAATTTGTAATGGTGGAAATTTGCCAGGAATGAAGAGAGTTGGCATGTGACAACTGGCAATTTAGGGAAACTATTTACAAACCCGCATTACTTTAAATTTAATGATTTTTGGAATGTTTGAAAAGTTTATTCGTGATGAGAATTGTAAACGTTGAACCGTTGTTTTAAACTTTATGATATTTATGGAAGTTGAGTTTTAATTATTGGTTTGGTTTGATATATTCGTGGTGATTTATTTTTGAGATAATTATTTGGCACTACATTGACTCCGGCACTAGGATAACCTAACAAAATTTTATATATTTTAAATGTTTGACTCGGTTATTATATATTTCTGGAACGTATCGTGGGATTTTGAATATTTGGAATGAGCTCGGTTCGAGAGAGTCGGTTTATTTTAAATGAGTTTCGGGTTTGGTCCGCGTAATTTACATCGGGTTACCTCACCCACCTTTTTAAAACTATTCTTATTATTATTATCATTTTTATTTTTTTTTTGGGCTTGAAGCCGGTTTTGGTTTTGTTGGGTATTTACACCCGCGCCTCACACAAACACAAACATAAGCAACCATCACCCTCACCATTTGACCTCTCTCTCTCTCTTTGATATTAAACCCTAGCCGCCACTTGTCTTTTCTGGCAGCCACCATCACACCGCCGATCCCACGACCAAACCAACACCACCATATTACTCATCTCATCAAGATCTTTCTTTTGAGATACCTCACGCGCGTAACAAACAACCTTAGACCCTCGATTTTACCACCACCGCCACTTTAACATCATCATTCTTGTCAATACTTATTGGGTTATTGAAGAAACGCATTATTGGAGCCGTTTTGTAGGTGAGTGGCTACGATTTTCATATCGTGTGCCTCGATTTATGATTAAATCCGTGCCTACACGGGTTGTTTTTGTTGGGTTTGAAATCTTATGAATGGGAAATGAAGTTTTGTTAATACTCTTTGGTTTGGTATCCGGGTTGGGTCGAGTTGGTCTCGGATTCATGGTTGGATTTGAGTGGGTTGATGTTGTTTGGTTGGATGGATGCTCGGATTGAGCATAACCGAGACCCTTGAGGTCTCGGGGTCGCATTTTGTGGCTCGTTTAGTCATGCCGAGACCCAAAGGGGTCCCTCGTTTCATCTTGTTGTTGTTGTTTGGGATTATGGCCGACGACCCAAGGGTCCGTTTGGGTTTGATTTGGCTCGTTATGAGTAAGACCGTGACCCCTTTGGGTCCGGTCGAATATTGTTGCGGTTTTGAGGTACGACTCGACCACTAAGGCCGTTTGGTTTGGCTCGTATGGAGCAAGCCGAGACCCTAGAGGTCTCGGGTGAGATCATGATTCATGTGGTTTAATATTGACCCGGGTTGACTTGGTAAATCAACCCGTAAGTGTGATATATTACTTGGTCGTCTTATATAATTGTCGGATTACTTTGTTGTCATTTTGTTATTATTGATCATGGTTATTTTTGAGCTTGAAGTGGTACATTTGGACTTGTGATTTTGATTATGGAGTTGTGTTGACGAAGTGGTATTGGGAACCGATTGTGAGACGGTTAATTAGATTGACGGAGATAGGTTAGTTGGGTGCCGTAGTCGGACCCTATTGTTGTAGCACGTGTTGTGGGTATTGATTGGATGGAGTTGGATTGCTTGACTTTGAATTGGTTATTTTATTTTGGACTTGGACAATGAGCCGAGAGTGATGACTCGGACATGTGACCAATTCGTATGACTCGATAATTATTTATAATCAAACGCTAATAATAAAACTCGTAATAATATTATTGGTAATATAACCGTTTATATAAGTATATAGACGTGAAAAACGTATATATAAATACATAAATGCGTATATTAATAATAAAACGATCACGAGTAATATATTATAATAACGTGACGATAATTAATATACTATGTGAATAGTGTAATAAATGTCGGGAGCGTTACTATAAATAAATAACTATAAATAATGACGAAATCTCTTACGTTGGGTAATTATTAAATAAAATATATCTTTTAATAAACGAGGAAAACTATCGAGTTATACGGGTTTGTGGTCACTTGAGTCTAAGATGACTATATTATTATTGTGTGACTTTTGTGTTTGTCACGGATATGTGACGATTAATATATCTATTTTCTATAACTACGTAACTTATTTAATCGACGGGTTAAATAGGATCTATTTAGTTATATGAAACGAATATATTAATGGGCATTGTATCCTACGACGCCCATAGGTTGTGGTACGTGTACAGGAATAATGAATTACTAAATATCTCGTGGAGTTGGCTAAATTGACGAATTTGGCAAACTTGACGATATATATAGGGAATTTATTAGACTTTGATACTTACCATGTAGTATTCTTCATGCTATGTGATTTAGGTTTGGGTATAATCTTAGAACGATATATTACGTAGATAAATATGGGGGATTATCAAATCGACGGATTTGATAAGCTTCGATGATTTATTTAATTAATATATTGGGCTAATATTAGACCTATAGAGTGTTTTTCATGTTCTTTTCGTTGTGGCTTCTTGTTGTGAGTTGTGCCGACCCTCCACCCGCATGGATACCAAACTCCAAACTAATATGAGGATAATACGAGAAATGGATTTTTGGAAAGTAAAATGGAATACGTTCGGGATTGGGAATATTTGATTTTGAGGAAATGATTCTGAATGCGTTTATATTGTTAGGAGGTGCCGAGTCTGTAGTTTCCGTTATTTGAGTTGCTTTACATCTTACATATGTCGATTTCTTTTGCTGATTGCTGGACTTGAGGTGAGTCATAGCCCCACTTTTACTCTTGAAATTTGTTTTCAATACTTGGGGTGAGAAACGTGCAAATTATTTTATGTGGACTATTATCGCTTTGTTTATTTTTAAACTTGCTATGCTTATAGAACTAGGTAGGTTGTAGAGCGAGACCTAGTCCTGAACTAGGTGAGCTATTGAATTGGTTATAGAGCGAGGCCTAGTCCCGAGCTAGGTGAGATATTGAATTGGTTATAGAGCGAGGCCTAGTCCCGAACTAGGTAAGCTATTGATTGGTAGTTGAGCGAGGCCTAGTCCCGAACTAGGTAAGCTATTGGATTGGTTATAGAGCGAGGCCTAGTCATGAACTAGGTAAGCTATTGATTTGATTGATGTGAGCTATAGTGTGCACCTATAGTGTTGGTTTGTTTTGATTGGATAATTGAGGCCTAGTCTAACTAGCAAGCGTTTTTGCGTATATGTCCACTTGATTTAGTTATGAATTTAAACCTGTGATCTCACCAGCGAAAGCTGACTTTTAGCGCGTTTTCTCAGGTAATTAAGTGATGCCCTTGGATGCTTGGATTGGAGGCTTGGCTATGGCACCTGGTTATGGATCTATTTTCTAAAACTCTAATAAATAATTATGGACCTATGTTTATTTCTTTTGGGCCTGACTTTGGATGAATTTGGGATAAATGTAAACTTTAAAACCCCATTTTGGTTGTGTTTTTCTTATGTTTACTTTATCTCGTTCTTTTATGTCTTGTGTTGGATACCAATCCCCGTAGCACCCCGAAAGCTTGTTGAGCCTTCCGCTGTACCAAATTTTGGGGGTGTTACATGGCAATAACGTGTATTTTGAAGATTATGATTGGTATGACTTGATCAAAGATTGCGAAAGAAAAAGCGATGCCTTACAAGAAAAAGGAAGAATAGAAACTCTTAAGGAAGTTCGCGGGGTGAACGATATGACGTTTTGGGAATGGGTGCAGAGGAATTTTGATGACTACATAAAGCTTGATCGAAGATTGCAATGGAAGCTAAAGCGAGAATGGGATGAACTTCAAGACGATTATGAATCTAGCAATAACAAGTGGAGTGATCATCCAATTTTGGATACCAAGGAAGAACCTTTGGAGTCAACCGATGAAAAAGATGATGAATACACTAACGGACTTGAAGATTATTTAATTTGCAATCAAGAATCTAACTTTGTTAATGAGAAGCAAAAGGATTCAAGAAACGAAAATGTCAACTTCTTGGAATCCCCTACCAGAAGCCACCGACATTCACCACTGAAAAATTTGAAGTTATTAAATATCCCTTTGGATCGCTGGAAGAGTATGCTGCTATAAAAATTACCGAGTTTAATGAACTAACTCGTACCGAAGAGAATGTTATGCAAGTGTATCACGACATCTTTCGCATCAAGGATGAGGGATGGTTTGTGACAAGAACAAAATAGGAGCTGAAGATGAGTCTAACTTGAAGACTCTGGAATAAAGAAAAGTGTTTATCGGGAGACAACCCGGATTATCTTTTATTTTTTTTTATCGAGTCTGTCAGACCTGCACTAGATAACAGATGCGGCATATCAATTGTACAAGTAATATCTATCTTATTTTTCTGCATTTTATTTTACTAAACTATAAACTTTCTGTCAGTTTCTTTAATACGGCGTATCCCTGGTTAAGGATACATCACATCTATTTTTCTGACTCGTATTAATTCCAGGCTCGATATCGCGCATCTCTTTCCATGGATGCGACGTATCGACTAACCTAATGAAATTTCCAGATTTTAATTATTAATTTTTAGGTTTTATTTTTCGCTAACCACTAATGAATTTTGCACTGGCTTTAATTTTCTTAACACAAGTGATTACAAAAATGGTGGTATTTATATAATTTTGTATTTTCTGTTGAGACATCATTCATGGAGGATTGAACGCATTCTACTCACAGAAAATAAAAAGTTGCTCACAAACTCATAATGGAGGATCATATCGAGCAAATCTAGGGGAGTTTTCCGTTCTTGTCCTTAATTTTTTAAAAATATGCGTTAATTTGTGACTAATATGCTTAAATTTAATTTTTTTCTAGCATGTTTTTGTTAAATATAAGTTGCATAGCCACACAAATAACTACTATTTTATAAATTGTGAGAATTGAGCGTATCCATTTCCTAATATTTACCCCAAATTCTACAAACATATGAGTGTGCCGGTGACTTGTAAACTTTAGAACTTCACTTGTATACTATTTGAGACCACCATAATGAGTATTATATAATTGGAGTGACTTGTCTAACTTGGTAAATTTCTAGGATTACACCCAAATAGCCTTTATATGTTATGTGTTATTAACTAACTACACTGGTTAGTTAATCCCCATATAAACCCTTTGTTACTTTCATTTTTAGAGTAAGATACCCCTAGAAAACCCTCAGAGCCATTCCTTTCGTTTCTTACACCAATGTTAAAATGTTTCGTTACACCTTAGCCTACCCTGTAGATTAAAGTCCGTGGTTAGTTGCTTTTGGCAAAAGTGTCTTTCCTCGCGTTTATAGTGCTCGTGTGCTTATATCATTATTTTTGGTTAGGTTGGGAAATTGCACAATGCAATTAGAGTAAAAGTAAATATTGTATATTTTTTATTTTTGTGTGTTTACTACTTTCACTATTACCTTTATATCTGAAGTTATGAAAAGTATGAAAAAAATTATCCAGGTGAAGTGGTGAAATTTTACACCAATAGTTAGTTTATTTAAAGTTAAAAAAAATTGAGAAAAGAAAAAGAGAGAAGAAGTTGGAAGTTTGAATTACCAACGATGTAAAGTTTTGTACTAGTAGAGATATCGCTGCTCTTGTTGTATTATAATTATGGATTGAATGGGAGTTGGCCATTATGGGAACACCAATTAAGGTTTATTCTTTGATTAATATATTTTTGAGTCTGATTCATGTCTACCTTGTAAAGTGTGAGTTTCCGTGTTAAAGCGTGAGTTAGTCAATCATATGTGTCTTATTCATGGGATGGTTGGGAAAGTGATTAACCACACATTAGGACTTAATCTATTTTGTTTTTTTTAGTTTTGTTTTACACCAATTTATGTATTTCCCAATTATTATCCATACCCTATACCGTATTAATGTATTCATTGTTAGGTTTCGAGCATCTGGATATAATGATAGCTAAGCAAGAATGTCAAATGTGTAAATAAGGTAGTGACCATCCGAGTATTAGATTAATCAAATATTGCGCCAGTGATCTGGTGTGTGACTTGGTGACCATCCGTTATGCAAATAACGCGCCAGTGATCAAAGAAGCACATTAGTGACCATCCGTTGTTTGAGGCATCGAGGACTCACGCCAGCGATCTACTAAGTTTATGCAGGAGATGTTTGAACGAAGCTAGGTTTAACCCTAAGCCATATCAACCCTTTTTACCGCTTTAGACTTGTTACTCCTTAGCTTTAGTGGGAGAGATGTGTATACTTGCCAAGCTTATGATAGAATATTCATCACAACCGAGCAATTGAGCGAATTAGATTAGTTATGATGTTGAGAGATTATATTTTATTTCTAGTTCGTTAAGTGTTTGGTTGTGCAATTATGATAAAACAAAACAAATAAGTGCTTAACTATAAAAATGCATCCTAAATTTATTTAGGATACATCTTCATAAGTTTTAATCTAAGGTTTACTTGGGGACAAGTAAAGTACAAGTGGGGGGATATTTGATGACATCAAACAAGTACATATTATTGTCATCATTTGTCCTATGTATTTAACTTATTTTATTATATTATCTATGAGAATTGATACTTAATCGCTTACTTTTGTAATTCTCAGTTATAAATAAGCATTTGGTGAAAGTTAGTGATTTTGGACGTAAAATGGAGCTAATTGGATAAAGTTGGAAAAGTCTATTTTATTGAAGGAGATACACCGTATGATCATACTTAAATGAATTTGAAGACCATTGTCTGATTTTGAAGAATGCGCCACATGTAATTATCTCATGTGCCACATATGAAACCTTGATCAACGAAGAAGATCTGACTTATCTACTCAAGATATGCCGCATGATATTCCTAACATACGGCGCATCATTCTCAAGACTTTACCAAATATTATCCAAGATACTAAAGGACATGCGCCGCATAGAGATTCAAGTTATGCCGCATCTGAAGACAGTGTACGAATATTCCAGAATATAATAATCTTGGACCTCACGTGAAGTTATCTAGATAGGCCGCATCTACTTAGTTGATGCGCCACATTGCACCCTCAGACATAAAGTATAAATACCCCATTAGAGAGCCAAATTTTGTGTGCAAAAAGTTACAGAAGTTGCAACATAAACCACAAGGAGAAGAATACATATGAAAAGGCAACACAAGAAACACCCAATTCAAGATTTCAGTGCAGTAAGAAGGTCCTCCTAGTATTTTAAATTCATTAAGTAGTTTTGTTTTATTGTAATAGTAAGCTTTAATCCATCAAGATTGATGGGCTTTTGACCGCCATATTCCTCCCCTTAAAATTGCTTTCCCATCAATTAAAGTTTATATGATATTTATTTGGTTCTTTTTATATTTGCATTGATAACCTCTATGTCTAGCTGTGGAACGCTTGGGCTGCCATACTGTTAGGTCACCATATTGTTATCACACAAGTGTTGTATTGATGAGAATGAGATAGATATAAGGATTGGATGATTATAAGATATATGAAAGATGAAAGTGCAAGCGTTTCACAAATACAATCAAGTAACCAACAATAAAAAAAGGTAGCATACATGTGGTATTTATAGGGAAGGATTAGGGCAACATTCCCTTCCTCCATATCTTTCCAATTCGTGGGCTTTCCAAGCCTTTTGGGGTTTTACATGCTAGCCTTGTAAACATAAATAATTAAGTAAACATTAACTAAAGCAACCTATTACAAAATGTAATGACCGAGACTTGAATATTATAAAATATGTTCCCAACAATCTCCCCCTAAGGGTCGGTCATCACGGTTGCTTGATGTCTTCTTCTTTGTATTTGACTCTTGACTTGTATTACTTTAGATGTCTTCAAAAATGTTGTAAAGTAATTGTTATTTGTTCTTCAATCTTTGTTCTTGGTGTTGTGGTTGTGATTGTGTAATCATCTGCCTTTCGTCACTTCTTCTTCTTTGGTGTTACGCCTTTCCACCATGCTCATACGTCTTCTTAGTTTGGGCTTTCTATGAGTTTTTTTCGTTGACTTTGGTGGCTGTCAGTTTACTTTATAGATTCTTTGTTTGACGTAGAATCTTTCTTTGACTTTTTTCTTTACTTTGATCTTTGTCTTTTTCTTTTTTTTTTTGACTTTGTTGGGGAGAAATTTTCTTGACTTCGAGATGTATGTATGAGCATGTATAAACTGGTGTTATGGTGATGGTTGTACCTGCATAAAACAGTTAGCAATAATATATCCGGTACTTACAGGTTCGGAATTAGAGATTGTTAACAACATAGTGTGAAAACTCTCTCTAACCCTTACCAAGGCCGTTCCTGAACCAGATACTCCCAAGAGGGCTTACAAGAACCACCGAAGTACATCAATGGTTCAGGTGAGTTGATGGAGATCACCCCAAGACTGTAGACTATTTGGGACCACCATGAACACTAAGCGTAACCCACAAGGAATTACCGAAGTGACCTGCTGTCAGGGCTGTTTGATGTTGACCCTGGCAGGAATTTCCATTCAATCATTGAGAAACACTTATGTGAATTCTCTCATAAATGTTTTGGCAGATTGCTAAGATCTGCGAAGGACTCTTAAGTTTACATTTGGTATTCTTAATGTTGGACCACTAGAGTAGAAGTATCACGTGTTCCTAAGAGATCTATTATGTAATCTTGCGGCTCTAGACTCGATAAATGCTTCTTTTAGTCGTCGGAGACTGGGGCGGAGTCTCCTGTTTTAATATCAACATGGCTCGTAATGAGTGGTCAATAAATTATGCAGGGTTCCCCATGAGAATGAAACAATCTCTTTTAAGAGAACTTGAGTGCTTTAAAAGGTTTAGTGCAGTGCGCCACTGGGTCCATGACGTCTTTGTCTTCAATACCGTCAGGGACGGAGCCAAGGGGGTGCCCGTGGGTGCACGTGCACCCTATGGATTTTTTCGATATAGTGTTAATTTTTAAAAAAATTATCAATTTTTTTTAAATGTATCTTAAATGTACCCGGTGCATTAAAATGTGTCTCTAGTATTATTTAGTTCGTATACTTACAAATAAAAAATAAATATAAAATTTTGTAAAAGCCCAAAGATGAAACAAGTTTAATAAATTAAAGCACAAAAGCTCATAAAATAGGTTTTTTAATGGAACAAGTTTATTCATCATCCTAACAATTTACAAAATCCAAAATTGAACTAACACCACAAAGATGAAACAGGTTCGTAAGTCGTAACATATATCTTTTATTTGTTTATTATGTCTTTTAAAGTTTTCATGTTTTGCTTAGTTGTATTAAATCTTGACTGATTTGTTGGTTCCGTATAGTCTATCATCATCAATAAGGGCTTAGGGCAATAAAAATAAGTGAATAACTATGCAATATCTTTTAAAACAAATAGGAAAAACAAGTTTAAGTAATAGTCAACAATATATTAGAATATGATTAGTACCCCAATTGTGTTGTCATGGGGCATTTTTATTGTTGTCATATTTATAATATATATGAAAAGTAGTGCTTAAATGAAGTTGGTTTTAGTTTTGCCTGTTGCTACCGCTACGATTGAAAGATGTTTTTTCTAAAATGAAGCTCATTAAACTGATTTGCGTAATCGGATGAGTGATGATTATTTTAACGGTGCTTTAACTTGTGGTAAAGAGAAAGATTAACTTATTAATATTAAAAATGAGGGTGCACGTAAGTGTTTTTTTGCTATGGGAGATCGTAGAATCACTAATTAGAAGGTAATATGTTCATTTATTTATCGTTTTAATCCACTTTTTAACTCTATTATATAACGGTTAAAAAAAATTGTGCACCCAGTCATATTTCTTTCTAGCTCCGTCCCTGAATACCGTTGTCACCTTAGTGACAACCAATAGCATATGAGTTGAACCCGGTTTCTACCCCAAGGTTGAATCATTTGGAGGGCTATTTATTTTCACCCTTTTCATAACTTTTCTTTTTAATTCTTCAAACCCTTCTTTCTCCTTTCATTCTTTACTCCTTTTTTCATATCACACCTAAGGACTTTCTAGTTCTAAACCATTGGTATTGTCCTTAGGTAGATCCCTCCGGTTCTGGCGGATCATAGGATGGTTTTTCCTAACCTTAGTCACCTTATAACACCATGACTATCCTATGATTCCATAAACATCATTTGAAAAAAATCTCTCAAAGTGTTTGAGATTATTAAATATATTTGTTTAACACTTTGAGAGTTTTATGTTTTTTCAGAAATACTCTCCCTTCACATGTGCTTATTTATATTAAATTGTATTTTACACATGTTGGAGGAGTTGTACTTTTTGAATTGATTGAATCTCAGTGAACATGACCGATTCGAGACACGCTTACATCACTGGCTAGGCCAGCTTGAAATTATTACCCGTCCTAGTCACATTCAAAGAGAATCTCTCAAAACTGTACTATCTACTTAGACAAGTCCTGTTCGAGACACGCTTACATCGCTAGTTAAAGCGATACATTATCAGCTTTTAGGTGACAACTAGCTCTAATAACTAAATTGAAGTTATTACCTGTCGAGGACAAGTCTTTTCGATTACTAACTTTTGTGTTTCGTCAATTCCTTGGTTATAACTTGAGTCGAGCTCATGCAAGATTTCTTTTACTTCTCATTCATATTTTAAACACATATGTTTTCTCCCCCTCAAAAATAGCATATTGATGTTGTTTTTGATAAACTTTTGATTAAAATATGTTTTTTGAGGTTTACAGGAAGATTATACCAAGAACTTTTCATTTTGAACAAAGACTTTCTAAGTACTCCCCCTCAACAAGTGATAAGCCTTATTGAGGTGAAATACTTGACCTTTTGAGCAAGATTATGAAAACTTTGAAAAATTTGATAAATTCTACTCAAAAGTAAGAAGCTTTCGCTCCTTATATTAGGGTTGAGGCACTGATGCGTACCACAGGGTCCTTTCAATACGAGAACGGGTTGTACACTGTGTGCACAAGCCATTGTTAATACAAACATATGGTTAATCATGAAAAATCAAATCAATTACTTACAGACTTCTACCATCATTCAAGTCTTTGAAATGTCAACACTGGGAAGCCCGGTCTTCCTCCAAGATAGCTTTCCAATCTCCTGATCTAATCAGGACGCTTCAACCTATGCTCAATCCTTGCTATGAACCTACGAACTTGTCTTGCATCATCAGTAGTCCATCTTTTGGTGTTGTAGAGTTCTTTGTCATCGAGTCTGCATTTGAGTCCATCTCTGACGAACTTCAACGTTTCATCACAGAACTTGTGAATTTCATCGAATGCCATGAAACAGTTGTAGGAGTGAACACTTCGGTAGATGAATCCAAATGCAGGTTGCTTGATCAAGGTATACTGAGAGAGCTTGTTGATGTCGGGGACCACATGAAGCTTGGGCTTTGTGAGATTCAACTTCTTCTGGTAGCTTTCAACTCCCAGTTGGAGATTTTCAACACGTTCATGGATGATAATACTCCTTATGAAGATTAGAAGAGATGTGATGAATGCAAGTTGCATATCCTTTGGTAAGTTGTAGAGTTTCCCTTGGACCTTTAGAAGATACATGTCTTCAATGTCGTACAGGCTGAGTCTTGGAAAGTCAGCTTTGTAAATCACACACTCTTGTTCATCTAGACGCTTTAGGATTATCTTTCTAAGAAAGGAGTATCCATAGTGAGTTACCATAGAGATGAACTGAATCGAAACAATCTTCAGGTCATGCATAACGTCCCCCTTTGTTTGTTCCAATCTACTGTTGTGATAGTAGAGTGCACGCCTCTTGGGCCAATGGTGAATCCGGTACAGTGCATCACGATTGTATGCCACAAATTTATCAATGAACAAGTGTGAGGCATCTTCTTCTATTGCGTTGTTCAAATATCTCGCAACAGGGATTGAGTAGGTAAAGGGATGTAGATATTTCTTCTCCTTGGTGTTTCTGTGTTGCAAGAATTCCAAGTCGGTGCTAAAGAAGAACCTGAATGGAATTCGTTGTTCCTTTGGCTTTCCAACTAATGGTAGAGGCTTGGTCCAATCTGTGTAGTACGGCCCTTTGTGCTTTGAAGTACGATCAACATTGGACTCGGGATTGATCCAGTCGATGTCATTTGACATTGCACGGGAAATTTTCTCCAAATGATATTCAAGTTCTATTGCATTGACAGATCGATCTTTCAGAAGATTGAACGCATCATTCTTGACACTTCTAAGTTCCTTCTTGCTCATTTCCTTTACACTGTAATCTCTTTGCAGAAGTTGAGAATATTCCATGGTTCTCCCATCGAGTGGTTCTTGATTTTCTGCAAGTGGAGGTTGATACCATCTCATCAAACCAAGTGTACTCAGTAGTTTTGTCTTTGTCGATCCATTTGACAACCTTTGGCCTTTTAGGCTTCTTGGTGTCTTGGCTTGTTGAAGAAGGATCTGGTTTTCATGTGGTTGTTTGTGCTTTTTCTCTCTTCTGCTGGTTCATGATGGTTCAAGTATGTCATCTGGCTGCTGAAAGTCATCTCCGCCTGTGTACTCAAAGTGGTCATCGGCCTTTGGACCTGCACCTGATGCCTTTGGTTGGTGGGAAGTTGTCTTAGTAGTTGGAGGGATAGCGGGTTCCTTGTGTTGAGAAGATGAGCCTCCGGCATTCTTTTGTTTCTTTGCCTGAGAGTTTGGATCATTGTCATCATCTTCTCTTGGACGTTTCTGCTTGTCAGCTTCTGCCTTGCAAGATTCCTTGGAAATGTTGGCTTGTATAGCATCACAGAGTGATTGTTCTTCTGGTGTTAGTGTTGTTTTCTCAGCCAACTTGTTGAATAACTGAACTTGTAAGTCTTCCAAAGAAATCTCTTGAGGTGGTGAGGGGGGTTTGGCGACCTTGAGAGTAAACAAAGTAGATGTTATCACTTTCTTGACTGCATGCTCGGCAATTTTTTTGAGTTGATCCTTCATTGGCTTGAGTAGATCTTTTAACTCATTCGTCAAATGCTCATCTGTAACACCCCCAAAATCATCACGTCAGCGGAAGACTTAAAAATGTCAGCGGAAGACTTTTCGGGTGTTACTTCGAGGATCTTTGTCACAATCATAGAAAACGACACCAAAAGTGTTGCTTTAAAGTTTAATTCATTTAAAATACCAAATATTCGAGACATCAAGATGTTTCATAATTTAAACAACAAGTTTATTTGAAATATGTCAAAATGTTTATTTAAGCCCATGCCAGGTTACAAGCCCACTCCGTGCCTTCAAGTTCCTTCTTGTTTAGTTACCTGAGATAAACACATGCTAAAAGTGTCAACACAAAGGTTGGTGAGTTCATAGAGTTTATAGTTTCGAATATCGAATTCCAAAATCAAAGAGTTTGTGAGTCCAAAGTAGTTATAATAACAGTTGATTATCAAATTTAAGTGTGAGTAAATCCATAATGTTCATAGCTTAAATCGTTGATTTATCAAAATCAGAAAATGAGTGATTTCCTTATTAATTCAAAAATAGTCCGTTGGTTTGCCCTTCCCCGGGTCAACACCAAAATAGTAGTTTGTTTGACCTAACCGGGTCAACACCAAAATAGTTTGTTCGTTTGCCAATTATTAATAGTTTTCCTGCTATATAGTGAGCACAATCTCATCGTTTAATAAAACAGTGGGCTACAGCATTGTACACCCCAAACATCAGTCGTTGTAATATTGTATCATGACTACAGTACTACCGTTCTATTGCTCTAAGCTCATGACACTCAACGATTAACAGGCATCAAAATTATCCATAATAATGATGTAAAACAGTGGCCCTCAATATAGGTATTTACCAGTAACCTATGAAATCAAATAGCGTGCATTTGGTGGCTTTCCTCTAGCGACCAAATGGGGATTGTCAATCCCTAATAGATCTATTCACAACTACTTACGCTCACCCTTTGGGTGATTAAGGTGCATGAACGAGGGACTTTTGGTAATCGGTACTTAGGCAATAGAGATCAAATATAGCATACCATTGAAAAATCATTTGTAATCATGTCTATAGCAGGTATTTCCTTATGAGATATAAAAATGTGTAAACCAGTAAAGTTTATATGAAATATAGTCATGTATTTAGTTAATGAATACTTGTAAAAGTAAAAACAGTAGTTAAGCATGCATCTCCCCCAAAAACGTTTATAAATCATTGTAAAACAAGTAAAAGTAGGGGCTATGACTCACCTTAGTAGTACAGTAGTAGTGGTAGTAACATAATCTCAACGATGCAAGGCAACGGCTTCACACACAACCTAAAAGATATGGTATGTTTTAGTTGATAGTCTAAATCTAGTTTTATCGCGAATATTAGTCATTCAGTTTGTTATTAAAACTCGTGTTCGTTTAAATGCTTGAAGTTCAAGAACAAAGTTATATATACATATAACTTGTGAGTGTAATGATCGATGATCGATGGAAAATCAACAAGAATAAGTCGAAGTGTGTAGACGATGTTTTATGATGTTAGTTTTAAAAGAAATAAACGTATCGTTACATATATATATCGTTAAAATTAATTATAGTTACGCGAATATTTATATCGTATATATATAAGTTAAATTTATAAGAGTTTTATACTAAACATGTGTATTTATATATAAAATATTAATATTATTTTTATAAAATAATATTACAGAAAATCCCTTCAAGTTTTACAAATGTTACCTTTTTAACCCTAACGACATAAATTTTTACACCGTTAGTCCAAAGTTAACGATTGTTCCATTTTAAGTCCAATTACTATCACCATTTACATTTTTCAACTCCAAGTTTTAATATTAACAGTTTGTAACCCAAAATTTAGATTTGACAATTTCTACCCTAAGTTTCCAAGATTTACGATTTTAGTCCCTCAGTTAATAAAATTTGCAAAGTTAGTCCAAAAGTTACCAAATTCAAAACTTAACATTTTTACTTCTTAAATAAGCTCAGGACAACTTATTTAACTTATCAAAACAGCTTATTAGCTTAAAAATCACTTATTTCACCAAATGGGCTTAACGAGCTTAAATCTAAGGCCCGTTAACATTTTTAGATCTGTTGGGCTTACGAAAGGTTTGGACCTGGCTTTGGGCTCATTTTAATGTTCTAAAAATGTTACTTAAGAGTTTATACGACCAGCTTATCAAATAAGCTTAAAATAAGCTTAACGGGCTTATTAGCCCATTTGTTAATTTATTAAGTTTTATAGAAAACAGTTTTCGTCCAATCAAAATGGGTCAAGCAAATAGCTTATACGAGCTTATGAGATCAAATAAAATATGTTTCCTAATTGTTTACCAAGTGGTTAACGAGGTTAAGCTTTAAAAACAGTATGTCAAGTGTCGAATTTATAAATGGCGAGACCAAAGCTTATGGCCAAAATCTATATCAAAATAGTTTCCAGACTTAGAAATATTTCTAAGTGTTTTATTAAAATTCGAATGGGTCAAGTTATCTTGTAAGCGTGTCTAGTTTAATGAGTAAACGTTTATATTAATTAAGAAAAATTGTACCACCTAATTGTTGGTAATACGAGTATGTAGTGTGTGTGAAATTGTATATGTGTCGTTAATATATTTTACAAGAAAATCTATCAAAGCTTAAGTGATAATTTAGTTTGCAAATATATCAATGTTACCCAAAAATTACTAAGTGTTGAACCTATAACCAAAGTGTCCATTACAACTTCTAAACGTGTTACGTTCGTTAAGAAAGCGTGAGTATTAGCTTTAAAACTTTATTTCATTCAATTCTCAGTATATTCAACATCACATATGTCGAGTAAAATATATATGTTACTTTTATATATTACGAATTAATGAGGCAAAGTGTTCGTGCAAAAATCAATATAATGAAATGAAAAGTAGGAAAGGATTTTAAGTATTCTCACCTCACCTCAAAAGGGTGGGGTAAAATTGGACGTAGAGGTCGAGCTGGGGCAAGAGGGCCATGTAACTTGGTTCACGACACACCAAGGATGCAAGACGAACAAAATTTGAACCTTGAACTTGTTTCTAACCCTTCGAGAACTTGGCAATCTTTCTGTCCCACTTCTTGTACGCCTTGACTTGTATTTTAGCTATTTAGTTCGTTTGTGTGTGTGTCATCAACTGAGGATACTAGGGTCGTTTATATAACCTATTTGAAGCTTTGTGATGATAAGAGATGGTGTGTGAGCTTGTGTGCGTTGCATGTTGCCTCCATAAACAACCAATCGAAACATTACAAGGCAAGGAATGTGTAAGAATCATTCCTGACACTTCTGGCAGCTGACATGATGTACATAGTTGGTTTGTGAGCATTGGTGAGTATGGGAGGTGCTAAGAATAGTTGTGACACATTTTGTAATATTCTTCAAAGGGTGGGTTTTGTTGTTCATTTAGGTCGTATTTGAGGTAGTAAACGAGTGAGGGAGGCCATGAAATTTATCATTCTCGATTCTTTGTAACATGGTCTATTAGATGGTGTAAAAATATTAGTGTGTTACATGTCGATTTTTCAAGAAAACGGGGTGGTTTTGGTGTGTGTCGCGGCAGGTAAACAAAGAAAAGAAATAAAAATAATCAAAGTGTGTTTGGGCTTATGGCTGGTGGGCTCACTGGTTTGGGCTTGCGTTTGTGTTCGGCCCAGCATAAAACAAAGAAGAAGAAAAATAATTAAGGATACGTTTGGTGGTAATTTGGGGTTTAGGTGAAAGGTTTGATGTGTTTTGTTTATAGTTTGGGAAATATGAGAGTGATTGTGTACGTATAGTATGGAGAGGAAAGTTCACATATTTAGTATCCATGTGCCTTGCTTCATTCTTTTCTTCTCGATGGATAGTAGCAAGAAAAAGAATGAATATGTTGGTTTGAATATGTTAGTGAATGATTTGCATGTGAGGTTATATATAAGAATGGAATTCAATGATGAAATGTGCAAGGATCTAGTATGACATTGAGTGTGTAAGTATTTCAAATATGTGGCTATTCTTGGATTGGGGAGAGTTAGAGGTGGGAGGTAGAGTGTGTAAGTAAACTTGTAAGAATGTAACATGGTTTCTATAGGCTTCATTTGAGGGAGTAGCAATGTGAGGAGGGTGGTGTAAGAGTTTTGCACATGTAGTAGTACCCAAGTTTGAGTCCAGGTCGTATTTAAAAGATAACAGCTTGGAATTGCGTTTTTGGTTTAAAATCTCGCGAGTCTAGACATAAAACATTATTTCGGACAACTTTCGTGTTTTACACTTTTCCTGGTTCGGACCAGAAGAGCCTTAAAATTAGGATTTAAATTCGGTACAGAAAGTTGGTGGTTTATTAGAATTTATACGAAGTGTTATTACTATTTGTGTTAATTTGAGATGAAACGTGTAAGGTGCCTTAACTTGATCAATATTCTAGTATAGTAATTATATTTAAAAGTTGATAACAATTGTCTTTCATGGTTCTTAGAAGCATGGAAACTAGAGTTGTTAAATAAAAGGGATATGTCGTGTGTAAAAGTTATAATCAACTGAGCTAAAGCAAACATGTACTTGTGATTTATAAATATAATAGTTAGAGGTTTGCTTGGTGAGCTTGTTCAAAGTATCGTGTCGAGGTCCAAAATATTAGTGAGCAATCTCGAGAATTTTTGTAGGCTCCGGAATATATAAATATTGTACGGTAAATATACGAAACGTACATTTATAAAATATAAACGTTTTAAATATATTATATTATTCGCGATATTTATAGATTATCGAGGTTCGTGTGTAAGCATCGTTCCTTGGTAAATGGTCAATCATAAATGTTGTAGTGGTTCACATAATATGTCGTGCATAATAAATAAAAAAAAAATGTTCCCCGTAAGAATGGTATTTAAATAACGTAACATTCTTTTATTCAAATATTGATATTTACTAATCGTATGGGAAAATTACGGGAGGTTACATCATCCATGTACTTGCTTGCTTGAGTGGCAAGAGTTACTTCAATGTCTTCTTGTACATCATTGGATAAGAACGTATTGACCTTGAGCTTCAAGTCTTGAACATATGTCATCTGCTTCGTTAACTCAGCAACCTGAGTAGCAAGTGAGTCAAACTTTTCTTCAAGCTCATTGAATTTCTTCTCACGAGCCATCTTTACCGCCTTCTTCACCTTTCTTGAAGCTTTAGTGACCAATGGATTGGTAGGTTTCTTGATTGATTTGTCAGAAGTTTTTGTTGTTGATGTAAGTTGTGTTGCTGGAGGTGATGACTGAGATGATTCTATGAATGTATGTATGTATATGTGTATATATATATATATATATATATATATATATATATATATATATATATATATACATACATATATGTATATACACATATATGTATATACATACATATATGTATATATACATATATGTATATACATATATGTGTATATACATATATGTATGTATGTATATATATATATATATATATATATATATATATATATATATATATATATATATATATATATATATATGTATGTGTGTGTGTGTGTGTGTGTGTTTGTATAGAGTTAGGATCAAATAATAAAAATAGGAAGGATAGGAAGTAATCACAACCACACATTTTAGATGCACCTACAAAAATGCATGCATCTTCATTCAAATTTTCCCTCCCATATTAAAATGTAAAGCTAGAATTACTTCTTACCATTCTTATTTTAATTACTCTTCTTATTTGATCCCTTCATATATATATATATATATATATATATATATATATATATATATATATATATATATATATATATATATATATATATATATATATATATATATATATATATATATATATATGGCATTTATAGTTGCAATTGATATATTTAATTTCTCATCAATCTTTGTCCTGGTTTGTGAGTTCAATAAGAATCTAAAACATGTTTGTTGTTAGTGTTAATCATCTGCATCCTTTTACTTATAGCGTGTTAGAATTAGATATAGAATAATGGTTAGTGTATTAGACGACCGATCTCATGAATTAGATGCATTAGATAAAAAGAATAAATTAGCTAAATCAGATGAATCTGGTAGCATACTTGACCATGCTAATTTTCGTCTTGGTTTCTATCTATCTGGCAAGAAACTTTATCTAGTGAACAAATTTAAGGAAACTGAAGAAACGGGAAAGTTATTATGTTACTACTATGGAAATTTCTATGCTACTAATGAACACAAACAATGGTCAATCTATCAGAAAAAGGAGAAAGAAAAGGAGAACCAGGTATGAAGATTTTTAAAGGTTGGAGACAAGATAAGCTTTTCTGTCGCATATTTCCTAGTGTCTCTAATGACCAAAAAGCTAGCCTGACTCGGGTATATTTCCTACAATCTCTACTCAACTCGCACATTCTAGAATAATATTTTCAAAATTTACACTTTCTCCTTTATCAGCACCTTACATACTATATCATATCAGCATTGTATATTGTTCATAAAAAAATGAGTGCAACTTTTTGAGAATTGGTCAAGGTGAAAAGTTTAATAAATCTGACTTAACCGCACGTGCATGTCTACAAGTTATCTAATTTCGTGTCGTGATATTTAGATTTTTCAATATGACTCATGTCATTATAGGCTTAGTGTAACACCCCCAATTCATGGTTGCAGCGGAATTCAAACTGGGTGTTACTCGACGGCACAATAGTCACAATAATAGAAAACGAACTCTACTTGAGTCGTTTTAAAAGATGTATCATTCAAAATATATAAATATCAGAGATTACAAAATGAGGCCCCAATTGGTTCCATGTTTACAATTTATATTAAATGGGTTTTTGAATGATAATTTTATAGCCCTCTTGAGTATCCGTGTCCTTCCGTGCCATCCTTGATTGTCATGAACCTGAAATACATGCTTGAGAGGTCAACACAAAGGTTGAGTGATATTCATAGAGTTTGTTTAATGTTTTGAACACAATATGTTGGTAGTGTGAGTTATAGACTCACACCAATGTTTGGAAAACAAATATGGCCACGTTGTTACACGCCCGGAACAGTTATTATCAAATACTAAGCTTATGACACCAAAACGTTAACGGGTACCAATATCAATCGGCGGAGTTATCCCGGTAGGTACTTTGCCGTCATACCTAATGTCTCAAATATTAATGCATTTGTTTGAACTTAGTCAATACAAATGGGATTCGTCAATCCCAATAGGCCTATTCACAATATTCGCGCTCACTTGCAAGTAACCCTCGCAAGTGATTAAATGGTTCATAATATGGGATCTCGGTTTGGCAAGGATGGTACTTGGTGATAATAAAACAATCAGGCAAGCATACAATTTAAAAACATTGTGCTCGGTTAAAAATAGCATGTATTCCCCCCAAGGGTTTGTAAAACAATGAAGTAATGTAAAGTGGGGCTATGAACTCACCTTGAGTTGGATGATGTATAATGAGAATGATGGATATGCCGTAAGAACTTCTACGAGCAACCTAGAATAATTGTTGCAACTTAGGTTTGGAATAATGTCTAAGGAAACATAAACATGCCAATATATGTATGTCTTACACTTAGTCCATGATGTGGTATGATATATAATGTAAGTCGTTGAAAGAAATGATTCATGAAACATGTATGTCTTGTATATCGTTTACTACCGTTCGGGCCGACATAATTCAGAAGTCATGTTAGTAAGCGTTCGAGGAGCCAGGACACTTTAACTCGTAAATCCACAACTCAACTCGACGGCTTACATAATGAACTCCTCACATGAGGCTCCCTACTATTGTAGTAGTTGATGAAATATATAGATATGGGTGTGACTCCCCCCTCCTAGGGTGGTTTATGAGCTTGGAGAGCAAGGGTTAGACTTTTCTTGGTATTATCCAAGATACTTGGTTAGTTTTGACTCCGGGAAATGCCAATCGTAAATGATTAAGCCTCAAAACGTAAAACCGGGTGTCGTAAAATTATGGAACTTGAAAGTATTGATAAACATATCCATATGTTCCATAATAAAATATAAAATGAGTGGTAAGTTCCATTTGGGTGGTAAAACCCTGCTAAAAACTGGAAACACGGGTCTAAAACGCGTAATACGTAAAACGTACGAATATTGCGTAAAATTGAGAAAAGTAAAATGTTACTTTTCTAATGTGATAAAAATAATTTAAAATGACTTATAATATCTAGACTGGGCTCAGTCTAGTGTCGGTTGGTATTAAATATCTTTTAGACATCAAACCGTAAGCCTAAAAATCACGAAATGACTTATAACATCAAGGGATGATTTTTGGTCAATGGATGAGGGAAAAAATATGTTGACTTTTTCTAATAATTTGAAAACTCAAATCGTCTTAGAAACGCATTTTGTGGTCTAACGGTTAATCGCCCATACGGTTAAGCGTGCTCATGTGAGAATAGTACTGGCTTGGGTGACCTGCCGGGAAGTCTTTGGTCATGTTTTTCTCAGTCACGATTAATTCTCAAATAAATCATGAGTGTGTCAAACATTTTTCTGATGCGGGGTCACTTAACGCGGTCGAGTTTCGTTGTACGTAGAATTTCTGAATGACGTTTTACCCTAAAACGTGTAATTCCTTAATAACTTTCACGAAAATGATCTGACGAATGTCAAACATTTAATTTGCCATGGAAATGATTTATCACTCGAGAATATCAAATAAAAATCAACTTTCGGGAAAGTTTCGGGAAAAATGAATAGTAAAAGTGAATAATGAAATTTTTCGGGAATGGTAATTAACCTGAAATTGCGAATTGTTACAGTCTCTACCCCTTACGGGGAACTTTATCCTGAAGTTCTTTGTGTGTCATATGTTGGAGTGGTGTCGATAAAGATGTGTGGTTACTTATGAGGACCAAAGTCTGGAATTACTAGTGATGTAGTTTGATTTGTCTCAGAATATGGTGTGTCAATAGAGATTGATAACATGGTTGAATATCAGTAGAGATCCATATAATAGTCGAATATCAAAGAAAATTGATATAGCAGTCGATTATTAATAGAAATTGATATAGTAGTTGTACAGAAATTGATATAGTTAAATATCAAAATGGAAATTGATATAGTTGTCAAGTATCAATAGCAATTGATATAACAGTTGAACAACAATAGCAATTTACATAGGAATCCAATAAATGGAAATTGATATAGTAGTGGAATATCAATGGAAATTGGGATAGTAGTTGCAATCATAGCATAGTAGGTAATCGGTTGTTGTACCTAGTGTTTATGTCATGGTTTGAAGCGATGTCGGTGAAAAGATAGGATTTCTTGTGGCGAATATAATGTAGGTATCATGTCATACCCGAGCAATGTAATGTAGGTATCATGCCATACCCGAGCAATGTAATGTAGGTATTATGCAATACCCGAGCAATGTAATGTAGGTTGACTTCATACTTATGTTATTTTGGATACAAATAAGCCCACTTGTTTATAATTCTTTATTTACATAGAGAGGCATCCCAAACAATGTAAATAGAGGAATATAAACTTATGGTTCGGTGATTTACAATTTCTTTATTTAAATGAAAAGGCATCCCAATCTATTCAAATAATTACAAATCATCCTACTTAAGAATTCCCAACCCAACATTCATACTTAGCCGGTGAGTTACAAGGTAGTGTATTACGAGATGACACTGGTGTAGCAAAAGTACAAGATGAATATTCAATCTTGTAAAGCTGATAAGGGTACTTGTGGTGTAACTAAGGATGATTTGAGTTTTAAAAGTGCATCAAGATCTGTTAATGAGCTTGTGTTTGTAACGGTTGTGAAGATAATGATGTGATATGTTGATGAACAAAAGTGTGTAGTGTATGCTTAACATTAATACTCTTAGGTATAGATGTTGAGTTTGCTTTAAAAATCTTAAGAGTTTTTAAAGGTTTATGATGGAATGGTATCCTTAGGACCTAAACAGGATAGTACTTCTACAGGATGAAGAGAATAATTGATAACTATCCCAGATAGTAGTTCGGATTATCTCATAAATGAAAACTTTCAAGAATGAAGTTTAGGTAGTACAAATAAAGTGTTAAGATTTCGCTGAGTGGTAAGGCACTATCGTGTCTCTAGATTGTTTTAATGTATTCTGGTGGTTTATCGTGTTCATGTAGGAAATCAATCTAAACATAACCCTAATACAACTACTCTCAGTATTTGAAAATTTTAAGTCGAATATAGTTAGTCAGACATTATTCCACAGTCCCTAGGTTAAATATAGGTGACTAGTCTATATTTAGCCAAGGTTCGATAAAATTTTCAAATACCTAAACTAGGTATACTTTTGATATGTCCGTTGCTTTCGGGAAACTGTCCACTAAACAAAGGCGATGTCAAACCCTTAAGTTGCAAGTCCCGTCCATACAAGACTTGTAACGTATGTTTTCATATTCCATTGCATAGAAGGTAGTAAGGGTAGATACGTATGGAAAGGAAGTTTTAAGTAGTTCTAAAATAGAACATACTTGGCCAGGATCACGAACTTTTAATAATGAAGGTTTCATAAGAAAACTTTGATGAATGTAGAGAAAGTTCAGCTTTTGTCGATGATGGATTAGTTTGTCCTTTAGAAATCTCATATTTCTTGTTTTGAAATCGATAGATTGTGACGGGTTTTGATATCATAAGAAATGATATTGATGATGTGATGGAATAATTCTAGAGACCATTTGCACAAAACACAATGTCTCGGAAGTAGGTTAGACCATTGTGCAATTCACAATGTCTGGGAAGTAGGTTAGGTCATTGTGTGACTCAAAACATTTGAGAAATGATTAAGACCATTGTATCATACAATATCTTGGAAAATGAATGAGACCATTGTATCTCACAATGTCTTGGAAAATGAATGAGACCATTGTATCTCACAATGTCTTGAAAAATGAATGAGACCATTGTATCTCACAATGTCTTGAAAAGTGTATGAGACCATTGTATCTCACAATGTCTTGAAAAGTGAATGAGACCATTGTAATCAGTTACAATGTCTTGGACATATAATGTTGGAGTAGGAACATGATTGGGAGAGTGTGGCTGTGCCGAAATGCCTTAGAATAGGCATACACAGATATGTTTAGTCCATTGTTTAGATAAATGATTGAAAATAAACCGAGTTTATATATCAATATACTAATATGTTCATGTAGCATAAAATGCCTAGTGTGTATATATCAATATACTTATATGTGTTCATGTAGCATAAAATGCCTAGTGTGTATATATCAATATACTTATATGTGTTCATGTAGCATAAAATGCTTACGGGGAAATGCTCAATTATGTTTAGGGTACATATATTAATATGCAATTATGTTTGTGTAGCATAAAATATCTACGGGGAAATGCTCAAAAGGGGTATATATATGAATATACTAATATATTTGTGTAGCATAACATGCTTACTAAGTCCATAATCGTTTGGAGGATGGAAGACATGGAGAGCGGAAGGCTATAAAAATGGTTTTGCTTGTAGTTGTAGTTATAGTTTAGGTCTCAATTAGACCCGTTTCTCTATAACCATGGCTCTGATACCAATCTGTAACACCCCCAATTCATGGTTGCAGCGGAATTCAAACTGGGTGTTACTCGACGGCACAATAGTCACAATAATAGAAAACGAACTCCACTTGAGTCGTTTTAAAAGATGTATCATTCAAAATATATAAATATCAGAGATTACAAAATGAGGCCCCAATTGGTTCCATGTTTACAATTTATATTAAATGGGTTTTTGAATGATAATTTTATAGCCCTCTTGAGTATCCGTGTCTTTCCGTGCCATCCTTGATTGTCATGAACCTGAAATACATGCTTGAGAGGTCAACACAAAGGTTGAGTGATATTCATAGAGTTTGTTTAATGTTTTGAACACAATATGTTGGTAGTGTGAGTTATAGACTCACACCAATGTTTGGAAAACAAATATGGCCACGTTGTTACACGCCCGGAACAGTTATTATCAAATACTAAGCTTATGACACCAAAACGTTAACGGGTACCAATATCAATCGGCGGAGTTATCCCGGTAGGTACTTTGCCGTCATACCTAATGTCTCAAATATTAATGCATTTGTTTGAACTTAGTCAATACAAATGGGATTCGTCAATCCCAATAGGCCTATTCACAATATTCGCGCTCACTTGCAAGTAACCCTCGCAAGTGATTAAATGGTTCATAATATGGGATCTCGGTTTGGCAAGGATGGTACTTAGTGATAATAAAACAATCAGGCAAGCATACAATTTAAAAACATTGTGCTCGGTTAAAAATAGCATGTATTCCCCCCAAGGGTTTGTAAAACAATGAAGTAATGTAAAGTGGGGCTATGAACTCACCTTGAGTTGGATGATGTATAATGAGAATGATGGATATGCCGTAAGAACTTCTACGAGCAACCTAGAATAATTGTTGCAACTTAGGTTTGGAATAATGTCTAAGGAAACATAAACATGCCAATATATGTATGTCTTGCACTTAGTCCATGATGTGGTATGATGTATAATGTAAGTCGTTGAAAGAAATGATTCATGAAACATGTATGTCTTGTATATCGTTTACTACCGTTCGGGCCGACATAATTCAGAAGTCATGTTAGTAAGCGTTCGAGGAGCCAGGACACTTTAACTCGTAAATCCACAACTCAACTCGACGGCTTACATAATGAACTCCTCACATGAGGCTCCCTACTATTGTAGTAGTTGATGAAATATATAGATATAAGTTTTGATCCGAAAAGTTACATGTCCGATACTTGAATAAACTTAGGAAAGTTTATTTGTACATGAAGATTGTTATTAGGGGTAGTTTCATAAGTCTTGTATGACCATTTTCTCTTTGTAATATCTCATGGTTCCTTTTTAAGTGAAGTAGATTCAAATTGCTTGTTCAAGTTCTCGTCAACTCTTTGTTTCATGTTTACGCCTATGTAAGTTGGTATGGTCATTTCGTCATGGCCTAGCCATGACCTTTGGTCCTTGTTTCAAGGTCATGAGACACAACCTTGGCTCTAGCCATGGTTGTGGTCTTGATTATAGGTCATAAGACCTCTTGTTCCTTTCAAAGTATAACCATAATCTTGTGACTTTCGCCTAAAAATGGGCTGTTTGAATTTGAAGAATTTTATCACTCGGAAAGTGTTTTTAGGTCTCGAGCTTCTTTATTCCTAAACGAAAACGTCGTTCCGGACAACTTTCGTGTTTTAACTTTTTGATGAATCGGACCAGAAGTGGGACTTTCAAAACCCAAATTTGATCAGAATGGTATTTGGCAGTTTGCCGCAAAGTTTTGGTAACTTCAAATGGGCGTAACTTTTGACTCGTATACTCGTTTTAGGTGGTTCAAATTGCTATGGTTTCCTTGTTAAGTCCTCTACTGTAATATGTAATGATCCAACATCATATCTTTACCATTTTGATCAGGTCTTACCAAGAAAGTCACTAGTTTACTTGTTTTAGTAACTTGTTTGTAACAATCAATAACAATAACTTGTTTTGCTCACTTTTATACATCATGGACATAACTACAAGACATAATATAGCAAGAATAACATGTAAATAACATGAACATGATTATTTAACAAGAATCATGTTAGGGTTTGGCTTACAACTTTTGGCTTTCAAAGATGAAAGGAAGTTAACATGTAAGGATAGGACATTGATAGACTTGCTTCAACCCACTTCACTTCATGCAATCTTTCTACCCTTGTAATCTTGAAAGATGGATGATGAAGGTTGAGGTGAATTGAGTGGATTTAAACTCAAGAGAAATCACCAAGTATATTAGGGTTATGGAAGTGTTTTGATTATCTAAAAGAAACTAGGGTTTCAACCTTGAACTTGCACTTGAATCTTGCATGAAACTTGGAAGAAATAAAGCTAAGTGTGGAATGAAATGGGGTGTGGTGATGGACGGCATAACAAAGGGGGGAGGGGGTATTTATAGTTCCATTGAGGAGGTTAGGAAGTTTACTAGGAAAGTGCTACAACTTGGTGACCAAGTTGTAATTAAGTGTTGATTTATGGGTAAATTCATGAGATGAAGCCACATGGGTGTGACTCCCCCCTCCTAGGGTGGTTTATGAGCTTGGAGAGCAAGGGTTAGACTTTTCTTGGTATTATCCAAGATACTTGGTTAGTTTTGACTCCGGGAAATGCCAATCGTAAATGATTAAGCCTCAAAACGTAAAACGGGTGTCGTAAAATTATGGATCTTGAAAGTATTGATAAACATATCCATATGTTCCATAATAAAATATAAAATGAGTGGTAAGTTCCATTTGGGTGGTAAAACCCTGCTAAAAACTGGAAACACGGGTCTAAAACGCGTAATACGTAAAACGTACGAATATTGCGTAAAATTGAGAAAAGTAAAATGTTACTTTTCTAATGTGATAAAAATGATTTAAAATGACTTATAATATCTAGACTGGGCTCAGTCTAGTGTCGGTTGGTATTAAATGTCTTTTAGACATCAAACCGTAAGCCTAAAAATCACGAAATGACTTATAACATCAAGGGATGATTTTTGGTCAATGGAGGAAGGAAAAAATATGTTGACTTTTTCTAATAATTTGAAAACTCAAATCGTCTTAGAAACGCATTTTGTGGTCTAACGGTTAATCGCCCATACGGTTAAGCGTGCTCATGTGAGAATAGTACTGGCTTGGGTGACCTGCCGGGAAGTCTTTGGTCATGTTTTTCTCAGTCACGATTAATTCTCAAATAAATCATGAGTGTGTCAAACATTTTTCTGATGCGGGGTCACTTAACGCGGTCGAGTTTCGTTGTACGTAGAATTTCTGAATGACGTTTTACCCTAAAACGTGTAATTCCTTAATAACTTTCACGAAAATGATCTGACGAATGTCAAACATTTAATTTGCCATGGAAATGATTTATCACTCGAGAATATCAAATAAAAATCAACTTTCGGGAAAGTTTCGGGAAAAATGAATAGTAAAAGTGAATAGTGAAATTTTCCGGGAATGGTAATTAACCTGAAATTGCGAATTGTTACACTTAGAATTCGGTATGTGACTTCCATTTGGCATTATTGAAATTCTTGACTCTTTTACATTTGCAAGCTAGGTGCAGTTAGTTACAATTACTAGTGCTTAATTAGCATCATCTTTAGCGTTCAGTAATATCTACTTCAGTATATCTTGCATAGATTACAACTCTTCGAAAAACCAGATGTTGTGATTAATGTGTTATCTCTTTCAGGCTACAAGAATGTTCGAACTTAAGGAAACTTCATTTGTGAAGTACGTATTCAATGTCAAGAATATTGTTGGTATAAATCTGCTTGTAGAAGCTGTAGCCCTGGGGAGTAAAAATAAAGACCTCAATAGCATGACCAAGAAGTGATCGAGAAACAAGAACCTTAACCCACAATTCTCATCTCTTATGACAAAAGAAGTTGTTGATCTCTTAAACTATGGAATCACATTGAGCAAAGAAAGTTTAAGTGACCTTTTTAAGGAAGTTGTATGGCCTCGTCTTAAAGCAAAAGGATGGCATTCTGAGAAGCCTAACAGCTCAAGGAATTTGGTGTTTCTTGCACCTGGAGTAAAAAAGTACACTCGGAGGGGACAGAAGAAAGGATGCGACTATTTTGAGTCTTTTTTTGATGTTATGCTGAAGGTTGCTTTGACGCCACAACTTCTTGAGCCTAATCTATGCCAGGGCATGTTGGTTCCACAACATGCAAAAAAACATGGGCCAGATAGTTCAGTTTGTCTAGAGGGTGAGGGTTTTAAAGTGTGCAAAAGGGAAAATGTGGCTGACAATGAAACAGTTGATCATAAACAAGACAAGAACTCCAATGTATCTAAAAAAGATGATGCACATGAAAACCTTTTAGCTTGTACAAGAAAACGCCTACTGACTGTTGAACAGTTGGAAGCTGGTGTTAGTGGATCCAAAAATCCGACCTAGAAGATGAGAAGCACACAGGAAAACTCTCCTCTGGATATCCTTGTTGAAGTTGCTCTTGCTAATTGGTGCAAAGAGTGAGTAATTTGTATAATTAATAGTTTGTAAAATGTAATGTACTCCGTATATATGTGTATGGATATGCACAAAGAAGTTTGGTTGTAAGCTTTGTGTTTTCATACTAGAATGATACTCTTGTAGTCTTGTTATATATGTATGGAATGTTTTTGTTGTGTGTATGGGTCTGCACTAAATTTGTGTATACTTCATCATGGCTTCATGTATGTATGACTTGAATTGTTTTGTAAAAATTTATAAGCCCATCGATATAATGATTGGGCCAAGCCGAAAATAACCCCATGGGGTTTTGATTTCAGAACATTATGTGTTGTTATATTTAGTAGAGATAAACGTTACCCAAAATGTTTAACCACAATATAGCACTTAAAGAAGTTTTTCGTTAAAAGCTTCCATAGCTATGCGCAAATACACGTAGTTAAAAATATAAAGAAAAAAAATCAAGATGGGCCTATTATGGAGTACATGTGTTTGGCAGTTTGGTACTTTGGTTTTGCAAGACTTTGTATATGAATATGTCAGCCAACTTGTAACTTGTAATATATGGATTTGACATTTGGGTGCTTATTTATAAGGAGTATATTGAACCAGCAAAAACCGTTTCACGTCTGAAAAACACAATAATACCAATTTATCAAAATGAAACTAATATCTCGAAAGATATTACTCATTTGTTTAAATTTGAGTCATTTAATATAATTTACCATCTTTGCATTCAGAAAAGAATAACTTTCTGAATATATCTATTTCGAATGATCACGTTTGACACTCATTATGGTAATGAAGTAAAAATGATTTGTAAAAAAGAAAATATATACCTTGAAATATTTTTTTATTATCAAAAGATATTTTAGGTAAAATCCTTGAAGTTATTTTCTGGTATATTTAATTTTCATTTTTTGGGTCAACATTATATAAAACCAAGTTACTAACATATTACTTCCAAATGCACACAACAATAAATGTCCATATAACTGTTTTGCTTTATCCTTAAATATTTGGTCATTTTGATTTTCAACTAATAAAAGTAAATTTTAATGAATGGAGTTTATATTTGATTGGAGCATGCACCAAAAATAATCTAGCCCTATCATAAGGCGGTAAACTTTTGTCAAAATAAACATTTCTTTGCCCACTTCTCATTCTCACTCTTTAACAAATAACAACACTCACAAGAACCCACTGATACCAACTTATTTCACTTCAATTTCAATCTAAAGGTTGAATAACTAACATTAAATAAAATCATAAATCTATCTTCAACACAAGATCTTGTATATGCGTATGTTCCTTGCAATTTTTTGTATTGCCTGTGTATTGTTGTGCTTTAAAAGTTGTGTGTCTTTGGATAAAAAAAAATCATATAATCAATCATAAAAAGATTTTGATTTGATTAAAAATATTATTTATCATACATAGTTTTTGGGGTACTCAGATGGTTTTTGTTGCATTCGAAAGTGAGTTTCTTAATCATTTTCTTTGTTTGTGTGTCATCAACTTAAGAATTTAATCTTAACATGGTTTGATTTCGTGGTTATGTGTAAAGGTTGGAGCTATTAATTAGCAAGATGTAGTTTTAATTTGAATATGTGTGTATTCACTGAAAATGTTTTCATTTTTGCTTTGTGTATGGATGCAGTAATAAATTGAATTAATATGCTTATATTGTAGGGTTTTTTTTACCAAAAAAAATAATATATAAATAAATAAAAAATGTTAATCGCATTTATAGTTGCAATTGATATATTTAATTTCTCATCAATCTTTGTTATGGTTTGTGAGTTCAATAAAGAATCTGAGACATGTTTGTTGTTAGTGTTAATCATCTGCATTCTTTTACTTATTGCGTGTTAGAATTAGATATCGAATAATGGTTAAGAATGAAGCATTAGATACTCCGCATATAACTAGAGAAATTTCCAGTAGAAACTTCATACAGATTTTGTTTTGGGGAATGAAAGGACGGTATAGTGAAAGATTCAATTCGAGTGAACGATTAGGGAATATTGCTTTCCTGTAGGTTAAATAAGGTATACGTGCATCGTTGTGAGACTTTATTTAGGCGTTGTACGTCTCATTATTTTCTTTGTCGATTAAGCTGTTTTCCAGCTTTTATGTTTCTTTTCTCCTATAAATCCCTTAAGCTTGTTATGTTGTTATTGCTAGGATGAATGTCATCACCAAGCCATTCCGTGTTATGTTACTGCAAGAACAGTAACTTAAAAGACAAAGATACATTATTTATCAAGCTATGTGACCTTGGTTGGGTAGAATGAGTCATTTCAGTTACCCTTTAACTACTAGTAATTAAGATGAAACTGTTAGAATATAAGAATCATGACAATCATATAAATAGGTAAACACATATGCGAAAGCGTAGGAACATCTATAACATATAAAAGATTAACATAAATTAAATAGGAACGTACCTTTAGTGATTCTAGCAAAACAAGAATCAATAAATAATCTTGAACATGAGATGAACCCTAATTAGGGTTTATATGAATTAGGGATCTATTGATTAACCCCTTACCATTTTGTTAATCGATCCAAGATGTAAACAATAGTGTGTTTACACCACGTTCTTGTACACACGAACTATAACCGAATTAATGTTAATGCTAGTTAATGTAAACACAAGAGTTTGTTTTATAAAAACAAATCCAATCGACCCTATGGAGGGGGTACATGATCGGCCAAAGCAAGGAAGAAAAAAAACAAGTTTAGGGTTATAGTTAGTGCACAAAAAGGTACCAAGAATGAACCCTAAGCCTTGTATTTATATTAAGTGAAACTTGGAGGACAAGTTGGAGTGGGTTAGGGTTTCCCCTACCCATCCACGACCGGCCTATGGCCCAAGGGTCCTTCCGGATCCTTCTCGTGTCCAATTTTCACTCTAGTCCTTTGTCTTTGATATTTAATGAACATTAGTCAATACTTGTTAATTACTAATGTCATTTAAACATTAACTTGTGTTTTAAATAATTAAATATATATCATTTTATATATTAATTATTATTCATTAATTCCTTCATTCGTAACGTGTGCAATCCCGTGGTCTCGGGTTCGATACTAGACATATACCTATTAATATTCTGACTTGGATATCTATTAATAGCATAATGACATTGGTTAGCGTCTAGCAACACGCCAATGCCCCTAGATCAACTCGAGTGAGGTCTCCTGGAAAAACCTTCGATGATTCATCATTATTATTATTATTATTATTATTATTATTATTATTATTATTATTATTATTATTATTATTATTATTATTATTATTATTATTATTATTATTATTATTATTATTATTATTATTATTATTATTATTATCCTTTTGTTTCTAATACCACGTTAATAAAGATATGGATCTTAGTCATTCTTTAATTAACAATTCTGTTTCTCGTTGTTTATGATTGAGCAAGATTCCCAAAACATCTGAATGTATTCCAGATAGACTTTGGGCGTGCGCACGCAAACATCTTGTCAACCCTACGAGGGGCCCAGCAGTATTAAACTTCAAAACAAATTTGAATGAACAAATTCTTTCTTGACCACAAGAATAACCCATGGACTTTGCAACACTTCTGAAAACAACCCTTATAACTCCGTGTTACGGTGAGCGGTAGATTGCTTCACAAAAATGCACTACATCCATGTCTCTTATCTGGTATCTCAAGTCTGAGGATAACAAATTCATGATTTACTTACTGACAAGATCCATAAAGTAAAATCATGTAGTTGGGATAAGTCCTATATTCAATTCATCGAATATCATGTGAAATTGGTATGTCAACGCATCAATATACTTTCAAGTATATTCTTAACCAATACTCAGATTTGTCTTAGTTTAATGATATTCCCATATCATTAATCGACAATGGACAATTTAGAATAACATAAGTTATTCACGGATTTAAACATGCAAATATAGGACACAATTTATTATTAATGAAAACAAACGTACTAAGTACTTTAATTCATTATAAATAATAAATGCTTAATGTCCTTTATCCAAATACTAAATAGATCAATGCATGATAATTTTAGTTAATGAATTTTGTCTCAAGTAATGACTTGTTGACAATTATGCCTCAAGTAATGACAATCATACTTGTTGACAAGGCATTATTTCACCTAACTATGATCTATCCGAATTTTGAGAATACTTCTTTCAAGAATTCAATAAGTAAAATTCTTGTATGTGTATATCCAACTATCTTGATATAGCCACATAATTTTTCATAAATGGTGTGATATCCTCAATCACCAACTTATGACAATCAAACTTTCAAACCTTTTAAAGTTTAAAGTATTCTAATTCTTTAATGTTTAATGCAACTATGCTCTTAGTTGAGCACAACTTGTTCTCATGAAATCCTTCATGACTAGTTATTGAGTGTCATCTCAATTAAACCAGTATCATTGTATATAAACCACAATATGCTCTTTAAAATTTTCGTAAACTTAATATCCATTGTGTAATGTTTAGGAGCTATTCCAGGTTGAGGATCATTATTCTAATTTCAAACATTTTCCATTAGAATATCTATTACACAAGTTATATAATAACTTTTAATTGGATATCAAATATTGTCAAATCATTAAGCATTTAAGCATGATACAACAATAATATAATGCACATGAAAATCCTTCAGACAAACTTAGATTTTATTCATGTTTGATCTTTACAAATATGTATATCCATTTAGTCATCTAAAATAATATATCATATTCTATTTAGAATTTATTTACCGCACTTGTTCATTTAATAATAAACTTTAGTTCCAAGGTTGTATGTTTTATTTCCTAAATCTTTCAAGTAAAGTTTCATACCAAATTAAGTCTAACCTTTTACTTATATGGAATGTTACCCTACAATATATATGATTTAGTAAATCAAACATAATACTCCCACTAGCTTTCAGGAATACTTAGAAATTATCTTATTTCAATTATAAATCAATACATGGATATAATAATTAAACATAAGATTAATCTCCTAGATGCATGCATTTATCCATTCATGGATTATTGCACTTTGTATACTTCCAAAGATTTGCATGAATTCATAAACTCCTTTTGATTACTTATCGTCCTCGCTCAAGTAATCATTCAAGAAAGAGTTTTTGATATTCATTGTCAAATTTCATATTCATATAAATATGACAATTACCATCTTTGTATCTTTAATATGCTTAGGAAAGAGTATTCAATCATAGTTAATTGCTTAAGTATGATTAATAATCTTGTCATAAGATATGCATTAAGATATGTGTACAATTTTGTCCATATGATTATTACACAAAAATTTAATCCACTAGGGTTATATTATCTTTGAATAAACTCATTTTCATTCTCTAACCATTAAGAATTAAGATAAACCAAATTTTAAAATTTGAATATGTTTATGAACAGCATCTATAACATTCATAGTATGAGTATTTTACCCAATTCATTATTTGGTAATACTACATCATATAATCAGCATATTAATTAAATACCTGAGATATCCAAGTGGATCTATGAATGATAATTCCATCATCTTGAGGTTTATCATTTACATGTTTTGCCTCATCACGATTTTTACTAGTGTGTTTTTAGAAGATTATATATCTTGTAATTCTATCTTATCAAGATAAAATACTCCCACTTGCCTTTAGTATTATATAGAATAAAATTACTTAGCAATTAGAGCAACAATCCGACGTTCTCTTTTAGGACATTACAAATACACATTGACAGTTCCTGACATTCTTTTGTTAACAACCTGCCCATAAGTAGTTTAACAAATTCAGAACTCCAATTTAAGACTTAATGTGATTCATCACATTTCATAATGTCTTATTAATCTTCTAGGTGTCTAATTGAGTATATTCAATCCATACTCAATTTTCTAACCTTGATAACTTTCGGAAGAAAAGAAGTCATAGTTATCTTTAATCAAACAATCTAACAAGAGTTTGATTTCCCTAACTGAACATACCATAAAATGTGGTATTTCAATTAGAATTAATATTGTAAGAAGATCTAACAATATATATAAGATAACCATAATCCTTTTGGTATACCTATTTACCAACTAAGTCAACTTAATGGTATAATAGTATTTCTAAACCAATTGCATGCTTTATTACACAAGTACTTTTGATTAAGTCACTTCATGTTTATGTCTCTTAAAACATAAACTTGTTATAATCCCACTATACGTTATTAATCATTGATCAACTCAATGACTTCTTGCATATGTCTTAATTAAAAGACCATAACAAGCTAACGTCTTACTTTATTATAAGTCTTGTAATACTTAAAAGACTTCATGTTTATAACTATACAATAAAGTATAAACATGTATAATTAAAGTAATCATGAACACCATCATTTGGTTTCAATAATATTTTCAAGTTAACACACTACTTCATTAATTTATGTCATTCTAAGAATACATAGTTATTGAAGTAGTATTATATTACTTCATGCATTTATGTCATTCCAATAATACATAAATATTAAAGTTGAAGTAGTATTGTTATTGACACATGTTCTAATAGATGTCTAATTTAGAAACAGTAAATTATCTATGTTGGTCTCACGCATACATGGAAATTCACCTTGTTGTTAATATTTAGCCTGCGTCTCATGTTTACTAAATTTCAACACCAAGTGTTTCTCAGATTAGATTTATATTAATCATATTAGAACCATAGTCTCTTACTTTGCAGTTAAGAGAATCCGTTAAATCATATTCTTATGTGTTGTACCTTGCACATAATGTTGATTTCTCCCACTTGTGCATGGAACAACATCATGTACCACATAAACAACACACACACGCTTGTTAATGTGAACAATATGATTTATGTCATTAGCATAACTAGTAGATATAGAGTTTACTCAATCAATCAAGGAAACGCACATGACTATCCTTGAAAATATTAGTGTCTATATTTGGAAAGTATTTATCTTGAGATGTTCAAAGATAAAGTAGAGTATTACCAAGATAACAATCCTTGTGGCTCCCACTGAATTTGAAATCATTACTACGATTCCTTATTCAGTAATACACACATAATACTTCCACTGAATTCGACAACATTGTAAATGTTTCATTAATCTAGTGAAAAGAAAAAGTGTGCTATTCACTTTCCTACATCTTTGAGAAAACCCATTCGTAACAATTAATTAGGTACTAAAAGAATGTATTCTTCTACATAAATGTGATTCATCACATTCCAAACTATTAACTTGAAAATTTGGGCATGCAATTTCTTCCTGAAGAGATCTACCATTCCAACAATTGTATGTAGTATCTTTAAATGGTCAAATCAAAACAACTAGATAAAATAATCTAATTCGTCTTTTACCATTGTGCAGTAATCAGTCTAGCTTCTAATTTAACAACTCATAAAGTGCAAATAATCATAACTATTAAAGTTTGCTATGAGTTATGTATTTAGAACATAGAAAATTCTAATTTTCCTTTCTCATTCATGAAAAGGAATAGGATTAAGTCTCACACTTCTCCTAATGGAAAGAAGACTTGGTTTATTCTTTTAGTAAAATTGACTCTAACCAAAAACCCATACGGCTGTAGCTCAATCTACTTGATAAAAGAATAACTTACATTTACGGTTTTAATGTTGCATTAATACATTTAAAAGAATTTACAAAATTCAATTTTTAGTATTTTCGATAATTTATATTTCCAAGAAAATATAATACCCAAGGATATATTCATATAACCAACATTTTTTCTTGAAAATCTAGGATCCAACTTTACATAGATTCCACCACATCAGTTGATCTGCTAGTGGTGAAAGTATAAAAGATGGTAATCTGTCGAACAATAATTGGCAAACACTTTTCCAATTCCTAGATCATTATGGGATTTACATCAAATTGATTCATCAATTTGTCATGTAAGCATGTTTCATCCCATCTCATGCCTTAAGTTCTAGGTCTCACGCATCAACTTAATTAAGTCGTCTAACTTAGAAACTGCAAATTCTCCATGTGTGGTCTCACTCGCACTCGGAAATTTACCTTGTCATTAGAATTTAGCCGGCGTCTCACGTTTACTAAATAATAACTTCAAGTGTTTCTTATAGTTAGATGGCATGTAACTTAAATTTTAGGGTATTTAGTTTGATGTGAAAATCAAAACATGTACAAAGATGCATGCACTCATCTTTATAACATAAGTTTTTAAAACCTTTTTATTACCAATTCTTAAGATTAATACAAAAGTTTTACTTGAGGTAAAATACCTTAAGATGATATTGTACAAGAATGAAGTTAAAAGAAAGTCGTTTAAGACGTATTCGTAAGTGTGATAACCAAGGCAGACTCTAAGGCTCTTTCCAAGCCTTCTTATCACGACTGTGAATTTGTCTTAAAGGAGTTACTTTTAAAAACATGTTGTGCAAAACATCAATCAAGTCAAAGTTTTTGGATTAAATCTTAAAGCATGTAGCAAAGTGTGAATCTTGCTAGTCTCGCCTTGGAGCGAATTACCGTGCGAAGCGAACCGTTGTTGGCACATAAGACTCCGCAAGATTCAATCTTTATCACATAAAGTTTCACCATTATTAATCCATATTATTTTCTTTATAAAAATTACCCTTTTATTGCTTACAATCATGTCCAACAAAATAAAACAATAAAACAAGTAATTAAAGACAAATCAAGCAACTAATAAAAATAACAATAATAAGGTAAAACAATTAGCCACATGCATTCTAGATAAGAAAAGATCCTAATAAAATCAATTCTGGATTTCAATATGCATATAATTAACTAGGGCCTTCACCTCTTAATGGAAGTGAGCCACATACATTGACAAGTCAATTGCGTAGGCCAAAGTCAATCACATACCACATAGCACATAAATTGATTTTAATGATTATGGGGTCTTCCCCAATATAGATCTATCTAAACATGTGACTTGACTTGACAATTAAAACAATTAATAACCCATGACTAACATGCATGTTTCGTCACGGATCAAAGCATAACAATTACCAATTAGGTCATAGGAAACGCCCAAATAGCACATAAACATGTAGGCAACCTAGGGTTTCTAATCCAATTAATATTAAAAACCACAAACCCTAATTTGGATAAAGAGGTAATCGACCCCCCCCCCCCAATTTTTAGGGTTTAGGAAATTTAAAAGAACCCTATATCTATAAAAACAACCTAACATGTATCTAAAACAATCAAAATTCATTTTTTATGTGTTTTATGTAATCAATTACATGTTATAGCAAGCTCGTGATACCATTGTTAAAATATAAGAATCATGACAATCATATAAATAGGTAAACACATATGCGGAAGCGTAGGAACATCTATAACATATAAAAGATTAACATAAATTAAACAGGAACGTACCTTTAGTGATTCTAGCAAAACAAGAATCAATAAATAATCTTGAACATGAGATGAACCCTAATTAGGGTTTATATGAACTAGGGATCTATTGAGAAACCAGGTATGAAGATTTTTAAAGGTTGGAGACGAGATGAGCTTTTCTGTCGCATATTTCCTAGTGTCTCTGATGACCACAAAGCTAGCCTGACTCGGGTATATTTCCTACAATCATTACACAACTCGCACGTTTTAGCATAATATTTTCAAAATTTACACTTTCTTCTTTATCAGCACCTTACATACTATATCATATCATAGTGTATATTGTTCATAAAAGATGAGTGCAACTATTGGAGAATTGGTCAAGGTGAAAAGTTTAATAAATCTGACTTAACCGCACGTGCATGTCTACAAGTTATCTAATTTCCTGTCGTGATATTTAGATTTTTCAATATGACGCATGTCATTATAGCCTTAGAATTCAGTATGTCGTGATATTTAGATTTTTCAATATGACGCATGTCATTATAGCCTTAGAATTCAGTATGTGACTTCCATTTGGCATATTGAAATTCTTGACTCTTTTACATTTGCAAGCTAGGTGCAGTTAGTTACAATTACTAGTGCTTAATTAGCATGATATTTAGCGTTCAGTAATATCTACTTCAGTATATCTTGCATAGATTACAACTCTTCGAAAAACCAGATGTTGTCATTAATGTGTTATCTCTTTCAGGCTACAAGAATGTTCGAACTTAAAGAAACTTCATTCGTGAAGTATGTATTCGATGTCAAGAATATTGTGGGTATTAATCTACTTGTAGAAGCTATAGCCCTCGGGAGTAAAAATAAAGACCTTAATAGCATGACCAAGAAGAGATCGAGAAACAAGAACCTTAACCCACAATCCTCATCTCTTATGATCGACAAAAGAAGTTGTTGATCTCTTAAACTATGGAATCACATTGAGCAAAGAGAGGTTAAGTACCTTTTTAAGGAAGCTGTTTGGCCTAGTCTTAAAGCAAAAGGATGGCATTCTGAGAAGCCTAACAGCTCAAGGAATTTGGTGTTTCTTGCACATTGAGTAAAAAAATACACTCGGAGGGGACAGAAGAAAGGATGTGTCTATTTTGAGTCTTCTTTTGATGTTATGTTAAAGGTTGCTTTGATGCCACAACTTCTTGAGCCTAATCTATGCCAAGGCATGTTGGTTCCCCAACATGCAAAACAAGGGCCATATAGTTCGGTTTGTCTAGAGGGTGTGTTGAGGTCCTACGGATCTTGGATCAATCATGGATGAACATCGTAAAGAAACAATATTAGTATGCACACGAATCTACAGTGAATCTTTAAACAACAGAGAGGGTGGGTTTGTTTGACAAAACACACGTTATTCTTTTATTAACCACTCTATAAAACATTACAAATGATACCTATTTATAGTTTACTAATCGACACCATGAACCAATGTGTCTATTCTAAGAGTTATGTTCCAAGCAACATACCCTTTCACTAAATACAGGAAATAACTAACTAATTAACTTTCTATAACTGCCATTTAACTAACTAAACGGTTATTAACTATCTAATTAACATGTTCAGCCCTTCGGCTTTCAAGACTTATGATTTCTTGATTATTTCGATTCCAACAGGGTGAGGGTTCTAAAGTGTGCAAAAGGGAAAATGTGGTTGACAATGAAACAGTTGATCATAAACAAGAAAAGAACTCCAATGTATCTCAAAAAGATGATGCACATGAAAACCTTTTAGCTAGTACAAGAAAACGCCTACTGACTGCTTAACGGTTGGAAGCTTGTGTTAGTGGATCCAAAAATCCGACCAAGAAGATGAAAAGCACACAGGAAAACTCTCCTCTGGATATCCTTGCTGAAGTTGCTCTTGCGGATTGGCGCAAAGAGTGAGTAATTTGTAATTTTGTATAAATAATAGTTTGTCAAATGTTTGTGTGTGTGTGTGTGTGTGTATATATATATATATATATATATATATATATATATATATATATATATATAGAATGAGGTTCTTATGAGATAGTCCTTAAAATGAGATAGTATAGGAAGCCACATAAAAAATGACAAGTGGAAATTAGTTATTTGAGATTAAGTAAAATAATTAAATTGATGATAAGGGCATAATAGGTATTTGCACTCCCACTTTTATCTCAATCATCTCTGTCAACATACATGTTCACTTTCTTTGGCAAAATCAAAACCGTCCTTCCTTTCTTTGAAATAAAAAACCTACTAAATTACCAACCGCAACTCACATTCTCATCTCTAGCTTAACAACAACCACACACAAATCATTGTGCGATGTATCGTGACTTCTACTGTTGCTCATTTGTTATTGTTTTTCGATCTTCATGGTTTTTTCTTATTTGAATTTCCATCCACGTTCAGGCAACATGCACGGTAAATATTGGGTAGCGATTTTTATCAACGACATTACGATTGGTTTTTTGATCTAAACCCAATACGTGCTTGTATGTATCAAAATGTCTGTCGCCTATTCGCTTTTTTGTCAAGTTTAATCATGTATCGATGTAAAATTTTTGTATTAATTAGCTGGGTTTGTAAATAACCATTGTGTATAAGTGAATATATATATATATATATATATATATATATATATATATATATATATATATATATATATATATTACGGTGTATCAATAAATTTTGTATTGGTGATTATCGAAATGATTTTATAGTTTGTAAATGTACGTGTTAACGATGGTGTGTCGTTTTGATGTGGTTTTAATTGTGCGTCAGTGTGGTCACCATGGTGTATCAATGTTACTCCGTATACGGCTGCACATATCTTAATCATCTTTAATTTTTGTGTACCAATAATTTGCATAGTACCAGTTGGCTTTTACGTAATTGATATAAAAATGAAGAAATATTGACCTCATAAAAGAAAGAGCATCAGTATGTATGTTTAAAGTCGAACAATATTATTAGTAAAAAGTTACATGAAAATAAGCAAAAGAACTAAAAAAGAAATGAAGTATTTCATGGAATAAAAGCTCCGTTATTTTTGGGATACATGAAACGCATGGCCGCATGAGGTTGTCGTCAAAATGCATTGACACGGTTTGCCATCCATTTTCGAATAATTTACAAAAATGCCATTAACTTTATCTTGATCAAATGACATCATCAATAATACATCCAATGGCTAGTATTACTTCCTATTCTTTCTTATTTTAATCACTATCCTACAATAACCTCCCTCTATATATATATATATATATATATATATATATATATATATATATATATGGCTATTTCTGTTGTGTTTTAATACTAGGATGATACTCTTGTTGTCTTGTTATATATATATGGAATGTTTTTGTTGTCTGTATGAGTCTATGCTAAATTTGTGTGTACTTCATCATTGCTTCATGTATGTGTGAATTGAATTGTTTTGTAAAAAAATTATAAGCCCATCCATATAATGATTGGGCCAAGCCAAAATGACCCCATGGCTTCGGACTTCCTAGTTTGAACTTTGAGGGGGCTTTTACATAAACGAGATGTTAACTAAACGCCATGGCTGAAATGATATCCAAACATGAAAGATACAAATATTGTATGTTTAGAAATATAGAAAACCAACCAAGATATTAGACAGACCAATATGGTATGGATTCTCGCAAAGTCGACTCCTAACACTTTTCATATCAGTTATCAGTATATCTCTTTAGAGTGATGACCTGCCAAGTGAGATCAGTCATGCATAACATGTACAGCATAAAACTTAGTACTTGCTCATAATGATGGTGATTTCATCCTCCAAACTAAACACGCCCTTTGAAATGCATGACCTATTTGACTTGTTACATTTTCATCAAAGTCAAAGTTTTACTCATTTAAGCAATTAAGATGACATGAAATTCACGACAACTCAATAATTTATACTAGATATAAAGACAATATGTGTTAATACAAATAATATTAAAAACGTCATTTGCATTATCTGGTTTCTATACGTTTTGATAATCACAAAATATAAAAACACGTAATGTAAAATTACGTTTAATAAGCTTCTGATCGAGAAAAACTCGTTTCGACTACAACATCACTTGAGGTATGAAAAAACAATGTACCAACTTACTTAAGCGACAAAAGAAATTATTTTTCTCTAAACTTCACATTTTTTAGTGACAAAATATTTTTATAAAAGTATCTTTGTAATTTTAAAGAAATGTTTAAATAAAAAAATAAATTTAAATTTCAAATTCTCCAACAGCGAGTTTTCCTACCTAAAATCAGATAAATTTTTACCGGATAAACGTTCACCACACCATGACAAAAATAGGAGCATATGTCGAGACGGTCCCTTAAACATGGCGACGGTACCTGATATATACGGGGACCGTCCAAGGTTTAAAGGACCGTCCCCGCTCCTTCTGGTGTCTATAAAAACAACACTGTGTTGCAGAAAAATTCACCTCTTGAGCACTAAACTTTATGCCTTCCGAAATCAATCTAAACTCTCTTCTTTGATCACATTAACGTGTTGTAAGTTGTTTACAAGTCACATTCATTCTACTTCCAAGTGGAAGAGAAGAAAACTCACATTCGTCAAGAAACGAAGTGTTGAAGAATAGTCTTTCGCCTCGTATCCTTTGTTATGTTTCTCTCCTCAATCTACATTCTTTGTATCTCAAGTATTGTGTAAGATCCGACTTGCGTGTAAGCTCGGAATCGTGTATTGAGTTGATTCAGACTTGGTGTTGGTCTGAATTGTGTAGTGTGTTGCGATTGATATCGTGTGTGATATCGTGTAAATTGGTGTAGATAGGATTAGGACTCGACATTCCTCTTAGTGTCGTTAATTGGTGTAACCGTTGGTGTACGGTTTGTTCCGCCATAAAGGAGTGTGTTGTCATAGTGTTTGTGAAACTCTCGAGTGTGATACTCGAGGAGAGTGGAGTAGGGCGAAGAGTGAGATTCGTAGCCGAACTACTATAAATCTCTGTGTCCCGGTTTGATCGTTTCTTTCATTTACCTTTACTAACTTTTAATAGTAGTGTTCATATATTGTTGTATTGATATCACATAAACTCGAATCTAAAAGATTTTCAAAACAAACTTGAAAAATATTTACGAAAAACGTAATTAAAACGGTGAAATTATTCAACTCCCTTCTAGTCTTTACAATATATTTTTTAATTAAGAATCCACAAAATGAGAATTAGAAAAAGACTATATTTCCTTTGTGTTTAAAACAAACATTGTATTAACTTTATATTAATGACTTCTTTATATTTCCCTTTATATTGCAACCTTTTCATAAACCCATTTTGAATTTTTTTTTTTTTTTTTTTTTTTTTTTTTTTTTTGGCCTGTCTTTGTAAAAATAGAAAATGTGTGTGATGTAATTGTTGAAATAAAATATAGCTAATATAAGAATATATGGGATTTTGATTTTAGAACGTTATGTGTTGTTATATTTAGTAGAAATAAACGTTACACGAAATATTTAACAACAATATAACACTTATAGCTGTTTTTCGTTAAAAGTTTCCATAGCTTTGCGCGAATACTCGTAGTTAAAAATATAAAGAAAAAAAAATCAAGATGGGCCTATTATGGAGTACATGTTTTTGGTACTTTGGTTTTGCAAGACTTTGTATATGAATACTTGAGCCAACTCGTAACTTGTAACCTGTATATTTGACATTTGTGTGCTTATTTATAAGGAGTATATTGAACCAACAAAAATCGCTCGACGTCTAAAAAACACAATAATATCAACTTATCAAAATGAAAGTAATATCTCAAAAGATATTACTCATTTGTTTGTTTTTCTCTATAAATTTTAGTTATTTAACATAATTTACCATCTTTGCATTCAGAAAAGAATTATTTTCCAAATATATCTATTTCACATGATCACATTTGACACTCATTATGGTAATGAAGTAAAAATGATTTGTAAAAAAGAAAATATATACCTCGGAATAATTTTTTGTTATCATAAAGCATTTTAGGTAAGATCCTTGAAGTTATTTTCTGGTATATTTAAAGTTCATTTTTTGGGTCAACATTATATAAAAATAAAGTTAGTAACATACTTACTTCAATTCCAAATGCACACAACAATAAATGCCATATAACTGTTTTGAATTATCCTTTAATAAATGGTCATTTTAATTTTCAACTAATAAAAATAAATTATATTGAATGGAGTTTATATTTGATTGGAGCAAGCACCAAAAATAATCTAGTCCTATCATAAGCTGGTAAACTTTAGTCAGAGTAAGCATTTCTTTGCCCACTTCTCATTCTCACTCTTTAACAAATAACAACACTCACAAGAACCCACCGATACCAACTTATTTCACTTCAATTTCGATCTAAAGGTTAAATAGCTAACATCACATATAATCATAAATCTATCAACACAAGATTTTGTGTATGCGTATGTTCCTTGCATTTTTTTTTCTTTGTAATGACTTTGTATTGTTGTGCTTTAAAAGTTGAGTGTGTTTTGATAAAAAAAAATTTCATATAATCAATCATAAAAAGATTTTGATTCGATTCAAAATAATATTTATCATAGCATAGTTTTTGCGTACTCAAATGTTTTTTGTTGCATTCGAGGAGTTAAGCGAATTTAATCTTAAAATGGTCTGAATGTGTGTGTGTTCACTGAAAATGTTTTCATTTTTGCTTTGTGTATGGATGCAGTAATAAATTGAATTAATGTGCTTATATTTTAGGGCTTTTTTTTACAAAATAATAAGAAAAAAAAAATGTTAATGGCATTTATAGTTGCAATTGATATATTTAATTTCTCGTCAATCTTTGTTATGGTTTGTGAGTTCAATAAAGAATCTGAGACATGTTTGTTGTTAGTGTTAATCATCTGCATTCTTTTACTTATTGCGTGTTAGAATTAGATATAGAATAAGGGTTAAGAATGAAGCATTAGATACTCCGCATATAACTAGAGAAATTTCCAGTGGAAACTTCTTACAGATTCTGTTTTGGGGAATGAAAGGATGGTATAGTCGAAGATTCAATTCGAGTGAACGTTTAGGGAATATTGCTTTCCTGTAGGTTAAATAAGATATACGCGCGCGCGTCATTGTGAGACTTTATTTAGGCATTGTACGTCTCATTGTTTTCTTTGTCGATTAAGCTGTTTTCCACCTTTTATGTTTCTTTCCTCCTGTAAATCCCTTAAACTCGTTATGTTGTTATTGCTAGGATGAATGTCATCACCAAGCCATTCGGGGTTATGTTACTGCAAGAACAGTAACTTCAAAGACAAAGATACATAATTTATCAAGCTACGTGCCTTGGTTGGGTAGAATGAGTCATTTCAGTTGCCCTTTAACTACAACTCAATTAAGATGAAACACACCCTCATAGTTATACAATCTGTGGTTTTTTAGGATTCAAAAATTTTAAAGCAAAACTCTAGTTGTTCGTTTACAAGCCACGTGGATATCGTTTTATAAGTTACTTTTGTTAATGATCTTCCTGAGAAAAATTTGTATTAATATTATTAGATACTTTACGTCGAATTTAGAGAAAATACCCACTAGAAATTTGTTATAGCTTTTGTTTCCAAAGTTGGAAAGGTGGTGTATATGGCCGATAAATCAAGCTATTCGATGTTTTCTTATTCATGGATGAATCGCCTTTAAGATGAAAATCTTTATAAAAGTCATAAGGTGAGGATAGAATGCATGGTTAGTTTGCTTCCCATTAACAACGAGTACTTAATAGGATGAAAGACACCATTAGGGCTACAAAAGGTGTGGTTTTAGGATTTGACAATCTCAGAACTTAACAAAAGTCTAACAATTTTTTAGCAGCTAGCTAGGATATCTTGTAAGTTGCTTTCTTATAAATCTCAGTGTAACATAATGTAATTAACTTATAATGAGGTGTTCTTATGCCAACATGAATTAGAAACAACGTTATCATTGTGTAAATATAGCATTTTGTGGTTTGTTGTTTAAGCTTAAAACATTCTTTTTTTTCTTTGATTAGATGGATGATAACATGATGGAAGCAACGGATTCTGATCAGTTGTGGATGAAACCTGAACATCTTAAAGACCATGGCCACTTATTTAGAGAGCCAGCAAAGACTACTCGAATTGGAGACAGTTATCAAGCACAAATCCCAACGTTGCTGATAGAAATGATGGAATATCGAGCGAACACACATGAATATGCACGGAATGAATCAAATATATTTACTTCTGAATCAGACAATGATCAGTTCTCGGACATCCTTAGTGTATTAGACGACCGATCTCATGAATTAGATGCATTAGATAAAAAGAATAAATTAGCTAGATCAGATGAATCTGGTAGCATACTTGAACATGCTAATTTTCGTCTTGGTTTCTATCTATTTGGCAAGAAACTTTATCTAGTGAACAAATTAACGAAAACTGAAGAAACGGGAAAGTTATTATGTTACTACTATGGAAATTTCTATGCTACTAATGAACACAAACAATGGTCAATCTATCGGAAAAAGAAGAACAAAAAGGAGAAACCAGGTATGAAGATTTTTAAAGGCTGGAGACGAGATGAGCTTTTCTGTCGCATATTTCCTTGTGTCTCGGATGACCACAAAGCTAGCCTGACTCGGGTATATTTCCTACAATCTCTACACAACTCGCACGTTTTAGCATAATTATTTTCAAAATTTGCACTTTCTTCTTTATCAGCACCTTACATACTATATCATATCATCAATGTATATAGTTCATAAAAGATGAGTGCAACTTTTCGAGAATTGGTCAAGGTGAAAAGTTTAATAAATCTGACTTAACCGCACGTGCATGTCTACAAGTTATCTCATTTCCTGTCGTGATATTTAGATTTTTCAATATGACTCATGTAATTATAGCCTTAGAATTCAGTATGTGACTTCCATTTGGCATATTGAAATTCTTGACTCTTTTACATTTGCAAGATAGGTGCAGTTAGTTACAATTACTAGTGCTTACTTAGCATGATCTTTAGCATTCTGTAATATCTACTTCAGTATATCTTGCATAGATTACAACTCTTCGAAAAACAAGATTTTGTCATTAATGTGTTATCTCTTTCAGGCTACAAGAATGTTCGAACTTAAAGAAATTTCATTCCTGACATATGTATTCGATGTCAAGAATATTGTTGGTATTAATAGGCTTGTAGAAGCTGTAGCCCTGGGGAGTAAAAATAAAGACCTCAGTAGCATGACCAAGAAGAGATCGAGAAACAAGAACCTTAACCCACAATTCTCATCTCTTATGACAAAAGAAGTTGTTGAACTCTTAAACTATGGAATCACATTGAGCAAAGAGAGGTTAAGTGACCTTTTTAAGGAAGCTGTTTGGCCTCGTCTTAAAGCAAAAGGATGGCATTCTGAGAAGCCTAACAGCTCAAGGAATTTGGTGTTTCTTGCACCTGGAGTAAAAAAGTACACTCGGAGGGGACAGAGGAAAGGATGCGACTATTTTGAGTCTTTTTTTGATGTTATGCTGAAGGTTGCTTTGACGCCACAACTTCTTGACCCTAATCTATGCCAGGGCATGTTGGTTCCCCAACATGCAAAAAAACATGGGCCAGATAGTTCAGTTTGTCTAGAGGGTGAGGGTTCTAAAGTGTGCAAAAGGGAAAATGTGGCTGACAATGAAACAGTTGATCATAAACAAGACAAGAACTCCAATGTATCTCAAAAAGATGATGCACATGAAAACCTTTTAGCTAGTACAAGAAAACGCCTACTGACTGTTGAACGGTTGGAAGCTCGTGTTAGTGGATCCAAAAATCCGACCAAGAAGATGAGAAGCACACAGGAAAACTCTCCTCTGGATATCCTTGCTGAAGTTGCTCTTGCTGATTGGCGCAAAGAGTGAGTAATTTGTATAATTAATAGTTTTTCAAATGTAATGTACTCCGTATATATGTGTATGGATATGCACAAAGAAGTTTGGTTGTAAGCTATTTTTGTTGTGTTTTCATACTAGGATGATACTCTTGTAGTCTTATTATATATGGAATGTTTTTGTTGTCCGTATGGGTCTGCACTAAATTTGTGTGTACTTCATCATGGCTTCATGTATGTACGAGTTGAATTGTTTTGTAAAAATTTATAAGCCCATCGATATAATGATTGGGCCAAGCCCAAAATACCCCCATGGTTTTTGATTAAGAACATTATGTGTTCTTATATTTAGTAGAGATAAACGTTACAAAAAATATTTAACCACAATACAGCACTTAAAGAAGTTTTTCGTTAAAAGTTTTCATAGCTATGCGCAAATACACGTAATTAAAAATATAAAGGAAAAAAAAATCAAGATGGGCCTATTATGGAGTACATGTGTTTGGTACTTTGGTTTTGCAAGAATTTGTATATGAATATGTGAGCCGACTTGTAACTTGTAATATATAGATTTGACATTTGTGTGCTTATTTATAAGGAGTATATTGAACCAGCAAAAACCGTTCCACATCTGAAAAACACAATAATATCAATTTATCAAAATGAAACGAATATCTCGAAAGATATTACTCATTTGTTTGTTTTTCTTTAAATTTGAGTCATTTCATAAAATTTGCCATCTTTGCATTCCGAAAAGAATTACTTTCTGAATATATCTATTTCGAATGATCACGTTTGACACTCATTATGGTAATGAAGTAAAAATGATTTGTCAAAAAGAAAATATATACCCTGAAATAATTTTTTGTTATCAAAAGATATTTTAGGTAAGATCCTTGAAGTTATTTTCTGGTATATTTAATGTTCATTTTTTGGGTCAACATTATATAAAACCAAGTTACTAACATATTACTTCCAAATGCACGTAACAATAAATGTCCATATAACTCTTTTGCTTTATCCTTAAATAAATGGTCATTTTGATTTTCAACTAATAAAAATAAATTTTAATGAATGGAGTTTATATTTGATTGGAGCATGCACCAAAAATAATCTAGCCCTATCATAAGGTGGTAAACTTTTGTCAAAATAAACATTTCTTTGCCCACTTCTCATTCTCACTCTTTAACAAATAACAACACTCACAAGAACCCACTTATACCAACTTGTTTCAAATCAATTTCAATCTAAAGGTTGAATAACTAACATTACATAAAATCATAAATCTATTATCAACACACGATCTTGTATATGCGTATGTTCCTTGCAATTTTTTGTATTGCCTGTGTATTGTTGTGCTTTAAAAGTTGTGTGTCTTTGGATAAAAAAAATCATATAATCAATCATAAAAAGATTTTGATTTGATTCAAAATATTATTTATCAAAGGATAGTTTTTGGGTACTCAAATGGTTTTTGTTGCATTCGAAAGCGAGTTTCTTAATCATTTTCTTTGTTTGTGTGTCATCAACTTAAGAATTTAATCTTAACATGGTTTGATTTCGTGGTTATGTGTAAAGGTTGGAGCTATTAATTAGCAAGATGTAGTTTTAATTTGAATATGTGTGTATTCACTGAAAATGTTTTCATTTTTGGTTTGTGTATGGATGCAGTAATAAATTGAATTAATATGCTTATATTGTAGGGTTTTTTTACAAAAATTAAATAAATAAAATAAAATAAAAAATTGTTAATGGCATTTATAGTTGCAATTGATATATATTTAATTTCTTATCAATCTTTGTTATGGTTTGTGAGTTCAATAAAGAATCTGAGACATGTTTGTTGTTAGTGTTAATCATCTGCATTCTTTTACTTATTGCGTGTTAGAATTAGATATCAAATAATGGTTAAGAATGAAGCATTAGATACTCCGCATATAACTAGAGAAATTTCCGGTAGAAACTTCATACAGATTTTGTTTTGGGGAACGAAAGGACGGTATGGTAAAAGAATCAATTCGAGTGAACGATTAGGGAATATTGATTTCCTATAGGTTAAATAAGGTATACGTGCATCGTTGTGAGACTTTATTTAGGCGTTGTACGTCTAATTATTTTCTTTGTCGATTAAGCTGTTTTCCAGCATTTATGTTTCTTTACTCCTATAAATCCCTTAAGCTCGTTATGTTGTTATTGCTAGGATGAATGTCATCACCAAGCCATTCCGTGTTATGTTACTACAAGAACAGTAACTTAAAAGACAAAGATACATTATTTATCAAGCTATGTGACCTTGGTTGGGTAGAATGAGTCATTTCAGTTGCCCTTTAACTACTAGTAATTAAGATGAAACACACCCTTATAGTTATATAATTTGTGGTTTTTTAGGATTCAAAAAACATAAAGCAAAACTCCGATCTAGCTCTTTATTTATAAGCCATGTGAATATCGATTTATAAGTTACTTTTGTTAATTATCTTCCTGAGAAAAATTGGTATTAATAGATACTAATTTACGTCGAATTTAGAAAAAATAGCCACTAGAAATTTGTTATAGCTTTAGTTTCCAAAGTTGGAAAGGTGGTGTATATGTTCGATAATATGAGTGAACGCTCCTTTAGGTTAACAAAGATATAGCGTCATTACGAAACTTAACTTGAGCAGTATCTCATTGTTTTCTTTATCAGTGATTATGTTTTACCACCTGGAGTGTTCATTTACTATCATCACTCCCTTAAGCTCTTTTTGTCAGTGAAAGGAAAAGAAACCATAAATCAAGCTATTCAATGTTTTCTTATTCATGAATGAATCTCCTTTAAGATGAAAATCTTTATGAAAATCATAAGGTGATGAGAGAATACATGGTTTGTTTGCTTCCCAATAACAAAAGGTGTGGTTTTAGGATTTGATAATCTCAGAACTTAACAAAAGTCTAACACTTCTTTCGCAACTAGGATATCTTGTAAGTTGCTTTTTTATAGATCTTATTGTAACATAATATAATTAACTTATAATGAGGCGTTCTTATGCCAACATGAATTTGAAACAACGTTATCATTGTGTAAATATAGCATTTTGTGGTTTGTTGTTTAAGCTTAAAACATTCTCTTTGTCATTGATTAGATGGATGATAACATGATTGAAGCAGCGGATTCAGATCATCTGTGGCTGAAACTTGAACATCTTAATGACCATGGCCACTTATATAGAGAGCCAGCAAAGACTACTCGAATTGGAGACGGTTATCAAGCACAAATCCCAACGTTGCTGATAGAAGTGATGCAATATCGAGCGAACACACATGAATATGCACAGGATGAGTCAAATATGTTTACTTCTAGATCAGACAATGATAAGTTCTCGGACATCCTTAGTGTATTAGACGACCGATCTCTTTGTTGTACAGGTTTAAATAACTTCCAGGATTGAATTATAAATGCATAAGATTAACAAGAATTGATGAATGAACAAGAGAGTTAGGACAGAAAAACTGAATATGTATTTTATTGATACAACTGTCGATTACAACTTACAACTTTGACATATATACTGATTGAATCGATGCTGTTATGAAGCGACATGCATGCCGATTCTCTAAAAGCAAACGGCACAACCCTTCTAAATAACGGTTATAACCCTAATAACCTAAACGACCCTTTTTGACCCAGCCCATATACAATGGTCTGTTTACAGGCTTTTTACATAAACTACATAATACATACATATACTTTCTAACTTACAATTTTTAACACTAATCTTCTAACTTTAACTATTGTTTTTGTCATTATAATTCCAACATATTCCCCCCTAATGACAAAACAGATAGTTCCTTGCTTCTCCATGTTCAATCTTTCTTGTTTTGTTCTCCTCGACTTGTACCTTGTTGAAAACTTGTTCCACGTGCTTTTTCTCCTATCTTCATGCTTTTTTGCTTTGTTACTTACGTTCTTACTTGCATTCTTGCTTGCTTTCATACTTGCGTTCTTGCTTGCTTTGCTTATATAGAAACTAGACAAAAATATACCGTTGGTCCCTAAACTTTCCATGAAACATCACAGGGCACCTTAACTTTTAAAAAACGTCGCCAGGCGTCTAAAACTTGGGATTTTGAGGCCGATTGCGTCCCTTGACCCATTTGGGCAAGGTCAACGCACGGTTTATGTTCTAGTTTCAGGGGCATAATAGTCCAACCACTATTTAACTGTAATCTAACCCAAGCTAAACCCGATAGTCAAAATGAGAGACCAACAGTGAAAACAAAGTCATTAAAACCCTTGAACGTCTCTTCTATGAGACTCTAGTAACTTTTGTGCTTTAACCAATAAACCCATCCAACCGGCCAAATTTCTTACACATTTACCAATGGAATATTTCCCTTTGTTGGGTGAAGTAATGGAAGTTGGTGGTTCACACCGCCTACAAGATCGTATAGGGTTGTCGTTTGGTTTTTGGAAAATTGAAACAATCACCATTCCAACTTCCTAGCATTCATTTCGCACAGCCCATATTAACCCCTTATGATTCATGAGGTTAGCATCCAAAAAATAAGTAGAAACACAAACACGTAGTAAATTTCAAATGGCAGAATCATCTAATGCATTTGTGGCTAACAATGTTGAGAGGCGTAAAGATAAAAAGCCTGCAAAAGCCGTTGCTTGGTATTTTGAAGAAAAAGCAAAGGCTTATGTAAAGAAAAGGAGCGAGTGGGAAGCAAATGAAAAACGATGCATGAAAGAAAGACGAAAGACTACAGCGTTAAGGCGTAAAGTCAATCAGACAAGAAGAAAATGGGAACATCTTGAACAAGTGGGCATCGAGCATGACAATTCAGAAGTCGACCACGAGGATATCTTGGAAACATTAGACTATGATACTTTACATCAGGCATATGATCCAGAATCATCCACATAATTTAATTGTTAGATATGTGTTGTCACTTTATGAGTTTATATTAATGTAATTTTATGTTCTTTCCTGCAATGCACTTTATTTACTATTATTTTTCTCTAAACTTCACATTTTTGTGTGACAAAATATTTTTATAAAAGTATCTTTGTAATTTTAAAGAAATGTTTTAATAAGAAAATAAATTTGAATTTCAAATTCTCCAACAGCTAGTTTTCCTACCTAAAATCAGATAAATTTTCACCGGATAAACTTTCACCATACTATGACAAAAATAGGAGCATATGTCGACATGGTCCCTTAAGCATGGCGACGGTACCTAATATATACAGGAGACCGTCCAAGGTTTAAAGGACCGTCCCCACTCCTCCTGGTGTCTATAAAAATAGCACTGTTTCATGCAGAAAAATTCACCTCTTGAGCACTAAACTTTATGTCTTCTGAAATCAATCTAAACTCTCTTCTTTGATCACATTAACGTGTTGTAAGTTGTTTACAGGTGATCACATTCATTCTACATCCAAGTGCAAGAGAAGAAAGCTCGCATTCGTCAAGAAACGAAGTGTTGAATAATAGTCTTTCACCCCGTATCCTTTGTTATGTTTCTCTCCTCAATCTACATTCTTTGTATCTCAAGCATTGTGTAAGATCCGACTTTCGTGTATTGTGTTGATTCAGACTTGGTGTTGGTTTGAATTGTGTAGTGTGTTGCGATTGATACCGTGTGTAATATCGTGTAGATTGGTGTAGATAGGATTAGGACTCGACATTCGTCTTAGTGTCGTTAATTGGTGTAACCATTGGTGTACGGTTTGTTCCGCCATAAATTAAAGGAATGTATTGTCATACTGTTTGAAAACTCTCGAGTGTGATACTCGAGGAGAATGGGTTAGGGCGAAGAGTGAGCTTCGTAGCCGAACTACTATAAATCTCCGTGTCCCGGTTTGATCGTTTCTTTCATTTACCTTTACTAACTTTTAATAGTAGTGTTCATATATTGTTGTATTGATATCACATAAACTCGAATCTAAAAGATTTTCAAAACAAACTTGAAAAAGATTTATGAAAAACGTAATTAAAACGGTGAAATTATTCAACTCCCTTCTAGTCTTTACAATATATTTTTTAATTAAGAATCACAAAATGAGAATTAGAAAAAGACTATATTTCCTTTGTGTTTAAAACAAACTTTGTATTAACTTTATATTAATGACTGATCTTTATATTTCCCACTATATTGCAACCTTTTCATAAACCCATTTTGACTTCTTTTTTTCTTTTCTTTTTTTGGCCTATCTTTGTAAAAATAGAAAATGTGTGTATGTTAAAATTGATGTAATTGTTGAAATAAAATATAGCTAATATAAGAATGTACGGGGTTTTGATTTTAGAATATTATGTGTTGTTATATTTAGTAGAGATAAACGTTACACGAAATATTTAACAACAATATAACACTTATAGTTATTTTTCGTTAAAAGTTTCCATAGCTATGCGCGAATACTCGTAGTTGAAAATATAAAAGAACAAAAATCAAGATGGGCCTATTATGGAGTACATGTTTTTCGTACTTTGGTTTTACAAGACTTTGTATATGAATACTTGAGCCGACTTGTAACTTGTAACCTGTATATTTGACATTTGTGTGCTTATTTATAAGGAGTATATTGAACCAACAAAAATCGCTCCACGTCTGAAAAACACAATAATATCAATTTATCAAAATGAAACTAATATCTCGAAAGATATTACTCATTTGTTTGTTTTTCTCTAAATTTTAGTTATTTAATATAATTTACCATCTTTGCATTCAGAAAATAATTATTTTCTAAATATATCTATTTCACATGATCACATTTGACACTCATTATGGTAATGAAGTAAAAATGATTTGTAAAAAAGAAAATATATACCTCGGAATAATTTTTTGTTATCATAAAGCATTTTAGGTAAGATCCTTGAAGTTATTTTATGGTATATTTAATGTTTATTTTTTGGGTCAACATTATATAAAACCAAGTTAGTAACATACTTACTTCAATTCCAAATGCACACAACAATAAATGTCCATATAAGTGTTTTGGATTATCCTTAAATAAATGGTCATTTTGATTTTCAATTAATAAAAATAATTTTTAATGAATGGAGTTTATATTTGATTGGAGCAAGCATCAAAAATAATCTAGTCCTATCATAAGCTGGTAAACTTTAGTCAAAGTAAGCATTTCTTTGCCCACTTCTCATTCTCACTCTTTAAAAAATAAGAAACACTCACAAGAACTCACCCATACCAACTTATTTTACTTCAATTTCGATCTAAACGTTAAAGGTATCGGATCCCTTAGAAAGGGAAACAAATTTAAAAAGTATAAAAAGTAACCAGCAAGCGACACGTGTCCCCAACATATTTTATTTAAAATATCCTTTTAGGGGCAAAATCGTAATTTTACTCGTTTTTTACTTTTTCACCTCAATTTTCAAACGCAAATATCTTTCAAACGATAAACTTTTACGAAAAACCGATTTCACTATAATTTTTAAAATTTAATCCTATTTAAATTGGTATAAATCTTGTTAAATATTTCAAACTTTTTTTTTTTACATATCAAATGGTTAGTGATTTTCTTGATTTTTTTTTTTTTTTTTTTTTGTCATTTTCGGCCCTATTTTTTACCCTCATAAATGTCGAATCGTTAAAAACTTAAAACACGGAAGTTTTTTATTTAGATTCACTCTTTACACAGATTTTTTAATCACTCAAATCCGATGTCATACGAGTAAGATATCACACGTTAAAGATGGTGTTTAACTCATATTTGTTGCACACAATGTGTTTGATGAAATGTCTAGCTTAGAATTTTAGTGTTAAAATTGCGTTAAATGCATTAATTTTTGTTTCTCAATGCATTATTAATCATTTTATTAATGTAAGACTCAAAAAGTAAACTTTTTTAATCATTATATTTTTAAAATATACATTTAGTTCATCAGTTAGGTAATTAGGTTCATCAGTTAGGTTATTTGGTTCATCAATTAGGTTATTAGGTTCATCAGTTAGTCATTTTATTAATGTAAAATTCAAAAAGTTTTGTTTTTTTAACTGATGAACCTTATTAACTGATTTAATAAGTTCATCAGTTAATAAGGTTCATCAGTTAATAAGTTCATCAGTTAATATAGTTCAACCAGTTAATAAGGCTGATGAACCTTATTAACTGATGAACCTTATTAACTGATTTAATAAGTTCATCAGTTAATAAGGATCTTTAACTGATGAACCTTATTAACTGATGAACCTTATTAACTGATTTAATAAGTTCATCAGTTAATAAGGTTCATCAGTTAATAAGTTCATCAGTTAATATAGTTCAACCAGTTAATAATGCTGATAAACCTTATTAACTGATTTAATAAGTTCATCAGTTAATAAGGTTCATCAGTTAATAAGGCTCTTTAACACGCGACATGTCTTTTTTAAAAATCAGTTAATAAGGTTAATCAGTTAATAAGGTTCATCAGTTAATAAGTTCAACCAAAGTAACTGATGAACGAAATGTCTTTTTTAAAAATCAGTTAATAAGGTTCATCAGTTAATATGGTTCATCAGTTAAAAAAAACAACAAAAAAACAAGAAAAAACGACAAAAAAACAAGAAAAAACAAAACTTTTTGAATCTTACATTAATAAAATAACTAAAGGTGCATTGTTGTACAAAAATTAGTGCATTTAACTCGATTTTAAGACTAAAAATCTAAGCTAAACATTTTATCAAACACGTTGTGTGCAACAAATATGACTAAAACGTCATCTTTAACATACGATATCTCACTCATATCATATTGGATTTGAGTGATTCAAATTTCTGGGTAAAGAATGGCCAAGAAGCTACAACTTTCGTGTTTTAAGTTTTGCAAAATTCGGCCTTTAAACTAGACAAAATTAGAGCCGAAAATACTAAAATTTTCAAGAAAATCATGACCCAATGAATATGTCAAAAAAAAAAAGTTTCGAAAAAATTAAAAAGATTTATACCAAATTAAAGAGGATTAAATTTTAAAAATTATGGTGAAATCGGTTTTTTATAAAAGTTTGTCGTTTGAAAGTTATTTGCATTTGAAATTTAAGCTGGAATTAAAAAAATGAGTCAAATGACCAAAATGTCCTTTAACAAAAAATATTAAAGAAAAAAAGGAGAGAGTGGGTGGGGGACACATGGCACTAGCTTAGTAGCTAGAAACACTTTTTAGCCTTTTTAATTTTTGATCCTTTGTAGGGGATCGCAACTCAAAGATTAAATAGCTAACATTACATATAATCATAAATCTATCATCAACACAGGATTTTGTGTATGCGTATGTTCCTTGCATTTTTTTTTCTTTGTAATGACTTTGTATTGTTGTGCTTTAAAATTTGAGTGTGTTTTGATAAGAATTAATATATATATATATATATATATATATATATATATATATATATATATATATATATATATATATATATATATATATATATATATATATATATATATATAGGGTGAGGATCAGGTACGTTTTTGTCTTTTAGTGCGGATGGTACGGACGAATCTCAGCCCTCCATCTAGTCAACCATCTGAAAAAGGCGGAGTGGTAATATCATAAATATCCCATCTTTTTTTAAGATCGTTACTATCGTATTAGCTTTTTTTCTGAAAAAAATTCAAAAAAATCTGAAAAAATTAAAAAAATAAAGAGGACAACAAATAATTAAGAATCGCTGAAAAAATTTCAAAAAAAAAATCGTTTTCATCGTTAAAGGTATTGTGATATCAGAATCTAATTTTGACTTTTTTACAAAAGTTTGTCAAGATCAGATCTTGACTTTTGTAAAAAAGTCAAAATCAGATTCTGAAAACTTTTTTTTTTAATAAAAAATTTAATATCACAATAACTTTTTTAATATCGTAAAAACTTTTTCTTAATAAAAATTGTTAATATCGCCGTAACTATCATGCTAAAGCCAAGATCAGATCTTGACTTTTGTAAAAAAGTCAAAATCAGATTCTGAAATCTTTTTTTTAATAAAAAATTTAATATCACAATAACTTTTTTAATATCGTAAAAACTTTTTCTTAATAAAAATTGTTAATATCGCCGTAACTATCATGCTTTCTTAATATCAAAGTTAATTTTTTTTAATATCACTTTAACTTTTTCTTAATATCGTAATATCACGGTTCATTTTTACATGTAAAAAAGCTTAATATCATGGTACCACACATAATATCGTTAATATCACATTAGCACTCATAATCAAAAAAGAAAAAAGTGCTCAGAAAAATCTGAAAAAATAAAAGAACACAACTAGAGTAAGGATTGCTGAGAAGGAAAAAAATCAAAAAAAAATCGTTTTCATGATAAATTGGTACTGTGATATTAGCGTCAGATCTTGACTTTTTTACAAAAAGTCAAGATCAGATCTGGAATGGGCGGTCCAGATCCATCCGCATGTCCGCACTAAAAAAATGTATCCGCACGTGATCCTCACTCTCTCTCTCTCTCTCTCTCTCTCTCTCTCTCTCTCTCTCTCTCTCTCTCTATATATATATATATATATATATATATATATATAGAATTGGGATCAAATGAGAACTTTCTTAAAGTTGTAAAAATGAGAACCAACCAAAATCTCACAAATGATACTCAACTTAAAAGAAAATAAAAACATAATTAATTACAACTAAAATTATTAAAGATTTGATGGGTTTTCTTATGAAAATTGACGTAAACTAAGTGATACACTTTGATTCAACGTGCAATGTGTATCAAGATTTAGTATTGTGTATCAAGTTTTTAGTGGTTGTTGTGTATTAGATGCATCAATTTATGTATAAAAAATTAGTTTTTTGAGATTTTTATGTATATGTATCAAAAATTTAATTGTGTATCAGTAATCCGTTTCTCATGTATGAGTTGATTATTAGTCGATTTAATGTTAACTTGTATTAATATATAATATTTTGGTGCATCTTTGCTAAAATGGTTATGTTTCAATGTTTTAATGGTATTTTAGAATAGTTCTCATTTTTATAACTTTAAGAAAGCTCTCACATTAATCTTCCCATATATATATATATATATATATATATATATATATATATATATATATATATATATATATATATATATATATATATATATATATATATATATATATATATCATAAAAAGATTTTGAGTTGATTCAAAATATTATTTATCATAGCATAGTTTTTGGGTACTCAAATGGTTTTTGTTGCATTCGAGGAGTTAAGCGAATTTAATCTTAACATGGTCTGAATATGTGTGTGTTCACTGAAAATGTTTTCATTTTTGCTTTGTGTATGGATGCAGAAATAAATTGAATTAATGTGCTTATATTTTAGGGTTTTTTTTACAAAAAAATAAGAAAAAAAAAAATGTTAATGGCATTTATAGTTTTTTTTTTTTGGTAATCATGGGTTTCCGACTCGACATTGCGAGCCAACTAATCCCACGGCGACTACCCTTTTTGGATTCCCACGGCGACTATTGGCATTTATAGTTGCAATTGATATAATTAATTTCTCGTCAATCTTTGTTATGGTTAAGTTTGTGAGTTCAATAAAGAATCTGAGGCATGTTTGTTGTTAGTGTTAATCATCTGCATTCTTTTAGTTATTGCGTATTAGAATTAGATATAGAATAATGGTTAAGAATGAAGCATTAGATACTCCGCATATAACTAGAGAAATTTCCAGTGGAAACTTCTTACAGATTCTATTTTGGGGAGTGAAAGGACGGTATAGTCGAAGATTCAATTCGAGTGAACGTTTAGGGAATATTGCTTTCCTGTAGGTTAAATAAGATATACGCGGGCGCGTCGTTGTGAGACTTTATTTAGGCATTGTACGTCTCATTGTTTTCTTTGTCGATTAAGCTGTTTTTAACCTTTTATGTTTCTTTCCTCCTGTAAATCCCTTAAACTCGTTATGTTGTTATTGCTAGGATGAATGTCATCAACAAGCCATTCGGTGTTATGTTACTGCAAGAACAGTAACTTCAAAGACAAAGATACATAATTTATCAAGCTACGTGCCTTGGTTGGATAGAATGAGTCATTTCAGTTGCCCTTTAACTACTAGTAGTAATTAAGATGAAACACACCCTTATAGTTATACAATCTGTGGTTTTTTAGGATTCAAAAAATTTAAAGCAAAACTCTAGTTGTTCGTTTACAAGCCACGTGAATATCGTTTTATAAGTTACTTTTGTTAATGATCTTCCTGAGAAAAATTGGTATTATTAGATACTTTACGTCGAATTTAGAGAAAATACCCACTAGAAATTTGTTATAGCTTTTGTTTCCAAAGTTGGAAAGGTGGTGTATATGCTCGATAATATGAGTGAACGCTCCTTTAGGTTAAAAAAGATGTAGCGTCGTCACGAAACTTAACTTGAGCAGTATCTCATTGTTTTCTTTGTCAGAAAATATGGTTTACCACCTTGAGTGTTCATTTACTATCATCACTCCCTCAAGCTCTACTTTTTGTCTGTGGAAAGGAAAAGAAACCATAAATCAAGCTATTCGATGTTTTTTTATTCATGGATGAATCGCCTTTAAGATGAAAATCTTTATAAAAGTCATAAGGTGAGGATAGAATGCATGGTTTGTTTGCTTCCCATTAACAACGAGTACTTATTAATATGAAAGACACCATTAGGGTTACAAAAGGTGTGGTTTTAGGATTTGACAATCTCAGAACTTAACAAAAGTCTAACAATTTTTTAGCAGCTAGCTAGGACATCTTGTAAGTTGCTTTCTTATAAATCTCAGTGTAACATAATGTAATTAACTTATAATGAGGTGTTCTTATGCCAACATGAATTAGAAACAACGTTATCATTGTGTAAATATAGCATTTTGTGGTTTGTTGTTTAAGCTTAAAACATTCTTTTTTTTCTTTGATTAGATGGATGATAACATGATGGAAGCAGCGGATTCTGATCATTTGTGGCTGAAACCTGAACATCTTAATGACCATGGCCACTTATTTAGAGAGCCAGCAAAGACTACTCGAATTGGAGACGGTTATCAAGCACAAATCCCAACGTTGCTGATAGGAGTGATGCAATATCGAGCGAACACACATGAATATGCACGGAATGAATCAAATATATTTACTTCTGAATCAGACAATGATCAGTTCTCGGACATCCTTAGTGTATTAGACGACCGATCTCATGAATTAGATGCATTAGATAAAAAGAATAAATTAGCTAGATCAGATGAATCTGGTAGCATACTTGAACATGCTAATTTTCGTCTTGGTTTCTATCTATTTGGCAAGAAACTTTATCTAGTGAACAAATTTACGGAAACTGAAGAAACGGGAAAGTTATTATGTTACTACTATGGAAATCTCTATGCTACTAATGAACACAAACAATGGTCAATCTATCGGAAAAAGGAGAACAAAAAGGAGAAACCAGGTATGAAGATTTTTAAAGGTTGGAGACGAGATGAGCTTTTCTGTCGCATATTTCCTAGTGTCTCGGATGACCACAAAGCTAGCCTGACTCGGGTATATTTCCTACAATCTCTACACAACTCGCACGTTTTAGCATAACATTTTCAAAATTTGCACTTTCTTCTTTATCAGCACCTTACATACTATATCATATCATCAATGTATATTGTTCATAAAAGATGAGTGCAATGTTTCGAGAATTGGTCAAGGTGAAAAGTTTAATAAATCTGACTTAACCGCACGTGCATGTCTACAAGTTATCTCATTTCCTGTCGTGATATTCAGATTTTTCAATATGACTCATGTAATTATAGCCTTAGAATTCAGTATGTGACTTCCATTTGGCATATTGAAATTCTTGACTCTTTTACATTTGCAAGATAGGTGCAGTTAGTTACAATTACTAGTGCTTACTTAGCATGATCTTTAGCATTCTGTAATATCTACTTCAGTATATCTTGCATAGATTACAACTCTTCGAAAAACAAGATTTTGTCATTAATGTGTTATCTCTTTCAGGCTACAAGAATGTTCGAACTTAAAGAAATTTCATTCCTGACATATGTATTCGATGTCAAGAATATTGTTGGTATTAATAGGCTTGTAGAAGCTGTAGCCCTGGGGAGTAAAAATAAAGACCTCAGTAGCATGACCAAGAAGAGATCGAGAAACAAGAACCTTAACCCACAATTCTCATCTTTTATGACAAAAGAAGTTGTTGAACTCTTAAACTATGGAATCACATTGAGCAAAGAGAGGTTAAGTGACCTTTTTAAGGAAGCTGTTTGGCCTCGTCTTAAAGCAAAAGGATGGCATTCTGAGAAGCCTAACAGCTCAAGGAATTTGGTGTTTCTTGCACCTGGAGTAAAAAAGTACACTCGGAGGGGACAGAAGAAACGATGCGACTATTTTGAGTCTTTTTTTGATGTTATGCTGAAGGTTGCTTTGACGCCACAACTTCTTGACCCTAATCTATGCCAGGGCATGTTGGTTCCCCAACATGCAAAAAAACATGGGCCAGATAGTTCAGTTTGTCTAGAGGGTGAGGGTTCTAAAGTGTGCAAAAGGGAAAATGTGGCTGACAATGAAACAGTTGATCATAAACAAGACAAGAACTCCAATGTATCTCAAAAAGATGATGCACATGAAAACCTTTTAGCTAGTACAAGAAAACGCCTACTGACTGTTGAACGGTTGGAAGCTCGTGTTAGTGGATCCAAAAATCCGACCAAGAAGATGAGAAGCACACAGGAAAACTCTCCTCTGGATATCCTTGCTGAAGTTGCTCTTGCTGATTGGCGCAAAGAGTGAGTAATTTGTATAAATAATAGTTTGTCAAATGTTATGTACTCCGTATATATGTGTATGGATATGCACAAAGAAGTTTGGTTGTAAGCTATTTGTGTTGTGTTTTCATACTAGGATGATACTCTTGTCGTCTTGTTATATATATATGGAATGGGTTTGTTGTCTGTATGGATCTGTAGTTCTGTACTAAATTTGTGTGTACTTCATTATGGCTTCATGTATGTGTGTGACTTGAATTGTGTTTTGTAAAAAATTTATAAGCCCATCGACATAATGATTGGGCCAAGCCCAAAATGACCCCATGGCTTCGGGCTTCCTAGTTTGAACTTTGAGGGGGCTTTTACATAAACGAGATGTTAACTAAACGCCATGGCTGAAATGATATCTGAACATGAAAGATACAAATATTGTATGCTTAGAAAGTATAGAAAACCAACCAAGATTTTAGACAAACTAATATGGTATGGATTCTCACAAAGTCGACTGCTAACACTTTTCATATCAGTATATCTATCTAGAGTGGCCTGCCAAGTGAGATCAATCATTCATTACATGTACATCATAAAACTTAGTACTTGCTCGTATCATTTGTTTTATAAATCATAAATCCTAATAAAGTGACTTTTAATCTTAAGAAAGTTATAATATGAATTTTAAATCTTAACATATATATTTACACTTGAATATAATCATGTCTGTATCCAAAAACATTATGAAATAATTTATAACGTCATTTTCAAAGGACAAAACATGGAATAGGAAACAGGAAATAATAAGTCGTCGTGCCGTTTGGTTTTATCCTTGAGGTTCCTTTGTTTATGTCAATTAGCAAATGTCTTCATCTAGATATAACTAATTTATCAAAATTATGAGTTTTTGGAACTAAAATAACTAAAGTTTATGGAAACTCATAGTCGTCGTTATGTTGTTTGGCTAGTCTTTCTTACATTAGATACATCGATATTCATCGATGAAAACCATGTGGATTTTTTTGGGTAATTAGCGGAAAAGAAATATTCTTAGCTTTTTCTAAAAAAATATATATTAATTTATAAGTAAAGTGGTTCGATCATATTGACTGGAATTTTAAAATTTTGTTAATTTGTTTGATATTCTAATTTGTGTCACTTTCTTGTTTCTAATTTTTAGCCGGATTGAACAAGTTGTAAGAAAAGAGTACAAGGGTGGTGCAATTTGGGACTACATGCAGCAAACCCTTCCAGAAATAACCTTAAACTAAACTAAACTAGATGAATGGTTCAAAGACGCTTTCTTTTATTGTTGTTGGATATCAATTTGCAGTAGAGTAACACTAAATTAGAACCTGTCTATACGTTCAAAAGCACCGGTCTATATAACCATCTTTTAGACGGGTTGTAGCACCGGTCAATAAGCTAAAAAGCTTGCCCATTGTAACCGGTCAAAAAGGTGTTTTTTGTAGTAGTGTTTCCAGCCCTGTTTCCCATTGACTAGTGTATTTTTGTTGGGTCACTGAATTCCCCAAATCTTCTAACAAGGATTTGAATGTAAAATCCCCTAAGTGTAAACAAGTCACTGAGTGAACAGTAACTCAGTGAGTCACCTTCAGGATGCTAAGACCGAGCCTAAGAAGAAAGGTTCTCCATTCAGTGAGGCGGAACTCAGTGAAGTGTGATCTAAGCCAAGAAGAAGGTGATGGGTTCAGTGAGGATGACAATAACTCACTGAACCCCATGACTCCTCAACAACTTAATTGTACTGAAGACTGATGACATGAAGACTGAAGTTTTGGCGGGACTGGGCGGGAAAGTCTGAGCTGCTTTATTAAAGTGCTTTATCACTTTAATGTCAAACTTTCCTCAAATGGTTAAAACCAGTCTGTCATCAGAAAGTGCCTTTTGGACCTAACTCAATGAAGGTTCCTTGCCAGAAGAATAATATCTTTCAAGATATTGTTAAGGAAGCTTTAGGTCCAATGTATATTTAGTTGTTCTATACTTGTGTATAAATAGGAAGCAAATGTGAGGAGTAAAAGTTGACAAGTTTGTGCAATTAATGCAAAGCATTCACAAACCACTTTACTCCTTCAAAGAACAACGCAAGCCCCTGAGATAACTCAGTGGGTAATTTAAGTTGTCACTCAACATAGTTTGAGTTTAGTGAGGAGTCCATACAATACTTGTCGTTTCAACCCCAAGTGTTATTCCGCAAACACTTGGGTACGATTCTTTGTGATTAACTTCTAATAAAGAATTAAACGTTGGAAAATATTGTCTCTTATTTTTACGTTACTTTATTGTTAATCATTTTCATACATTTGTGTTCAAGTCATATAACTTGGTTACTTTAGCTCTTTAGTTACTGATAACCAAGTAAAAGGGACCAACAAGTGGTATCAGAGCCTCTGATTTGTAAAACTTATACCTGTTTTTCAAAACCTAAGAGTGCTCAAGTTTTTAAAATCAAGATCCCACTATGACTGATATAGATGTTCCCCAGCTTGTTGATAAAAAGGGTGGAAGTTATTCAGCAACTGCCCCTCGACTTGAAGCTGGCAAATTTAATAAGTGGAAAAAGCTAATGCTTTACTACTTAACTGGGATGGAACCTTATTATATCAAATTGATTAATGAGGGTTCATATGTCCCAACAACTGCCCAAGGTTTAATCAAACCTGAAGCTCAGTGGACCCCAGATGAAAGGAGGGTGGTCAATCAAGACCAGCGCCTGAAAAGCATCATTATATCATGCCTTCCTGATGATATAATGGAATCAGTGATCAACTGTCCCACTGCCCAGCAGACATGGACTGACCTGGTTCATAGCTATGAAGGGTCTTCTGATACCAAAGAGAATAGAATCATGGACCTGAAGCTTGAATTCAATACCTTCAGGGCCAAGGATTCTGAAAGTCTCTCTGAGACTTATACTCGGTATAAGACCCTCCTGAATGAGCTGACCAATGATGGTGTTATACTGTCAAAACATGAAATCAATGTTGGTTTTGTCAACAGTCTCCCTGAGAAGTGGTTAAACTTCTTTCAGGGATTGAGAAATGCAAACCACATTCAGAACCTTGAGCTCCCTGCCATCTATGGGAAGTTTGTCTATGAAGACAATCTTATCACCAGGAAATACCCTGGTAAAGCTCAGGAGACCAAAAAGGCCTTGACAATTACACCTATATCAACTGCTTTCTATTCAAAAGGTGTTGTGCAGGATTTTCAGGATGGATCTGATGATGAGGTTGACCAAAGAACTAGTGAGGAATATCTTAATGATCTTCAAATTGAATTTCATGAAAGAGCACTCCTTGCTAATTCAAAAAGGTTTTTTAAGAAAAACAAATTTCCTTCTAAAGCAAATGACAACACTGAATGCTTTAAATGTGGCAAAATGGGGCATTTTGCTAAAGATTGTTTTTCAAAAACAACCTCAGAACCATCTTTCAAGTTTTCAGGAAATAACTCTTTTTCAGGCCCCAGCAAATTTCAACCAAAAATGCTTCAGTCTAGTCAAAGATTTGAGAAAGTCCCTCAAATTGACTTTGAAGCAAAGTACAGAAAGGCAAAAGCTAAGCTTGCCCTTCTTGAATCATCCTCAACAGTGTCTCAGGCTCCAAAGCCTACTCAAGCCAAGAACAAAGGGCTTGTTGCTGAAACATATAACTGGGATGAGGTTGAAGTGTCCTCTGATAATGATGAAGTTCACATCAGCGCCCTAATGGCTCTGTCAGAAGACAACAAACTTGCTGTGGGGAAGAGTCATGCAAGAAATGGTGAATGGGTCAACATCACAATGAGAAAGAAACACATCAAGGATCCTACCTGGCATCTAGACAGTGGATGCTCTAGAAGTATGACTGGTGTGAAAAGTTTTCTGCACAAATATGTGGAAGAACCAGGACCCAAAGTGGTATTTGGTGATAACTCATCAGCTCCCACTGAAGGTTATGGCTCAGTAGACTGCAATGGTATAGTTTTTACAAGAATAGCTTATGTTAATGGTTTGAAGTACAACCTGATAAGTGTTTCCCAACTATGTGATGCCAAATACATAGTTCAGTTTGATGACAAGTGAGGGACCATCTTTAATGCCAATAAGGAAGTTGTGTTGATTGCCCCCAGAAGGGATGATGTATATGTCCTTGACATGTCATCCCTGACTCAAAATGGGACTTGCCTATTCTCAAAGGCAAGTGAGACAATCAACTGGCTATGGCATAGGAGACTCTCTCATCTCAATTTCAAGAGCATCAACAACCTGGCCAAACAGAACAAAGTTCTGGGCCTTCCATCCCTGGTGTATACCAAAGACAAGCCTTGTTCAGCTTGTGAAAAAGGAAAACACCACAGGGCATCATTCAAAACCAAACAAACCTTTTCCATCAAAAGCTGCCTACATCTTCTTCATATGGACCTTTTTGGACCTGTCAGTCCAATGTCCATTCACCATGAGAAGTATACTCTGGTCATAGTGGATGAATACTCAAGATATACTTGGGTTTACTTCCTGACCAAAAAGAGTCAGGCAGCTGAAACAATCATGTCATTTGTCAGGAACATTGAAAATCAAAATGATGTCAAAGTTAAACAGATCAGGACTGACAATGGCACTGAATTCAAAAACCAAGACCTTGAGTGTTTTTGTGATGAGAAAGGAATTTCTCAAAATTTCACTTCTCCCTATACTCCTGAACAAAATGGAGTAGCTGAAAGGAGAAATAGAACACTCATTGAGGCAGCAAGAAGAATGTTGAATGGCTCCGTCCTCTCAAAACATTTTTGGACTGAGGCAGTTAAAACAGCCTGCTACACTCAAAACAGGTCAATCATTGTGAAAAGGCATAACAAGACTCCTTATGAGATATTCAAAGGAAGGATTCCTGACATCAGCTACTTTCATGTATTTGGGTGTCCTGTGTTTATACATAACCACAAGGATCACTTAGGTAAATTTGATGCCAAAGCTGATGATGGATACTTCCTGGGATATTCCCTGGTTTCTAAAGCCTTCAGGGTGTTCAACACAAGGAGACAGCAAACTGAGGAAACTTATCACATTACTGTTGATGAGAGCACTGAATCCATCAGGTTCTCAAATTCCTCAGTAGAAGAGATTGGTATTGATGACTCATCAAGATATCCTCCTGATGAGTATCATCCTGAGAACAATCCCACAACTCAATACCAAGCTGATGTTGATGTCTCCTATTACATCATCCCTCACAACCTACCCCAACCACCTATCAGTGAGTTCATAGAAACTCAGCCCGTCTCAAATGAGACTGACACCACTGAACAAAATGTTCAGGAACCCACAGAACAAATTGTTCCTGCAGTTATCACTGAAGTACATACTGATGAGTTACCTCATGTTCCTGAGTCTGAACCTAATCAGGCTCCTACAAGCTCAAATTCCTATCCCAAACCCCAGGATAGCTGGACTAGATCCAAAATCATTGAGCTTGTGAACATCATTGGTGAACCCACTGAAGGCATGCTCACAAGAAGCAAGGCTGCCAAACTCAAGGCTGCCACTGCCAATATATGTCTTTATGCTGACTATCTCTCAGAAATTGAGCCTAAAAATGTTAAAGAAGCCCTGACTTATGAAAGTTGGGTTCAGGCCATGAGAGATGAATTGGAATAATTTGATAGAAATGATGTCATGGCCCTTGTTGAATGCCCCCAGGGTGTTTTAATCATTGGTATGAAATGGGTCTTTAAGAACAAGACTGATGAGAATGGCACAGTCATCAAAAACAAAGCAAGACTGGTTGCCAAAGGATATAATCAACAGGAAGGTATAGACTATGAGGAAACCTTTGCACCTGTTGCTAGAATGGAAGCCATCAGGATCTTCCTTGCCTATGCAACTTACATGAACTTTAAAGTGTACCAAATGGATGTTAAAAGTGCATTCTTGAATGGTAACATCAAAGAAGATGTTTATGTGCAACAGCCTCCTGGTTTCGAAAGTAGTGAATACCCTAACCAAGTCTACAAGCTGAACAAAGCCCTCTATGGACTGAAACAAGCACCCAGGGCATGGTATGAAACTCTTTCAGCCTTCCTGATCCAAAACAAGTTTGTCAGAGGAAGAATTGACAACACACTGTTCATCTACAGAACAAAGGATGATGTCATTCTTGTCCAAGTGTATGTTGATGACATCATCTTTGGCTCAACAAGTTACAAACTTTGCAAACAATTTGAAAAACTTATGACCACAAAGTTTGAAATGAGCATGATGGGTAAACTCACATATTTTCTTGGACTACAAATTAAACAAACTGAAAAAGGAATATCCATTTGCCAAGAGAAATACCTCAGGAACCTACTGAAGAAGTATGAGCTCACTGACTGCTCTTTAGTAAAAATTCCTATGGTTCCTCCAAACAACCTTGGTCCTGATCTCACTGGAAAATCAGTGAATCAAACCCAATACAGAGGAATGATTGGCTCCCTGATGTACTTACTTGCCTCAAGGCCTGATATCCAATTCTCAGTCTGCCTGTGTGCAAGATACCAGGCTGACCCAAAAGAATCACATCTCACTGCTGTCAAGAGAATCATCAGGTACCTGAAGGGTACTCCAAACCTTGGTTTGTATTACCCAAAATGTTCAGGATTTGATCTCAAAGGGTACACTGACTCTGACTATGCAGGATGTAACATGGATAGGAAAAGTACTTCAGGATCCTGCCAATTTCTTGGTGGTAAACTTGTGTGTTGGAGTACAAAGAAACAACAATCAGTGGCCATGTCCTCAGCAGAAGCTGAATATATGGCTGCTGCAGGATGTTGTGCAAATGTACTATGGATGAAAAGCCAACTTAGTGACTATGGCATTCAGTATAAGATGGTACCTATCTTTTGTGATAATACAAGTGCGATAGCCATCTCAAACAATCCAGTGCTTCATCAAAGAACCAAACACATTGACATCAGATACCACTTTATCAGGGACCATATATCAAATGGAGAAATTGAACTACATTTCATCCCCACTGAGTATCAGCTAGCTGATATCTTCACAAAACCTTTGGATGAACCCACTTTCACAAGATTGAAAGCTGAATTGGGCATGTTGGACATAGAATCAGGAAACTGATCAAAAGTGTTCCAACCTGATGTAAATTCTCTAGGTCCCTGATCACACCCTTCCTGAAATTTTTTTGAATGACAATCCATTCGGGGGGCTCAGGATGAAAAATGGCATTAAATACCCTAACTAAATGCTCTAAGTATTTAGTCAGTTAAGGTCCCAGGTAGGTAACTGAATCCTATTAAATATAGGAATATATGTCACTTACACAACTGGCATCCACTCCTTGGGCCCCCACATCTCTCTCACCAAACACCACTGAGCATTAAATGCTCCCTCACACACAAAAGTTGTGATAATTTCTCTCTGCGAAAGTGCATTATTTGCAGAGCCGCACAACTGTTCATCCACGATGTGAGAGAAATGGGAATCATGATATTTAATGCGGATATCAAACCAAAATTATTATGCCGTTTCGGTTAAATAAATTAAACTTTTGGTATCCGCAACATCACCACCCAAATACTTACCCTATAAATACCCCCACAAAAAGGGAAACACACACACGCTTTTATAATCTTAACAAAACTCTTGCAAATTATTTTCAAAACTGCGTGTGTTTCCTCACTCATACCCATTTTCAAACTAAAACCAGGCTTTTTATCAAAACAAATGGCTTCTTCTAAGGTCATAAAATACGCACCCAATGTGGATTTCCAAATGGAAAGCGTAGACCTCACCAAGAATAATGTGGTGGGGAACTTTGCCTACCCTGAAGGGTTCCCTGAATACAGGGAAGTGGTGAAGTTCCTTCAGAACTGCTTTCTGACCACCGCATTCACAAAAACCCCCTCAGTCATCTACCCTGAATATTTGAGGGAATTTTGGTGCACAGCAGTGGTTGAAAGCCCTGATGTGCCCAAAGAGGCCAAAATTATGTTTACAGTCAAGAATGGAACTAAGTCCCTAACTCTTGACTATAAAACTTTTGCCAAAGCCACTGGGCTTGATTACACACAGACCTTCATTGTCCCACCATCTGATAAAGATGTGAAGGAGGTCTTACTGATGCTAGGGCCTTATGACAAACTTCACCTTGAAGTGTCACCAGGGGCCCTACTATCCAAAGCCCCAATTATCAAGACCTGGTTCCCAGCTCCCTGGAGGATAATAATGACCTTTGTCATTCAGGTCCTCGGGGGAAATAAATCCTCTACTGAGCAGTTGAACAATACTCAAGCAATGATATTGTTCAGTCTCATTGAGGGTAGATTTATTGATCTTGGAGAATTGATCTTCAAGGACCTCATAGCAAAATTAGGGAGGAAGTCTAGGCAAAAACTTATGTCATACCCTAGATTCATTTCCTGTGCCCTATATGATTTGCTTGGGTCTGAGTATGTAAAGCCTGATGCAATAGGTTTTGAGCCTGAAGTATTACACAAGGCTAATTACTCTCGTGACCCTCTAGAGGTTACACCAGTCACCCTGACCCAATATATGCGTACTGCTATCCAGGGTGACAATATTATATCACCAGTTCCCTCTCCCACCAAAAAGGTGAAGAGGAAGAAGGGACAGGGGTCCAGGAAGGTGGCTCAACCCAAGTCACTCGACACTGAGACCTCTGACCTTAAGGCTGCCAAAAAGGGGCCTAAAATACCGCCCTTGACTGCGGACACCCTGAGAATAATTACCCAGTCACTAGGCCTGCAACAAAAGCCATCGGAGGGCACTGAGACATCACACTTAGTGTCCTCGGGCATACCCGTTTCCAAAGACTCTACTGTCATAAACAAGACAGTTGAGCCGAAACAAACCAAACCTTCACATCCTGCTAAAGGCTCTGGCAAATCACAACCAGAGTCTCAGGGAGTAAGGGATCCTAAATCCTCGGTGGGGCAGCACTACTCCACTGAGAAGGGGGTCCACAAACAATCACATCCTGCTAAAGGCTCGGGTAGATCAAAACCCAAGCATCAGGGAGTTCATGTCCCTAAACCTTCGACAGGCCAGAACAAGCCTGTTGGAAAGGGGGACTCAACCACTCATCTGCCTGATGAGGACATTCGCAAATCAAAGTTTTTGTCTGAGGGCACCCCTACTCAACCCAAAGATTCAGAGGGAAACATACAACCCGCTGATAGGGACACAACAATCACGGCTCTTAGTGATGGCACTGAGAAACACCCATCAGTGTCTGAAGGGGTCACGGGGGACAAAGACTCAGAGGGACATACACCACCCGCTGATATGGAACCCACAACCACTCCCGGAGGTGCGCAATACTTGGGAACTGGCCTTAAAGACCAGGTAGGTAAAACCCAACCTACCGGATTTGAGGGGTCAGGACCTGGCCAAAACGAAGGCAAATCTTCTTATGAAGAGGAGCCGGATAACCTCCATTTGTTGCAGATTACCTCCCTGGTTGATGCTCAGGCGTTCTTATTTTCTGATGATGAATTTAACAGTGACGAGGAAGTCTTCACGGCCGGAGATGATATGGAGGATGAGGAGACAGTCCCTGAACCTGTTACTCAGTCTCCTCAAACCTCTAACCATGATGAAGATGAACAACATTCCGAGCCGGAAACCTCAGAAGAAGCTTCAACTCCTCTCACTGAAAGAGCCTTCCAAAAGTTCATCAAGAAAATGACCAATGTTTTGTACAGGGGGGTCACTGAAGAGGTGTTTGATATGCATGCTGAGCAAGCAGTCCACTATCACCTCCTCAAAAATGCTGTTGAAGACTACAATGATGATGTCAGGGAGCAAAATTCCACTGTCTCTCACTCCCTGACACAAATGGCTTCGCACATCAATCAGTTTTTGGAATCCCTAAAGGAGCTGGCTATAGGGGTTAAGTCAGTTCAAGAATCAGTTAAGGATGATCCTGAGCTCAACAAGAAAATTCTTCAGGCATCTGAGACGTACCAGGTCAACTCGGCGGCTCTTACTGAGTTACTTGGTTTGATAAAGGATTCAAATTTTCAGAATCTCAGCTCCACGGTGGAGTCCCTCAAGTCTTCCTTCACTCAGTTGGAAGCATCAGTGACAGCTCTATCCCTGAAGTCCACATCTCTGGCATGGACAATGGGATCCAGGATGACTGCCCTTGAAAATTCTCAGGCTTCCCTTGACTCCAAGGTATCTCTCATTCATCAGGATACTGCGGAGATCAAGTCAATGATGACGGAAATGTTTCAAGCCTTCAAGGGTACCTCTACTTCATCTTCAGTAACTCCAACACTTGCCATCACTGCAGCTCCGGCAATTGTTGAGGGGGAGAATGTTCCTGAAACCCCTGTTACTGATGAACAAGAAGCTGGACAGCCCTCTCACACTGAGGGGGAGCATGTCATTGAAGCCACACCGATCACTCAAGTTCCACCACAAGAGGAACCAGTCTCCTCCACTCTCTTTCAGGACAGAGGAAAAAGCATAGCCACCACCTCAGAACCTGAAGTAAGACTCCAGCCTGCCTCCACAATGGTCAGAACTGACCCTGATGAACCTATCAGGGTCCCATTTGCAATCAATGGAAAAATCTATCAGCTCACCCATGACCAAATACAAGACTACATGGAAAGAACTGAGAAAGTGGCAAAGGTAGCTAAAGAAAAGAGATTGAGCAAGCCTGAACTGATACAGGTTGTTCATGAGGAGGCTGAAAAGATTGGTCTGGATGCTGAGGCACTAGCTACTGAGCAAGCTGGTGCAGCCTTTAAAAAGGCTCAGGAAGAACAGATGAATGCTCTGAAAAGGGAAAGGGAAGAAAAGCTGAAAAGGCAAGCTCAAATCAGAAAGACCAGGGTTGAAAGATATCATTGGGTGATGAAGGAAAGATTGAAGCCTGAAACCATCACTGACATCAAAATCCACAGGAATACCAAACCCGCAATGATCACTGTCTTCAGGGGGGCTGATAAAAGAATCATGGACATTCATAACCCATTCAGATTCGCTGACTTTGGGATCACTGAACTTGATGAACTCCATACCATCATTGCCAAGAAAAATGGTGCCATTGTTGATCAACTTCTCAAGTCACTGAGTGAAAGGTATGACAGACTGAGAGCAATGCCTGAAGCCCTCAACATTCCCTCCCTTCTTCCTGTTCCAACAACAGGAACTGCTTCATCAACTACCACCAGGAGAAAAAGGAAGCACATTGATTCTGAGCCTGAGATCAAGGTCCCAGGATTGGATTGTGATAGGTCCGTTCCTGAAGGAATCACCTTCGTGAACAATACCGTGCTTGAACACCCTGAACGAGGTCTATGCTTTACGGATGAATATGGAGACCTTGCCTTCCAAAGGTGGTCTAATATAGACAAGGCAGGGGTCACGGCAATGGTAACGTACCTGATGTTAGCTTCTCCTATACAAAGTGGTGCAAACCAAAGGTTCTGTAAGGACCTTAGGACCAAGATTGAGAAGCATCCTGAGAAACACCTGCTGAGATCAAAGAAAGCTAAGATTGAGGGACTTGGCTATCATCTGAACATCTGATCTGCAACAACTATCTTTATTTTGTTTGTAATTTGTAGGAAAATGTAATAGCTTTAAATAAAATGATGTTTTTGTTTAAATAGTTATGTCCTACTTACAATTACAACAAACATTCAGCAAGAGAAGATGTACCCTGACAACTCATGCTGAATCAAGTATCACTTAGGCTATTTGTATGTTCAAATAGGAGGAGATTGTTGGGTCACTGAATTCCTCAAATCTTCTAACAAGGATTTGAACGTAAAATCCCCTAAGTGTAAACAAGTCACTGAGTGAACAGTAACTCAGTGAGTCACCTTCAGGATGCTAAGACCGAGCCTAAGAAGAAAGGTTCTCCATTAAGTGAGGCGGAACTAAGTGAAGTGTGATCTAAGCCTAGAAGAAGGTGATGGGTTCAGTGAGGATGACAATAACTCACTGAACCCCATGACTCCTCAACAACTTAATTGTACTGAAGACTGATGACATGAAGACTGAAGTTTTGGCGGGACTGGGCGGGAAAGTCTGAGCTGCTTTATTAAAGTGCTTTATTACTTTAATGTCAAACTTTCCCCAAATGGTTAAAACCAGTCTGTCATCAGAAAGTGCCTTTTGGACCTAACTCAATGAAGGTTCCTTGCCAGAAGAATAATATCTTTCAAGATATTGTTAAGGAAGCTTTAGGTCCAATGTATATTTAGTTGTTCTATACTTGTGTATAAATAGGAAGCAAATGTGAGGAGTAAAAGTTGACAAGTTTGTGCAATTAATGTAAAGCATTCACAAACCACTTTACTCCTTCAAAGAACAACGCAAGCCCCTGAGATAGCTCAGTGGGTAATTTAAGTTGTCACTCAACATAGTTTGAGTTTAGTGAGGAGTCCATACAATACTTGTCGTTTCAACCCCAAGTGTTATTCCGCAAACACTTGGGTACGATTCTTTGTGATTAACTTCTAATAAAGAATTAAACGTTGGAAAATATTGTCTCTTATTTTTACGTTACTTTATTGTTAATCATTTTCATACATTTGTGTTCAAGTCATATAACTTGGTTATTTTAGCTCTTTAGTTACTGATAACCAAGTAAAAGGGACCAACAATTTTTTCTCATGTAGATTTTTTTTCTCGAATTGTATCCATATAAGCTCCTTGCTAAAGAATTTTCATGTGATCTATAATGTGAGTGTGTATAGAGATTTTCTCATGTTCAAATGACATGATAGGTCATGTTAGACAAAAATTAGAGTGTGGATTAAAAAGTGAGCCCTTGATTTTCACATTTAACTATGTGTGATTTATCTTTTTATTAATTGGAGAATGTGACCTATAATGTTCGTTTAAACATGAAAGGATGTTTATCCCTAGTTTTTAGTTTATGACCAAATTTGAAACTCGACAGATATTTAAGGGTTAGGATCTTCTCAAATTTGGATGAACCGGTCATGTTCTCTCATAAACAACTTTCTTTTTGTTTCTGAGAAAACATGACCAATCATTTACGTCCGACCTTAATAGGATGCCAATTAAGTATATAATGACTTCAAATACGACAACTTCTAAAAATATTGTAATAATATCTAGATTTAAGTGAATTCTTACATTTGATTACAAGTTGAAAATAACTAATTGGATATTCTTCAAAGTTTTATAAAGATCATATAAAAAAATCAAAGTAATAGCACCATAAAAGTTACCTAAAGACATGTATAAAATATACAGAGCTAGCGAAAATTGAAAATTATGAAAGGCTAAACATATACGAGTAATATGCATTATCATCATATAAAGACAATCAAGAAGCAATTTGAATAAATAAGAAATCTTACATAACGATTTGTATGTGTATATATAATCTGGCCAAACAGAGACACACACTACAACTATCTTCTTCTTTAAACTCTTCAATAATTCAAACCGTAAATCATTCTCCTAGTTTTGTCTTCCTCAATCGAAAATTCCAACTAGATTTTGATCTATCTTGTTTTTAGTTTAAATTAAAAAAAACTAAACCTTAAAAGTTTGTGGGTCTATTGGCATTAAAGTAATGTCGAATGTTACGGGAGATGATGCGAGTTTTTCTTCAAGAGAAGAAGGTCAAGAAAAACAAATTCAAGAGCTTGAAAACCACTTCCAAAGCGAAAATTCAACCACTGTATCCGCTTCACTTCCACCTCCTCCTCCTAAAAAGAAAAGAAACCTACCCGGAACTCCAGGTAGGTTTGTTTAGTTCATAATATATATGAATGTTGTGCATACTTTAAGCTCACTTGAGTATGATTCATACTTCAAAAAGTAATTTTATTAAGAGATTGTTGTTTTTGAAGCCTTAATAATAGATTTCCATTCTCTCCTATTTCACATCTCAAAGCATGACATCCTTGTAGAGTTGTACATATGGAGCATGTTTGGTAAAATTAATTGTAATTGTACTGCAGATAGATACATACATATAGATAGACAGACGAATGAGTGTGCTTTAGGATCTTCATATATAACCAATAATGGTTGGAAAGACTAAGTTTTATCCAATCAAATATGGAAACAAAATTAGTAAAAAGGTAACTCATAGAGTGAACGACTGCAGCAGCAGCAACAACAACAACAACAACAACAACAACAATAATAATAATAATAATAATAATAATAATAATAATAATAAAAATTATAAATTTAAAAATAATAATAATAATAACATTGTTGCGTTATCACCAAATCAAAGTAATGTATATTTGGATACCAAATAATTGTTTTGAAAATGTATTCTTAAATTCAAAAGTATGATCAATAATTAACTATGTTACTTAACCTTAGATTAACAATTTTTTATGGACTTAAAACTTTTAACAGTATCATGTTTCAAAATCAACAAGTACATTACTCTCCAGATCAAAGGGATTTTCGCTTTGCTGTATGTGAGTTAGGGCTGTAAACGAACTGAACGTTCAGTGAATATTTCATGAACCGTTCGGTAAAAAGTTCGTTTATGTTCGTTCGTTTATTAAATGAACGAACATGAACAATATTTTACGTTCGTTTAGTTAAATGAACAAACATGAACAAAAATCTCGTTCGTTCATTTACGTTCGTGAACGTCCGATTATGCATTCGTTAAAGTTCGTTTATGTTTATTTATCTATTTATATTCATATATTATCTCTTTTAATTTTATAATTTTAAAAATTGGTTTGTTTAAACAAAACAACACTTATAAAACATTATATTCTGAAGAATTTAATAAAGTTTATATTTGTTTTTCTATTTTAATTTACGTTCGATCGTTTATGTTCGTTTAGTGTCTTAATGAACGAACATGAACAACTCATTTTCTTAATAAACGAACATGAACAAGAAAATTTGTCCGTTTAAGTGTTCGTGTCCGTTTATTTGTCCGGTTAAAAATAAATGAACAAACATGAACAGAGTTCCGTTCGTGTTCGTCCGGTTCGTTTACAGCCCTAATGTGAGTAGTTCATATACTAAAAGTTTCTGAGTTCAAGTCTCATTAACACGCGTAAACAACTAAATATTACATACATCGAAAAATACTTCCAAATTTATACGCCACATAAACAAATCCAAAAACGTAATTACCTATTAAAATTCCAAAATACCCGGTTAATGTAAATTTACTAATTTCAACTTTAATACTACAAAAAACTTGAATATAAATATATTACATTAAAGGGCAAAATACCAATTAATGTACTATACTTGCCACAAATATTACTTTCATGTACTGAACAATTTCTTTTCCTTATATAGGTATTGAACTTTCATTTTTTGTTTTTTTTATGTACTTTGTGACATTTTTGCCCCTGAATTTTTAATAATTTGAGGGCAAAAACATCACAAGTGCATCAAAAAGACCAAAAAAATGAAAGTTTAGTACCCATATAAAGAACAAAATTTGTTCAGTACACGGAAGTAATATTTGTGACAAGTATGATGCATTTTGAAAAAATTTGCCCTACATTAAACTATGTACTATACCCACTACTTCGATGGGTTACATAATCACAAAACCATGTTAATAAAAGCCTCCAATTTATAAGAACCCTGTAACACGAAAACACTTATTCACATATTAAGGAACATAATCGGTGATTTCAACCATGAAAATATCTTGCCAACTACACCATATAGAACTCGCTTATAGTGAATTAGAATTTGAAGTCCTATACATAGATTTTATATAGAACCTTGTTAAGTTTCTTTTGCCATAGTTAATAACTAGAATTAAATTATCATGCTAATGTTCTTTGTATTCTAATACAGATCCCACGGCAGACGTTATTGCTTTATCACCAACAACACTAATAACTAGAATTAAATTATCACGCCAACTACACCATATAGAACTCGCTTATAGTGAATTAGAATTTGAAGTCCTATACATAGATTTTATATAGAACCTTGTTAAGTTTCTTTTGCCATAGTTAATAACTAGAATTAAATTATCATGCTAATGTTCTTTGTATTCTAATACAGATCCCACGGCAGACGTTATTGCTTTATCACCAACAACACTAATGGCAACAAATAGATTTGTGTGTGAAATTTGCAACAAAGGGTTTCAAAGAGACCAAAATCTACAATTGCACCGACGAGGACATAATCTTCCATGGAAACTAAAGCAAAGAACTAGCACGGAGATGAAGAAACGAGTTTATGTATGTCCTGAGCCATCTTGTGTTCATCACAATCCGGCTCGAGCACTAGGTGATCTCACAGGGATCAAGAAACATTTTAGTAGGAAACATGGAGAGAAAAAATGGAAATGTGACAAGTGCTCCAAAAAATACGCGGTTCAATCTGATTGGAAAGCTCATCAAAAGACTTGCGGGACTAGAGAATACAAGTGTGATTGTGGCACCATTTTCTCTAGGTACAATTTTACAATTTAGTTATGATTATTTCATATAGTATAAATAAATGATTTTGAGTTGCATATCGTTTTATATTAACATGAGTTTACCCTTTATTTTATAGGAGAGATAGTTTTATTACACATAGAGCATTTTGTGACGCGTTAGCCGAGGAAAACAACAAGATGAGCCAAGAAGTGTTGCAATCTCAACATATGAATGATCAACTAATGTCATCAAATTTGCTTGACTCAAAGAACAATGGGTTGATGGGGTTGCCAAATTTTAACAATTATGAACCCCAAAACTCGGTCAAGTTTCTTCCTCAAGAACTAGCCCCAATGTCTTTTAAGCCATCAAACATGCCCGGTGGCATGTTCTCTAGTAGCTCTGGCACCCTGTTTGAAAACCCAAAAGTTGGATCCTCATCATCTTCAGGGCTACAACTTAGCTCGTCAAATGGGCCAGCGCCATATGGGTGCTTTCAACGAGATAATACAGATGGAGGCCTTCTTGCGGCCCATATGTCCGCGACAGCTTTGCTTCAAAAAGCAGCCCAAATGGGGGCTAGTGCAAGCAATGGCATCAATTCTCCCATGATGCAAAAGAGCTTTATTACAAGTATGGCAGGCCCCGATCACCTTAACTCACCAAGGCCAAGGCCCACATCACCTTATGGTCTCCAACGAGTCAGTCCTTACGACAACTTCCAAGGTTCACATACTCAAACAACTATAGCAGGAATTAATGTCCTAAGTGAAGGATACAATCCTTTTGAAAAGCCTAGTCCACATGAAGTGTTCGGGTCAGACCACAGGCAAGAGCCCAATCCAGGTATGAATGATATAGGAAGTTATAGTCAAATTCTAACGGGAGGAGACCAAATTAATGTATTTGCAAAGAATGGCGAAGATCACGTAGACATAGGTGATGACAACTCCAACTTGATTGATGGTAGAAGCAATTCAAGTATTGGGAGAAACTCAAAAAAGTTAAGGAATGGTGGCAACGACACGTTGACAGTTGATTTCTTGGGGGTTGGAGCATCAAGATCACTTAACATCCAAGAACAACAACATAGATTTAGTGGGTTTGAATCAACAAGTCATGTGATGAATCCATTTCAACAACTTGTACATGGAGAGTCTTCGACCCACGAGAAAGCCATTTGGGGTGAATGATTTAGAGGTAGAATCCCATTTGTGATGAATGTGTTTCATAATATAGAAGTAATTTATGCATTGGAATAATTAGGTATTTTGGGCAAATGTGTTTAATTGGATTGTTAAGCTAACTACGTAATACTCCGTAAGAGTACACAATTGCATATGAAAAAGGTGTATATGAAACTCACAAACTCAGCTTTTTTTTGGGTACCGGGTGGCGGGTACCCAAAAAAAGCTGAATTTATGAGTTAAAAAAGCTGAATTTGTGAGTTTCATATACACCTTTTTCATATCTCCATACACATATCTATTTAAATTACCATCTTATAAATAAATAACAAATTCCATGTTAGAAGACAACATTTGTTTATTTAACCGATAATCTAAACATCTAAAACCTTTGCTAAAAAATTGGTTTTTGTGAAACATATCTATTCAACACGGTTATCTGAACAATACGGAAGTAAGTAGGTCAAAGAGTCTAATGGATTTTATGTTAGTCGAATTGTTTATAGATTGGCCCAATTGTTTCTTTCTAGCCATGTAGTTTAGTACTCAGTATTTAGGTGTCATAAATTGCAATTAGGAATTTTGGATGTATATTTATTTAGACCTTAACATTATTAATTTGTTTGTGATAAATGATCTAATGTTATTATATTATGGACACATTCATTTATAAGAATTTCGTTCAAAATTTTTTTTACACGAATTCAGCTATTTATAGTATATGTCTTTTTCTAGTGTTTCAAGACAAGTAAAAATGTAAAATACACAATGAACACAAACAATAATAAGTTTTCAACAAAAGAAATAAATTCGAAACTATTAATAGTTGATTATTAACATGGAAAACGTCTCAAGAAGGTGACCATAAAGTTCCGACTAAAAAAAACCTCGGGAAACGCGGCCCGTGAAACCCGACTTGAACCAAAAAGTCTTTGAGCTGATTTTATTTTTTATTTATTTATTTCTTTATTTATTATTTTGTCAAGTATATATCGTGCACCCTTTATATTGAATTTCTAGATCCGCCACTGACAGAACCTAAACTTGTTGTATATAAAGTATCATGTACAAATAAAGATATTATCTTGTATAAACTGTAATTATATAGAAATGTTACATGTCAAATAAAAACTTGGGATAATGTATCTGAAGGCCACCCAAATATTAAGTTTTTAATATATACGCCGCCCGTTTATTAAAACTAACTTACAAGCCGTTCAATTATCTGTTTGTTTTCATTTACACCAATTTTAGCCATATTTCTGCTTGAAATTGTAATGCATAATTAAAGAACTAAGCTCTAACTTATAAAAGCAATACGAATTACAGGTTTTGTGTGAAGTACCAATTTTACTGTTATATTAAGTGTGACTATATATCATCAAAAGTACTTGACTAGGATGAAATTGAAATTTTGTGATTAGTTTTTTTGTTGGTATAGTTTTAATATGTTAGTGTTAGATCCATTGTTGCCGTTTGATAATTAACTGGATCAAATTTGACCGAAATTAGTATAAACTAAAAGAAATATATAGTTTGGTGGTGTATAAATTAGTTTTAATAAAGAAGCAGCCTATGTTAAAAGCATATACTTAGGTGGTCTCCTCGTATATTATCCCTAAAAACTTTGAGCTGAAACTATTGTACATAAGAAAACATAGGGAGTCAAATACAAGAACCATAACTAAAAGCACCTTAACTTCAAAAACAAACTTTCAAAGGACAGAAATTGCAACTTATTGCATAAACCCCAAAACCCTAAATCTCACTATCATTATAAATACACACACATTACACCATCCAAAACACAAACACAGCAGCCGCCATTATCTTTTCAATGTATTCTATGTATCTTCATTAAATTTCACATATATTTTATTTTTAAAGAAGTAGAGATATGCAATGATGCTTAAAACTACCTATTTTATGATTTCTGTGATTAGAAATTTACCAATGGATCCTTCTGAGCATATCTACTTTTATCTTATGTTTTTGTGTTTTGTTTTATGTTTTTTTTTTTTAAGATTGTTTTTGAGGTGATGAGAAAGTTGTCGGAATAATACATGTCGATCGAAAAAACTTCCAGACTACAATTATCTGATCAAATACATTTTTCTTTTCTTTATTATTATTTTTTTTATATATAAAGTGTTTTTTGGGTAAAGGGTTTAATTTTTATAATGTTTATAATAAATGAAAAGATGGAAGTGATGATTATTTCCCCAGATGATCGAAGATGATTATACTATGCGCTAAATTTTTTCTCACTTGTGAGAATCCAAGCCAGAAATCTGATCCATCTTTCTAACTAAAATTTTTATTTGCCTTGAGTATCGTTTTGATTGATTTTGTTATTTGCGGGGGTAATTAGTAATTTTTGGACCTTATTTTTTGAGACCTTTTTTTTTTGACAATTTGTTGTATTTTTGTGCATTATAATTTATAAGTAAACAATGAAATGATGGAAGTGATGATTATTTCCCCAGATGATCGAAGTTGAAATAACTGAGCGCAATTTTTATTCTCCCTTTTCTAGGGAGAATCCAAGCCAGAAATCTGATCCATCTCTTTGAAATATTAAATCTAAAAGCTATTAGAGAATAAAAAACAGATAATTTGAAACTTGATCGAAAAATTTTTTATGTTTTTTTATTTGTTTTTCGGTTTCTAAATTATTAGAGAATAAAAAAAGGGAGAAGAGTAGAATGGGATTTTCAAATATTTAGTTAAAAATTTGAGAATGAGAACTTTCATATTTTTTAAAATTGTTTGGAAAAAAGTATAACTAGATTTTCAAATGTTCTTTTCATACAAAAAAAAATTCACCAACTAGACGGTCCTTATATTTTCATTGCTTTAGCGTATATATTTTCATTTGGTTTAATTAAAGAGGAGAGAAATTATTTGAAAAGCCACCAAAACATACCACCTCATTTTTGTAGATGTTTCTTTGTGATTCTTTTGTGAATGTAGCAAGTTCTTGTTTTAATACCCAGGTTGGCCTGGCCGGTTGAATTGTGAACCGGTCAGGTGACTGAAAGTGCACAACCGGGTCAATTAGCAAACTGTTTTAAAACAATGGATAATTGGATACGTAGTATAAATTTAGTTTAGCTTAGGGATTGACTTGTTTGCAGAATGTTTTTAAAGCGTAATTTTCAATTAAAAACCAAATATTATTTGTGAATTGCAAGCTTTTAGGTGTACATTTGTTCACCTAGTACTTGTTATCACACACAAAAGAAGTGGATATGCAATGATGCTTAAACTACCTATTTTATGATTTCATGATTAGAAATTACCAATGGATCCTTCTGAGCATGTCTAGTTTCTTTTTTGGTTTTATGTTTCTTTTTTAAAAGTTATTTTGAGGTGATGAGAAAGTTGTCGGAATATATTACATGTCGATCGAAAAAACTTCCAGACTACAATTATCTGATCAAACTTGTTCTAAATACATATGTTATCCTAACTTAATTTGGGACGTGTTTTTGTATATAAACACTATCTTAACTAACATGATACGAGTACGAAATAGCCTGCTAACCACAATCACCTAAAACTTTACCACCTATGACCCATGAGCCATCACCCATTGATACTGACGGAGAAACACACATATCAGGTCCAAACAATATTACGGATGCACATTCCAATATGTAAGAACTATAGCAAACTTGAGTGTACAAAAATGCAAAATACAGCTGTAATCAGTGTTGGAATGGAATCAAGGTCATGGAATATCATATTTGAATACATGTGTTGACTTCTGCAAATATACTTATACAGCATCTGTTCTTAATCAAAATTGCGTTTGTCAGAATTCATGGTTTTCAAAATTCATTTGCAAAGTTAGCGATTCCTTGCATTTATGTTATATATGATTTGTTGCGGATCCAGTGTTTAATGGATTGAATTACCTAGGTGTAGCTGAAAGCTAACCTCCATAGAGTTGTTGGTGGCTTGCAATATATGACTCTTGGCTTCTTCTGCCACTTCCATTGCGTCACTAACAAAACAGAAAATATTGGTTAGATTGTGGCTTATGTTTTTAGCAAAAATTAAACATAAAACGTATTGATCTGGTTTTACATTTTTTTAAACATAAGACATATCGATCTTAGTTTTATTACCTAATCAAAGAATCAGGTGGCATGGAAACCTCAACTTCTAGCAAAACCTTGTCTTGCATCGTTCGCTTTGTAATACGCTTGACAACCATTTTCTGCAATAGTTTTTGATCATAAGAACAAAGCAAATCATTAAGTGCCGTCTGCCCGTCCATCAGGAAAACCTAAATGCCCCATAACCAATAGCTCAGAGAACTTAAGGGAATTTCTTAAGGGAAATTTCTTGTGTATCAGGAAAGTGAAAGTTTTAACATGTTTGATATAATGTTGTACCTCAGAGAACTTCGTAGTCAGCATATCCGTAATTAATCCTTCAATCCCATGATGTTCCGACTCTAAATTGTTTGAATCATACGTTATTTCTGTAACTTTTTGCTTAGTAGGCTCTACAAAGAGAAACAAAAAGAAAATCACTTGCGTTAATTTTAATTTAGTTTAGTGAGTAAAGCTGTGATTTCTAGAAGTGAATTACATACCCAATTGTATAAAGACTTCAGAAACTTCAGGATGGGAATTTTGAATTTGGTGACGAACATTTTCACCAATTTGATGTGCTTTACTGATACTACAAAAGGGGTCAACCTGCAATATAAGTCAAACTATGACCAAGTAAGCTGAAAAAGTCATTGAAGTATAACTGTATGCAATATGAAATTCATAAACGGTCAGCTCACCAAAATCTTTACATCAAGGTATAGTGTTGAACCAGCCCTCCTTCCACGAAGGTGTCTACAACCCTGTAAGTTTTGAACCAGTACTTATGAGCAATCATACCACAAACTCAATTACTGTTAAATGTCTTTCCATTCAGTAACTTCAGTTTTTTGTTTACAGTGACATACAGGTAATGAGGAAAGTAAATAATTAACTTGCCTTGACTCCATCAACTTGCAGTACTGTCTTTCTGAATGGATCCAAATCACGTGACGGTATTGCAGCATCAACCAGTTCCAAGATACTGGACATAAATACAGTTGTTAGAACAAACAAGAAATGTGTCACATTGATTATTTCACCCTTTTTTTTTCTGTGATACCGTAACATCCTAATACTAATTTAGTGTTGCGTTAAATTTTTTAAAACACATTAATGTGTGACAGGAATGTGTATCAATGACATAAATTGTTTGTTCCGAATTACATGAGTTTCAGGTTTCTGATGTGGCGATTTCAGAAAGAAAGCAATTTAGGGCAAACTAGTAATTTACCTCTGGTAACCCGTTTGAGCTCCAGCCTTGAAAATCAAGCCTGAGACGACAAGTCCAGCGAGTGGATCCAGAAAGCTTACCCCAAGAATAGACCCACCTAATGTCAGCATCCATAATAATTTATTAACAACACATTGTTTTCAATATACAAAGCACCATCTGTGTGTTATTAGCTTATTCATTGTTGACTTAACCAATAGAGTAGTATAAGGATCAATGATACTTACCAACCCCTATAAGAGCAACAAGTGAAGAAACTGCATCTGCCCGATGATGCCATGCATTTGCTTTCATCAATCCACTGCCAACTCTTTCTCCTGCCCTCTTTGTCATCCAATACAAACTGCATCCATAAATCAAACCACTTTCTTGTAAAATTATACCATAACATAAACACAATTTTGCTTTTTAAACCGATGGTGTACCTAAACAGACATGAGTAAGTGACAATAAATGACATGGTGATAAGCCTACAAGGCTATAACATAAAAATGAAAAACAAAACACTGAGACTTGATCTATTGGTTACCCTTCTTTAACAGCAATCGCGATGATGGTAGTATTCAAAGCCAGGATAGGATGATTCATGTCCATTCCATGCTGATGGTTGGGGCTTTGAGCATGTTGATGAAGTAATGTCTGGTTTGTTATCTCAGAAGTTGCTGATAGTACCCCCTGTGCATGAACATTTAAAATCAGCTTCTTTTAGCCCACTAAAATACTACTTATAGATGTTATCATAGAAAAGATATAAGATTATACCACCAAAACATCCAAAGCATGCCAAGCAATGCCTCCAGCAGTTACCAAAAGTACGCCAGATATACCAAGTACGCCTAGCGTCTCGAACTTGCCATGCCCTGAAGTTGGTTTAAAAATTGTAGAGATAAATCTACCAATATTTGTTTCTTATTTGTCTCATACGTGTCAATCTAAACCTTTGCTTCAACTTACATGAAATCATTTGCCTATAAATAATTCAATAATCATCTGGAATAGCCCAAATACCAATATTCGCCTCAGACTATAAACCGAACAACGTTACAACGTTCACATGCTATTTCTATGAAAAACTATTGAATTCCCGACTTAACTTGGCAAAAACATAGAATTCAACTTATGCATAGAATGACACTAAATGGAGCATGCTACTGATTCTTCCCTTAAAAAAAATAGTTTTTGGTTAAGGAGCAACTCATTGTCTCATACTGACTGTGATCCTAAATAATCTCAAACTGTACCGATAAGAATATCATTGTGCAATATAGTTTATTTGAAGCAAAATAAATTGATCAAAGAGAGTCAATACAAATCAAAAGTGACCATATGGGTGTTCTTTGTCCTTCGGAACCCTTGAAGCTCTGAACGATACTAAAGCAACGCCACTAAGTACCTGTATGAAATGTACATATTATTAGTAACCTCACATCACTTGGTCGATGCATATCAGGATCACACTCGAAAAAACAACTGAAAGCTGCATAACGAAAAGTGTACATATAAGCATTGCAATCTGCTTCCTTATTTGTTCAGCAGTGGTTACAGGATAAAATCTGTCTATGTTTCAATACAAGCAAGAAAGAAAGTACTTGTTTAAATTTTGACTGATATTCTATTGGACCCAAATTTGTCAATGAATGGTGGTTTTGGTATTTTAACTGAATTAGTCTACAAAAAGAGGGGTTAGGAAACACTCTGGCCATACTTGGTCATTGTCAAATAACAATGAGTGACTAGCTTCTTAAGAAGACCAGAGTTAGCTTATTTCTAAAAAACAGGTTGTTTGATCAAGTTCCTGACAGGCCGACATCACCTTACAAGTCCAGACAACCATAAAGAAACCACTGCTATTTAGCTCACAGTTCTAACACAAACTTTGAAACAGATACTGCTAAAGTCCAATTACGCAGTAGAAACATCTTCCTATTCATTACTCTAACTACCATAGAAAATTTATTGAACATAAATGGTACAGTACATCAATAAACAAACAGATTAACAATTTAAATTCTTAGAAGTATTCACCCCATCATCATCCAATTCATATTTGCTATTAGTTCAAAACTTCAACAACACGAATTGATATCAATATTGAAGTCTCTTTAAAACAATATCAATTTGACAGCATACTTGGATGCTACTATGTGATCTTCAAAATCACAGTGCATTTATTTTTATGAACTAGCAGTCTACCCGACTTTATAGGCAAATACTGATTACTATAGTTATTTTGTAGTGTTCGTTTACCATTCTCAGTCTACAAGAGTTCCCTTGATATTTTTTATTTTTTTGAGCAACCATGGTTTCCGACCTTTTGGCCGACTAATCCACAGGGTTTGAACCCGCCGCCACACAAACTCAAACCAGGTAAAGCCCTCCCTTTTCAGGAGGTTGGCGTGGCCACTTCAAGGTTGTTTGCACCTAGCAGAAATTGAACTTGAGACCTCACACATATTAGAATGATAGACACAAGCTCTTTTGCCACTAGGCCACCCTTGAGGCCTTGAGTGGTTAAAGTTCCCTTGATATTCAATAACACTATGTCGAACAAGGTAACATATTTACTGTAACTGATTACCATATACTTCGTATAAGGTGAATCTTAATGTCTTTAACTAAAAAGTCCCAAATGTTATATCAATTGTTCCAGTAAAACTTATTCAAACAACTTATCAACTTACTGCATTTTTCTAAAACTAACAAGCACTTTTAAGCTCTTTTAATAAGTCTGAAATGCAAATAAAAACACTATCTGCTGCATTTTGTTCAGGTACAACTAACAAGCACTTTTAAGCTCATTTAATAAGTAGGAAACACAAATCCAAACACTATCTACTGCATTCTGTTTCAGCACAATTAGCGCTCACATTTTAAATGTTTATATGGAGCAAACAACTTAACCGTATAAACTTATGTTAACCTATACCAACGTGCAAACCCAAACTGCCAAACAGTACCTCCTGCATCGTATTCCGGTACAACATTTGGCTATGTTTGGCGACAAGCTTCTTGGAGCATTTAGCGTTAAGCTTGTAGCATTTATTATATAATACTTGTTTGGCAACGAGCGTTTAACTTTTGGATATTGTTTAAACACTCCTATACGAAACGCTAACTAGCAGTAACGTTTATATTCCAACGCTACTTTGTGCGGCATTTGTAAAATTAGCATTTAAACTAAATCCAAAACACTACATGCTACTTGCCAAACAAGCTTTATATCTCACACACTAAACGCTAGTTGCTCCAAAATTCTGTGCGGCAAACATATTGGCTATGTTTGGCAAAGAGCTTTTGAGAGTGTTTAGGAGTGTTTAACTTTCATGTCATTCTACACTTGCCAAACGCTCTGCTACTTCTTGCCACTACTACTAACTGTTACTACTATTTTTGCGAAACATACGTAAAACTAGCTATTAAATAAAATCCAAAACACTACACTAAATGCTAGCCGCTCCAAAATGCTACGCGCCAAACGGCTTCTATAAAACACACACCAGTTACCCTAGTTGTCCCAACACTTTACAGTACAAACTAATAAAATACAGTAAAAAGTAAAAAAGTAAAAAAAGTAAAAAGTAAAAAAAAAAGGAAGGTAATTACCACGTCAGAAAGAGAATGAGCAGCATCAGCAATAATAGCAGTACTACCAGATAAATAACCAGTAACCGCTTTCCCAACGGTCAATCCGATATCTGCGGCGAGTCCTAACCGAAATATTCTCTCTCCTTCTTTACTAGTCTCATCATGATGATTAATATGAGAATGGTCTACATGTGATCGCTTATATATGCTGAAATTCGGGTTGTTTATAATTGATGTGCATCGGTTATTGTGTAATTGTGGAATTAAATTGTATGAGGATTTGATGATATAATTTGTTTTTGATGATTTGTGGAGGTGAATTGTGTTCAATAATCTGAATAATCTCATTTTGATTGATCACTGATCAATTAGTTGTTAGTTAGATGGTTTTTAAGCAATCTGTGATTCCTTTTTTTTTTTTTTTGAGAAAATTGCAAAAATCGTCCTTGTGGTTTGGTCAAATTGCACGTTTCGTCCTTACTGTTCATTAATTGCAAAAATGGTCCGGATTTGGCACTGTTTCATTCACTTTTGGTCCTTCGTCCTTGCAACCACAAGGACGAAACGTGCAATTTGGCCGAACCACAAGGACGAGTTTTGCAATGCCGAAGGACCAGAAGTGAATGAAACAGTGCCAAATCCGGACCATTTTTGCAATTAATGAACAGTAAGGACGAAACGTGCAATTTGGCCAAACCACAAGGACGATTTTTGCAATTTTCTCTTCTTTTTTTTTTTTTTGGATTAGTAAGCAATAGTTTAAAGAGGCGAAATGATATGTGCTAAATTGTTCAAGGGGCAAAAGTATAATTCTTTAGAGGGAAGTTGATGGGTAATTTGGTTCGAGGCGGGTAATTCATTTTAGATGTGTGCTACACTCACTCACAATTTATAAAAAAAAAAACTCACTCGCTGACGTGTCAGCGAGCTGATTGGTTGGTTTTTTGTAATCTAGAAATATTCTTCATTTTAACCGAACTGTACGGACGGGCAATGGGACATGCGAAGACTCGAAATTACCGTTTACCCGTAGTTCAGGTCAAGATTAATTATTTTAGACGTTTGATCGAGTCTAATTGTATAAACTATAACATATCAGAACGCAAAGTGTCATTTTAGTAAAATTAAGTACCATTTAATAAAGTAAAGTCATATAAGTCATTTTCTCATGATGATTGCATTTAAATAAATATATATAACATATTAACAAAAATAGTTAGTAAATGTTATATTAAGACATAAAAAAAAAAAACTTTATACAATAAAAGAATATATGTACAATTATTTGGATAATTAGTTAAAAACTTTCATGTATAGTATACACGGTCCCGTTTGGTTATCCGCAGATATTTTAAAGTAAAAACTGAAACGAACCTTTAGTATGAAAAGATATTGAAATGGATATATTGAAGATACCTTTAGTTTATATAGTGTCTTAGATGAATTTAGTCACGTTAAAAGAGTTGTGTGCGGTTGAAATGAAAACTTTAATTGTACATTTGTACGACTCTTAAAGCTTATATATTTGTTTTTTTCGACTTCTAAATGCTTTTTTGTTTTGGCCAACCCGGTTGAAAAGTCCTTCGTCCCTGTCCTTTGATATTGCGGTATCCTATAGTTCCATCCGGAGGTTAAAGGCTTGAAGCAGACACACACAAGGACGAAGCTAGGGGATTCACGCGGGTGCCGTGAAAGTCAATGGATTTTTTAGATGTAGTGTTAATTTTTGAAAAAAAAAATACCTATTTTTCTAAATACATCTTAAATGCACCCGGTCCTTCAAAATATGTTTCCAGTATTACGGTTCAAATGATTTTGTTGGGTCAATATTTCTCCCAAATATTACCCACAAGTATTTGAAAATAAAATAGCCAAAATACTTACTGAACAAAATAGTAAAATTACTATTTCAGTAAGAAACAAGTCACTGAGTGCATAGACACTCAGTGAGTTACCTTCAGGATGCTCGAACCGAGTCTAAAATGAAAGACTCAATCATTCAGTGTGGCGGTACTCAGTGAATGATCCCTGAGCCAAGAAGAAGGTGATGGAGTTTAGTGAGTGATGACAATAACTCACTAACTCCCTGAAGCTATCTCTACAACAAACATACTCCCTGAGGATGCACATGCTCCCTGAGGATGCATGTGCTCCCTGAGAATGCACATGCTCCCTGAGGATGCACGTGATCCCTGAGGATGCACGTGCTCCCTGAAGATGTACATGCTCCCTGAAGAATGCTTCATGCTCCCTGAGGAGGCTCATGCTCCCTGAAGCATTATGACAGCAAGTACAAAAAGGGAATAAATATAGGTATGCACTTTCTTGGGAAGACAAGCTACAAGAAGGACAAAAGTACAAAAGCAAAAGGAATATGTTGAAGCATATTCCAAGTAGTGGATGACAACTCATCCATCACATGTGTACCTACCACTATCACATGTGATGCTAGTACACTTCCTATATATAGATTTGTTGTAAAAGAGATAGCTAAGTGAGTCCAATGTAATACTTTGTATTAGTTAGGACTCCTCCTCTCATTTAATTAATGAGAGAACATTGTCACTCTGTCCTTAGGGATAAATGGGGATAATATACCGAAATTATCCCCTTAGAGAAGCTGATGATGTTATCATGTAATCTAGTTGGTTTGAGTAATCTTGTAACTCTTTTATTCATTATTATTAATGAAGTTCTAACTTATGTTTATCAAGATTTGCTCAATTCCGTGGACCAACAGATTTTGTGCACTCGGTCATATTTGATCCTGGATCCGTCCCTGGACACACAGCTGAGCTGAGTGAGCTACCATTCATTCCAGTTCGTAAATGTGAGATGGTAATGTTTCATTAAAAGTGAAAGCACAAACAAAAAGGTGAATTTTTTTGAAAAATAAATAAATAACCGAACATTGATTTTTTCTATTTCTTTTTTGGAGTTGTCATATGCACCAGTTTTAGATAGTATTTTATTATTCCCACATCGACTAATAAGAGAAAATTATTTGCTTTATAAGGACTTCGTGAAACTTGGTTGTCGCCGGACTAAGTAATGCGAGTCTGTGACCCGAATGGGGGCAACAAAGATGGTTTGAAGGGTCCTCCGTAAAGATGACGAGCTATGAATTTGTTTAATGTGTTGAACTATGTGTTGGATAGAGGCAGTTCGAGTTCCGATCTAGGTTGCGAGGGCTTAAGTTTGCATCTTCTGCCATCTGATGATGAAGGTGGAAGGTCATGCTTAAGGTCTGACTTAACCAGAGCACAGGCAAACGACCCGTTTCTCAGCGCTGTGATGAATGTCGAAGGTCAGTCTTAAGGGTTTGACCCAACTGGTCTGACTTAACCAGAGCAGGCAAACGATTTGTTTCTCAGCGCTGTATTAGAATTGTTGTTTCCATCCGATCAAGTTCGGAGGGTGCTGACTTAACCGGAGCAGCAACCGACCCATGTTCTCTTGCCACAGTTAAACTTCCATGGTCGATTTGTTTCTCAGCGCTGTATTAGAATTGTTGTTTCCATCCGATCAAGTTCGGAGGGTGCTGACTTAACCGGAGCAGCAACCGACCCATGTTTTCTTGCCACAGTTAAACTTCCATGGTCTTGTCCTATTTCAAACCCGACTCCAATCTTTTTATTCAAACCAAGTACATTTTTTGTGGCGTTTGATTCATTACGTTCCAGTTCAAGTATATGATTTACGGTGGTTCGGTTTGAAGTGTTTCATCATGTTTGATTCAGTTCGAAGCCAGAACCAACTAAAAAGGTTATTGATGATATGTTTGCGTTCCTAATGTTGCTACAAAGATACATTCCATCTCAATGAAAAATGACAAAGCATGCTGCAAATTGTTTTATAAAAGTCTCTTTGGTTAACTTCGAACGAAGCCCGAACCTGCATTAATAATTTTTATTGAACTATCAATTCAAATTCAAGCTTAGGCACATAAATGTAAGACATTTCTTTCCGCCTTCTTAATAAAAGGTACGTTTAATCTTAAGCAACAAATTGTAAATCTAAACACACAGATAAACTTATTGTCTCTCCATAATTACAAGAGAAAGAAAAATCAATGTTTTATGGTGTTGGCACTTGGCGCACACCTTACCTTAAATGACCAACATCAAAGTTTAAAGAAGGTTTGAAGGGATCTTGAATGAAAACTAGAACTAGACATGGTTGTCCAAAGGAGGCAGTGTGAGGTCAAAATGAGTGGGACTGTCTTCGTTTCCAACTTTGATCGATTGTGATCAAGGTCGGGAGGGCTTATATATGTGCCGATGCTGACTTAAACAGAGCAGCACCCGGCTCATGCCATGTTGTCCATGGTTCTTGTCCTCTCCTTCAACTCTGACTTCTATCTTTTTAATCCACCTATGTACTTTTTTTTTAATGGGTTTTAAATTTAAATTAGTACGTTCATTCTATCTGTTTCACACTTTCATGGATTTTTTATTCATTATATTTCGGTTCATAAGACGGGATAATGTTGAATACATAACCTAAGCAATGAATCTATGATCTGTAGTTTTTAAGGTTGGTGGTAGTGGCTCGGAAAAAATCGATCGAGGCCATCGGTCGATCGATAGTAATATCGAGCGTTCCCACTGTGGGAAATCGATCGCCGGACATTGGGTTGCAAAATCGATCGAGTTGCCGACCGATATTCCACAAACTTTTCAAATTTAATTCCACCTTTTGAAGTAGCCGTTTGGTGCTAAAAAAAAAAACTTTTTTTCAAAAAACATTTACCACTTTTCATCCTATAAATACCCACATCAACCTCACTTTCAAACATACAATTTTCAAAAATAATTCATCCAAATTCACATCAAAAAACACACAATGTCAAAGAAAAACACTCCACAATCAAAAAACCGACGATCCCGATTAACACAAAATGCACCCGACATAAATTTCTCTCCGCAAAACACCTTTGAACTAACCGGCATAACACCACCACAACAAGGGAACATACGCTTTCGTCCACAATCCTTCGAATATCCAACACAATTACCACAAGTCAATCAAAGAGAAAACTTATTTTCCATTCATCGTCCCTTTGTCCCACCACAACGTGTTAATCATCACGAAGAACCAAGTGAGCCGTCCTATCGTCCTAACATGGATTTCTTGCATTGTTCCCAACCGTATCAACAACATTCTCCGATTCGGTCTACTAATATTGATATGAATTTGGATGTTTGGGCAGACTTTCATAACTATGGCTATTCGACCCAAGACTATCCAAGCCAAAACCAACCGAGTCAAGATGTTTCGATGGGGCAAGGTTCGGGTCACGGTTCCTACCATGGTTCTTTCCACGGTTCTTTGCCCGTTGATGACGATGAGTCTGACGAAATCGAAGCTACATCACCCGTCAAGCAAAAGAAGCCTTCGCGACGTGCTACAAAGGCGAAAGGCGAAAGGCAAAGCCAAAGCCAAAGAACCCAAACCGGCCAAAAAAATTGAACCATGGTCTAGCAGAGAAGAGGTCGTTCTTTGTAAAGCTTTCATCTTTGTTTCTGAAAATGCAAAAAAAGGAAACACTATGAATCAGAACAAATTTTGGGACAAGGTGGCAGCCTACTTTTGGAAAGAAACTGGTTCAGACCGGACAATGAATTCGATCATGTCCAAATGGAAGATTAGAATTCGTTGTCAAGTTGCGAATTTTGGTGCTATTGTTGATAATGTCAAGGGGACGCATGGTAGTGGTGAGAATGACATTGACGATATGTCCAAAGCTCTTATGGAGTATCGTGCGCGTTACGGTCAAGATTTCACTCTGGTGGAGTGTTGGAAAGTTTTGAGGGGGCATGATAGCTGAAAGGAAGAGATACCCCTTTTTCAATCGGGCGTTCGAAAGAAAGTGAAGGGTTCAACAACTACGTCGGGGTCAACACACGGCCCCTCGAGTTTTCAAGACTTGGATGATGACGATGATGAAACAGAGGATGATACTAGAGAATCACGACCAGAAGGTCGTGACAGAGCAAGGAGGAAATCATCCACCTCCTCTCATGAAACATCAAAATCATTCATGAGTGGGCTAATAGCTGAGGTGTGGAAATCAAGACCGGGAAAGAAGGAAAAAGGTAAAGAGCGTGATGACTCGTGGAAACAAATCAAGGAACGAGAGCTAGCGATCAAACAAAAAAAAATTGGAATATACAGAAAAGCTCTTGCAATGCCAGGAGGAACAAAAGGAACTCTTGAGAACTACCAAACGGGATCAAGAATTGATTTTTTACAACTCGGCTGTCGACCCAAATTTGCCCGAACGACAACGAGAGGAACTTATGCGAATGAAAGCGGACATCAAGGCACGCCACAACCTAAATTACTAGTTTTTAAATAAGTGTTCGCGTGTTTAATTTTTAGTCGTTTAAGTTTTTTTTTTTTTTTTTTTTTTTTTTTTTTTTTAATGTTTTTATTTCATATCGTATCGTTTATGTAATGTTTTTACGTTTTATTAATAAAATGTATGTTTGTGTTAAAAATGTTTTTTTTTTTTTTAAATGATGCAATATAGGTTGCCACTGTGATGAGAGAGATGAATATGGGTTGAAGAGAGAGAAAGCTGAGGTGACAGCCGGAAAAATGATGCAATATGGGTTGCCACTGTGAGTAGCCTAATATTTTATTTATCATAAGTTGTTCAAAAAAGCAATTAATTTTTTATAGTAAAATCATTAGAGTATTATTTATTATTGTTTTAAGGTCGTGCACAAAATTTACTGTTAATCCCACATCGCCTAGGGAATAGAGATTAATTAGTATATAAGGGTGGAGGATGTGGTTGAACCTTTTCCCTCACCACATCATCAAAAAATACTTCATTTATCTTTTCTTTCAACTTTCTTTAAAGTATTGCAGCTACTGCTCACAACTCACTGCTACTGCTTATAGCTACTTTTGCCAAATATAGCTTTAAGAGCTGATGATGGTACTATTATACACTTTGTCTAATGTTTCAGTGTTTTTAAATAAATTAATGCCAAATTACGTATTGACTTGATAAATTTTTGTTACTGCCGGACTTAGTGATGTGAGTCTGTGACCCAAATGGGGGCAATAAAGATTTGTTTTGAAGGGTTGTTGAGTGGGGTGCACGTAAGTGCCCACATGGTTCAGAATCATGGATCCGACACCGGTTGCCATGTACACATCTAAAGCTTTATATCGAGCTTGTACATCTAAAGCTTTATATCAAGATCCTAGCTCGAGTCAACTCGAGGTTGGATCTTGTTGACTTACCAGAGCCTCAACATACCTTGGATCTCATGGCTCTTGTACTCCTTCAACCCAACTCCGGACTTAGTGATGTGAGTCTGTGACCCAAATGGGGGCAATAAAGATTTGTTTTGAAGGGTTGTTGAGTGGGGTGCACGTAAGTGCCCACATGGTTCAGAATCATGGATCTGACACTGGTTGCCATGTACACATCTAAAGCTTTATATCGAGCTTGTACATCTAAAGCTTTATATCAAGATCCTAGCTCGAGTCAACTCGAGGTTGGATCTTGTTGACTTACCAGAGCCTCAACATACCTTGGATCTCATGGCTCTTGTACTCCTTCAACCCAACTCCAATCTTATTAAACTTGTTACAATATAATTCCTACGGTTTTAGAAATGGCAATGTAAAATAATTTCTATTATCTTAGAGTAAATATTATTTTGACGTATAAAGCTTTATATCAAGATCCTAGCTCGAGTCAACTCGAGGTTGGATCTTGTTGACTTACCAGAGCCTCAACATACCTTGGATCTCATGGCTCTTGTACTCCTTCAACCCAACTCCAATCTTATTAAACTTGTTACAATATAATTCCTACGGTTTTAGAAATGGCAATGTAAAATAATTTCTATTATCTTAGAGTAAATAAAAACATGCGTTCAGCTTACATTATTTTGACGTATAATTATTTTTCTTTGGTTTTTTTATTCATTTTGTTATGGTTCATAAAGGTATCCTTTTATTGTTAAAAGTAAAATTATTTTAAGTTTATATATTCATTAGAGTGGTGATATTTAGGCCTAACAATGAGACATAATATTAGACCTACACCATTAATTTTTTGATAAGTGTAATTCACTTTTTCTCTTTCATCATTACCCATCAATCAAATTTTCAAATCAACCAATCACATCTTTAGGTCTAATTTTAGATGTAGGTTTTAGGCATCCAAATCATTTTTCTATTCATTATTGGGTGATGATAAACAAAGCTTAAGGAGGGTATGTTTAAGAATAGAAAAAGATGATTATTAACTATATTATTAACCAACAAGGCACGCTAGATTGTTAACTAGTATAACTTTTGGACCCTAGTTTTATGTTACTATGAAAGGATGACTAGGTTATGCATAATGGTGACCAAGACGACCTTGATTTTTCCTATCATATCAGTTTTTTGTTTTCGGCGACCTAGTATCGACCTTGTTCGTCCAAATAGCCTTCCACGACCGACTGCGCCCAACAACCCACAATGGGGCGACCTAGCATGACCAATCGGTCGATCGAATGAAATCGATACCATTGTGCATAGTCTAAAAGTTCTAATTAATTGAATTAAAAAAACGCAAAATAACAAAAATACCCATACTTTTTTTTGAACGGCAAGATGAATTAAAAAACTAGCAAGAAGCTAGAAACAATTACAGAGGAAAATTAATCCAGTCATTCCAACTACTATGGATACCGCCTCTAAATTTACATCATGAAAAAGAATACAAACGAATGTTATCAAAAACGTCACTTTGCCTCATAACTTGAGAACGAATAGTTACGTAATTACGATAGCGCCAAATCATCCACAAGGTAGCCGAAATAATGCCATACATGCAATCCTACGAGACATTGAAGTATGCCATTTATCAAGCCAAGCGATCCACTCAGAATTCGAACCAAATCTCTGCATCGCAACATCACACCAAACACGAATTTTGGTCCATATATTTACGGCCACATTACACGAAAAAAAGAGATGATCACTGGATTCCATAAAGCCATCACATACCGGGCATGATATGGAGTTAATTTCCAAACCACGGGCGGACAAATTTACCCTATGAGGTAATCTATCCAAAAGAAGACGCTACATAAAAACGTTTACCTTTCTCGGCAAAGAAGTAGACCATCTTGTAGATGTAGGCAACGTTGGAAGCAATTGAGCATCAATATACCTCCTTGTGACACCCGCTGGAAACAACCCACTTATATCTAAACTCCAAATGCAAGTATCCGGACCTGAACCAAGATCTACTAAACCGATTTCTTCCAATAGCAATGCTAACGATTCTATATGACGGGTTCCAAGTGACTGTCTACATCAGTCCCATGACCATACTCTAGTGACGGGTTCCAAGTGACTGTCTACAGGTTCCAAGTGACTGTCTACATCAGTTCCAAGTGACTGTAAACGAGTCGAGCTTTTAACGAGCTATTCGAGCTCGAGCTCGTTTAACTTTAGTCGAGCTTAATAATTTTCGAGCTCGAGTCGAGCTCAAACAAAATGTAGACCTCGAATAATTTCACGAGCCGAGCTTTTAAAACTTGTATTTAGCTCGGCTCGTTCGAAAGCTCGTTTAATTATTCGAGCCGAACGAGCTAAACGAGCCGAACAAGCTAATCGAACTTAATATGTAGTATCAAAATATTTTAATTATAATTATTTAATTATTACTAGTATTAAAGGTTAAATATAAAACCAAAACTAATAATATGTTAACCTTTAATTACATCAAAGATTTACACTTTAGTTTATATATATATAATATATAAACATAAACTAATAAGCTTGGGCTTTTGTTTTTATAGACCCCATATTTTATTCCTTTTGTCTCACTCATCCAATGTGGGATGAAAAATTGAATCTTTTTTCTTTTCTTTCTTTCAATCAAGCTTATAAATATTACTTGGATTCTTAATATGTATAAATAAGTTAAATGTGTTAAATAAATTCTTACTCATATATATTTATTGATTATCTAATTGTTATTATTAGTTTTATAATAGTTAAGTGTTTTATATATAAAGAAGTAACTAATATGTTTAATAACCCTTTATTAAATATACAAATGAATTAAATCCAATCATAAATATTTCTAAATAAGAATTATGAATCATTAGATGATTTGAACGAATCTCACTCGTATAGCTCACATGATGTTGAGAGTTATATCAAGGTTTTTGTGATTAAAAATACAATATATGTATGTATATTGTATATAAACGATTCAATTATATGATTTTCACGTTTACACACACAAAAGACACATACAATGAAATTCAAATATGTGTTATCACTGTGACACGTATATATGATACTCAAATATATATAGACACATATGACACGTACGTATGAAAGCCAAATATGTGTTAAACACGCATATGAAATACATAAGTGCGACCAATATTTACATATAAAGACACATATATGATATGTGCATAAGCATAAACTCATTGTGAGGTTGTTAAAAACAATTGGTCCATGGCTCTTAAACGATAGAACATAAACAACGTTATCATCTTCGATCAATATGATGATGAAACATAGAAGATTGTTGTTGGTGATATTCTTGTAGAAACTCTTATTCTGAGTTTAGTTATGAACTAACTAACTCTTATACTCGTTTAAATCATGTTAACTGGTTGAGTTAATTAACATATTGGTTTATTAATTATAATCCATTACATGTGAATACAAACATGTTTGTGCATACACATATAATGTCTCTCATATAAGCATTTATACATACAAACACTAGCATACATTCTTACATATGATTCACACATACATTTACAAGAGACACATGAAGATACATAAATACACACACACACACACACACACACACACACACACACACACACACACACACACAGAGGATTGTAAACGAACTGAACGTTCAATTTACATTTCATGAACTGTTCGGTAAAAAGTTCGTTTATTTATTAAATGAACAAACATGAATAATATTTTATGTTCGTTTAGTTAAATGAATGAATATGAACAAAAGTCGCGTCCGTTCATAATTACTTGAGCTAACTAAATAATTTACGATCTTGACTCTAACTCGAATAACGAAATTTCCTTGACCAATTTCATGAAGCGAGCTTACAAAATAATATACTTCGCTATACTCTTTCGAAAATCATGTATATAGAAAGAGGTAAAATATATACTAGGGAATAATCGATGATACAAGTATATCAATTATGTGTTATCTATGAACCTTAATTAATAATTTATTTTATTCTTTGAGCATCAAAATTGTTTTTCTTTTATATTATTAGATCAAGTGTATTAACTTTGTTATTTAGTTTAATTAGTAAAATTGTTTGCATAAGTTAATGAAAAAAAAATATCATATTTTTAATTAAGAATTATAATTATAATAGAAAATATAACAATACAAAATTGATGTTTTGAAAATTTTGTATAGTAGTTGTATATTGTCTAATCAAATAAAAAAGATGAAAGTATCCCACATTGAAAATAATAATAAAAGTGAAGAAAGATGGACACTATAAAACAAAGACTCACTTCACTTTTATAAAAAACCACATATACTTGAAATTTAAAAAAATATAAGTGTAATTGTTATACACTCTTTTGCTTCAAATGCAAACTAGTATTTATTATAAGTTAGTTTAAGCATTAGAGAAACTTTTATAATTGTAAACGAGCTTTCGAGCTCGAGCTTGAATTAATAAACTAGCCTATCAAGTTTTATCTTCTATATGAGCATCTTAAGTAAAAAAATTTAAACGAGCTTCGAGCTCGAGCTCGAACAATAAAAAAATATTCGAGCTCGAGCTCGAGCCAATTTATAAAAGTTTATTCGAGCTCGAGCCGAGCTCGAGCTGAGTAGTTAATAAACGAGCCTAGCTCGTTTAGGCCAAAACTCGACTCGGCTCGGATCGTTAACACCCCTACCATACTCCATTTGAAAGTCTATCTCGAATTACGCATTCTTCATTACGATCTATTCTGAACAAAAATACCCATACTGTAAACCTTTAATCAAACGAAACAAAATTTTTTATTCTTCTAATACAATTAAGTGAATAAATAAGACTTTCACACAATTACCAATCTTTTTGGGCAAAAATGCTAATGTTCTAAACATTTTATCACATCATGGCCATTTCGGTGGAACGGAATATTTTTTGTGTTTTCCCTTTAAATTTTGTTACTGGAAATAACTTGACTTTTCGAGTTTAGATCTAACTAATCATAAAATTCGAACACAAAGCAAGTGATAAGGTTCTTTTAATTATTACTTGATAAGTTTGCCTTTCTAAAAAAAAATAATACGCAGTAATAAAAAAATTAAAAATAAATAAATAAATAAATAAATAAAATTACTTAATAAGTTAGGTTTCGCAAACATATGTTCATTGGACGCATGTTAGATGGTAATGATCATAAAATATTTAATTTACTAAATGATCATATTTTTCATTTGGTTATCGTAACATTTAGTTTCAATTAATGAACAATAAATGCATTTTATGATATAAAAGTAAATTACTAGTCTAATATATGATTTGAATATGTGATTAGTGGACATATTTTAGTCTAACAATTGTGAGTTATTAGTAATATCTTCGCATCTTACTAAATGGAACATTTGTGAGTTTATAATCTATTATATTTAGATAGAAGCTAGTTAATGAAATCGAATTCAAACCCTTTTTAGCCTAATGCATAACTTTTGAGTATATATTTCTTGTGGGGTGGACAATGATTGGTGTTAAAAAGCATCCGGGGTTAAGGTGTTTCCGCCAATCTACACATTTTGTGGAATGCACATTAGAAAAACTCATTTTACATGTTAAAAAGTTTATAATTAATTAACAAATTTTCTATAATATATACCAAAACAATTTTGGAACCCAAGTCTGATGTGTGTATTATTTACTATGTAATTTTTATTTTTAAACTTTAACACCTATGTGCGTGTAATCCCACATCGCCTAGTTAGAATAGCCTATTAGTCTTTATAAGGACTAGTCAAACTCTTGCAGCTGCCGGGCTTGGTAACACAAGTCTATGACCCAAGTGGGGGCATTAAGAATGGTTCGAAGGGATGTTGAAGGAGGATGAATCCATAGATAAGTTCATAGGACATCAAAAGAGGCGAGGCTGACTTAACCAGAGCAGCCTTTAAACTGTTTAATGCATTAAGTCTCGCTTGTGTAGTTCGCTTGAACATCCATGATGTGTCTCCTCCTTCACCCCCGACTCCTATCTTTTTAAAGTTCGTTTTTGTTTGATTTGAAACTAATATTTGTTCTAAATTAAGCTTTTGTTTTACAATGATTCGATCATAAGTACATATTTTTGCTTCGTTGTGTTTGATTAGGTTCTAAGATTGAACAGAATAGCTATTGATAAAAGTCTACATACGTGAATGTTGTCACAAAGATATCTTCTACCAAGAAATTTCACCGAATGTATGACATCGTAGCAACAAATTGGAGAAGTTAAACAAATGGTCATACTTATTTAACGCTCTAAAAGTAGCGAAACAAAAATAATAGGGGTAAAGCTAAAGATACGCAACATATTTCTACAAATAGACACAAGTACGCAACATACTTAGTAAAGTGTCAAACGTACGCAACATATTTTCAAAAAAACGTCGATCTACGCAATATGACCTGCTGGCAGCAGATTACACCTTTGGTCCCTAAACTGTCTCATATCTCGCGTACATGATCCTATTTTTGTAACGGTCGTTAAAAAAGTTTTTAAAAAAACTTTTTAACATTTTTTTTAAATAGAGATAAAAAAAGTTAAAAAAAATTAATATTAAAAAAAGTTAAAATTAAAAAAAAAAGGAAAAAAAATTAAAAATTAATTTTTTTAAAAGTTAACATTTAAAAAAATTAAAAATTAATATTTGCGTAAAAAAATAATAATTCTTTTTAAAGTTAATATTTTAAAACAATCAAAATTTAAAAAAAAAATTATATTTGCGTAAAAAAAATTAAATTTTTTTTTTATAATTTTTTTTTTAAAATTAACTTTTATAAAAAAAATTATATTTTTTTTAAAATACGCATTTTTTAAAAAAATACAAATTTTTTTATAAAAATTAATTTTAAAAAAAATACGCATCTTTTAAAAAAATTAATTATTATTTATAAAAAAATTAATTTTCTTTTCGCAAATATTAATTTTTTTAAAATTTCTGATTTTTTTTAAAACATTAACTTAAAAAAAATTAATTTTTAAATTTTTTTTTCCTTTTTTTGAAATTTAAAAAAATGCGTATTTATAAAAAAAATTATTTTTTTTTGCAAATATTAATTTTTTTAAAAAATTGATTTTTTTTTAAATAATTACTTTAAAAAAAATTAAAATTCTTCCTTTTTTTTTTAAATTTTAACTTTTTTTTTAATTTAAAATTTTTTTAACTTTTTTTTATCTCGATTTAAAAAAAAATGTTAAAAAGTTTTTTTTTTAAACTTTTTTAACGACCGTTACCAAAATAGGATCGTGTACGCGAGATATGAGACAGTTTAAGGTCCAAAGGTGTAACTTTTAAAGTTAGGTGACCTGGTAACCTGCTGTCAGCAGGTCATATTGCGTAGATCGATGATTTTTTGAAAATATGTTGCGTACGTTTGACAATTTACTAAGTATGTTGCGTACTTGTGTTTATTTGTAAAAATATGCTGCGTATCTTTAACTTTACCCCAAAATAATATCTCACAAAGTAAGAAAAATAAAGTTTGATAATTTGGGTTCAAGTTTGGTTTACTGTTATTAAATTAATATGGAATTGAAGCAACAAGAACTTGAATACAATGAGGGGGTATAAATTTACATTTATGACTGGAAAAGGAAGAGGGCATAAACTTAGCAAGATTGATCGCGTTTTGGTTTGTCAGTCGTTTTTTCATAAGTGGCCTTCAGCTTGTTTAAGGGCCTTATCAAGGGAGTTGTCAGATCATTGCCCCCTGTTGCTCACTGTGGTAGACACTAATTTTGGTCCTAAGCCATTTAGATGGTTCAACTCGTGGCTAAGTAGGGAGGACTGTGAAGGGGTGGTTATTAAGGCTCTTGAAGACTGTGCTTTTGAAGGTCATCCGGATATGGTTATTAACTCAAAATTTCGTTTTGTTAAAGATGTTCTCAAAAATTGGTGGAAGGAGGTGCTGAAGAAGGAAGGGGAGGAGCTGGGGGGGTATGAAAGAGGAATTGGAAAAAATCGAACAGGTTTTGGAGACTAGGGATCTAGAAGAAGATGAGGTCTGGGTCTGGGAAGAATGTCGAAAAGGGGTAGATCACTTGAATCTTTGTAGAAGTAGGGACTTAAAACAAAAATCAAGGGTTAGGTGGGCCGTGGATGGGGATGAAAATTCAGCTTTTTTCCATGGGATCATCAATGGGAGGAAGGCTTCAAATAACATTCCGGGTTTGATGGTTGATGGTGTTTGGGTCTCAAAGTCGTCTTTGGTTAAAAAGGAGGTATTGAGATTTTTTCGCAATCACTTTACTGATGATATTAAAAGGAGACCAGGGCTTATTTGTGAGAATATGAAGTTGCTTTCTGCGAGTAGTGGTGAAAGGTTGATTGCCCGATTCTCTAGAGAGGAGGTCCGAGAAGCGGTATTTGATTGTGGCTCGGATAGAGCCCCAGGTCCTGACGGCTTTAACTTTAGATTTATTAAATTCTTCTGGGGCTTTTTTGAGGATGATTTTGTAAATCTTCTTCATAATTTCTATGAGTCAGGGATGATTAGTAGAGGTTGCAGCTCCTCTTTTATTACTTTGATTCCAAAAACTAAAACGCCGGTGGGTTTAAAAGATTACAGACCCGTTAATCTAATTGGAGTGATTAGCAAGGTGATCTCCAAGGTTTTGGCTTTGAGAATTAAAATTGATCTGGGGTCTGTGATATCAGAGACGCAAACAGCTTTTCTAAAGGGTCGTTTTATTTTGGATGGTCCTCTAATGATCAATGAGATGATTGGGTGGATCAAGAAGACAGGGAAGCAGGCGTTTATGTTGAAAATTGACTTCGAGAAGGCCTATGATAATGTTAATTGGGGCTTCTTGTTGTCAATGATGGAACAAATGGGTTTTCCTAGCAGGTGGTGTCAGTGGGTTAAGGGGATATTAGAGTCGGCTCGATCGGCAATTCTAGTCAATGGGTCACCCACGTTTGAATTCCAATGTGAGAAGGGGGTTCGCCAAGGGGATCCATTATCTCCATTTCTTTTTCTTATTGTGATGGAGGCCCTCCATTGTATGTTAGAGAAAGCAGTTGAGATGGGGGAATTCAAGGGTCTTCGGTTTTCTAATGGCGAGAAGACTTTTTCTCATTTATTTTATGCTGACGACGCATTGCTTATGGGTGTTTGGTCTAGAGAAAATATTGAGAAGGTCGCTAGAATTCTTCGGGTTTTTCACTTGTGCTCGGGTTTGAAGATAAATATTCATAAATCCCACTTGTTTGGTATTGGGGTAAACGGAGGGGATATTGAAGATATGGCAACTGTCCTCGGGTGTCAGGTAGGGAACATTCCATTTGATTGTTTGGGGATTAGAGTCGGAGCGAACATGAACAAGATCTCTCAGTGGAGCACGGTTATTGAGTCGGTTCAAAACAGACTCTCTACTTGGAAGGCTAAAACTCTATCTATAGGTGGTAGATTGACTTTCATTAAATCGGTGTTATCTAGTCTCCCTATTTATTATTTATCTATTTATAAGGCGCCAGCAAAAGTTTTAGAGCAGATGGACCGACTGAGGAAGAATTTTCTCTGGTCCGGTTCTAATGAGGTTAAAAAGGTACATTGGGTTTCTTGGGAGACGGTTACCACTACGAAAGCAGATGGAGGCTTGGGTATAGCTAAATTGGATGATGTTAATTTGGCCTTAGTGGCCAAGTGGGCTTGGCGCTTCACAGTCGAAAAAGATGCTCTATGGCGGAAAGTGGTGGAGGCGATTCATGGCGGGAGAGGGGTGTGGTGTTTTCTACCGGTTAAGAGGGCGTTTACGGGCTGCTGGAAGACAATTGTTTGCTGGCTTGAAGCGTGCTGTATGCAAGGTAAGAAATTACATCAATATATTCGTTGCATTGTAGGCTCGGGTGATAAGGTTCGTTTCTGGAATGACATTTGGTTGGGTTCCGTGGATTTAAAGACAAGGTGGCCTTACTTGTATAAACTAGAAAAGAATAAGAAATGTTTTGTTAGAGATCGGATTAGGCGAGGCAATAATGGCTGGGATTTTTGTGGGGAGTGGTATAGAGGTCCAGCGACTGTGGTGGAGATTTCGGAATTTCAAAATTTGGGTGAATTGCTTCAGAATTTTTCGGCCTCTAATACGGATGATAAATGGGTTTGGGATGGTGGTACCAGTGAAGTTTTTTCGGTCGCAAATTGTAAGTCCCTCATGCGTATAGGTAGAGATACTAGTAGACAGCATAATATGCAATGGGAAGGGTGGGTACCGATTAAAGTTAACATGGTTTCGTGGCGGGCCGAATTTGACCGTCTCCCGACTCGGGATGCTTTAGTTAAAAGAAGAATTAACATTGTGGATGTTGCTTGTCCGCTGTGCGAGGCTGGAAATGAAGAGATAAACCACCTGTTTGCGGGTTGCGGATATTCTTTTGGTGTGTGGAATTACATTTGTAGATGGTGCAAATTGGATCCATTCTTTGCTTATGACTTTGATGATTTACTCCAGCTTTTTAGGAATGTTCATGGTGGAAAGTGGAGGAAAAAAATTGTGAGGGGTATAGTAATGGTCACGGTTTGGGTTATTTGGAAGACAAGGAATGAAAAGGTGTTTCAACAAGTTTCAAGGCAAGTGAGAGAGTTAGTCGCTGAAGTTAAGTCATTTTCATTCTTATGGTTAAAAAATAGATCGAAATTTAAAGGTATTGTTTGGAATGATTGGGTCAAGGACCCGTTGTATATGTGTAATTAGTTTTGGCGATCCTCGCTTTGAGGGTTAGCCGGTGTTTAATGAAAGTTAATGTTCAAAAAAAAAAAAAAAATTTGAAAGGAACTTTAGCCATTAATGTGGAGTTGAAGGCTTGAAGTAATAAGAACTGTTGATTCAGACTTCCAAGGGTTTCGTCTCTCATCCTACCACGTCTGTTTATCCCGTCAAAAAATACTTCTAATCGTGATCCATAATTTTTTGGCATATCATAAAACCATTCAAATTACCAAGTACAAGATACATTTTAGCGTCTCGCAAGTCTTATAATTTTAGAAAAAAGGTAGAGATCTAAATAAAAGTTTGAGATAAAGATGTTACATGTTAAGCTTTCATAAAACAAATAATATTGGAATACTTCATTATACACGTGATCTCACTCTCTTTTTTTTTCAAACGTGCACCATGTTTGCTTTTATTAATCCCACATTGCTTGGGGAAAAAATATTATTTAGTTTATAACTAATTGATTAAACCTCAATTCTGCCGGACTTGGTAATGTAAGTCTGTGACCCGAATGGGGGCAACAAAGATGGCTCGAAGGGCTCTTGATACAGTACTCGCTATTGTTTCATATGGTGATATGGTGATGTTTATAGATAGGATGCATCATTGCTCAATCTTCATGTGGCGCAACAGCCCCAAAGCTACACCCAAGGTGTGGCCCCCAAATTGCTACACCTAAGGTGTGGCCGGCATTTCTATCCAAAGATAGTGTACGGTTCTGACTTATCCAGAGCAGGATAGTGTACGGTTCTGACCTATCCCGAACCATTTCTACCGCGCCCCGTGTTGTATTGGCATAAACTTCCATGGTTTGTGTGCTCCTTTAATCCCGACTCCAATTTTTTTAATTCAAACATGTACGATTTTTTTGTTTTATGATAGGCTTTTGGTTCACGGGTTTATAGACAGATAAGTTACCCAACTTTTCAAGTTTATTTGCCTAAGTTACCAAACTTTCATTTTGTTCACTTGGGTTACTGAACTTTAGTTAAGCATTCAACCTCTATTTTTTCAGTGTAATCAAAGTAACCCGAATGCATTTTTTTAGGTAAGTTAAGTAACTTATACTATGATAATGGGGGACATGTTGGCGTAGGTGTCCGAAGGACCCACTCCGATATCCGGACGACTCCGACATCCGGATGGCTCAAAAATACGGACGGGGTCACCTCTCCGGATTACCCAACCATCCGGATACACGATAACTATACGAACCAAAGGACAAATAGTACACAAAGTACATGATAGTGGGATAAAGATAAGCGAACGACAAGGAAAATGTACAATCCGAAAAATATGTACAAACGGTCGACAAGGACAATTATTCCTCGCCTATATAAAGAAAGAGAAATCTTCACTTTATGGTAACTAATCCTTTCTCACTCTATAAACTCTTTATCTCTCTAGAACATACACTTACTCTCACGACGGAGGTTGGTCCTGGGATAAAACCCGAGACGAGACTAACGGACGTGTCTGTTTTGCAGATACTCGAAGGTTATTAAAACCACCCAGCGGAATCGAAGAACTTCCGAAGGACCACGACAGTCCGGAGGAACCCTCCTGCTTGTTTGGGGTATTCGCAAGATTTTACCTCAACATGTTGTAAACACATTAGTTTTTTATTTTATTTTCATTGAGTCGTGCACGAATTTTTCTATGTATCCCACATCGCTTAGGGAATAGAGATTAATTAGTTTATAAGTAATTGGATAAACCTGATTATTACCCAAGTCGGGGCACTAAAGATGGTTCGAATTGTTGTTGCAAATCGTCAGGTTCATTATGTTTTGGCTCTGAAATGGTTTAGAGGCTTATGTCAGGTTCGTGGTGATGTTTAGAGGATGCATCACACGTTTCATACTTCAATGGCTTGCTCATGTCCACTTTCAAGTTTCAACACAGGTTTCCATCTCTTAAAAAAATCGGTTTAAATGCTTACTATTAGTTTACTTCAAACCAATCCAAGGTCGAGCACGCACTAAGAAATCTTTTGAACTGCTAAGTCATTTTTAATTAGAATAAGTAAGTGACTACGTAGTACAAGCCTTAAGACGGCCAGAGGCTTATGTCAGGTTCGTGGTGATGTTTAGAGGATGCATCACACGTTTCATACTTCAATGGCTTGCTCATGTCCACTTTCAAGTTTCAACACAGGTTCCCATCTCTTAAAATAAAACTCGGTTTAAATGCTTACTATTAGTTTACTTCAAACCAATCCAAGGTCGAGCACGCACTAAGAAATCTTTTGAACTGCTAAGTCATTTTTAATTAGAATAAGTGACTACGTAGTACAAGCCTTAAGACGGCCAGAGTTATAAATATTTAATTTATGTTGTTCTTCACAAACTCTATGTAATATTAGGACGAACTAAAAAAGAAAACACCTCAATGTGGTGCACCGTTTCGGGCCTAATGGCCCTCATCCTACTACGTTTACTTATCCCGTCAAAATTTATGTCGTGTTATAAGACCGGCCAATAAACCATTCCGATGACCAATTATAAGTTATAGTTTGGTTACGCTTGAGAAAAAAAGGTAAGAGTTCGTAAATAAAAGTTTGAGATAAGAATGTACAACGTCTATAAAGCGTTCTGTTGGACTTTACCAAGCTTGCTATCTAGCTTTTTTAATCACATCATGTTTCTGTTCTTTTTAATCCCACATTGCTTAGGGAAGTAATAATGATTCAGTTTATAAGTATTTGATTAAATTTCGTTTCTTCCTGATTTAGTGATGCGAGTCTTTGACCCAAATGGGGGCAATAAAGATTGGTTTGAAGGGTTGTTGAGTGGGGTACTTGCCAAGTTACCATCACCGCCACTGCTTGCCATGTACACACATCTAAAGCTTTATGTCGAGCTTTGTACATCTAAAGCTTTATATCGAGATCCTACCTCGAGTGAACTCGAGGTTGATCTTGTTGACTTACCAGAGCCTCAACATACCTTGGATATCATGGCTCTTGTACTCCTTCAACCCAACTCCAATCTTTTTAAAACTTGTTACAATATAATTCCTATCATGGCTCTTGTACTCCTTCAACCCAACTCCAATCTTTTTAAAACTTGTTACAATATAATTCCTATTGTTTTAGAAATGGTTTTAAAACTTGTTACAATATAATTCCTATTGTCTTAGAAATGGCAATGTAAAATAATTTCTATTATCTTAGAGTATATAAAAACATGAGTTAGGGTTCATAAAGGTATCCTTTTAAACTTGTTACAATATAATTCCTATTGTCTTAGAAATGGTTTTAAAACTTGTTACAATATAATTCCTATTGTCTTAGAAATGGCAATGTAAAATAATTTCTATTATCTTAGAGTACATAAAAACATGAGTTATGGTTCATAAAGATATCCTTTTATTCTTAATTAGAAGACGTACAATTATTTAATTATTTCTCCTTGGATTTTTATTCATTTTGTTATGGTTCATAAAGGTATCCTTTTATTGTTAAAAGTGATACTATTTTAAGTTTATATTTTCATTATTGGGTGATGATAAACAAAGCTTAAGAAGGGTATATGTTTAAGAATAGAAAAACATGATTATTAACTATATTATTAACCAACAAGGCACATTAGATTGTTAACTAGTACTCCCTCCGTCTCAAATTTATTGTCCACATTTCTTTTTTGGGATGTCTCAAAAAAATTGTCCACTTTCCTTTTTAAGTAAAAACTAGAGAATATTTTAAGGGTATATTCTCATTTAGTGGTTGAGATTTATAGGGGACCCATTTTTATTAAACTTTGTAATTTCTCTCTCATGACAATTAATTTGAGACGGAGGGAGTATAACATTTGGACCCTAGTTTTACGTTACTATGAAGGGATGACTATAAGGTTATGCATAATGATGATCCAAGACGACTTTGATTTTTTCTGTCACATCAGTTTTCTTTCTCCGACGACCTAGTAGCCACAGCAGCGACCTTCTTATTTTTTTAACATATATCATTTGATATAAATAAAAAGAAGAGAATGGAGAATGTGTGCATTTACTCGGTCGAGTTTTAGACCTAGTTCGGCCAAATAGCCTTCAACGGTCGACTGCGACCAACAACCCACAATGGGGCGACCTAGCATGACCGATCAGTCGATCGAATGAAATCGATACCATTGTGCATAGTCTAAAAGTTCTAATTAATTGAATTATAAAAAACGCAAAATCAAAAAAATACCCATACTATAAACCTTTAAGTGAATAAATTTTTTATTCTTCTAATACAATTAAGTGAATAAATTAGAGTTTCACACAATTACCAATCTTTTGTGGCGAAAATGCCAATGTTCTAAACATTTTATCACATCATGGCCATTTCGGTGGAACGAAATATTTTTTTTGTGTTTTCCCTTTAAATTTTGTTACTGGAAATAACTTGACTTTTCGAGTTTAGATCTAACTAATCATAAAATTCGAACACAAAGCAATTGATAAGGTTCTTTTAATTATTACTTAATAAGTTAGGTTTGTGAGTTAGGTTTTGCAAACATGTCACTGGACGTATGTTAGACGGTAATGAACATAAAATATTTAATTTACTAAATCATATTTTTCATTTGGTTATAGTAACATTTAGTTTCAATTAATGAACAATAAATGCATGATATAAAAGTAAATTACTAGTCTAATAGTATATGATTTGAATATGTGATTAGTGAACTCATTTTAGTCTAACAATTGTGAGTTATTAGCAACTAGCATAATACCCGTGCGTTGCATCAGGAAAATTTGATATCACATAATTAATCATTTACATAACACACAAATAAACTAAAAACTTGATTATCGAAAGACTTTAAAACATCATTATTAAACAAAACCAAAAAATAAAACATTGTCATTTTTAAATACCAATAAAACGTATAAAGAACGATCTTTCACAATAATTGTAAAAGTCAACAAAACATTAAAACAAATAATTTTTACAATACATATAAATGTTGATTTAAAAAAAAAAAATCATGTATGCAAAAATATCTTTACATGAACATTCTTCGAAACCCTTATCTAAATGTGGGCCTGAGCCCATGCTGAACAAATAGTATAAAGAGTTGCAAAACATCCACAAAATAGCAAGCATCAGAAACTGAAAAAGCTTATACATATAATATATTAGACGAGTACCCGTGCATAGCAACGGGATTTTATAGCGACAGATAGTTTATTGATAAAAAAACTTTATATGTTATATAAATGAAAAATAATACGTAAAAATTTGAAGATTTGGGAATTAAACATAATGTTTTGAAACCCGGTTCGACCCGGGTGGTTCAACCGGTTGTACCATTCCGTTCGAAAAATTGGTCGATTTAAACCGGGTCAACTTGCTAGGTTGGGTCGAAAATGGGTCAAATTAAACCTGTTCAACCCGTCGGGTTTGAAGCATCCCGGGTCAACCCGGTTTGTGATTTGTATTAATTGTTTTAATTGGTTGTATTTAATTTGGTAGATATGTTTCTAATTGGTTGTACAATGTGAATAAATCATTGTACTTTTAACTAATAGTGTGTTTTAATAAGAGTATTAATTACATTTCATAATTTCCTAATTAACACAGGGGCAATTTCGGGATTGACCGAAAGTTCAGTTTTTCACATTCCTCTTTGACTATTTTTGCTTTATAAGTAGTAAAGATAATGTAATATTACACAATTTAACCTTGTAATTTGACTAAAAACACATTAAGACGTATCTTTGATATGATGCTGATCGGGGACTTGTTTTATAACCGAATACCATGCGTACGTTAGCAAATTTATATTTCCTCAAATAAAACATGTATACTTAGTAGAGTTTTGAGACATTGGTTAGACCACTCAATATATATATAGTATAGCTTCTTATAGCCAAAACAAACACCATGGTATAAATGCAACCGGGTACAAAGGGTCGTTACAATTTTCACATAAACCATCAACTGATCTCTTATTTTTTTTATTGTTTTTAACATTTATGTAAGTTTATGCTATCTTTTCTTTTTACTATTTCTACACTTTTATCACATCAAGTGTTTACTATTTGGTCATTCATAATATATTAAAATGGTGATGAAATAATATATAATCAGTGAGCACAAATATGTATAATAATGGCTTAAAATAAATTTTGACGATTTTGTTTACCTTTCATTCGATGTGAAAAGTTGTAAACAATTTTCAAATTTTTTACATTTTTTTGTATCTTTACATTGCATTTATGCAAATTGCTCTTTTGCGTTTGGCTTCTATTCAGGCCCATGTCACAAGATGGATTTTAAGAACATTTATGGAATATTAGCATCAACATAAACAGAGCAGCATCAGGCATCAGCAAGCTTGCAGCATCAAAAAGGACCAACATCAACAAAGATAGAGTTACGTATAGCTAACTAATAACTATTCAACTTTAGTGACATCGAAAGCCTTGTTAATTTCTTGAGTTTCATGATAGTTGAATCATTTAAGATAGAGTAATGTCTAAATTTGTTTAGTTAAAATGTAGTTATGTCTTCTAGCAGGACAAAGTTTTACTTTAATTCTACCAAACCTTTTTAATCAAAAATGTTCTTTCTTGTCATTTATCTACTGTATTATTTTTCTCTATAATCATACTTCATTTAACATTCATACTAATCAAAACCCAACCTATGTCGGTATAATCCCACATCGCTTAGTTAGTATAGCCTATTAGTCTTTATAAGGACTAGTCAAATTTTTGCGACTGCCGGGCTTGGTAACGCAAGTCTATGACCCAAGTGGGGGCATTAAGCTGGGTTCAAAGGGATTTTGAACGAGAGGGACCAACCCATCGATATCCATAGCCTTACAATGAGAGAGGCGAAGTCCTTAAGCAAGTAACTGTGCGTTGTTGGGCACATTCCTGTTGGTGAACCACCCACATTCCTGTTGGTGAACCACAGGAAATCCGTTCTCTGATTATTAATTTCCGGGTCTGGTAATTTCCGGGTCTGGTATGTGCGCCGGCTTAACCAGAGCAACTAACTGGCACAAGACTGTTTAATTCGCGTACTATAACTCTGGTTGTGTTTGCTTGAACATCGATGGTAACGCAAGTCTATGACCCAAGTGGGGGCATTAAGCTGGGTTCAAAGGGATTTTGAACGAGAGGGACCAACCCATCGATATCCATAGCCTTACAATGAGAGAGGCGAAGTCCTTAAGCAAGTAACTGTGCGTTGTTGGGCACATTCCTGTTGGTGAACCACCCACATTCCTGTTGGTGAACCACAGGAAATCCGTTCTCTGATTATTAATTTCCGGGTCTGGTATGTGCGCCGGCTTAACCAGAGCAACTAACTGGCACAAGACTGTTTAATTCGCGTACTATAACTCTGGTTGTGTTTGCTTGAACATCGATGGTTTGGCTCCTCCTTTCAACCCCCAAGTCCCATCTTTTAAAGTTCGTTTTGGTTTAATTTGATACTAACGTTTGTTCTAAATTAAGCGTTTGTTTCAAACTGGTTCAATCCTGTATACATATTTTTGCTTCATTGTGTTTGATTAGGTTCAAAGATTGAGCCATATAGAACAGTTATTGACAAACGTCTACATACGTGAACTTTTCACAAAGATATCTTTTATCTTAATGATTAATAGATCCAAACAAACAATGCTGCAAATTGTTTGATAAAAGTTTTTTTTTTTTTTTTTTTTTTTGGTTAACTTCGAACCAAGGTGGAACCGAACCAAGAAATTTCATCGAACTATGTATCAAATCGTGTTCCAAGTAGTATAGACTCATTAATCGTAAAATGTCTTTCATATATGCAATAAGGAGTTATACAAGCTATACTCCGTACATGACTACTTCAACTAGTGGTTGTATACAGGATAATTTATTTTTGAGTTTTGATGTTTAATCCAGCCAGCCAGGTGTTAGGCAAAGACTAAAACATACATTCTAAGTGTATTGTGAAATTTATGTTTTATGTACTTTTGATGTCGTAACATTAATCGCTCCATATATAACTAAAACTTTGCGACTTAAAACAAAATATTTCATAGAAGATACAAACATGATTTAAAATGAGTTTGCTTTATTGCTTTAAGTTTCAAAGAACAATTTACTAACTGGTGGGAGCATCATGTTTTACTTTTTATCTCTTTCATCCCACATCGGTTGTAGTGAGAAGCTCTCCAGTATATATAAGCACTGGTCAAATTTTAATTTCCGCTGGATTCAGTCACGTGAATCTATAACCCAAGTGGGGGCATTAAAGTGGGTTCGAAGGGGGTCGTTTGTCAAAGGAACACTCATGAAAGTCGTTGTTCTCTAAAAAAGCCATGGGAGCCGATTGATTCCACACTAGTATCGGTATATAGGCATTATTCCTCAACGATCATAAGGGGTCGGATAATTCCTCCCCCGGTCATAAGGGGTGTCGCGGCCTTCATCAAAACTTGAAAAGAGCCTTGTTGCGACAAGCCTCTAATTAGGTATCAGTAAAGACGTATGAGCTGACTTCTCGGAGCAGCCAACGGTTGTCCCTCCTTAGCCCATGGCTTCAACAACTTCCATGGTTAGTTGTGTTCCTGTGTCATAAGTTGAACTCCCAACTCCTACTTTTTTTTAGCTTAAAACATACAAAGGACAAGTTCAAATTACAAAATAAAGCATGAATTGTCATGGATCATCTTCAAACCTTGCTAATACAACGTAGTCATTCAAGATTTCAAATCACCATAGGTTTAAAGATATAATTTCAACCGACACATTAGATCAAAGGGCATCTCGAGCTAAGCTCAAATCTGCACCTCAAAAATAATCATATCATCAGATCATTTTGAGCTCGGCTAGGTTCATTAACTATTTGTTGCTTTGGTTTAGACGGTAAGTACTACGAAATTGTTGCGAGAACCATACTGTCAATTTTGTATCAAATTAAGCAAAAACACGAATGAATCAGATGAAGTCAAATTAAAATACTATAACTCTCGCTTACTAAGTATACTAGACAATAGACAAAAGTACAACAAATGTCTCCATTTTGTATTAAATTATACAAAAGTAGCAACTTATTTCACTCGCTTCCTACATTGTGTTCCTACTAATCATTCTACTTACAAGATCCTGACACCTGAAAAAATTAACGGTTTAGATGAAGAGAGATAACGAGTGAAATACACATGTTAAACTTTTATGTAACTAGGGGATATGTAGAAATATCAAGTAGGAAGATATAAGAGTACTCTTTTACATATGTGATGTATTGTTACACGGGCAAAACAATAAGATATATGTCCCTAATAAAAAAATATTTTTAAAACACAAGCCTTTTTTAAATGTTTTAAGGATTAATTTCATTATTAATTTCATATATACCTAAAGTGCAAGTATGTATAATGTACAATGTTTTTAATGCATATTTGAATATATATATATATATATATATATATATATATATATATATATATATATATATATATATATCAAATTTTCAACTAAAAAAAGGATATATGAAATTTTTAAACCCTAAAAGTTAAAACCCACAACTAAGAAGTTTTGTGAAAGTCTTTTCCTTGTCATGTAAATAATCAACAAATGATAAATAATCAAACAACTCTTATTCCCTGTAAATACTATACCAGGGGATTTCGGGCACCGTACCGCATAAAAAATTCAATAAACATTAAAATAGTAATAAAATATGTAGGGCTAAACTATTCTATATATATATATATATATATATATATATATATATACACACACACGGTAGATGGAGGTCTCGAGCGCTTACGGAATAAATAATTACTTTCTAATAATATTAGTAAAAGAAAAAAAAATAAACTTACAAAATATACCCTGAACTTTTTAATATTTACGACTTTTTTATACAACAAACTTTATTTGTTAAATATTTAATAGATACCAAGCGGTTTCTTGAAAAAAAAAAAAAACAAACCAACCTTGGAAAAAGGTCTCTCGATAACGAACAAAACAAGCCCAATATTGATATACTTTTGACGTACGTACGGTTTTATAAAAAATGTTGAAGTTTAGTATATGTATATATATATAGTTTTTAAATAAAAGAACTTTCAAAATGCACCCTTAATTTATCAAATAATTTTAAAAATTATCCGAAACTTTTTAAAAACTATAAAGGTCAAAATTAGCCCCGCCGCAACAATACACACTGGTGCCCGACACAACATTCATTCCAAAAAGGACGTCGTATGAAACTACAAATATAGCTTGACACAACATTTATTCTAAAAAAATAGAACATGTGTTGGCAAAAAAACATACCACTATCTCACAACGACAAGCTCCGACCAAACATTGTCCGTAAATAATTATCGCACAAATTTCTTAAAAATTCCCGTGCAACGCAGCGGGCCCTTCCCACTTGTTCAATGTATACCAAAACAGTTTTGGAATACGTGCCTAATGGGATACCCTAACAGGACGGGGTCTACCCCTCCTATGGCAAACCCTCCCTATATATAGAACTTGCTTTTTGCAGCTTTTGTCCCCCCCACTTTTTTTTTTTTTTTTTTTTTTTTTTACTTTTTTGTCCTTTTGCTGTTTTTTTTTTTTTTTTTTTTTTTTTTTTTTTTTTTTGGTGTTTAGTCCAGGTCCAAGTCATTTTTTTTTTGTCTTTTTTTTGTCCAAATTATCCACATGTAAGTCTTTCTTTTTTTGTTAAGTCTTTTTTCTTTTCTTTTTTTTTTTCACAAGCAGTTTTTGCACACAGTCCAGTTAAGTAATTTTTCTTCCCCAAGTGCACACAAGCAGATTGCACACAAGTAGATTGCAAAGGCTCAGATTTATATCATCATTGCCGATTTAGAAAACCATTTGCACAAGTGATAAAAAAAGTGTTAGGCTCGGATATGAAGGTTGCAAAGTGATAAAAATATCACTTTGCCATGCCATTCAGTTTTAAAAACCATTCGTCATCGCCTTTTTTTTTCCAAGTGCACACAAGCAGTTTTTGCACACAACCATGTCCAGGTCCTAGTCATTTTTCTTTCCCAAGTGCACACAAGCAGATTGCACACAATCATGCACAAAGGCTTGTTGGACTATTAATGTTATAGAAGCAAAGATAGGGGTAGTATATTGTATTAGTTATTAGTTTTAGAATTCTGTAAACCCAAGTTATATGGGTTGGGTCAATATGGGTCAATATGGGTCGTTTAGGTTATTAGGGATACAACGGTTATATAATTTATACCGTTTAGTATAGGGTTGTGTCGTTTACTTTTTGAAACGGTATAACTGTCACAATGGCAACGTTTCATCAAGTATATATATGTGTCGAGTCTGTAAACATACACAATATAATTCATCAATAAAAGTATCATTAGTATAAATCAAATTCTATTGTTATTTTGTATTCAGTCGAGTTCAATAATTGGCATCAGAGCATACGGTTTAATCGATTCGAGGGAGGCAGAAGATTGTATTCAGGAAAGAAGAAAAGATCGAACATAAAGGGTGCTGTTTTGATTCGTGTATAGAAACAGAGAAGAGGGTTCATTTTTTTGGTTGGTGTTGTACGAAGAATAAGGGAAGGGAGGAAGAAGACTTGTTGCTGCTGTTCGAAAAAGGAGACAGAAGAAAACCATATAGTGAATTGCGGAACCGAACAGTCAGATAAGTTTTTTTTCCAATTTCGAATTGTTTATTTAGTGTAGGAATTTAGAATTATTACAAGTAGGAAAAGATTAGAATAGTAAATTTGGTATTAGAATAGTTGTGTTGGTTTTGTGGTGAAACCAGGAAGTTGTGTTGGTTTTGTGGTGAAACCAGGAAGTTGTGTTGGTTTTGTGGTGAAACCAGGAAGTTGTTTTGGTTTTGTGGTGAAACCAGGAGGATTAAGGATAGTCGGTTAATAGGAAACTAGGGTACTATTCTTGGAAGATACAGTAGGTAAACCGTTGGTTAACCAGGGCACTGTAGGTATTAGGGACGTTTGGTTTAGATTGTTAAGATTGGTAGAAAGAAGAAAAGAAACATGACTGGGGATTCTTCAAAGAAGAATGAAAATGTAGCGAAGGAAGGAGGATTAACAATGAATTTCCAGTATCCTATGTTAAACTCTACAAATTATACGATTTGGGCTGTAAAGATCAGGGCGATATTTAATGTCCATGGAATTTGGGAAGTGATTGAACCAACGCAAGGAAGTGAAGTCGATCAAAAGAAAGATAACTCGGCAATTGCAATGCTATATCAAGCAATTCCAGAAAGTATGGTATTGCAAGTTGCTAACCTTAAATCGGCGAAGGAGATTTGGGATGCGTTGAAAATTCGACATGTTGGAGTTGATAGAGTCAAGGAGGCGCGTGTTCAAACACTAGAGTCAGAGTTTGAACAATTAAAGATGAAACATAATGAGTCGTTAGATGTATATGCCGAGAAGATAAGTGAGATTGCAACACAAGCAAGCAGTTTAGGGCATACGATGGATGATAAAAGGCTGGTTAGGAAACTCTTAAGTTCTGTACCAGAGAAGTTTATGCAGATTGTTGCAACAATAGAGCAGTTTGCAGATCTTAATACGATGCCATTCCAAGAAGCCATTGGAAGATTAAAAGCTTTCGAGGAACGGATGATGAAGGCAGTCAAAGAAGAAGATGGATCCAGTAACCTACTTTTCAGCAAAGTAGATGAAAAGGAGAAGACCAAGGAACACAAGTGTGAACGTTGCGGTCATGAGAATTCAAGTCAAGGAAGACCAGGACGTGGGCAAGACAAGAATTGGAAACCATGGAAGAAAAAAGATGGTGATCAAGACCTGAGTCAGATAAGATGTTACAAATGCAAAGAATTTGGACACTACAAAGGCGAATGTCCAAAGTTGGAAGCAAACCTGATTCAGTACGAAGATGATGAACCATTGCTATAAATGGAACTTTTGAAGAATTGAAGACTTTGCCGTCTATAACATTAGGGGGGTGAATGTTGGACTATTAATGTTATAGAAGCAAAGATAGGGGTAGTATATTGTATTAGTTATTAGTTTTAGAATTCTGTAAACCCAAGTTATATGGGCTGGGTCAATATGGGTCAATATGGGTCGTTTAGGTTATTAGGGATACAACGGTTATATAATTTATACCGTTTAGTATAGGGTTGTGTCGTTTACTTTTTGAAACGGTATAACTGCCACAATGGCAACGTTTCATCAAGTATATATATGTGTCGAGTCTGTAAACATACACAATACAATTCATCAATAAAAGTATCATTAGTATAAATCAAATTCTATTGTTATTTTGTATTCAGTCGAGTTCAATAAGGCTCAGATTTATATCATCATTGCCATATCAGATTGCACACAAGTGAAACAGATTGCACCCAAGTGCACAGATTTGCCCCCAAGTGCACAGATTGCACACAAGTCGTCCAAGTCATTTTTCTTTCCCAAGTGCACACAAGTGAAACAGATTGCACCCAAACCAGGTGAAACACAAGTTTCACATTCCACACATGTTACACAATGCAAGTACTAAGATTCTGCAAGTACTAAGATTCACTGCAAGTACTCACAAGAAAGCAAGTCTCACCACAAGGCTCACAAGAAAGCAAGTCTCACCACAAGAACAAACTGCAGAAACTCACAAGAAAGCAAGTCTCACCATAAGGCTCCATTATAAACAACCCTCACAAAGAAGCAGATTGCACAAGTGAAAGCACAAACAATTATTTGCTCTCAATCAATATCACAACAATAACAAACACCACAAAGAAGCAGATTGCACAAGTGAAAGCACAAACAATTATTTGCTCTCAATCAATATCACAACAATAACAAACACCACAAAGAAGCAGATTGCACAAGTGAAAGCAACAGGGTGGGGTTATAAAGACGGAGGCTATTTGGTTAGATTAACGGGGGCTGCAGATTGCACACAAGTGAACACAACAAAGATCTTAGGCTGCCGAAATGTCAAATTCACCATTTTACACAGAAGAGGTAACATTAGGCTCAGATATATATTAGTGCAACATAAGCAAGTTTATCATATTTGGCTGCAACTTCAAAGGTTGCAAAAATAATTTTTTACTTTTTTGCCGTCCATTCGGTAATGCCATGCCAAAATCAAAACATTTTTTTTAAATCATCATCGCCTTATATCAGTTTTTTTTAAAACAAACTGCTTAAATCAAACTGCTTTTCAAATTTCAAAAGCAAACAGCTTAAACCAAGTTTGAAATAACAAACTGCTTATCAAGCATATAAGCAGTTTCATCACAAACTGCTTATCAAGCATATTAGAACCACAAAAGGACCACTGCCACCCTACCCACCATAGACCCGGTTAAACTAACCAACCTCACCCCCGTCTTTATAACCCTCCCCCTAAAACTAGGGAGGGTTTGCCAAACATGAGGGTAGACCCCGTCCGGTTAGGGGCTAATCATATATCACATACCTGTGGACTGTGGGGGTAGGCCAGAGCAGGTTTTCATACCACTCAAAGGTGGCAGATCAAGGAGTTAACCTACCCACAGCCACAGGTTTTCATAACACTCAAAAGAACCACAAAAGGACCACCAACCATCATCACAGAACCACCTACATCATAACATATCCAGATCAATTAGGGTTTCATAAAAATTGAGGGTTTTTTAAATTAATTAGTAAATCTTTCAATTAACATAGGTTAATTGAAAGATTTCAAGTTAATTTAAAAAAAACCCCTAAAATTACCAAACCCTAAATTTTTAGATCTAATTAGGGTTTCGTAAAAAATTGGGGGTTTTTTAAATTAATCAGTAAATCTTTCAATTAACAAACGTTAATTGAAAGATTACTCGTTAATTTTTAAAACCCCTAATTTTTTTACGAAACCCTAATTTGATCTATTTTTTACGAAACCCTAACTTTTTACGAATCCCTAATTAAAACCCCCAATTTTTTTTCAAAACCCTAATTTATAAAAATTAGGCGTTTCATAAAATTTATATAGATCTGTTAAATTTAACCACAAATCTTTCAACTAACAAACGTTAATTGAAATATACCAATCAATTTTTGAAAAAACCCCAATTTTTTTTCAAAACCCTAATTTATAAAAATTAGGCGTTTCATAAAATTTATATAGATCTGTTAAATTTAACCACAAATCTTTCAATTAATAAACGTTAATTGAAATATATCAATCAATTTTTGAAAAACCCCCAATTTTTTTTATGAAACCCTAATTTTTGAAACCCAGAATCAGATAACACGTAGCACTTACCATCAAATCCATCACATATCACATACCACATCACCTTCAAAACCCCCAATTTTTTATGAAACCCTAATTTTTCAAACCCAGAATCACGTATCTCACGCACACACGCTATCTTTCTATCTCATAACGTTTCTCAAACCAGAATCAAGTTGTTGATTGGTGGTTTTTAGATCTAAAATGTTTTTAGATCTAAAAATAGAGAGAGAAACAGAGAGAATGGGGGTTATGATAGAGAGAGAAACAGATAGCGTGTGTGTGTGTTTTCGGTGGGTGGGTGGGTGATAATAGCGTGTGTGTGTGTGTGACAGCTGTCCCACAGCTGTAACCATTATATTTTTTTTTCTTTTAAAATGTTGTAAAAGTAAATTTGTAAAAAATTATGTTTGTAAAAATAAAGTTTGTAAAAATAAATTTGTAAAGTTTGTAAAAATTTGTAAAGTTTGTAAAAAATTATGTAAAAAAGGATGTTAAAATAAAATGTAAAAGTAATTTGTAAATAAAAGTTTTAAATGTAAAAATGTAAAAGTTGTAAAAAATTATGTAAATATGTAAAAATGTTAAATATATATATATATATATATATATATATATATATGTGTGTGTGTGTGTGTGTGTGTGTGTGTGTGTGTGTGTGTTATAAAAGATATTATGTATTTTCAGGTTTTCGATTCTCACGAGCAAATGACTGAGTGGGTGCAAAATATAGCCCGGGGGCTCGGTTTTGTAGTTGTTAAAAATAGAACCAGATCACTGTTCGGTCAGATGAACGAGATCAATTACAGGTGTACAAAGGGTGGGAAGTATACACCTCAAGGTATAGGAAAGCGGAAAACCAAAACAGTTAAAACCGAATGTCCATTCAGATTAGTAGCGAAATATCATCGAACAACGAATTATTGGGTTTTAAGGGTGAAAGATGATACGCATAATCATGATATGCTAGAGTCGTTGCATGGTGTTCCATTTGCAATGCGACGACAGAATGATGAGTTGGGGTTAGTCGACGAATTGACACAATGTAACCTACGACCAATGAATATACTTTCAACAATAAAGAGTCGTAATCCAAATAACGTATCTAGCCTCAGAACTATATATAACGCACAAGATAAGCTCCGGAGAGCCAGAGTGGGTGATAGAACTCCAATTCAAGTTCTTTACTCGCATTGGACGGATTCAGGGTATACATGGTACCCGAGGGTAAATGTTGTTGTTTTTAAATAATATGTTAACGTTGTTGTTCGTAGATGTTGTTGTTTTTAAATAATGTGTTAACGTTGTTTGTTCGTGATGTTGTTGTTTTTTTAAATAATGTGTTAACGTTGTTTTTTAATTGAATGATAACATTTGTTGTTATAGTCGTTTAATGTAGTAACGTTTAACGTGAAACATAACAAATAAACACAAAAAAAAAACATTACACAAACAAAATACAAACACAAAATATTACACAAACAAAATACAAACACAAAATATTACACAAACAAAATACAAACACAAAAAATACAAACACAAAAAACATTACACAAACTATACAAAAAAAAAAAAAAAAAAAAAAAAAAAAAAAACGACAAAAACGGGAAAAAAACAAAAAAACACAAAAGGACCACTGCCACCATACCACATAGACCCGGTTCAACTAACCAACCTCCCCCGTCTTTATAACCCCATATATATATATATATATATACACACACACACACACGGTAGATGGAGGTCTCGAGCGCTTACGGAATAAATAATTACTTTCTAATAATATTAGTAAAAGAAAAAAAAAACAAACTTACAAAACTGAACTTTTTAATATTTACGACTTTTTTATACAACAAACTTTATTTGTTAAATATTTAATAGATACCAAGCGGTTTCTTGAAAAAAATAAAAAAATAAAAAACCTTGGAAAAAGGTCTCTCGATAACGAACAAAACAAGCCCAATATTGATATACTTTTGACATACGTACGGTTTTATAAAAAATTGTTGAAGTTTAGTATATGTATATATATAGTTTTTAAATAAAAGAACTTTCAAAATGCACCCTTAATTTATCAAATAATTTTAAAAATTATCCGAAACTTTTTAAAAACTATAAGGGTCAAAATTAGCCCCGCCGCAACAATACACACTGGTGCCCGACACAACATTCATTTCAAAAAAGACGTCGTATGAAACTACAAATATAGCTTGACACAACATTTATTCTAAAAAAATAGAACATGTGTTGGAAAAAAACATACCACTATCTCACAACAACAAGCTCCGACCAAATATTGTCCGTAAATAATTATCGCACAAATTTCTTGAAAATTCCCGTGCAACGCAGCGGGCCCTTCTCACTTGTTCAATGTATACCAAAACAGTTTTGGAATACGTGCCTAATATGTATATGAGTATTTTATTATGTGCTTTTCTCGTCTTTCAAAACCTTATATGTTTTATTATCCCACATCGCTCGGGGAAAAGAGCCTGTTAGTCTTTATAGGGGACTGGTCAAACTTTTGCACCGCTGGACTTGGTAACGCAAGTTTATGACCCAAGTGGGGGCATTAAGATGGGTTCGAAGGGATGTCGCACGAGGACCGATTCCATTGGTGTTTATAGCCTTACAACAAGAGAGGCGAAGTCGGGCTCTAGAAGTTCGCGGCTTAGTCTTTGTGTCGGCTGAGGATACACGGTTAAATAAAATTGACCCGGGCCCGTGTGCAAGTAACCGTGCCTTGTTAGGCACAACATTAGTGTTGGTGAACCAACATGAAATCTACCCCTGATTAACTTCGGGTGTGGCATGTATGTGCTGACTTAACCAGAGCAGCAAAGCTAACCGGCACAGTCTCGACTGTTTAATGCGCGGACTCGTAACTCTCGTTGTGTTGGCTTGAACATCCATGGTTTGCAGCCTCCTTCAACCCCAACTCCCATTCTTTTAAACTTCGTTTTTGTTTGATTCAAAACTAATATTTGTTCTAAATTAAGCTTTTGTTTTACATTGATTCGAAGTACATATTTTTGCTTCGTTGTGTTAGATTAGGTTCAAAGATTGAACCATATAGAACAGTTATTGATAAAGCTCCAAAGGTGCCGAACAGAAACAATTTTTCACAAATAAGAAATGCAAAAGTTTTTTTTTTTTTTTTTTTTTTTTTTTTTGTGCAAAGGTAAAATTATATTAACATCAACCAAATGTACAATATAAGTATCTCACTGTCACATTGGACAATCCCAATGACAGAATACATCAAATGAAACATCAACCTATTACAGAAATTTGCTATCCAAATATTACTAAGAACAGCAATTCTGCCTAACAGAGATACACTTCAGACACTGCTTCTACCAACTAAGCAGCTGAAAATTACCTTTTTAGCACCCACCATCTAGCTACATTTCTCCTATATCTACCCACCAAGATCATTCAACCAGCCACCCACAATGATCTAGGTAGAAAAGATAAGAGGCTTCACTAGGAACCCATTTCCCTTCCACTTCAAGGGCTATGCCATGCACCCTACATTTCCATCTCATAAATGGCTTCAGGTACATGGGAACGCACTCCTTGAGTGAAGACCAACCTTACCTCCTTGATGATGCATTGGAAAGACCAAGAAGGACCATCTTTCATTCCTCTCTATTCAATCCATCATACGCCATCCGCCAAACCATTACCCTTCACAGTGTACAAGCCTACATTTTGGTACATCTTTATGAATTAGACCTCCTATTTGTTTCAACATATACACCAAACTTCCTCCCTAGGCCAAGTTTGCATGACATATGTGGCACAAAATAGGTACAGTCATACCATTAAGACTCCAAGGTACTAGAACTTGTCTCACTGATGGTTTGCATATAAGACTATTAAGACTTTTTGCACACTGCAGTTAAATGCAATTCCAGATACTATAACATTCCCCCACATAACACTGAACCTATGATGCCCCAAACACCCCTCAAACCAGTCATAACTTGATCATTACTTCAGACTGTATTTAGAAGATCAGGAACCAGTTTACCTTTTTCCCATCTTAAATTCCACATTTTGGCCACTAGCAAAACTGCATTAGACCTTTTCACTCTAATACTTTGGATGACATCTTCCATGTATTTGTAAACCACTGCAACTATTTCAATCTCAGTTCTTCTAACATCTTGAAAATTTCTCGTATTTCTTTCATTCCACAGTGTATATACAGTTGCTGCCACTAAAAGTTTATTCACCACATTCCATATATTATTCTTATTCCCTCTATCTGCAATATCATTCACCACACTCTCCAAATCTTGACCATTTCCAGTAAATCTTCCTTTGCATTTCACTACATTCCAAACCTTGGCAGAGAATACACATTCAAAGAATAAATGCTGATGACTATCAATGCAACTTTTACACAAAGAGCATTAAGAACTGTTGACTCAGACTTCAAAAGGGGCGTGCTAAAGTCTACTCAGAGCAACTAGTTCACCATCTATACTGAATGAGTATATAAAAAAACACACAAGTTATAAAAGATTATAGTCAAGACCTCAAAGGGATGTGCTGAAGTCTACTCAGACCAACTAGGTCACCAAGTATATGGAATGCCTATATAAAAAAACACACAAGTTATAAAAAAACACTCTCATTATGTTATGTTTAGATGGCAATTTTAACCTATTTACTTATGAATGGGTTGATTTGTGTCTGTTTTATTTGTAACCAGTCAAGCGTACAAATAACAAAAGTAGTTAAAACTACAGCGGCGGATGTCGACCGAAGTGTATATTTAATGCATAATCCTGTTATACATGCTTATTTTTTCACCTTAGTTATTTTATTTATTTATTTATTTATTTTCACGTCCTGGTTAATTTGGATAATACATATTTACATTTGTAATTTATTTCATAGGACAATAGGTTACGGATCACAGGTTGAAGAATGAAGATGAACTTCGAGCTCACTTCATTTCTTGATGATGAAATTGAGACAGCCATTCAGGTACCATTTGAGTTCTGCAACAGATAAATTCTTATAAATGGGTTGATATGGCTTTCGTTTTATCTCAAGCTGGTCAAATCAAAAGATTTAGCTAGAATGAGAATGGGTCTAGTAGTTTAAACGGGTCAAAAGTAGTCCAAATTCTTAGCCTCGTTATAAGTTATTCAACTCATTCAATTTGCCATCTCTAGCGGAAGAGATAACTCTTGCATTTACAGGGTATTGCTCATTCTTATTTAATTATGTATGTATGCAGTCTTGTGTTTCCATGGAGCAAAGGGAATTGCTAGAGGAGGTGCGGATTCAGTAGGAACTGCAGCCCGATAGCTTTCAGTTTGGAGCATAGCTGGGTGGTTAATTATAGACGGGTGCTATGTCTTTCCCGGAACACCAGCATATCTGTAGGGTAAAGATACCAGTGAACAGGGACGTATATCTTATTGTTCTGCCCGTGTAACAGTACGTTACATATGTAAAATTAGAAGCCAGTGAAACGAGTTGCTACTTTTGTACATTTTAATACAAAATGGAGATATATTTTGTTTTGACTCGCAAAGTTTTACAAAAGTAGCAAAGTTGTACATTTTAATACACACATTATTATGTACAAAAGTTAAATTATGTGTGTACCTTCTATGAGATATATTTTGTTTTGACTCGCAAAGTTTTACATCACGAGCTTGTGTATTTAATAAAAACCTTACATAAACTTTACATACCAAACTTATTTTACATACTAAATGACTCATCCTTATCATATATTTAAAATTAAATAAATGGTTGAGATTAAAAACATTTTAATATAGTACATATTTTTTATAATTTTAATATCTCTTAAACTGTTAATCGTTAAGCGAAAATAATTGCAGCATTGCGACGAGCATTTAATTATCTTTCTATAGACGGGCATTTTAATATATTTTCGACAAAAAAAAAAAAAAAAAAAAATCATTTTTTTCACTTTTTTTCTTGTTTTTTCGTCTTTTTTTCATTATTGAAATTTGCATGAAAAATCACATTTGATATTAATGTTAAATCTCATATGATATGTAAGATCACATGTGATATTAGCGTTAAATCACATATGATATATAATATCACATGTGATTCAGATATGATTTTTTCATGCAAATTTCAGTAATGAAAAAAAAACAAAAAAACAAAAAAAAAAAGTGAAAAAAATAATTTTGTTGAAAGTATAACGAAGTGCATATCTATAGAAAAAATTGTTGGGATTCTAATCCATTAAATCAAAAAAAGATAGAGGACGAAGACTAATCTCTTATTATGTAAAAAAAAGGTTTAATCCTTAAATTATCTTAGATCCATTAAATGATCTTAAATCCATGTTTAAAAAGTATAATTTTGATAAAGGACTGAATATTTCTTATGATAAAAACTGGGCCTGTGTTAGTTTAATGATTTGGGTTTGGAAGTTTAAACATCGGACAATATATTTTACTAGTACCCAGTAACGAATTTCATTTTTATTGTGATGAAATCAAACTAGATTTCGGAGAGGCCTTTAAAAAATACATATTCCCCGAAACATGTTTCGAACAAATTTACACCCGCAGTCCCGCACTAACAAATATTTGAAGCCGCATATTGCTTTTTAAGTAGAATCAAAATTAAAAGATTGAAACCCGATTTTCATAAGACCGGGCGTTAAAGTGGTTATTCAGTATTCACCACCCGTGGAGCAACTCCACCGCGCACCAACTCTATGACGGCCAAACACCGCTATGTACCAACGTATGATTTTTGTGTTGGTTCGGTGGTGCAAACCACCTAATGAAATGCATCATTTTTTGTCTGTGAGTGTGTGTGGGATACTATTGTGGGGTATGTTTGTATTAAGTGATGTATTTTTATTTGTTTAGTTAGGTGGTGACCACTACGCCTGTAAATGTGGAGGTGACCATTACACCCAACCAAACAATTGCATGTCGCTGTAAGAGTTTTATCATATCTCGTCGCAACGCGTGGGTTATATAAATAATATAAAGTGAAGCAACATGGCATGACATGATATGAGGACCGAACCTAGCCGATTCCAAAAGACGAAAGTCGGGTTGATAGAGTATACCTTCAAGATTTTAGCCAAGAACCAAGCAAGAGTTATATTGTGTCGGTTGATGTATTGTGTCGGTTTTGCTTTGATTAAGTCAGTTCCGTTTATCATCCGCGTAATCGGGATGGGAATAGGGATACTCTAGTAGCTAGTGATAACGAGATACCACTAGCAGCACGGCAGTGGGTTGGCGATCAACCGAGCAACCATTTATTAGTCAGTGGATCATTCACCAACACAGAGCAATAATGTACACTTTGTCCCTTGCTTGACTACAACATCCATCATCATGACTAGTATTGTGTCATTTTTGCTCTGTTTAAGTCAGTTCCGTTTATCATCCGCGTAATTGGAATGGGAATAGGGATACTCTAGTGGCTAGTGATAACGAGGTACCACTAGCGACACGGCGGTTGGTTGGCTCAACCGAGCAACCATTTATTAGTCGGTGGATCCTTCACCAACACATAGCAATGTACAATTTTTACGTCCCCTTGCTTGACTACAATATCCATCATCGTGACTAGTATCCATTTGAACAACCCTCCAAACGCATATTAATGTTGCCATTAGGGTCATAGGCTCGCGTCACTGAACCCGGCATTCCCCATAGGGTATTCATTAGAGGTGACAAAACAGGTGGGCCGGGGGCACGGGCATGGGCTTAAACATGCACGACCAAATGGGCTCATGTTATACAAATCGCTTTAGAAATTCTCAAAACGACGAAATAAATTCCTCAAATACAACACCTCATTTATATTTAAAAATTAAATATATTATATCTATAAGTTTTTCTTTAAAAAAAATTAATGTTCTTCAATTGAAAGAAAGAATGTATCCGTTAATGTCATTTAACATTTAAATAGGTCATACATGCCCATTTAAAAACAAATAAAGCTAAATGTGCCCAAATCTTTTACAAATTAGTCATTTTTCTTTTATTTTTGGGCATGAATTTACCTCTAGTATTCGTATCACTTAAGTAAAAAGTAAAGCAATACTGTCTTTCACAGGTTATGGGTCTCAATACCGTCTTAAGCTCACCATAAACCATTGCGTCGGAATTCAAGAAATGTGCATCGCTTGAGATATTAGGGTTTGAAAAATTTTGGGGTAGATAATCGAGTTAAATTTAGACCTTCCATAATAGGGAGATCATACCATGGTCCCCTATTACATTAGTGGTCACCCTCATAAATAATGTACACTCGGTCAACTGCAAGATCGGGTCGCGTGAGTTCTTGTTTGTTGGTGTTTTTATTAAATAGTTTTTGTGATGTATATTTGTGTTTAAATGGGGTACGTTTTTTGCGGTGATTGCGGTTGCCTTATTACACTAGTTGGCTGTGAAGTTGGTTGTAAAGATGTGGTTGTGATGACCGGGTCATGCGTGCTCCTTATTACACTTAGTTTTAAAATTACAAGGATTTAAAGTGTTAGGTGCCTTTTATACTGTGTGGACTTTGTAAGTCAAGTACACTGAGTAAATGTTCATGTCTTTTAAAAAAAATGACGTGTCAATTAAAAATATGAATTCACCCATTGGCGGAACTTCGTAGAGGGAAGGGAGGGTATTGGCCCTCTCAAAATTTTGGCCCACTAATGTAGTGTATTTAATATTTTTAGTGACATGCTAAAGGAATTCCTGTAAATATAGTTAAGTGCAAGTATACTTGTTTAGGTATACTTGTTTAGGGTGCTAATCAATTAATTGTTACTCGATTCTAGTTTGACTTTCAAACAATATAGTTACTCAGTACCGTTTTAAGTGCAAGTATACTTGTTTAGGGTGCTAATCAATTAATAGTTTACTACGTGTTTTGAGTTTTGTACGTTTTAAGCTTTGTTTTTTTTTTTTCTTTTTTTAAGAGTTATGGCTCTTAATTTGAACATTGACATTACATATTTCTATTTTTCTCTTTTATTATGTGACTATATGGATGGCTTTTTATGAATTTGAAGAACTAGGTTCTAAACTTTGATTTCGGCCCCCCAATAAATACGTTGAAGTTCCGCCACTGAATTCACCTATAAACAAATTGGTGAAAAAGGAAAGATTTAAAAGTTTTTGTGATGAGAACAGTAATAAAATGGGTTCGTTTCTGATAACGGTAAAATGAGGAAGTGCGTTTTCGTTTAATGGGTTCGTTTTTGTGATGTAACACCCATAACTATAAATTTGTGCAAGTATTTTCTTGTCATCTAAATAATCAACTAATTATAAATAATCAATAACTCTTATTCTATGTATACCAAAACAATTTTGGAATACGTGCCTAATATTTGTATGAGTATTTATTATGTGTTTTTCTCGTCTCTCAAAACCTTATATTTTTTTTTTTGAAAATTGACTTTCATTGGGGAAATCCAAGTCCAATTTAAAACCCGATGGGGGGAAAACCTTCAACTTAAGCCGCCCGAAGGCACGACACTTAAATTGAAGTAAACCCTGCCTTCTCCAGATTCGAACCCTTGTGGGTTGAAACCTTCATTGAAGGACTTTGAAATCGTACCGACAGGGCAGTGGTCCACAAGGGAGGACTTCCCGGTTTGGTCACCCAAACCGGTACTACTCTCCACTAGGCACGCTTAACTGAATAAGATATGCCCAGTGGACCACAAGCCCATTGGTATTATCCCGGTTTGGTCACCCAAACCGGTACTACTACTCTCAAAACCTTATATGATACTGTATTATGATATTATCCCACATCGCTTGGGGAAAAGAGCCAGTAAGTCTTTATAAGGGACTGGTCAAACTTCTGCACCGCTGGACTTGGTAACGCAAGTCTATGACCCAAGTGGGGGCATTAAGATGGGTTCGAAGGGATGTTGAACGAGGACCAATTCCATCGATGTTTATAGCCTTACAACGAGAGAGGCGAAGATCGGGCTCTAAAAGTTCGCGGCGTCAGTCTGTGTCGGCTCAGGATTCACGGTTAAATAAAGTTGACCCGGGCCCGTGTGCAAGCAAGTAACCGTGCGTTGTTGGGTTCATCACTTGTTGGTTGAACCATTCGGAAATCCGTGTCTCTGATTAAATTTCGGAGTCTGGTATCTGCTGACTTAACCAGAGCAGCTAACCGGCACAATATGACTGTTTAATGCGCGGACTGTAACTCTCGTTGTGTTGGCTTGAACATCCATGGTTTGTCTCCTCCTTCAACCCCGACTCCCATCTTTTAAAGTTCGTTTTTGTTTTGCTCGAAACTAAATATTGTTCTAAACTACGCTTTTGTTTTACATTGGTTCGATCACAAGTACATAGTTTTGCTTGGTTGTGTTTGATTAGGTTCAAAGATTAAAGCATATAGAACAGTTATTGATAAAAGTCCAAAGGTACCGAAACAGAAACAATTTTTCACAAATAAGAACTGCAAAGTTTGAATATATCGATTCAAATTTGTTTTGCTGTTATTATGGAGTTGAAGCAATAATCCCCATACTACAGAAAGGGACTTTAGCCATTAGTGTGAAGTGGAAGCAATAATCCTGAAAAGAAGTTAGCTCTTATTGCTTGGAAGAAGGTTATGGCTTCTAAAAAGAATGGTGGTCTTGGCATTTCAAGTTTTTTTGCTCTTAATCGTGGTTTACTTTTCAAATGGATATGGCGTTTCACCGCTAATAATCACTCTTTATGGGCTCGTCTTATCAAGGCTATTCATGGTCCTCATGGTCTTCTTGATAGCTCTCGTTCCCCTCCTAGATGTTCTCCTTGGCTGGATATTGTGCGTGAGTTCAAAGGCCTAGCTTCTAAAGGTATCAATCTATTCTCTTTTATAAAGAAAAAAGTGGGAAATGGGGAAGATACCTCCTTTTGGGAGGACCAGTGGCTCAATGATGTTTCATTCAAGATTTTGTTTCCTAGACTTTTCTTGTTGGAATTAAATCCTCATGTCACGGTTGCTAATAAGCTCAACGAACCTTCTCTAGTGTCGTCTTTTAGAAGAGCACCGAGAGGAGGCTTAGAAGAGGAGCAGTTGCGGAAACTTGAAGATAGCTTGAGTCAAATTCTTCTTCCACAAGCTAATGATCGTTGGATCTGGAACCTTGAGTCGTCCGGAGAGTTTTCGGTTAAATCAACCCGCATATTTATAGACAATGCTCTTCTTCCCAAGCTTGACACCCCTACGCGATGGATAAAAGTAGTCCCAATCAAGATTAATATTTTTGCTTGGAGAGTTTGCTTGGATAAATTGCCAACAAGACTTAATCTTTCACTTAGAGGGGTTGATATCCCCTCTATTTTATGCCCTATTTGTAGTACCGCCGTGGAGTCTTCATCGCATCTTTTGTTCTCTTGCCATCTAGCTCGTCAGATTTTGTTCAAAGTTGCCCGTTGGTGGGAGTTAGAGATTCATGATCTTAATTCATATGGAGATTGGCTCACTTGGTTTAATAATATCCGTTTATCTAAGAGACTTAAGGACATTCTTGAAGGCACTTGCTATGTCGTGTGGTGGGCTATTTGGAACTTTCGCAATCAAGTTTTGTTCGGGAGTAAGCAGCCACGCATGGATCTTCTTTTTGATGATATTGTTCGTTTATCTTTTTTTTGGTGTTCAAATCGTTGTAACATTAACTTGGATTGGAACTCTTGGATGAAAATTCCTAGTTCCGTAGCTTTGTAAGTCTTTCTAGCACCTTGCTAGCTTAATAATATCGCCGTTCAAAAAAAAAAACTTCAAAAGAGGTGTGTTGAAGTTTTACTAAGAGCAACCGTCATACGATTGGCTCGTGATGGTGCTTGGCCGTCATAGGGTTGGCGCGCGGTGGAGTTGCTCCACGGGTGATGGATAACCACTATAACGCCTGGTCTTATAACAATCGGGTTTCAATCTTTTAATTTTTACAGCTAAAAAAGCAATAGATTCAGATATTTCAATGTTAGTACGAGTGTAAATTTGTTCCAAACATGTTTCGGGAGAATGTGTATCTTAAGGTGCCTAAGCCTGCGTGTTATCATCTTAATGGCTGCAGTTCAGAGACTCACTTTATCACAAACCAACATGATCATGCCACATATTTTTAGACATGAATTCAAGAACATACTTAGGTCTCCTAATCATTTTTCTAAAATATATTATCCTATTTTAAAATTTTGAAACTTATACCACAATAAGAAATTTTCAGTGGTTAATCAAGTTTATACTTTTTTAAACATGAGCTATGAAGTACAGTTTCTACTCAATCGAAAAACATGCGGTAAATCAAATAGATAGAATATCACTTTCTAACTGAACTTTAATCGCACCGTATAACTCAAACTTCGCGAGTTAAAACCAAAATAAAATCAGACATGATTTAGAAATAGTTCTCTTCATTGCTTAAAGTTTCAAAGAAGATATCAACTTTAATAATTGGTGTACACATCATGTTTACTTATTATCCCACATCGGTTGGAGTAAAAATATCTACAATCTATATAACCACTAGCCAAATTTCAAATTCTGCTGGATTCAGTCACGTGAATCTGTGACCCAAGTGGGGGCATTAAAGTTGGTTCGAAGTGGCCCTTTTGATACAAGAACGCCCATGGAAGTTATTGTTGTTGTTCTTTTATAGAAAAAAATCCATGGGAACCAATTGATTCCACCCTAAATGGGGAAGGCATTATTCCTCCTCGTGTCATAACGGGTGTCGCATCTCCATCGAGACCTGAAATGAGCCTTGTACCTTTGTGGCTATGAGGCTTTGGATAGGTCTCAGTGAAGATGTATGAGCTGACTTCTCAGAGCAGCCAACAATTTCCATGATTCGACAACAAAACTTCCATGGCTAGTTGCGTTCTTGTGTCATAAGTTCCCCAACTCTACTTTTTTTAGCTTAAAACAATACAAGGACAAGTTCAAGTTACAAAATAAAGCATGAATTGTCATGGATCGTTTTCAAGCCTTGCTAATGAACCAAGCCGATTTGAAGTCTGCACCCCAAAAATTATCATCAGATCATTTTGAGCTCGGCTTGGTTCATTAATTATTTGTTTCTTTGGCTTAGACGGTAAGTTTTATGAACTTGTTGCAAGAACCATACCTTTCAATTTTGTGTCATAAGTTGAACCCCCAACTCCCTACTTTTTTTAGCTTAAAACAATACAAGGACAAGTTCTAGTTACGAAATAAAGCATGAATTGTCATGGATCATTTTCAAGCTTTGTTAATCCAACGTAGTCATTCAAGATTTAAAATCACCTTAGGTTTAAAGATAATTAATGAACCAAGCCGATTTGAAGTCTGCACGCCAAAAATTATCATATCATCATATCATTTTGAGCTCGGCTTGGTTAATTAATTATTTGTTTCTTTGGTTTAGACGGTAAGCCGATTTGAACCATACTTGTATCAAATTAAGCAAAAACACGAGTGAATCGGATGAAGTCATATTAAAATACTATAACTCTGGCTTACCAGGTATACTAAACAGCATACAATAGACAAAAGTACAACGAATGTCTCCATTTTGTATTAAATATACAAAATAGCAACTCATTTCACTGGCTTTTAATTTTACATATGTGACGTACTGTTACACGGGCAAAACAATAAGATATACATCCTGTTCACTTGTTCACTGGTATCTTTACCCTACAGATATGCTGGTGTTCCGGGAAAGACAGCACCCGTCTATAATTAACCACCAAGCTACACTCCAAACATGAAGCTATCGGGCTGCAGTTCCTACTGAATCCGCAAGCTCCTCTAGCAATTCCCTTTGCTCCATGGAAACACAAGACTGCATACATACACAATCAAATAAGAATGAGCAATACTCTGTAAATGCAAGATTTATCTCTTCCGCTAGAGATGGCAAATTGAATTAGTTGAATAACGAAGCAAAGAATTTGAACTATTTTTGACCCGTTTAAACTAATAGACCCATTCTCCTTCTAGCTAAACCTTTTGATTTGACCCGCTTGAGATAAAACAAAAGCCATATCAAGTATCAACCCATTTATAAGAATTTATCTGTTACAGAAATGGTACCTGAATGGCTGTCTCAATGTCACCATCAAGAAATGAAGTGAGCTCGAAGTTCATCTTCAATCTGTGATCTGTAACCCTATTGTCCTATGGAACAAATTACATACGTAAAGATGTATTATCCAAATTAACCAGGACATGAAAAAAATAATAATAATAAAATAAATAATAAATAAATTATAAATAAATAAGGTGGCAAAATAAGCGGTTAGGTATCAAGTCATGACAAGTGAATGTTTTGGTATGGGTTAAGTTGAGTTGACTAGAAACACTTTTTGTCCTAAGCTAATTTCTTAAAGACGATGTATAACAGGATTATGCATTAAATATACACTTTGGTCGACATTCGCCGCTGTAGGTTTAACTACTTTTGTTATTTGTACGTTTGACCGGTTACAAATAAAACAGACACAAATCAACCCATTCATAAGTAAATAGGTTAAAATTGCCATCTAAACATAACATAATGGAGTGCCTAATAGATATCATCTTCTACCTAAATTATCTAAATATTGTAGTTCAAGATTGGGGTGATACCTTGTAATTGTATGTGCGGATCTTTTCTGAACGAGAGCCACTGCCAACCTGCCATTAACTATGCATCATTATTTTGCGAGAGACAGCATTCAGAATCCCAGTTGCATTTCTAATGTTCGTGATGCAACTTATCGTCTAAGAGAACAGATTTTCAAACCTGAGATTGTCTTTGACTTCTTTGAGACTCTTGCTGTTCCTTTAGTTTCATTTCATACCTTCAATAAGATAATGGGAGTATAAGACACTAATAGCAAAAACAACGGAACTACAACAAGTATAGGTTGAAAGGCGGCTGGGTTCGATAACACGTCAAATGGATTCACGTTATGTAAAGACCGATTTTAACACTTTTTGTCCATTTTTTATATATAGGTAATGAATTTGTTATTTATGACTAAAAACAATAATACTGCAATTTTCAAATAAAACAGCTTAGAAGGTTGTATGCGTAAAAAATATAGACTTCCAGTCACTTTCTACCCGTACTTGCCCATTTAGCTAACCGTAATAATTTGAATATGAAACACCCTAAATGAACCCATTCATAAGTAAATTGTCAAAATCGTCACCTCTGCCAACAAGAAAAAAAGGTGGAAAAAGGTTTACAATCAATGGATTGAGTTAAGACCATTGACACTAATTTACACAAGACAAGCTGATTTTGATAATGTTTCCTTACAGTTTTGCTCGCAATAGCTGCATTGCACGATTTTTATTTTTTAGTTGACTCCTCTCTTCTGTGCAGAAGATTCTGATTCCTGTTGGTTTGTGGAAAAGATCGGCTGCTGTTTCAACCTTGTTCACGTTCTGACCTGCATAGTAAAAAAGACACAGAGAACATAAATGAACAAATGAGTTCAGCAATATAGTTTGCCTTATAAGGCATGAGTGTATACAAGAAATATATGTTGACTAATACCTCCAGCACCACCCGACCTCGCAGTTGTAAGTTCAATATCTTTTGGATCAATTACCACGTCAACCTCTTCAGCCTGAAACCAATATGAATCAGGTTTGAAAAACAAAAGCAATAAAAGACTGTTTACAAACAATACATGAGTTCCAAAATCAAAGGGAATGTGCAAGCACCAATACCTATTTCATTATCTCGTAATGTGTCAAATTTCTTAACTAGCAAGCTATTTTGTGATCTAGATCTAAAGCCTAAGCGCCCAACTCTGTCTCATATGAAATGAACCCCCCAGATTTAGTTTACATTTGTTCTCTATCTGAGTTGATGTTCTTAAGATATTGAATTCTATATAATATTTGTATATAATCATTTGTACTTACCTCAGGCATGATGGCCACAGTACCAGTTGATGTGTGAATACGGCCTTGAGTCTCTGTCTGAGGAACACGTTGAACCCTATGGACACCCGATTCATACTTCAGTTTGCTATATACCCGAGCACCTTTAACTTCCATAACATACGTCTTGTATCCTCCTCTTTCAGCCTTACAAAAAATATATATATTAACACGGTTATATCTAAAAGTTTATAAATATTTATGAAAAAAGTGTAATATGCATACCTCAGAGCATGAAAGTGGTGTATATTTTAATGAGTTTCGTTCACAGTACCTCTGGTACATACGAACCTAAAGGATTCCATAAGTTAGCATAAATTAGATTTCCTAAAAGAGTGCCAAAAGAAAACATCAAAAAGGACATGCCTGAATGGATCAATACTTCTGAAAACATCTGACCACAATCTTTATAAGTAAATAAATTAAAATTAATAAAAGAATAATTTCTCTGACAGGAAGAAATTATTTTCCAAACTGAGTACCAACAGCAACTTACAATAATTAATTGATTATGAACAACATTCTGAAAAGTTGGAAAACTAATGAATAGGCTCTCAATCTCCAAAAACAGAGGAAAAAAAAAAAAAAAAAAAAAAAACTATCATAGACTTGAACCATGTTTCTTTGCACAAAATATTAAACTAAAAAGAAAGAGAATGATGTACCTACAAGATCAGCAGCCCATAGGCCAGCCTCTTCACCACCTGTGCCAGCCCTAACTGCAATATAGCAACTTGGCATGTTACATAATTACATGTAGCTAAAGAAAAGTTTACTGAGTTGTATACACAAGAAACTAGACATTAGAGATGGCAAAATGGGAGGGACGGATATTTTGGTATGCGTCAACTGGAACCAGGTTATTGTCCAAAATTTATGTGTTCTGATAAATAATTAGTATTCCAGATATAATTAAAGCAATTATTTAGCTCATGAGTAATCTAAGTCTTTTTGAATAAATAATTTAGAAGGTTTCTGTGCGTTTAAAACAGACTTTGGGCTACTTTCGACCCGTTAAAGTGTTCAACCCATTTGTAGCTATTTCATTTACTTTACCTGTTTGACCCTTAGAAATGAAAAATAACCCAGATCAACCATTTATAAGCGAAATGGCGAACTGCCACCTCTAAGTAGATATCCATCATTTTTAAACTTGTGTTGTCTTCCCCAATTAGAGTTATTGAGAAAAATATTGGTTTACATTTAAATGGGATCACTGAGATGGCTACCATATCAAGATTGGTTTGAAATTTGAACAGATAGAAGCTCAAGGATATGATGACATCATCAGCTTGCTAGCAGAAAACATACCTTCAAGCAATATGTTCCTACTATCCAGAGGATCACTTGGAAGCAGCATCATCTATAAATACAGATAAGGCATCAATCCTACCAGAATAAATCAAACACGAAGGAAAAGATTACTAGGGAACATTAAATTAATTTCAGAAACTGAACCTTAAGCTTCTCTTCATACGCCTTAAGTTGCTCCGTTAAAGATTCAATTTCAGAAGCTATCATCTCAGCCATTTCTTCATCCAAGTCGGCATCTTTTAACATAGCTGACAGAAAAGGGAAAAAAAACACAATTACTTAGGTGATCACTCAGCAAATAATGGAAACCATAAACAGGGACAACATAGTGAGTAAAACCTTTGGACTCTTCAAGTTGTTTTTCACAGTCCTTAAACCCTTTGTATGTCGTTACAACCTAGCAGTTCAAAACATAAAAATCCAGATGTTAACTATCAAAAGTAGAGTAAACTATCTAAAGTTTATAACAAGATGGTGATTCAATCACCTGGTCAAGTTCAGACATGGATTGTGCCAGCTTTTGGTACTCACTAGGATTTGAAACCACATCCGGATCTGCTAGCTTAACCTATGACAAGATCATCAAAGATATACATATCAGAACGAGCATGAAACTTGTAAAACTCTGCACCAACAACTTTAAGTTTTACTTTAAGAGGACTTATATTATTTATACTGGGAGGCCTAGCCCAACTTATAATTATTTTATATTGTAATCTTACATTATTCAGTAATCAATTAATCATTCACCCAATACCTTTTACATGCAAGGTCGAGCTGGATTGTCAAAAGTTTCAAATCTAACAATCTTTAATTCATTTGTATCAAATCCAAATGTATAGGGGAAGTCGTCCCTTGTGGTTGGTGGATCCATAACAGCGAGTGTCCTGGATGCACATGTTAAAGGATTTTATATTGTAATCCTACCAAATGTATATGACTGTGTTTTAAAACATCAGTGATAACCAAGATTACTAAGCCATCGAAGGTTCCAACTATGTAAACATTTTTATGATGTTCTAAAAGAGAAGGAATCTTTACGTGGAATGAGACTTATCCTCCACTGGTACATTGGCGTCTATAGCAACAAGAGGCCATGGGTATTTAAGGAGGATCATTCAACGTGATCTCAATTTCATAAACAAGGGTCTGAAATAAGACGATTCCAATGTGTTGATGCACATCTGAACCGTAGTAAAGACTTTCCAGGAAATTGATCAAGTGTGTTGATAAGAATCTCATCGGGTATATGCACTACTTTAAGATAGTATATGGAACACTAGACTAAATAAAAGAGACATAACGGAAGTGTTTAGGTCAATGGAAGGCAGAGGATGTTAATTTGTATGCATGTGATTAATTAGGAAACGCTACTTCAACTCTCAATCGCGTATTCTTAACATTCCAATAGATATTTATATATATAGCCCTTAACGCCAACTGTTTCTATCTTTAGCTAGTTAAGTTCATTTATTATTGGAGATTTCACTTAAGTTATAATTAATAAACTTTCGCTAATATTTTTGACAAAATTAAAAAAATAAAAAATAATAAGAAAAATAAAATAAAAGGTATAGGTCCTGCACCACAGGTCTACCGAAGAGTGCAACAGCCATTAGACCCTAACTTCTAAAGATTTATGGATCACAACTTTTGACGGATCCACTACAAAAGACAACTTTTTCTACTCAACACGTTTTTAACAGCACAAAATTTTTATCCCAATCATTTGCATAACACCTTGGCATTGCAGGTCAATTTTCTCAAAAGAATGTTTCAAAATGACGAAGTTGAATGTTCTTTATTCAGTTATTCCACAATATTACTGTTTGGACATGATAAAACTGTCATATAAGCATGCATACACTGTTGCCGCAGTGGTCATTTATTGGTAAATCTGTGCTGTCAGAAACTAAACCATATTCCAGAATGCTACTTTGACTCATAAAGACATTATTAATGTTACTTGCTTCGAAGGCCTGTTCTATTCTTAACTCCTTATACACAATTACACCTACTCAAGTTAAAAGCGTTCAGTATGAAATACGTGTCTATTAATGCTCATCAAAATCATATTTATACCTCCCCCATACCTCGCTTCTGCGGGATTGGGTATGTTGTTGTTGTTGTTGTAAAATCATATTTATAACCGGGACCTTCCTGCTAGTACTCAGTACAACCTCTATACAAACATAAATACATTTTCAGGTAAAATTCAACACATTACTATTTGACAACTTCCATCATAGCTTACCTACTAAAACGTTACGAGTTCCTATGAAGTGTCATTCACTCCTTGTTTTAGTTTTAGTAAAAACTACCAACTAGCAATGCTATTAGCTCTAACCTTAGACTCAAAATACAACTACCAACACTCACAAATGAACTAACCGAAAGAAAAGTACAAAACCGATACAAATACTCATGAAATAATTATCAATTGGTATTCAAACGAAGAAACAAACCAAAACAACATACACAAATACTTACGAATTAATTATTACTAAATTAACAGATAAAAATAACAACCGACTAATTATCAACTGATTTTCAAAATGAATGAATTAAGTGACACAACGCAGATACAAATACATAATTAGTTTATTACAATATTTTATTGGACAATAAAAGTCAAAAGTGAGGTTCAAATTTGGTAAAAAAAAATGAATTAAAATGTTTTTATTAAAAAAAAAAAAAAAAAAAAAAAAAAACGCAAATATTTTGTAGCTCTCTATTTTTTTCTTTTATGACTTAAAGGCATGTTGGAGCGGGGCATTTTGGAGCATTTAGGAGCGGTTATCATTTAGCGTTTTTGATAAAATTCTAACGCTAATAAAACAAGCTTCCAATGTTATCGCTATTTTTACTTAATTTTAAAATTTAGTAGAATTTAATTACGGCTACGCTACCAAACACTGTTATAAAACAAAATAGCTGCTACTTACTGCTTAGTGCTTACAGTTACTTCTGTTTTCGCCAAACAGTATAAAATTCTCAGTGTCCATTAGTTTTAAATTTTTTGTAAATTTAACAAATTAATGAATAAAATTGATTGTAATGCCGGAATGTAAGCACGAACTTTATATATTAAACTGATACTAATGCCAAAACTCCGTGTATGCGCTTGGTTATATAAATTAACTAAAACAAAGTTACTCTAATAAAATGAAATGTACCGATAAGTCTTTCCAAGTTTTCTCAGCAGATTCAAGTTTCTTCAACAAATAAGGCTCCTGAAAATAAATATAAGTTATAAGCCCTAAATTAAGCTGAATAAGTAATATAAATGAAGACTTACAGCCATGCAAACGACTCTGGAAAGCGGTTTATAATTGCGCAAACAGCGACGGTTGAATGAGAAATGTTTAGGTAAGTCGAATTTAGGTGAGAATTGAGATGAGATTGAAGATAAGGTTTGATGATTCATTTGGATATTCATGGCGGGTGAATTGATAAGACCGTTACTGGATTGTGATTGTGTTTTTATGATGAATTGTTGAATGGATAGATTAGAGTATACGGAGTATGATTTTGTTTGGTTCGGGTAATGGGTGGGTGAAGCTGAATCTAGATACGGTTTGGGTTTGTGGGCTGTGTGGTGAGATGATTGGATGTTTCATGTTTGGAATAAAAGTTTGTTTGAACTGTTGGGCTTGTTTACGGAGATTCTTTCCCTTGGACTTGATTTTAAAACTTGACTCGCATTCGATCAAGCTATAATAATTACGGTCGATACGCCTCCATAAACTTGTACTTAGAGCATCTCCAATGCATGGTGCAATACAGAGTTCTACATTGTCACATCAGCGACACATCAACATCTCATTATTTTATATAAACTCTCACAATACATTAAACTTTACACAGTTTAATGCATTTCCACGTCACCATAAATTTAATCATTTTTTAAAATTACATTAGTATAAAAATAAGAGACAAGTTTTCATATATAGCAAACAGTACACAAAACAAAAAATCATTACAATATTGTTCTTGTTACTAAAAAATCATTACAAGTTTTCATATATAGCTAACACAAAAATCATTTGCAGTACGTTATCCTTTACTTTGGGTTTTAGTTTAAAGGCAATATCATTCGAACAATGATTCTTTATCATGACACGATATGAGCTTGAGAAGCTCCAGCAAGTTCGAACTTTTCAACAGCAATCTCCAAACAATCAGGCCAAGGAGGCACGCCAAGCTTGTGTATCACAAATGAACCCAATTCGGTCTTTTGTAATTTGAAAAATCTCTTGAGCTTCATTACTTGTGACAGCATCCTCCATAGCTTCAGAGTATAGCAGCAAATTACACGGTACCCACTATCTAAAAAGCAATTAATAAATGTCTGGTAAAAAAAAAAAAAAAAAAAAAAAAAAAAAAAAAAAAAAAAAAAAAAATTGATAATGTGTTTGGTGCATTAAAAAATAATAAAAGCCCTCTCTTCAGCTTTAATATGCGTATGTTCAGAGACAACCGGCTTTTCAATGAACACAACACGTGCCACATCCACAATGGATTGATCGTTTGATGGAGGGTTATTAAACGGCCGATTGTAGACGCCCTTAAAACTCAACTCGAGCTTGTTCGAGCCTACAGTTGAGGCTCAAGCTAGGTTAATCAACATCATATCAACTCGACTAGACTTGGTTCGAATACATATTAATTTATATTGAGTTTCTTCACATTTACACCCTTATTCCGCTAAAGTTGATAATGTTGGGAAACCGCTCATATACTTTTTGTCTAACTGGATTTAATTTGTGTTTAGTGCTAAGACTTTAGGAAAATAAACTCTCTCACAATTAGTTTCAAAAGATAACTTTGCCTGAATACAATCACAATCGAGTTTCTTAGGCTAAGCATTATGGAGGGTGGTGCACCACTTCCACCAAGGCCACCACACGCGAACAACCATAGTGAAGACCCACCACCACTGGCGGTGATGAGATTTTCGTCCCTTTTTATTGTCTGCAGTTTGCACCACCTAACGTAAATCAAAGAAAGTTTTGTTTTTGTTTTTGTTTTTGGTTTGTAGTGTGTAGGGGTATATTATGGGGTATGTTTGTATAAAGTGAGATAATTTTATATTTTTGGTTTGATAATGGGTTTAATGGTGACCATAATAAGTAAAAGGTAGTGAGTTTGATAATGTAACGTTAATATTGAGATCGTAAGTTTGATGACCATAGTGTCTAGTCTTCACAAACACTCTTCTGAATAAGTTATCTCCGAACATTACATTTTACATATCGTCCTTTTAACGAACCTTTCATTGTTGATCACGTAATCGTTTATCAATATTTTGTAACAAAGCTAGTGAACAATTTCTTTTATATTTATTTGATAAAAGTGGCTGCAGTTATTGCGTTTAGTGTTATTAACTTTTTACAGAAACCGTGTTATTTTCACCTCCATAGTTGCAGTTTCCAAAAAAGATTCACTCCTGTAAAACAACCAAAAGGAATTAAATATCTAGAGGACCAATTAGTAATTTCCTAAGAAAAATACAAAAGAAGCAGGTGAAGGACACGAATTCAACGTACGGCGTCGTATCGTCTTTGGTCCCCTCTTTCAGCAAAAAAGCTCACACCGGCACTAATATCGAAGAGGGCGTGGGTCCCACGTTTACCAACACCAATACGTGTCGCTTTCTAATTGGTTAGCTCCGACGTACAGCATCTCCACCCCATTGATGAATATTGTCAATTTTGGCCCTTAAGTTTTTCCAAATGGTGTCACTGTGCTATTGCCTTGCAATTTGGCATGTGTTGCATTCAATTTCTAGCATTTAGCCATTTTTACAATGTTTTCATTATAATTGAACATTAAAATAGTGTTAATGTAGCATCTTATTGAAATTATGATTGCATTAACAAAATTTGCTACAGTATGTACCTTTTATATTGCACTAAATGTACTTTAAAGCATTCAAAATAAATAAATATGCAATAAATATAAAAAAAAATAAATTAATCAAGATGTATCAATATTGAGGGTACTATTTATGCTATTTTATAATGTATTTGAAACTTTTTAAAAATGAAACTTTTAAAATTTTAAAAATCACAATTACTGAGAATGAAAATGAAGTTACTTTAGAAAATTAAGTGTCTTGAATTTATAGACTTTTAAACCCTCCAATAAATACTTAATAATGTTATATTTAAAATACCTCTATAATAATTTAAAAAAATACATGTTATTATACATATTGTACAAACTAATAAAACACACAAAACTCCATACAATTTATATGAAAACAAGTTGATGGTACATATGGTTTTAAAAATCAGACCGAACCAATGAGTTCAACCCGTTTAACTGAAAATCGGAGTTACCACCCGTTCGGCTAGCCTAGAAGCCAACTAAAAACGAACCTGAGAGGACCGTCAACCGGTAAAAATGAATTAATCATGCCGAATCGGGATCCATTTTTTTCTTGTTTTTCTCAGGTTAATTAGCTCGTCACTGTACAACAAGGTAATCCTATTAACACTAGTCCTCCTAGTAACGAACATGTGAATAAAACTATGAATATGGAACCTATTATTAACGATTGAACTACTGATGATGGTGATGTGAATCTGTCTACACGAGTGGATGGAGGGGCTGTTCCAGCCTCGATAAGTAAATCAGGGCCTAGTGAAGTGGATAATAAAAGCGATATTAATCATGAGGCTGCTAATATTCCAAGTGGTAGTAGTTCACAACCTGTTGTTGTGATTAACGAGGTAAGTGTTGGTGGTCATGAGCAAACGTGTGTTGATAGTGGTATAACTCAGCTTAACGAAGCCGGAGTGGACTCGTCCACTTCATTTGCTTCTTTACTCAATGCTAATCATTGCCCATGCAAGGTTAATTTTAGTCAGTTAATAAATGAAGATCGAGTTGCTAATCATGATACTAAACTCCCTAAGGAGGCGATGGAATCTGTTTTATGCCGGTATGAAAACACTCCTGTTGGGTATTTCATAGGCAAAGCTATTGCTTTTCCTATTGTGCAGAATTATGTTACTAATACGTGGAAGAAATTTGGCGTCCAAAAGATTATGAAGAATGAAGCGGGTGTCTTCTTATTTAAGTTCTCTACTAAAGAAGGCTTGGAGCATGTGCTTCAACGTGGCCCGTGGTTAATCTGTCACTCACCACTTATTTTTCTAAATGGTCACTAAATATTCCAATCTACTCCAAGGCCCACGTGGCCACACGAACAAGCACTCTTGTCCCACTTAGATCGACACACGATCCAAGCCTTCAGACGAACGAGCACTCCCGTTCACTTGAATCTTCACCCCGATTCAAGTCTTCACACACGGACTTCACTAAATCCAAATCATCACACTAGAACTTCACTAAGTCCTAGCCTTCACACAACACCACACGAACTATTACAAGTACTAATCTAGATACATCACTTCTCGGACTTACACGTTGTCCATTTCAAGCCTAACATCGACTCAAACATAAGTCGGATCTACTAATATACAAGATTAGAATTTAGAGAAAGAATAGAATCGTAACACTTGTTACGTTTGTGTGAGGACTCTTACAACATCTCGAATCACTAGTTCGAGAGTTCTTCTCTTGCACTTTGATGTAGAGGAGAAGAAAATCACTTATAAACATTTACCTACATGTTCTAGTGATCAAAGAAGTGGGAAAGGAAGAACAAAATGTTTTTGTGCAAAAGGAATTGTTTTTACTGAAAGTGAACAGTTTAGTATTTATACACGTCAGGAGGGGGGACGGTCCCTTAAACATGCGACGGTCCTTTATTACTAAGGGATCGTCAATCAATTTACGGGACCGTCCCGACAGACGCTCCTCTTTTGACGTGGTGAAAATTTATCTGGTGAAGTTTTCTGTCGGTTTTAGGCGGGAAAACTAGCTGTTATACATCTGAATTTTGAATATTTGATTTTAATAAAACATTTCTTTAAAAATATAAAAGTACATTTTGTGAAAAATGTTTTGTCATACATAAAAATGTAAGTTTTGAAGAAAATAAAATCTTTGATCACTTTACTAATGTCGGTATGAAGTTTGTTCATACATGAAGTGACATTGTAGTAGACACGTGGAAGAAACGAGTTTACTCGATTAAAAACTTATTAACCATAAGTTTACGTATCGTGTTTTCATATTTTGTGATTATCAAAAAAAGTAGAGACCGAATAATTCAAACAACGTTTTTGACATTATTTGTATTAACAATCTCCACCATTTTCATAATTACAAAAAATAAACTCGTGTTAGGTAAATTTACATATTTATAAATTTTTAATGAGTTTTCATTTACTTCTCCCCCTTTTTGTAGAATCAAAAAGGCTTCGTGATACGTGGGAATTGTGCCCTCGTAACAGGTTTTACCTCTCAAGGGATCTTGAGAAACTTACAACCCCCACCAGGCAGTGTACCTGATCGTTGTAGTATAGTATAGTGACAAGTACCGGGGGATTGATCGTTCAACTCAGGAATAGTGTCGCTAGGATTAGAAAACCTACTAAACTAGGTCTAGAGGTGAAGGATAATTCTTTTTGTATTTTTATATTTTATAGAAAGCAAGTAAAATCTCGGGTTTTGAAGGAGTGGGCGGAATTAGTTGCTAGCCAACTAACCCAATTAACTAAGATGCAACCAAAATAAAATAAAAGAAATGAAAATTAAACTATTATACTAATGTGGTGGAAACAATAATGAAAAAAGTTGTGTTTACTTAGATTTCATTACTCCCTAGATATCTTTTACAAGTTGATTGGCTTGTTACAATTGCATGGATGACGGGTTATATTCCTTAATACTAGTCGTAGGGCCGTGTACAATATTCCCTAACTCTATAAGATCCTACTTCACTCCTATGTCGAGCCGTTAGAAGTTCCTAACATGGGATCATTAGAATTCTCTTACGCATTAAATACAACAAAAAATCGTAGTACACCTCCGATCATGTTTCTTAAGACGTTCAAGCAAGTTACCGATGGAAGTCTGCCAGTTTCTTAAGCCTAACATCAAATACAATCATCCGTAACAATTATAAACAAACAATCAACCCATAATCAACATCTAGGTTTCACTACATCTAACACAATGAAAACCTAGCCTAGCATGTTAAAGAGAAGACAAGCGTAAGATATAATCACACAACACATAGACATATTGAATGATTTGAATAAGTACTTATCTTCAATTGAACATGAAAGAATCAAGGGGTTGAAACCCTTGAAAAAGCTATAAAATTCGTCTAGGGTTTATGTAACAATTCGCAATTTCAGGTTAACTTTTATTCCCGAAAATTTTACTATTCACTTTTTACTATTCACTTTTTACTATTCATCTCAGAAATTTTTATTTCATATTCTCGTAAGTTAAACTATTTTAACGATAATCCGAGAGTTTGACGCTCGTCGGATCATTTCTGCAAAAATCACAAAGCCGTGTCCGAGATTTACTTTTAGGTTTAAACGTCATTCCAGCATCCCGATATGTCCATAAAACATTATAAACAATAGAAATATGATTTTCTCTCATTTTAGGACAATTCCAAAAGTTTCGGAATTTTACGTTTTCCAGTTCAGCGTTTTACGCGAATTACGCGTTTTAGACCCGTGTTTCCAGTTTTTAGCAGGGTTTTAGCACCCGATAGAACCTACCACTCATTTTATATTTTATTATGGACTATATTGACATGTTTAACCATACTTTCAAGTTTCATATTTTTAGGATACACGGTTTTACGTTTTGTGACTTAATAACTTACGGTTAGCAATTTACGGGTCCAAAACTAGCTACATACTTAGGATAATATCATCAAAAATCCACACCTTGTTCTCCAAGTTCATGAACCGCCACTAGGGGGGGCATTCACACTTGTGGCATCATCTCATGACTTTAGCCATTAGATCATATTTATTTACAACTTTGTCTCCAAGTTTTAGCACTTTCCTAGTAACCTTCCTAACCTCCTCATTCATAGTATAAATAGCAAGCTAATCCCTTCCATTCTTCATCACCAAAAACGCCACAACATAAATACCTAGCACCATGATCCTTTGATCTTCAATATACAAGTTACACTACAAAGTTCAATGTCTTAGTATTCTCTACCTAGTTCTTAAGTTTGTTTAGTGATTCCATGGTTGAATTAGGAGCTACACAAGGTTACTAGGGCTGAAGTTAAATGGTTTTCACAAGGGTTAGATCAAGGCTAGCAAGGGTTACAAGAGTTATGGTGAAGGGTTTACAAGCTTAGGTTTAGTGCCCTAGTTCTATACTTGACTTCCTTTCTTTAGAAAGCCAAAAGTTGTAAGCAAACCCTTATACACTTTCTTGCTCAATATCATTTCATGCTTATTATGTTTTTTTCATGCTATATATGGTCTTTGTATTGTGTTCATGATGTTTAAAAATGGATAAAACAAGTATTGGTATACATATGTTAACTTATGACAAGTAAACAAGCAAACTAGTGATTTTTATGGAGAACCACAACCAAAATAGTATAACTATGATACTTGACACTTACTTACTGTTATAAAGGACTTCAAAAGGAAAACATAGCAATTTGAATCACCCAAAACGAGTACACGAGTCAAAAGTTATGACCATAAGAAGTTAGCGACACCAAAACGCCGAAACTGCCAATACCTTACTGTTTGCATTCTGCCAATTTGAAAGTCCCACTTCTGATCCGATTCATCAAAAAGTTAAAGCACGAAAGTTGTCTGGAACGACGTTTTCGTTCAGGAACAAAGAAGCTCGAGACCTGAAAATGCTTTCTGAGTGATAATTTTCTTCAAATTCTTAACAGCCCATTTTTAGACCAAAGTAACTATATAATTGTTATAATTAGATGAGACCAAGAGGTCTAATGACCTAAAGCCAAGGTTGAGTCTCAAGACCATGGTAACATGACCAAAGTCACGGCAAATCCACGGCTAAAGACCATATAACTTTTAAAGATCAAAACTTATATATATGTTATCAAATACTACAATAGTAGGGAGCCTCATGTGAGGAGTTCATTGAGTAAGCCGTCGAGACGAGTTGTGGATTTACGAGTTAAAGTGTCCTGGCTCCTCGAACGTTTACTCCATGACTTCTGAATTATGTCGGCCCGAACGGTAGTAAGAGATTTACAACCTATACATGTTTCATAGACCACTTATATTCAACGACTTACACTATATACTAAGTACTACATCATGAACATTATGCAAGACATATATAGGCAATTCGTCGTATTCTTAGACGTTACTCCAAACCTAAGTCGCAACGTTCTATTATAGGCTGCTCTTAGAGACTTTCGCGATTCGACTACCACTTTCATTTCTCATTACATAAGCTTAAGGTGAGTCATAGCCCCTACTCTTTTCGTACTTGTTTTAACTCTTTGGGGGGGATACATGCACAACTACTTGCTTACTTGTACAAATACTCAAAACATTTATACTTGATTGTTTCATACTTGATTGTCTTATACTTGATTGCATTATACTTGATTTCATACATACATGACTGTCTTATCTTTGGGAAGTGGCTCCCAGTAAACTTTTATCTTTGGGAAGTGGCTCCCAGTTTTCTTTGGGAAGTGGCTCCCAGTTGTCTTTGATACATCCTAACATTTGCGAATGTTGGATACATCATAAAAGTGAGGTCTTCAGAGATGAAGTAGAGACTCACTACTAATTGCTTAATTGTCTTGATGAACTTATACATGTCTTTATTATACTATATGTTAGCAGTGGGTTGTGAACACACAGGTTACAAGTCTCTTATGGCGGGACTTGTAACTGAGTGGATTCACAATGCCTTTGCTATGTGAACATTCTTTTGAGGCTTTTTCAACTGTTTTAAGACAAACTCTATGAACTCACCAACCATTGTGTTGACACTTTAGCATGTTTATCTCAGGTTAGTAAGGCGATAGCTAGTGCGTGGAACTTAGAGTCAAGCTGCATATTCTGAAGACTTACGCTTTTATCATTTACCATTCAAAAACATTTTGTATACATTTATGTATCATACTTTGGAATCTCATGTTTGTAACTTTGAATTCATTAATCGAATGGTAACTTTTCAAAACGTCTCATTTAGAGTTCGTTTTCTATAACTTGTACTTTGTATTATGAAGTAGCACCCCTATGACACAGTCTTCCGCTGCGGTATTTTGGGGGTGTTACAGATTGGTACCAGAGCCTTGGTTATAGAGAACTAGGTTGCATTTAGTGCCTAGACTATAACTGCTATATACGTTGGGACCTTCCTCTTTATTTGCCTTACACACAATACATACACATGTGCTTTTTGGTTAGAGGTTTGCTTAGTTCCACGCTGTTAGATGATGTGACTTTAGTATTATAAGGAGCCCCAGAGATTCGTCGAGTCATTAAAAACATGGAGCTCAGTAATAACTAATTATTTAACTTGATCTTGTGACAGTTCTTGTTTGATGAGACACAAGATTTGAGTTAAATAATATTATTACTTAGCTTTAGGGATTTGATGACTGGATTATCTTACCATCTGCCTCAGAAGGCGGATTTTGTGTCGGAAATTCTTAAGTAGGATGTTTTAGAATCTCCTTATTTAAATGGATTGGGACGCCTCTTCAGTTAAATAAAGAAATTGTAAATCACCGAACCATAAGTTTATGAGACCTTACTTACATAAATTTGGACGCTTCTTTATGTAAGTAATGTGTTATAAATAAGTGGGCTTAATTGTAGCCGATACGACTCCTTAACCAGAACCTTAGACGAATCAGAGTGAACACCACTATTTTAGAGATCCCGAATTCTCTTAGACACACCGTAAGTAGTTAACATCAACTGAACTTCGGGACGAAGTTCTCCTTAAGGGGTAGAGACTGTAACAATTCGCAATTTCAGGTTAACTTTTATTCCCAAAAATCTTACTATTCACTTTTTACTATTCATCTCAGAAATTTTTATTTCATATTCTCGTAAGTTAAACTATTTTAACGATAATCCGAGAGTTTGACGCTCGTCGGATCATTTCTGCAAAAATCACAAAGCCGTGTCCGAGATTTACTTTTAGGTTTAAACGTCATTCCAGCATCCCGATATGTCCGTAAAACATTATAAACAATAGAAATATGATTTTCTCTCATTTTAGGACAATTCCAAAAGTTTCGGAATTTTACGTTTTCCAGTTCAGCGTTTTACGCGAATTACGCGTTTTAGACCCGTGTTTCCAGTTTTTAGCAGGGTTTTAGCACCCGATTGAACCAACCACTCATTTTATATTTTATTATGGACTATATTGACATGTTTAACCATACTTTCAAGTTTCATATTTTTAGGATACCCGGTTTTACGTTTTGTGACTTAATAACTTACGGTTAGCAATTTACGGGTCCAAAACTAGCTACATACTTAGGATAATATCATCAAAAGTCCACACCTTGTTCTCCAAGTTCATGAACTGCCACTAGGGGGGCATTCACACTTGTGGCATCATCTCATGACTTTAGCCATTGGATCATATTTATTTACAACTTTGTCTCCAAGTTTTAGCACTTTCCTAGTAACCTTCCTAACCTCCTCATTCATAGTATAAATAGCAAGATAATCCCTTCCATTCTTCATCACCAAAAACGCCACAACATAAATACCTAGCACCATGATCCTTTGATCTTCAATATACAAGTTACACTACAAAGTTCAATGTCTTAGTATTCTCTACCTAGTTCTTAAGTTTGTTTAGTGATTCCATGGTTGAATTAGGAGCTACACAAGGTTACTAGGGCTGAAGTTAAATGGTTTTCACAAGGTTTAGATCAAGGCTAGCAAGGGTTACAAGAGTTATGGTGAAGGGTTTACAAGCTTAGATTTAGTGCCCTAGTTCTATACTTGACTTCCTTTCTTTAGAAAGCCAAAAGTTGTAAGCAAACCCTTATACACTTTCTTGCTCAATATCATTTCATGCTTATTATGTTTCTTTCATGCTATATATGGTCTTTGTATTGTGTTCATGATGTTTAAAAATGGATAAAACAAGTATTGGTATACATATGTTAACTTATGACAAGTAAACAAGCAAACTAGTGATTTTTATGGAGAACCACGACCAAAATAGTATAACTATGATACTTGACACTTACTTACTGTTATAAAGGACTTCAAAAGGAAAACATAGCAATTTGAATCACCCAAAATGAGTACACGAGTCAAAAGTTATGACCATAAGAAGTTAGCGACACCAAAACACCGAAACTGCCAATACCTTACTGTTTGCATTCTGCCAATTTGAAAGTCCCACTTCTGGTCCTATTCATCAAAAAGTTAAAACACGAAAGTTGTCCGGAACGACGTTTTCATTCAGGAGCAAAGAAGCTCGAGACCTGAAAATGCTTTCTGAGTGATAATTTTCTTCAAATTCTTAACAGCCCATTTTTAGACCAAAGTAACTATATAATTGTTATAATTAGATGAGACCAAGAGGTCTAATGACCTAAAGCCAAGACCACAACCATGGCTAAAGCCAAGGTTGAGTCTCAAGACCATGGTAACATGACCAAAGTCATGGCAAAGCCACGGCTAAAGACCATATAACTTTTAAAGATCAAAACTTATATATATGTTATCAAATACTACAATAGTAGGGAGCCTCATGTGAGGAGTTCATTGAGTAAGCCGTCGAGACGAGTTGTGGATTTACGAGTTAAAGTGTCCTGGCTCCTCGAACGTTTACTCCATGACTTCTGAATTATGTCAGCCCGAACGGTAGTAAGAGATTTACAACCTATACATGTTTCATAGACCACTTATATTCAACGACTTACACTATATACTAAGTACTACATCATGAACATTATGCAAGACATATATAGGCAATTCGTCGTATTCTTAGACGTTACTCCAAACCTAAGTCGCAACGTTCTATTATAGGCTGCTCTTAGAGACTTTCGCGATTCGACTACCACTTTCATTTCTCATTACATAAGCTTAAGGTGAGTCATAGCCCCTACTCTTTTCGTACTTGTTTTAACTCTTTGGGGGGGATACATGCACAACTACTTGCTTACTTGTACAAATACTCAAAACATTTATACTTGATTGTTTCATACTTGATTGTCTTATACTTGATTGCATTATACTTGATTTCATACATACATGACTGTCTTATCTTTGGGAAGTGGCTCCCAGTAAACTTTTATCTTTGGGAAGTGGCTCCCAGTTTTCTTTGGGAAGTGGCTCCCAGTTGTCTTTGATACATCCTAACATTTGCGAATGCTGGATACATCATAAAAGTGAGGTCTTCGGAGATGAAGTAGAGACTCACTACTAATTGCTTAATTGTCTTGATGAACTTATACATGTCTTTATTATACTATATGTTAGCAGTGGGTTGTGAACACACAGGTTACAAGTCTCTTATGGCGGGACTTGTAACTGAGTGGATTCACAATGCCTTTGCTATGTGAACATTCTTTTGAGGCTTTTTCAACTGTTTTAAGACAAACTCTATGAACTCACCAACCATTGTGTTGACACTTTAGCATGTTTATCTCAGGTTAGTAAGGCGATAGCTAGTGCGTGGAACTTAGAGTCAAGCTGCATATTCTGAAGACTTACGCTTTTATCATTTACCATTCAAAAACATTTTGTATACATTTATGTATCATACTTTGGAATCTCATGTTTGTAACTTTGAATTCATTAATCGAATGGTAACTTTTCAAAACGTCTCATTTAGAGTTCGTTTTCTATAACTTGTACTTTGTATTATGAAGTAGCACCCCTATGACACAGTCTTCCGCTGCGGTATTTTGGGGGTGTTACAGTTTATGCCCTAATATCCCACACAAAGTTCCACACATTACAATGAAAAATTAGAAATATATATATAGACTATGCATCCTGACGGCGTCGTGTATTAACCTCTGACGCCGTCAACTCGCCGCCATGATGAAATTCGTATTGCCTAGATCCACTTCTGACGCCGTCATGTAGGAATGAGCTTTGGGCCGTCACGTGTATTTGGACCCTGACGGCCTAGGTGATGCCGTCAGGCCAAATAGCCTAAAAACTTTCTGGATCATCACGTTATAATTTCCACATCCACCTCTTTTATCACTCTTGACGTCGTCACTTATAGAACCTTGACGTCGTCAGGTACTGTTCCAACAAGGAAATTTGAGACTTTGCCGTTTTCTTCACTTTTATGCTCCAAAAACGTCCAAAATGCTTCCTTTTCTAGATTTCTCTCCAAAAGTACCTAAAATGACAAAAGGAACGATTTAGGGCAATAATTGATCAAATAATCTCGAATTCGGGCATAATGACCCCTTAAAAGTGGTATACTTTTCGCCTCATCACTTCATCGATGTGAAAAGAGAAAAGAAATTGACGGAATATATGCTCCCCCTTGCTTAGTGCTCCCCTAGATGAGGGCACCGGGGAATTGATCTATGGTGTTGTGCTACAAAAACAAGTTAGAGACAAATCACATACACATGTATAGATAATTGATGAGTGTGTAAATACTCATCATTTTTACCTTTTCTGAGCTGCCAAAACATCTAAAAACACTCAATATTGAATCAAAATAGTGAAAATATCCCAGGAAAGTGTTTTACATGTTTCAAATGCAAAAATATCAAAAACAGATGAAAAACGCACAAAGTTTGCAAAATTGGCAGTTTCAGTCCCTCAACTTTCAAAAATTGTCAAATCTAGTCCCTGGTCATTCTAAAAACTTGAAAAAGTCACCAAAGGTCCTTTTAAATCAAAAAGTTACAAAAATAGTCCTTTGGTGCAAAGTTTCACAAAATGTCAAGTTTAGTCCCTGAACTTTGAAAATTGACAAAAATGGTCCCTGGGATATTAAAACTTTGAGAAAAATAAATTTTGGTCCTTGTGCTACTAATCTTTTGCAGGAATGGTCCTTGGTGTGAAGTTTGGTGAAATTGCATAATTGGTCCCTAAAGTTTGGTGAAATGACAGAAAAGGTCCCTGGATATATTAAAATGAAAAAAAAATTACAAATTGGACTTTGTACTATTGAGATATGGCAAGTTTAATCCTTGTGACAACCTTGGAGAAATCACAAACTTAGCCCCTCAAGATTTACCAAATTACAATTTAAGTCCTTGTGATTTATTACCATAAAAAACCAACCAGACCCTAATTATAATTATAACCTAAACCTAAGCCTAGTCCACTCCAAGCCTAGCCCACTCCACTCCTTCCCTTTGGGCCCATCAAACACCACAGCCCATCAACACACCCTCTTTAATAAAAACGGGGTCAACTCCCCTAGTCAAACCCCTTCCCTTACCTCCAAAACCAAAACCAAAACCAGAATACCACCACCTGGTATCTCCCCCCTCTTGCACCACTTGACCATTCACCATCCCTTATCCCTGCCAATTACATTCCCCAATGCACCAATCACATCCCCCCCTAGGGCTTATAACAGAACAAATTGAAAGATGGGTATTTTCCCGCCAAATTGAGTGTAAGGACAAAAGACATCCATTTGATGCTATTATTGGTGGGATATGACCAGTGGGACCCACAAGACTCTATGAGATGCTATAAAGAGCAAGAGGAGCAGAAGTGAGAAAGAGTTAGAGTAGTTTAGAATAGCTTAATTTCGTATTAGTGTAATTTAAATCTTTTAGTTGTACTTTTCAATTTAAACAACTTGTATCCATTTAGTCTCATGTAATTCAAACCTTATCTCAAGTTAATTCAAGTTTATTTTTAATTTCTAGCAAATCGTATTTTAAATTGAAGTTTCAAGTTTCTTATTATCTTGCTCAAATTGCATTTTAAATTATCTCAGTAGCAGCCTTTAACCTTCTTAAAGTTATTTAAAGATTAAAGGAAGTATTAACTCAGAAAAGAAAAAGAAAAAAATACAAAGAAAAAAAAATCTCAAAAATATAAAAATAATTGGAAGAAGAAGAAAGCAGTGGCAAATATGGGTATGGATCATGGTCTAGAGCTCCATGGGGAGCATTAGGTTACTCTTTTGGTTCTGGTTCTCAGTTTGATAGCATCCTTGGACACCAAGTAAGGTTTTGGACATTATCTTGTCATATTCTATGATTAAGTGTTGACTAGTGCTATTGATTGTTCACTCCTGTCTATTTAAGTTTATTATTGCTTAGTATAGGGTAATTAGTTAAGTTTAACTGATACCTCACTCATTTGCTTTGATTCTGATCTTAGACAGTCATAAAAGGGGTGTTTGGATTAAGCTTGATGGCTGTATTCTTGTTGTTATTGTAGTGTTGTTTGAACATAGGTAGTTTGCACTAGGTCAATTTAGTGTAAGAAAACCAAAAACTCAGTCCCTTTGTGAGCAATAGTCAAAATCACAATCCAAACCCCCCAACAGTCCACTGTTGGGAGCTTTTGTTCCCAATCCCTCCATTTCAGTGTATAAGTTGTATTTTTAGCTAAATTTTATCAAATCAGAGCTTAGTATTACTTATTTAATCAGTAGGGATTGTTAGAAGTTCATTAAAGTCAAACAAGTCGTTTTTATCAAAAGTCAAAATTTCAAGTGCTCAGATTTTTGCAAAACTTAGAGGATTTTTATAGAATTTTGCATTGAGTTTAAGACTTTGATCTTTTGAGGTATTGCAGCCCCCCACCTCATCTCAAAAATCCCATAGTTCTCTTATTTTTGCCATTTTTGTTATGGGCCCCACAATCCTCCAAAGAGGACTGCAGGGCTGTTTGGTGCCCTGCATCAGCAGACTTTCAAGCCACACCACCACTTTTGGTGGTGGTTTGTGGCCATCACAGTGGTCCCCACAACCTAGATTTAGGTCCTACCAGCCCCCTCCTACCAGGGATCTTAAATTGACCAAAATTTTGACCTGATTCATTGTGGACCCCACTTGGAATTGTCCTTAAAGTTTGTCCCTTTTCCGAGTTTGTTTTGTTATGGCTAAGTGCTTATTTATTGCTTAATTGCTTATTCAGTGTACCACATGTTCTTTTTCTAGCTTATACATGTTCACTTGACTTAGCTGAACTAGATTTTACTCAGAAGGACCCCACATAAGCTCTTGTGAGCTTAATTCAAATTTCAGTCAACCAAAGTCAACTGTGTGACTTTTTAGCTTAATCTCAGCTTATTATAAAGTTATAAAAAGTTTGTTTTCACAAAAAGTAGTTGTTTTTAGGTATAAATCAAGTTTGTAAAAGAAAATTCCAAAAAATCAATTTTAAATTAAGTGATAGTTTCTATTTAATGTAATTTAATTTTATTTTTCATTTTTAGATTTTTATTAAGTACTTAGTATTTTTATATTTTTATTAATTACCTTATATAGTAAAGTAGTTTTAGTAAAATTTTCAGATTTTTATATTATCATTTAGTATTTATTAGATTTAATTTTAGTTTTCTTAATTATTAATTAATATTAAGTTTTAAATAGCATATTTAGTTTTTATAAATCATAACCTAGTTTTTATATTTTTCCTAGCTCTAATATAGTATAATAGACTTTTAGAAAATATATTTTGAATTTCTACTGTTCATTTTCCATTTTTCTTATTTTAATTATTTAAATTAGATTTAAGTTTATTAAAAGGTAATTAATTAGTGGATTAACCTTAAACATAATTTTTAGAAGTTTTTATAATTTTTTAGGATTCCTGTAATGGTTAAGTAATTAAATAAATTTTCTTATAATTTTCTAAGTTAATTTAGTATTAATTGTAATTTAAAGGAATTTAATTAGTTTAATTAAGTTAAATAGCTTTTAATTAATAACAAAACCATAAAAAGACAAAAATATTTATTTTTATTTTTTATACTTTCTTCAAGTTCTAATTAAGGTTTAAAAATATTTTTGCAACTTTTTAGGATAATTTGTAACATTTGTCATTTTTAGTTAATTTAAATTAGGTTTTAATTTAGATTTTAAATAGTTTTATTAATTAAATAATATTTAAATAATATTTTAATCATTTTCATAATTCCATTTTCATTTTCAATTTCTTTTTAATTTTTAAAAGTTTCAAAAAGTTCAAAAGCACCCTCTGTAGTTTATTAAATACCAAAACCCCACTTTTCCTGTTACGTGATCTGAATTATGAATACGTGTATATATCTGAGTATCTGATTTTTGTGAATATTATATCTGTGTACCAATACCATAATAACATTAGCAAAATCATTTCCACATCATCTGGGCTACTGTCCTCAGTGCCACTCACTCATAAACGATTTCAACAACACCATTTCAATCTCGCTGGGACTTTAACGACCCGATGACACACTATACTATCACCGGAGTATTGGAACGAGGCTGTCTTTGACTTGTTGACCTTGGTCAATAATATCTGACTGTTTCGGGACCAATCAATAATATAGAAGGTTGTGAAGAGAAATAAGATAGATGAAAGAGTGAAATCAAACAAATATAGCATGAATCAGATAAAGAGTGGAACAGAAAACTAAATTTTAGCCCTAACTGGGGACGGTCTCGTAAATACTTGGACGGTCCCTCAGTGTTAAGGGACCGCCGCCAGTAGGCGTCTTGGTTGGCAGTTGTGTTGTAATTTAAGTATTTTCCCATTTTTAAGTTTGAATAATTTAGTCCATTTTTAAGTCAACCATTATAAATATCACAACACATTAACATAATTAAAAAAACTAACATCATTCATTCATTCATTAGAATCATACATGAAAGGACACACACATTACAAAACATCATCAAATCCTACAACATTAAGAAACATAACAAGCTATTTCCCAAAACATGCTTGGCCCAAAATATAGCTTCCAATTGATTATTTTCAACTAGACATATGAAGATGTCTAGCTAGAAGGTGAAGAAGAGGATTGTGAAGAGGAAGGTGGAGCCGAAGGTGGCATGGTAGCAAGAGGAGTTGGTTGCACATTTTCTTGAGCAAGAAAAAACTCAATGTGGCCAAACATGATGTGGAGTTCATCTCTTAGAGAGGAAATGAGATGAAAGTTCTGATAGCAACACGCACATCCCACAGTGTGGTTGTTCACAAAGTAGTATGGAAGAGGATTACCAAGGGTTGGAGAGGATGGTGGAGTAGGAGGAATGTTTTCCAAAGGCCCATTTGGTGATGTATTGGTATGATTTGGAGAATTTGTTGGAAGAGGATGTGAGCTTCTTGATGGAGAGTTAGAGAATGTAGGTGAAGATGATTGATTGCTCACAAAAGGAGTGTAAGCACCGAGCTAGATTGGGTGAGCAAGGGAGACAAGTTTTTGATGAATGATGAGAAACGTGGTGAAGTAAGCCTTGAGGAAGAGTTGGCTTAGATGAAGAATAAGATATTCCATTGGTGGATGGTGTTTTGAGAGATGCACTTGGTGCTTGAGGAGAGGATGATGGAGACTTTGGAGAAGGAGTGGTGTCATAGAGAGTAATATCAATGAAATTGGTTTGTGGTGGAATGATTTTGATCTTAGGCTTTTTGTTTGGTTGTTGTGGATTAAGTGAGGTTTTGAGCTTTTTGCTTGTGGTTGGCAAAGAAGTGGAAGATGATGCCATTGTGGAGAATGAAGAAGAATTGGATAATGGTTGTGATGAGGTTGAAGAAGAGAATGAGAGTTTAAATAATCAAGCATGGTTAAGAGTTTGGGCAAAGCATGCATTAGGAAACTTTTAACACGTAATTTTTTTTATCTAAACATGGTAAGGTGGTGATAATCATGCAATAGGTTTAGGATTGCAGAAGGGAAGAAAACAATGCAAAAATCCGTGATCCCAGGCGACTGTCCGTTAAATGCTGGACGGTCCTTTATCACTAAGAGACCGCCAGGTCGATAAAGGACCACCGGCACTGGGTTTCCAGATTTTTACCCAGTTTTTCATTTCTGCAACCTGTATATACAACTCATTCCTACATATCACATAACTGCATAAACATAAGTTCAAACTTAATAGTTATCATCCAGGAGCTAAATTGACCAATATCATCATCCAAATACAAACATAAACAATAATCAAGCATGTCTAATAGTCATGAGTTAGTTCATATAAACAATAAACGTAGATATCAATAAAAGGTACTCCAGATGACCTTTTACTTCTACTTTATCTTTAGAAACTTCTTGATTAGCTTCAATTAGTCTCCTTCGATGCGTCTCTCTTGATATGAGTAGCTCCTCATCGAGAATATCATCAATCAGTAGTCTTTCAAACTCAAGAAATGATGATATGTGTGACTTGGATATAGGTTCCATGACATGATAGAAGAGTTTGTATTGGGTACTTCGGAGGTATGGATATGTTTTCATAACGTAATGATAAAAACGAGTCAAAAGCATCCCATAGGGCATTAACTTATCATTATTGTCCTAGAGTTGCATTATTTGCTTAGCGAAGAAATATGCGAGATTGTAAGGTCGTCTATTGATTATGCAATATATAGCATGTGAGCATAACATGCTTGTACATACTCACGATCCTTGATTAGACAGAAAACGTTTTCACGTAGAATAATGGCCATAGCTTGAAGACCAGGACGAAGTTTAGAAATACGAATTTTATTCTGGTGAAGAGTGTTAGAAGTTTCACAGATTGACTTAATTACCTTGGCAGAAGAGGGAACATATGTCCGATATGGACCTTCATCTTCTTGACTTTCAAGAAGGGAGTTGAGATCAAATCCTTCCGAATAGGCACATTGCCCATTACATGGAAGTTCAAGAATTTGAGCAAAATGCTCAAGAGACACATGGACATTGTAGTGACCTACCCTACACCTAAGGTGTATGAAGTAATTTTAGTCTCGTTTGATTTTAGCACTAGAGTAGAATTCAAGTATGAAGCGAGGACAAATGGGTTCATTAATGTTTAGAAGACTATCGAAACCTATGAAGCGAAAAGCTCTTTCGATACGTTCCTTGTCAGGATATGAGGGATCGACCGTTCGTCCCTCATGAACATGACCTATCTCAAGTTGTTTGAAGCTTGGAATAAATTCAGGTGGTGTGTCAAGTTCAGAGGATATTTTGGGAATGTAAGATGATTGGATTAAGATGTGATCAATATCATATGTGTGAGGCATAGTTGTTCCTACAAACAAAACAACAATTATGAGATTTACGTCATTTATATTTTTCTGGTTCAGTTTTAGTTTTAGATTCGTTTTATCAAGATTATACTTATGTTGAAGCATGTTTTAGCATAATTTTCATAAAATATAATTTTCTTTATCCAGTATATGCATTTGAACTAGAACCTCCATTTTAAGTACCCAAATTCAAATTAATTATGAAAATGTCGATTGGTTTAGTTGCATGGTTTTGAAAATGTTTTTGACATGTATTAACAATGCATTAACATGTTTTCATTACGTTCCTAAACATGATCAACAACAACACATTTGGATTGGGGATAATTTTATTTTTGACCCTTTCTAAAAATACACTAATTAGAACAAATCACATGTTGATATAAGTGTTGGTAGTGATACATTGTTAAGATTTAGTGTTAATGGTTGTTGATTTCATGAAAAATCGGAAATCCCCAATTTTAAAAATGTGTTCATATAAATCCTAATTTCAAATTAAGAATTAGAATTAGATTAAATTGACTTACAATTAATGATGGGTGAACTTGATTTGTTGATGAGCTTGGATTGTAAGCCTTTAATTAGTGTTTGATTGGTGAGATTAATTATTTGGAAGTGTGGGTAAGTTTTTCGTCATTGTTTTTCCAAAAAAAGGGGTGTTTGATTTGTTTAACTGAGATGAAAGCGTATTTCTGTCTCAAAAGCCCAGACGGTCCCGTGTCGAAAAGGGGCCGCCAAGTGGTCAGGAACCGTCGGCAGTAGGAGGTTCAGGTGAGTTGGCTTTTGACTAATTTTTGAAAAACACTTAGAATTTTATTTTTCACTTGAGTATTTTGGTTAGTGTCTTTGAAAAACATGTTTACTTAACAACCTAAGGTTCTAAACACTAAGGAGACTCAATACGCACGAGTAGGCTGAGGAATGGGTATGGAATAGAATCGAGATATGAGAGGTAGAAATGACTCGAGACACGCTGAATCAGAATAGAGGCGGAGTCGAGATAGAAGAAAAAGAAGAGACTCGATACACTTGAATAAGGAGTGGAATTAGAGTCGAAACAGAAGAAAAGTAGAGAATTATGAATATGATGAGATTCAAGAACGAGACTTGCATCGAGGAGGCTAGAAGTCAATCATGTAAATGCCAAGAGGAGTCATAGACGAGAAGTAGAAAGGATGTGTAAAACCCGGCAATTTTGAACGTCTTAATTACCCAAAATAGCCCTCAAATTTAAACTTTCGAAGAGACGTTAAATAAACTAAAATATTTTGTTCCGATTTTAACCTACGTATTTAATTCGTTCATATTTGAACTATATTTTTTTTTTTTTTTTTTTTTTTTTTTTTTTTGCATCATTTGGAACCTTAACCTAATGTATAAACAATATTATTTTAACATTATAAACTATATATTATGATTAATTACCCATTATAATTATATCCTAACCAAATTAAATCATATCCTTAAGTTACTTCAACAAATTCTATCCAAGTCCTATTATGCATAACTAAATTTCCCTAGCCCTTTCCTTTTCTTTTTGTCGTGGGTCTACAAGAGATGAGCATGCTTTGATCACCTTCCTACAATAAAGATTCCATGCATTATTATCTCTAACAACCATACACAGTTATACCTTAAATACTACACGTTTTGCCCTATATTCCATATATTCCATAAGTCGTATATCTTGTTGTCCCTCCCATCTTTTGCATTGAACCACAACCAAAAACACAAACTCCAAAACCCCAAACACAAATAAACAGCGGCTTGTCCTTTTTGCCTCATCCTGTTCGAATTCAAGGAGAATAGAAGGGTGCTTGATCGTGGTTTCTTGGGTTGTTTAGACGTGATACAAGTCTGATTCGAAGGAGAGTTTCGTGTGTGGGTTGAAGGCGTTGTGATCATGGGTTTAATTCTGGTTCGAAAGGAGTTGTGATCGGGGCTTATTTGTGGGTTCGAAGGGATGGTTTTGTTCGTGAGAGTTCCTGGTTCGAAAGGGCGTTGGAGTTTGTTTAGGCGATGCTTGTTTTTCTTTCCTGGTCACACTTCGAGGGTAACCCTACAACCTTGTTCAATTCCCTTTGCTATTTTCATGTTCGGTCATCATTGTGATTTCCACTTCGTTTACACGCTTTTAACATCTAATAAGTCACATAAAATCATAAAGACAATCACATAAAATCATGATCGTATGTCATCTATAAAAAACGAGAAAACCCTAGGCGTGTGTGTTAAATTGTACCAAAAATATGTTAAGGTTCAATCCGAGTTTTGTTTAGTTGGTCTCGGTATGGTTTCGCGGTTCGAATACGTTACGTTTTCCGGGTCTGTTAAGGATTATAAACATGATACTAAATTCGTTTTGGTTAAGAATTAAAAACATGATACTAATTACGCTATGCTTTGGTTTGGAGAAAATTTGATCATGCATGCCAGCTGTTAAAGGATACTATATATAACAAGATCACCATTACAAATGAGATATATTATGGGATGAACCAGCAAGCCAAGTCACCCTTCTATAAACTAGATGTTCTTATAATTAATCATTGATCGACTTTAAAGGCAATATAATATAGTGTATATTAAGTTGATTCATGCATGCAACGTTAGCTATATATGAGCATCATAAGTGCTTCGGTGGCTGATGAGGCGAAAAATGAACCGTTTTTAGGGGGTCATTTAAGCCGGAATTGGAATTTATTTGATCAAATATTGCTCTAAATCGTTCCTTTTGTGATTTTAGGTACTTTGAGAGTGAATTCTGGAAAAGGAAGCATTTTGGACATTTTTGGAGCATAAAAGTGAAGAAAACAGCAAAGACTTAATTTTTCATGCTGGAAACAGTACCTGACGGCGTCAAGAAGGAAAATTTGACGGCGTCAGGAGCAAAATGCGTGACGACCCAGAGAAAACGTGACGGCGTCAGAAGTAGGGCGTCAAGAGTTATTTTGGTGACGGCCTGAAGAAGGATTACACGTGACGGCGTCAGCTCCAGATCTAGGCAGTCCGAGAACTTTATTGGCGGCGAGATGACGGCGTCAGAAATTTACTCTTGACGCCGTCACCTCACAAAATCTATATATACTTTTCTATTTTTCATTCATTAAAAGAGGAACTTGTGTGGAGAATACTAGGGTCGAACCTAATAAACCCTAGGTCGTTTGTAACAGTATTTTCAAGCGTTTTCACCCCTTGAAACCTTTCATGTTCAATTAAGATAAGTCCTCTTTCAATTAATTCAATATGTCTATGTGTTGTTTGAATATATCTTATGCTTGTCTTGATTATAACATGCTAGGCTAGATCTTTAGTTATTGGGTTAGTTGACTAGCAACTAATTCCGCCCACTCTTCCAAAACCCGAGATTTTACTTGCTTTTATAAAAATATAAAAATACAAAAAGAATCATCCCACACCCCTAGACCTAGTTTTTAGGCTTTCTAATCCTAGCGACACTATTCCTGAGTTGAACAATCAATCCCCCGGTACTTTTCACTATACTATACTACAACGATCAGGTACACTGCCTGGTGGGGGTTGTAAGCTTCTCGAGATCACTCGAGAGGTAAAACCTGGTGCAATTCCCACGCATCAAGTTTTTGGCGCCGCTTCCGGGGAATAGTTATTGTCTAGGTTAGAATTTCTTTTTATTAGGTCTACTTGCTAGATTCCTTTCTAGTAAAATTTTATTTTTATTTTTAGGTTCTCTTTAGTCTATCTTATTTCTTCGTGCTTTTGTTCGTAATCTTTACCATCCGACATCATGGAAGGTGGTAACATCTTTGAACCCATCAACCCACCACAACAAGACCACCCATAAAACCCACCACTAGCTAACCAACCTCTTAGGCCCCGAACTCTAGGAGAGTATTCCCGACCTAGCCACCAAGGCTATCGAAACACTATTGAGCTCACCGGAGCCAATGTGTCTCCCTTGCGATCCGACACCATCCGATTGGTGCAAAGCGGATGTGCATTCCATGGACTTCGTTCCGAAGATCCAAATCAACATCTCAAGGACTTACTTAAAATCGTAGATTCTATAGACCTTGATGTTACAACTAGAGAGTCAACCCGATTACGCCTATTCCAATTCTCTCTACGTGATCAAGCTAGTCAATGGCTTGAACGTTTACCCGCGGGATCCATCACCTCATGGGATGATCTCACCACTCGTTTCCTTGCTCAATTTTTCCCACCGGGGAGAACTACCAAGCTTAGAAATGATATCTTGATGTTCCAACAACGTCAAGGTGAAACTCTATATGAATCATGGACTCGTTTCAAGGACTTACTCCAAAAAGTCCCTCATCATGGCATAGATCTTTGGCTCCAAGTCCAAATTTTTTATGACCATGTCGATCTCTCCACAAGGCGAACCATTGACCAATCGGCCGGTGGCAAGCTATGTGATCTAAGTGTGGAAGAATCATGGGAACTCATAGAAGATCTTGCTCTCTATGACAACGAAAGTTGGAATGATCCCCGTGATTTGAACAAAACGGTCAAGGCAATATCTTTGCCTTCGAACAATTCTAGCACTCCCGACCGTAGGATCATGGAACTTGAGGACCAAGTCAAGTTTCTCATGAAATCTTACTGATGAGGAAAAAAATAATCCGTTTTTAGGGGGTCATTTAAGCCCGAATCCGAATTTATTTGATCAAATATTGCCCTAAATCGTTCCTTTTGTGATTTTAGGTACTTTGGGAGTGAAATCTGGAAAAGGAAGCAATTCGGACGTTTTTGGAGCATAAAAGTGAAGAAAACGCCAAAGTCTTAATTTTCCATGCTGGGAACAGTAGGTGACGGCGTCAAGAGTAGTTCCCTGACGGCGTCAAGAGTAAAATTCCATGACGATCCAGAAGAGATTTGACGGCGTCATGAAGGTAGGGCGTCAAGAGTAAAAGTCATGACGGCCTGGAAATGATTTGTACTTGACGGCGTCAAATGTAGATCTAGGCAGTCCGAGGATTGTTTTGGCGAAGAGGTGACAGCGTCACCTATTTGGTCTTGACGCCGTCAGACCCCTTTTCCTATATATAGTTTTCTAATTTTTCACATTTAAAGAGAGAAGTTTTGGGAGAAACCCTAAGTACGATTTTGGTGTAACTTTACAGGTTTTTCAAGGGTTCCAACCCCTTGATACCTTGCATGTTTAATCAAGATAAGTGTTCTTCTAATTCAATCAATATGTCTATGTGTTGGTTGTCTATATCATGTTCTTGTCTTAATTCCATCATGCTAGGCTAGATCTATCTTGTGTTTGCTTAGATCTAATGAAACCTAGATATTGATTATGTGTTGATTACTTGCTTATTCTTGTTGTGGATGAATGATTTATATGTTAGGCTTAAGAAAACTGGTAGATCTCCAATTGGTAACATGCTTGAACGTCTTAAGAAACATGAACCAACGCGCACTAGGTCTTTATTGGTTGTATTTAATGCATGAGCCACTGTTTACAATCCCTATAGTTGTGCTGGGCATGGTGTAGGAGGAGATAAGAGCTCATAGAATTGGGGAGTTATGTGTGCCACCCCATGAATGGTATTAAGGAATACGATCCGTCATCCATGCAATTATAACAAGTAATTAACGTGTAAAAGATATTTATGGAGTAGTGAAATCTAAGTAAACACATTTTCTCCAATTACTGCTCACAACCTTAGTATAAATTAGTTTATTTTCATTTCTAGTATTTTATTTTGATTGCATCTTAGTATTGGGTTAGTTGATTAGCAACTAATTCCGCCCAAATCCTTCAAACCCGAGATTTTTAATTGCTTTCCATAAAATATAAAAACACAAAAATAATCATCCCTCACCTTTAGAACTAGTATTTAAGCTTTCTAATCCTAGCGACACTATTCCTAAGCTGAACGATCAATCCCCCGGTACTTGTCACTATACTATACTACAACGATCAGGTACACTGCCTGGTGGGGGTTGTAAGCTTCTCGAGATCCCTCGAGAGGTAAAGCCTGTTGTGATTCCCACGCATCACTTACGAAGCTCCTAAGCCTACAAGCCAAGTGAACAAAATCACTTCTTCATGCGAATTATGTAGTGGTCCCCATGTCACTCGTGATTGTGTAGAACTCCCCGGAACAGCTTTTGCGGACTACGCATCTTCGCATACCGACGAAGTGGGAGATAAGTGGTACACTTTCAAGCCCGAGCCAAACCCTTATGGTGATTCCCACAACCGCTCTTGGAAAAATCACCCAAACCTTAGGTGGAAACAAAACCAAAACAATTCCTCCAATCCGCAAAATCGTTACCAACCAGACGGTCCACCCTCCGACCGTACTTTCAACAACAATCCTTCTAACAACTATGGTAGTACCAACAATCTTGAAGGATTGATGTCCAAGTTTGTGGCATCTCAAGAAGCTCGCATATCTAAGTTTGAAATCGATTTCAAACAAAAGCAAAGCGAGATGACCACAAAAATTGACACATTGTTGAAAGTTCTCAACGATCGAGAAATGGGAGCACTCCCAAGCGACACGGTCAAGAACCCGAAACTAAACGTTAATTCCATATCATCAGTTTCGTCACCCACTTCTTGTCCGCAATACTACTCGGTAAAATCTACGAGCACATGTTTCAAACAAAACCAAATTCTTCAAAAGGACCAATCAAACAAAACACCCGATATAAAACCGGTCAAAAGCATAGTTGAAACACCTCCTACGCAGGACCTTGACGATGAATTCAAGGAGCTTCACCTTGAACGCCCCGTCATTGATGTCTTAGCCCGTGCTCCTTACTATAGTGCCCTCCTAGAAAAGTATGAGAAATTTATACTAGGTAAAAATGGGACCGCCTTTGTTCAAAACAAGTTGCCTAAAAAGCTTGATGATCCGGGTATATTTGTTTTGTCTTGTAAGATAGGAAGATCCGAAGCTTTCGACACACTAGCCGATTTAGGATCAAGCCTCAATTTGATTCCCTTGTCCCTTTTCTCCGTTCTCAAGCTAGGAAAGTTAGAGGAGACGGAAGTCTTAATTGGTCTAGCGGATGGGAGTATTGCCCACCCGGTTGAAATGATTAAGGATGTAGTTGTTCACGTAGGGAAGTTAACTATTTTAGCGGATTTTCACGTCCTAGATATGGTTAGTGATACTACATGCCCACTATTGGTAGGAAGAGGATTTTTAGCAACCGCTAGCGCCATGATAGATTGTAAGGAGTCTAAGATAGTGGTAGGTGAGGGCGATACTTGGTCGGTATATGATGTTAAGAAACATAGCTACGATTGTGAGGATGAACCGACACCACATTGGGTAGAGATGAATAGGAGACCCTCTAGATATGGACCTTGGATAGAAAAGAACTTCATAGGACCTCAACGCCCATTCTATCTAGAAAAAGATTTCATCGATAAAACACATTCGGTGGAACAACTCATAGCTAGAGATGAAGAGCTAGACCCTTTTGAGGACCCCCTAGTCTTTAGAAAGATGATTGAGTTCTTGAGCGTAATGCCCATTAACATAGAGATGAACAAGTGGAAAAGAGAGGGGGATAAGTGTAAATGGAGGTGGGACAAGCCACCTAAGGAAGGTGACGGATCATGGCATATGAAGATGATTTTGTATGATCCGGATGGAGAAAAGTTTGAAAGGTCATACCGTACTAAGAAAACCGATAGGAAGTTGAAACCTAAGTTTGATCCCAAAGATGTCCTCAATGAGGAACTCACCCATGTCACGTAGTAACCCATGACCTTGAGTCTAGCTACAAGACTCGTAAATAAAGAAAAGAGCTTCTTGGGAGGCAACCCATGCTTTGTGTGATTTTTATTTGTTTGATTGTTATTTGCTTCCGTATGCATGCTTTATTTTTATTGTTGGTAGATCATGTTTCAAACTAAAATGATGAAAATACTTTATTTTGTTGTTTGGCCTAGTCTTAACTTCATCAAAGGTATTTCGCAAAAGATAAGTGTAAGGAGAAACCCCAAATATGTTTTTAAGAAACAAACTCAATCATGATTCTCCACAATATTAAATGAACATGTATATTCGTATTTGTTAGAGTCAAATGCTTGTATCGAGTCATAATGATGTTTTGCAGGATTTTCCAGGAAGTAGGACCAAGTTTTTCCAGAAATTTTCCGGAAACTTAACATAAGAATTTCTGCAGGTTACTTCTGACGGCGTCAGGAAGAAATTCCTGACGGCGTCACGTGTAAAATTCTGGAAATTTTACCAGTTTTGTTTTTCTAACGGAGTCTTAAAGTTTTTGCTAATTCTTTAGTTTTATAATCTCCAGGAAATCTGCAAACATCATTCCACAAGAATTATATCTTACTTTGCTTTCTAGGATTTGTTAGCATATATAGATTGCCGCCGATTTTACGCGAGGTTGCCTTGTTTGTTTTCTCAGGCTTAACAGGTTATGTTTGACAAGAAGATGATTTATATGCTGGAAGGGAAGCTTTGTTTGTTCATTTTCTTGGAGGAAGATCTAACCTTGCTACCTATTTATCCATACCGAGCGAATAAGGGGAGTATTTGATTTCATTCGTTTTACTTATTTCACTTTTACATTCTTTACTTGAACATTGGGGACAATGTTCATCCTAAGTGTAAGGGGAGGGTAAAATGATGATACCTCATAGGAAACACCTTCGCTTGAGTTTGTTTGTTTGATGGTAGATGTGTAATAAAACTATGAGAAATACTTGTTAGTGTAATTTTAGCGCCAAATTTAAATTTTTTTACAACATTTAGGAGTGAAACTTTAGCCATAGCAAGCGTCTCATGGATAGGATTTGTATGACTAGCACGAAACCGTACTATTCAGAAAAATTTTCCACCCAAATATGTGAGGTTCGCCTTTAGATTTGATAGGAAAAACATTTACTATTAGTGCTTATGAGTGTACCGGTAGCATTTAGATTCTAGAACTTGCGTTAGTGATGCATCCCGAGACCGCTAGTGAGACTACATTTGGTGCGTATTAATTACACACCTTTTTATTACCAAATATCGACCACAAAATGACTATTTGAGCTAACAAATGCCTAGAAAACACGTGTTTTTATATTTGTGATGTGCAGGTACGGATATTACGGAAAACAAGCAAAAACCCGGAAAAACGGGCACGAGAGTATGAAAGGTTCAAAAAGCCGGTACCGGGAAGCAGTTTTCAAGTTCGGATCACTTATGAGCTCAATTTGTCATAATCTACCCTTGAAGAATCAAAAACTTGGCAAGATTAGCCCTTGGATAAAGTTCACTCAATTGGCAGAAATTACCCTTGGAGTTTGAAAATATTCAGAATTGGTCCTTGAGCTTTATTAAATTACGACTTTGGTCCTTGAAAGTGTATTATCAAAAATCTGAACTAGGTCCAACAGCCCACACCATACTACACAACAGCCCAAGCCCAACTTTCCTAAATAAATCTCACCAAGCCCAATCTTAATCCTATTACCCCGAGCCCACACCCACCTCTGACCCGGTCCACTAATATCCAAACAATAATATAAAACACTTACCCGCCCCCCTTTCTTACTTTTACCCAGAATTTACTATTTAATGAATAGTAACCAAGAACCCTAATCCCATTTACCCACAATTACCCACTTCCACCACATAATTTACCCAATTAAGGGTATAAAGGTCAAAGCCCTGACACCCCCTGACACCTCCTGACACAAAGAATGTCACGTGGCAGCTATGTATTGGAATGAACACATCATTGGGAAGGATTCCAAGGCTATCATTGGTTCAAGGGCATCATGAGGGATCTAGTGGAGTATATTCGTGAGAAGATGCCAATTCTAGAGCCTTCTGAAGGCTCCTCACCACACAGCTATAAATAAGAGGCCTACTCCATCATTTTGAGTGGTTAGACTAGGAATAGGAGTAGTGTAATTTCTTAGAGTAGTGTTATGCTGTATCTAGATTAGTAAGTTGTAATAGTTAAGCTTTTAATAAATTTCAAGTCTTCTTACATTCTCAGCTTTTTCATCAACTTTAATTGCTTATTCAGTCATTAATCATAGCTTTTATCTAGCTTATGTTCATTAATTTTCTGCTTATATTCTCTTCAAAACTTTCAATTGTCTTCAAAAGTTAGTTTATTCAAGTTTCTTTCTCAATTCAGTCAAGTTAACTTCAAATTCAGAAAATAATAAAAAAAATCAGAAAAATATAAAAAAAATAAAAAAATAGTTTCAAATTCAGTTTATATATATCATATTCAAGCTCACAGAGCTTATGATTCATGATGTACTGTTTCATTCCAAGAAGTGTTCATTAATTCCATTTGTTGCTGAGGTGGTATGGGTAAGCTGATACAGAAAGCTATGAAATTAGCCTATCTAAGAGATAGGCTTCTGTGAACTCCCTCTGTTCTTGCTGAGGGAGAGGTGTGGTAACTTCTGATTTGATACTTTAGAATTGAGTAGATAGTTGTAATTTGATTATCTGTCATAAGGTTAAATCTGTGCATCTTTAGAATTTGTTAGTTTGATTGATTTCCTTAATGTTGATTGCTTATTCTGCTTGTCATAGTTCTGTTATAGCTTATAGTATCACTGAATTTTAGTATTTGAGTTTGAGCTATAGTTTCTTAGTGTAATCTGAGTTTAGGGGGTGTTTGGATGTGATAATTCTGGTAGGTTGTAGTGGTAGTTTCATTGTTTTGTCTTCACTCATGGTTCACTACACACTAGGATAGACTAGATTATGCATGAAATCAGTAGGATAATGTAGCTAAAGTCAAAATTAGATCTAAATTCTCTTAACTGTTAGTGTAAGTACAATTCAGTTAGTGTAATGGTATGATTAGTTGCATATTAGATTGTGCTAGCTTAATTTAGCTTATTAATAGCTTAATATTACATTTATAGTTAGTTGTGATGATCTAAATTTTGATTAGGTCAAACTTTGATTGCATTCAATTAGTCAACATTTTTGGTACTCAGTTTTTTGGACTAATCTTTGATTGAACTTGTAGGGTTAATTAGTGATTAGGAATAGATAATAATTGTTAATTGGTGTTCTCTAATAGTTAGTTTTTCATAATCAACAAGTAAGTTTAGGATTTGAATTCAATAGCTTATCTGAATAGTAGTTTTTTGTGGCCTGTTGAGCATTTCTGTGCCCTGCACTCAGGTTGCAGGCCTGCTTTTATGGCATCTTTTTGATTAGTAGCTTATAGTCCTAGCTTAATATTTTTGTTCTTATTACATCTCTGCATGGTAATCTCTTAATAGCCACAATTAGTTTCTTCTTATCAGCTTATTAGGATAGCTTAATCATGCTAGCTTATTGGTAGTATAGAATAGTTTTCTGTCTTTGATCATGGCTGCAATTGTTCTATTGAGCTTGTGATTGTGTTATTTTGGCTTCTCTGAGTTCAATAGGAGTAGGTGTAGTACTATGCATGGTCGGCTTATCCTATAGCTTAATCTGTGTAGGACTTTGCTTAATTAGCTTATCATTGAGTGCTTATTGTTTGATTCTTGTGTCTCTGTGCTTATAGCTGTTCATTACTTGGCTTATTTGAGCTTATAATAGCTTAATACAGTAGTGGTTTCATATTGGTAAAGTTTTGTGGCAAGTGCTTATAAATAAGCACTTGCCATAAGCTGATTTTGGCTAAATAAGCACTTCTGATTAGTTTTTCTTTTCCAAAATTTTTCTGCAAGCTTCTTTTACTATTTTAGAATTTCTGTAAAATTTTCATAATTTTCTGAGTTCATTTACTATTTTTCTTAATTTCTTTTAGTTTAAAATCATTTTTTAAATCAATTTTAAGTACAAAAATCCATAAAAATTCAGAAAAAGCCCTGAAAAATACAAAAATAATTTTAGAATTTCTTTTATAATATTTTAGAATTTTTAGAATTTAATTTTCATTTTTCCAATTTGTTTTTCTATTTTTCTTTATTTTTAATTCATTTTTAATTCTAAAAATAGAAAATAAATTCTAGAAAATAAATAAAAAGTCTAAAAAATATTTTCCTTTTTCTTAAAATTCTTTTTAATAATTTTAGATTTTTAGAAAATATTTCTAAGTTCGTAGAATCATTTTTTAATAAACGTTACGTTTTAATATTACGTGTGCGTTTCCGTTTTCACGTTTTTAACATTTGTACATACCTAGATTGTAAATTCTTCATATTTTACTATTTCTTAGTATAACTTGATATCCAAAATCATAATTTTCATTTTCCCGCTTTTCACGATACGATTTCTCGATCCGGTTATTCACGATTCCATTTCACCTTCGCTGGGAAAACGACCCGGGAAATACTTTCACCGGTATTTTTTCGGAATAATTATATATACTACAAAAACGACTTTATCTTACTACATGATAAGAGGCATTAGGATCACCCTTGTGTTAAACCCGTATCATAATTATTTGACCATTTATGTCATATTACTTGGCTAGTAAAGTCAATTAATTTTTCCCACACCTTAGCGTTGTACTCATTTTTAGTACACGAAACCCCTAGTACACCCCTCCGAGCCTATCTTTTCATTTTTAACTTTAAGCATCTTACTTATAGGAAGAATTTGTTACACCCCACTTAAATGTACACCCAAATCGCCTTAGCCTTCTGTGTATGCACTCATTTTTAGTGCATTATTGTTACATGTTTAAACCCTTAGTTAATTATCTAATTGATTACATGGTTGCTAAGTCGAGTCATATCCTTGTACATATTGTTTTGGGACGATTGGGACTCATGGGTAAAGTACTTATTTTATAAAGTAATGGGGAAGAACATCATATTATTACCCTCATATGTATGTTAATCTTAAAAGTACTCCAAGTGTTTTGATTTTCTTAATTCGAGTCATTAGATTAGTTTACTGTAAAGTATGTAAAAATTCAAGTGTAAGGGGAATGTTCATTCCCTATGATGTATTATTTTGGATGGTAGGGTAAAAATGTATGAAAAAAAGAAAAAAAAAATCGAAAAATTAAGAAAAAGAAAAAAAAATAGAAAAAGAAAAGAGAAAAAACATACGGACTACCATCCCGTTTCATTCTATGTTTATTTTATGTTTTTGTTATTTTTCATTTATTAGCTTAAGTCAAGTCTAGTCTTGGCTTAGCAACGCCATATTGTACATGTAATTAACCAAGATTATTAACTCGCCACCAGTAAAGACTGTCTATATCCAACAAAACCGTGTATTCCATATCCCTACACCTAACGTTACAACCCTTTAAAAGACATCTTTGATATTTATCCTAGGTGCTTACGCCATGTGGTGGAGGTTTGATCATTTCCCAAGCTTATGGTAATCTATTTTGCTATGACAGGTAGTGAGAGATTTTTTCCATTTCCATATTGTGATATATACTTTATTACACCCGAGAGATGTGAGTATCTAAACACTATTTGTAAGATGCTAGTGTATGACCTCCGTGCTTGTCTTTGGTCTTTAGTGGAACGATTATTTGTTGTAATTACTTTTATATTAGTGTTAAATGACCCCTAACTTATATTTTGACTAGAATAAAAGCGCATTTGCTTGAGGACAAGAAAATCTCAAGTGTAAGGGTATATGATGAGGCGAAAAATGAACCATTTTTAGGGGGTCATTTAAGCCGGAATTGGAATTTATTTGATCAAATATTGCCCTAAATTGTTCCTTTTGTGATTTTAGGTACTTTGAGAGCGAATTCTAGAAAAGGAAGCATTTTGGACGTTTTTGGAGCATAAAAGTGAAGAAAACGGTAAAGACTTAATTTTCCATGCTGGAAACAGTACCTGACGGCATCAAGAAGGAAAATTTGACGGCGTCAGGAGCAAAATGCATGACGACCCAGAGAAAACGTGACGGCGTCAGAAGTAGGGCATCAAGAGTTATTTTGGTGACGGCCTGAAGAAGGATTACACGTGACGGCGTCAGCTCCAGATCTAGGCAGTCCGAGAACTTTATTGGCGGCGAGATGACGGCGTCAGAAATTTACTCTTGACGCCGGCACCTCACAAAATCTATATATACTTTTCTATTTTTCATTCATTAAAAGAGGAACTTGTGTGGAGAACACTAGGGTCGAACCTAATAAACCCTAGGTCGTTTGTAACAGTATTTTCAAGGGTATTCACCCCTTGAAACCTTTCATGTTCAATTAAGATAAGTCCTCTTTCAATTAATTCAATATGTCTATGTGTTGTTTGAATATATCTTATGCTTGTCTTGATTATAACATGTAGGCTAGATCTTTTGTGTGTTTGCTTGGATGTAATGAAACCTAGATGTTGATTATAGGTTGATTTCTTGTTTATAGTTGTAATGGATGAATGATTTCAATATTAGGCTTAAGAAAACTGGCAGATCTCCATTGTGTAACTTGCTTGAACATCTTAAGAAACATGAACCGATGTGTACTAGGTTTTTATGGTTGTATTTAATGCATGAGCGAATTCTAGTGATCCCATGTTAGGAGCTTCTTAGCTGGCTCGACATAGGAGTGAAGTAGGAGCTTATAGAATTGGGGAAGTAAGTACGCCACCCCACGAATGGTATTAAGAAATACAATCCGTCATCCACGCAACTGTAACAAGTAATTAACCTGTAAAAGATATATAGGGAGTAGTGAAATCTAAGTAAACACCATTTTCCCACATATTGCTCACACCATTAGTTTAATTTAGTTTCTTTTCATTTTTATTATTTTATTTGGATTGCATCTTTAGTTATTGGGTTAGTTGACTAGCAACTAATTCCGCCCACTCTTTCAAAACCCGAGATTTTACTTTCTTTTATAAAAATATTAAAATACAAAAAGAATCATCTTTCACCTCTAGACCTAGTTTTTAGGCTTTCTAATCCTAGCGACACTATTCCTGAGTTGAATTATCAATCCCCCGGTACTTGTCACTATACTATACTACAACGATCAGGTACACTGTCTGGTGGGGGTTGTAAGCTTCTCGAGATCCCACGAGAGGTAAAACCTGGTGCAATTCCCACGCATCAGTGGCCAACGTCTTTTAAGCCACAACTATGTAAAATGAGTATTTGAAAGGCCTTCATGTATACTGTTAAGAATATGTTATAATTAAATGTATATAATGCCTTTGTAACATGAACTGTGTTATATGGTAAAAGGTAGTCAACCAATTTCACATATCAAGCTACTTATTTTATGTTTAGGCTACAACATATTTTTTTTAAACTTTGGTCACTATACTAAAATTCATATTCTAATTTAGTCAATAATAAAATTAATTTAAACTTTAGACCCTAATCTTTAGAAAATTGTCAAAATCAATTCTAAACTATGATATTGGTAATATTAAGCTTTAAGTTTAATAAATTGTAATGGTAATTCAAAAATTTACTAATTCGGCAAACTTACTAATTATGGAAAGTTACTATTTTTGGAAAGTTTCTATAAATGGAAAGCTAATAAAAATCGAAAGCCGACTAAAACGAGTAATCTGATTTAAAATAAGTTATTAATAATAAGACGATCATTAATTCGTGTAGATTCGCTGGAGAAAGAGTGACTTCCTATTCTTATGTTATGATATGGTTTCGTTGGCGGTTTAAGGTACAAATATTTTACCCTTTTTCAGTAAGGGTGCTTTTTCTCTCATGACTTGATCTTGATCTTTGATTCGTTATAAGATTCCCTAAGCCATTGCTATGTCCCCTTTGTTTGATTCTTTTTTTTTTTTTTTTTTTGATACCTAGACATTGATATGAGCTTGACATTCGTTTGAATGCTATACTTCTTTACTATAGCATTTCCTATTTGGCCCATTATATGTTTTGCCTTTATGTGTTAGAATTATTAGCCAGTCATGAGGAGTTCATGGCCTTGCCACTGATGCACCAGTGGTATTGACACTATCTGTGGAGGTGGGTTTTTGTCCACAACGTTCCCTATTATGCTATAGCTATTCAGGCCTATATTTATTATTGTATATGTTTACTTAGCCTAGAGCTTTGTGCATATATATATCTGTTTTGCAGGGAGCGTATGGATGCATCTTAGGTACTTTGTTTAGTATTATTTGGTGAATGTTGGTGTGTGTGCAATACACCCCTTTCACATAGTACATTTGGAGATGATCACTCCTATGTGCGCATTAGTATTTGTTGGGCATTTCTATTAGTTCTACCTTATATAAATCCTTATTATCTTGTCTTCTCTATTGTGATTAACTTATGTTTGTTTTCTTTTCAATTTCTTACACTTATGATTCCGTTTCATTTTCATTTGATTCGTTTGATATTCCATATTCGTATTTCTTTTGAGTATATTCTGTTAGTCCTACTATATGTTCCATATTCCGTGACCTTTGTCTCAGCAGGTTCGCTTGGACTTATATTGTATTCACCTTCGTTTTCCTTTTGTTATTAGTTTTTGTTTGTTTATATCTGTTCACTGGGCTTTTTAAGCTCAGCCGCATTTCTTTTCCTGCGGCAGGTTTTAGAAGGAAGCTGGGTTGAGTGAAGAGTGCTTAGGAGCTCTTAGTGGACTACATTGTTGATAGCCTTCCATGGATTAGAGTTTCGACTTATAGTTTTCCTTTTGGTTCTTAGCTTGTATTAGTTTTGGAAGTTGTAATGTTTAGAATTAGTCATTTATATTTTCATTAGAACAACATTGTAACCCTTGTATTAGTAGTGTATTCCCGTTTACTTGTGACTGATTTGACTCCAAAATGTTACACTTTAGCCTTTTTGGGTTGGGGTGTTACAATTTTGGTATCAGAGATAGGTTGGTCGGCGGATTCAAAACCCGTAGAGCTTAGGCTATGACCTGTGAGTATTAGGCCCACTAAGTTTTGCACCATAGGAGCTATGAAACAACCTTTGAGAACTTGCGTTAGTATTTCCACTCTGAAACTTAAGTTATGACCGGTGAGGATTGGGTAGACTATAGGGAATTTGTTTAGGTATCGTTGCTTCCGCATCGCTCTGATTCGTGCCTTACTTCTAGTTGAGCCTGTTAATACAAATATCACCTAAAAACGTTATTTATATTTTACGATCTTTGCTAAGTTTTGTTAATGACAAAGTACAAACTTTAGATTGTACTAAAACATCATTTTAGTTTAAGTCTTGTATAACTAGTCTTTACATTTCTTTTTAAACTTAACATTGTTTTTATTTCTTTAATAAGAAAGTATTTCTTTAATAAGAAAGTGTCACATCTCATCAATGTGCATTTATGGTAAGTTTATGTGTTTGACTATCCATGAAGTTCTTACACACTTTGGAAGTATTCCATGTTTGGTGCAATGCATGTTGACTAGTATTTAGTAGATGTGACATTGTTTGTTTATGTGTTTGACTATCCATGAAGTTCTTACACATTTTGGAAGTATTCCATGTTTGGTGCAATGCATGTTGACATAATAAGAAAGTGTCACATCACATTTAGGGCAAGCTTTGTCAATATACATTTATGGTAAGAAAGTGTGTTTGACTAAATATATGTTTGCTTGCAAGGTTTATGTTTGACTAGTATTCATGTGATGTGACCTTGTTTGGTTTGGAAGATTTATTGCAAAACCAACTGCAGCCCTGATGGTACCCTGGAGATACACGGGCGGACCCCTTCTGAGGGGTCCGCCGTATCCGCCAGACCTGCAGGATGTTTTGCTATAAATACCAAACCATTTGTTAGTTTTGGGTCACCCCTTTAGGACATATTTTCACATACTCTCTCAACTAACTCAGTAACATTTGACTTGTGTGATTCTCTTATGTAGCAAGGGACTTCACAAGATCATTCAAGAAGTTACAAGCTTCAACTCTAAAGTTGCAAGTCTTGGTAGCTTGGTCATGTATAAGCTTTGGTAGTTTATACTTCATTTATGTCATGTATATAGAAGTAAGTGGTTAGTATTTTAGGCCTCAAAATACGTAGTGTGTCGGGAGTTGTTGTACCCTTGTAAAAGAACTAACGGGAGTGGTTGTACCCTTGGTAAAGAACTCGACATCTAGCTTAGTGTCGGTAAAAGTGTAAGCGACGATGGGAGTGGTTGTACCCGTGTAAAAGAACTCGACATCTAGCTTAGTGTCGGTAAAAGTGTAAGCGATGTTGTAAAGGTTTTCTCCGCCGGTGAAAGGAGCTTGTTGATTAGTGCTTATAACTCTCGAGTTGGAAACTCGGGGCGTGGATGTAGGGCAAGGAAAAAGAGTCCTTGTAGCCGAACCACGATAAACAATCGTGTTGTGGTTTGATCGTTTCTTTCTTTATCTTTGCTTATTACATGTTGTTCTTTAGTTAGAATTGCTAGTTACATATAAAGTTTTTCAAAGAACTAAACAAGTAAAGATGTGTTTATATCTTCAAACACAAGTAAAGCTTTTCAAAGAACTAAACAAGCAAAGTTAGGATCATCACAAGCAAAGCTTTTCAAAGTATGAAACTAGTAAAGTTAGAATTGTTATTCACATGAAAAGCTTTTCAAAAAATCAAACATATAACATTGTGTTTATATCTTTAAGCAAACGTAAAAGTTTTTAAAGATATTCAAGTTAAAAAGGATTTTAAAAGCGGTAAACTATTCAACCCCCTTCTAGTTTTCCACAATTGGCCTCAGGAGCTACGTTACTCAAGATCTTTAAAATAGAATGTATTTTAAAACTTGGATCGATCCATGGATTTTGAAAATCTCAAAGAAGGGCAATCTATTCAAAATCCACCGCTTTTTGTATAAGAAAACTTACTTGAATGGAAAAGTAATTTTGAAAACTATGTGAAATCAATTGATCAAGATCTTTGGCATATTATTTCTTTTGGTGATTTCAAACCAAAGAAAACAAGTTTTTGAAAACCAAGATAACTATCTTAAACTTGATAAAAATACTAAAGCTAAAATAATGATTTATAAAGCTTTAGTACCGAATATGAAAGAATGTATTTTTGTCAAACGGCTAATGATATTTGGAAAAATATGTTAAACTTTCATCAAGAGATATGTCAAGTCAAAGATGATCAATTTGATCTCACATATGTATGAGAAGTCTTAGATATATTAATTGATTGACGTTTAGTTGAGATAAATACATGTACTACTAGTTTAAATGTTTTAAATGAAGGTGTAAGTGAAGATGATTACTCATGACGAGCTCTTAGTGGACTTGCTTACGATTCATGGAATAACACGGATGAAGATGAAGCCAACCATCCGGTTTGTGATTCTCAACTAGATAAAATATCAAGCAAGGTACATTTTGAACCCAAACACTTTTGCTTTGACAAATTTATCCTAGAGTTTTCTAAACTAGAAAATGAGTCTAAACGTTTATGCAACATGAACCTAAAAACTATCTTTAACAATGAGTCTTCAAAATCTTTTGAGAATATCTTTGAAAAGGAAATCTTGTTAGAAGATAAAATATCTAGACTTGAGAGTAATGTTGAAATTGATCTAGAATGTAAGTTATGTCTAGATTACAAACATAAGATTAAAAAGCAAAATGAAAAAGGAAAAATGCTTGCTAAAATTGAAGAAAGTTCAAAAGCTCTTGTATGTTGTTTAAAGAGTCAAAAGTCATTTAGAGATAGAACCGGATTAGGATTTAACTCTAATGAATCATCAACAAGTTAAACAAAGGAAGTTGTGTTTAACTTAGGAGAGAATTGTAGGAGTAATTCTATCTCTAGTAGGAGCTCATGATAAAAGGATAAAGATATCATTTTCAAATATTCTTATGTGTTTGTCTAACTTCCTTGGATTTATAAGTATTTGATTTTAGCTCTTCTATGAGTCAAGATTACTTGCTTAATGATTATCTTCTTGGTGGCTAATCTATGGAGCTTAAAAGGTACACGTCTCTTCAACTTACCTTGCAGTGTTTCATGTTGATTAGCATTAAGATATGTCATATGTGTTATTAGTAATACTCTAAAGTGTTTACCTGCTATTAGTAATAACAAAGATTAGATTCTCTGCAACAAGGAATTTCGTCATTAGTACTAGTAGGAGATATAAGGTGTTTCGGTTCTTTAACCGTCAAGGGATAAACACGAGAAACTCTTGAATGAGTCACTCAACTCTTGCTTACAAGTAAGCTAACTAAGTATTTCCTAAGTGTTAAAATGTCTAACACTTTTGTGATGCTTGCAAAACAAACCTTTGTAAAACAACATTCTTAAACACCATACTTTGGGTTTTAAATTGTGTTTTACTTCAATCACTCCTTTATGATAATTTCACATAAAATATAAAAGGTGAAATAATTCACATTAGTATACATTAGGATGTGTGGAAGAAAATGAGTTTTCAACATCTAGGATTTACACATCAAATGTGACACTTAGTCTTATGATGTTGTACCTCTTGGACTTTTTCAAAACAAACAAAGTTCATAGTGTCTTAAGTAAGGAAACCCAAAGAGTCGAGGAGTCGTTGAATATAACATTTAACGAGTGATCACCTCCTTCTAAGACATCATCTTTGGTAGATGATAACTTAGTCGAAAGTCCAATGATGGCAAGACAAGTATGTTGTGTAAAACATTAAGGATAAAAGTACAAAATAACATCTTCTCACCATGAGTCAAATATTGAATCAAGTAAAATGGACATAAGTTATAAAACTTGATTTATAGGTCATAGTTGTGTCTAAACAAATTCAACAAAAAGAATTTTTGGAATTTAGAGTAAAACAACTAGTGAAACAAAATAGATATTTCAAAGTAATCAAGTGAGTATAGTGTCAATATTTGAAAGACTTTTTGATAATAAAAGCAGGCCCCAAAAGCAAGGGATTTTAACTTAAAGACATTCCTAGTTACTCTCTTGTTCTCAATGGTTAAGTTATTGATGACTTATCAAGAATGAGATTAGCAAATCCGTAGGTAAAACTAAACGTAGAGAAATGTTCGGAAGACTACTTGTTCTCATAACAATTAGATCCAACATTATGTTTAGTATTTGTCTATGTGCTCGTTTTAGAGAAGATCCTAATACAACTCTTTAGGAAGAGCTTGTGTGGATACATCAAAAGGTACTACTCAACTAGGATTATGGTCTCCCAAAAGAACGAGAATAGAAACCATAGTGTATGCCAAATGGAGTTATGTCGGTAATAAGTTGATAAGAAAAGCACAAGTGGTACTTGCACTTTTATACTTACTTACCCAATGATTCTCCAAAACGCGTAAGATTCTCAAATTAGTATCGGATGGAGAAGCACATCAACAAGCTCCGCTTGAACAAGCAAACTCGCATCAACAACGGAATTCATTTTATCAACATTGTTATACCTTCAACAAAGGAAGCATCGACTTCAGCGACTATTCAATCCATTTTGTTCTTAATTGACATATTGTGATCCATCATCATCGTCTTGGTAAAAATGTTCATTGAGGAACATCTTAACTAAGAAAGTCTTATATGTTAACCATTCTATCAACGTTTTCACAAAACCTCTTGAATGAGAAGCATTCATCATCCCTAGGCTTAGTCAAGGACTCATAAGACCTAAAACCTTAGTTTTGAACATTAGGATAAAACCACAAAAATCAAGACAATCCCTTTTGAATTTTCCCCTGCAGCTCCCACGGTACCCTGAGACCATACGGGCAGAACCCTCTTTTTGGTTCCGCCTGGTCTGCCAAATCTACAGGATGTTTTATTTTTAATTTCAAAACCAAACACCTCTTTACACACAACTCCAACTTACCATCAACCCATAAGATTCACAAAATGAGCAAAACTTCAAGCATATTCCTCAAAACCTTTCATCACTCAAACCTCAAACAACCAATGTGAAATGAGAAACCGAGTTATCCTTTGTCCTATCAATATCGAGTCATCCACCATTTTCATGCCCTCAAAGAAACCAAGAGTCAATATCATCTTCACCAATAACTCCACCTAGTCATCTTCACAAGAAGATTCCACAATGTAACCAAACAAGTGTGTCATCCCCACTATAACCTAACCTATTAAGATTAAACCACCTTTCATGATACATAAACCTATGTTCACCCTTGTGTCACTCTTTGAAACAAAGGGTAATTGTCATATCCATACTCTCATTAACATATTTGTCTATGTCGTCAAAAGTCAAGTGAATTTCATTATGAAATGCGTCTCTTCCACTTTCTAGCAAGTGAAGAACACAAAGAAGATATCCAAGCTTCAAGTGTTGTCAAGCAATCACCACCTCATTTCACATATCCACTCTCGGTCGTCAACCATACTTTACCACCGTTCACCACATTGTTAAAACAAATGAAAAACGTCATTGAAACATCACTTGCATTATAAAACGTTTTTAAGCATCAAAATGAGTCAAGTTAACCGCACCTCCACATTGTCTTCATATAGGCACACACTAGAACATACACATTACAATAGTCGTTCACTTAGACTAAAATGTGAAATTTTGATTTTCTAGGAATCATAATGCCTCCTCTAATTCACTACGACCACAAGGACACCATCAAGTACCTACCCAAACACCACAAAACCAAAGGTCTTACTAAAACTCAAATCGTTGTTTTCAAAGCCTTAGAAAAACGATATGTCCATAAGGGTAGAACCATTGATCCATCCTTCTTAGAAGGTACATACCTCTACACGGAACTTGCCACAATCAACTTGAGTGTCTCTTAGAAATCGACGAGCCTATTTGTTCTAGGTTCATTTTAGAATTCTATGCATCCGTCACCAAAGATGAGTATGGTCGCATGTCTATTAACTTTAGGGATAGTAGTCATCAATACTCCTTCACTCTCGAGGAGTTTGCTCAAATCCTAGGTGTCCCAAACTATGGTACTTGCATCTACTCCGACTTGCACTCCTTCTCAACTCTTGAAACACTCTTTGACCGCATCCATCCCTATGATACCCCTCTTGTGTCCAAAGATGAAATTCGTGACAACCTCTTCATTAGGACCACCAACACTAGGAGAACTAGAACCGGAAATGAGGTCATCAAGGACCCATATGGAATGGAATTCAATGAACTCAAGCCCCAATTCAAGAAATGGGAAGAACTCCTTAGAGTCAATGTAATTAGCACCATAGGAAACCGGGATCACATCAATGTTTGTCTTTGCTACATGCTCTACTCCTTGTCTGTTAGGCAACCCTTCAACGTTGACTACTACATGACCAAGAGAATGACCAACATTCCCGTGCAAGGCACAACGTCTTTGCCGTATGGAATGCTCTTGACCCGTCTCTTTAGGTTCATCTCTCCCATTCCATCAACTCCTAGTGGTCTTCACCTAGAATACTCTCTCATTCCACCCGCTTTTGTCCCACTAAGTGATAGGAGAATCTACAAAGCCCAAGGTAAACATTTTCCAACTTTAGGCTTTGCCCAACTCTAGGCTCCCACCTCAAGAATACATTTTCCAACTTTCGGATATTCCAAATGAATCGGCAGAGTTCAAGCAAACAAAGGGGATGTTCAAAAACATCAAGAGATTTCTTGGAAAGCTCAAGAAGAATATTGATCGTCTATGAGAGCGGGTGTGTAGGTGTGTTTGGCACTAGGTGCTATTTGAACAATTTGGTCGTTTAAACATTACGTGTTATGTATTTGTGTGTTGGTAAGATATTTAGTACTATTTGGAACTTGTAGGAACTAACAATGATGCTGGAAGACAACATTTGGCATGTTGTCAAATTTTCATGTTTATGATAATTTCACTAAGTATAATGAAATTCGCTAGCCCCCGGTCAAAGTCCAATCGTATGCGTCCTTACAAGTCCAATTTTTGCATTTCCTAACCAGATATGAATTATATTTTTGTTTTTAGAAGTTTTCGAAAAATTTAAAAATCGTCTCGAGGGTCAAAAATGCGGACTGCCAAGTTTTTCAGGTCTGGCGGATCTGGCGGCACCAAAAAATGGGTTCCGCCAGTGTATTTTCTGGGCAATCCAGAAATGGCCCAACAGACCAGCCGGAACCCTCAGGAGGGTTCCGCCTGTGTTATCTCAGGGTTCCGCCAGTCACCTGCAGAAATTTTTTGTCATTTTTCTTAAGTTCAAAACTTGTAAAGTGCCAAATCATTTTCTTTAGTAAGAAACATCTTCCCTTACCTCCAATAATCATACTATGACAACTCTCACTCACTAAAACAATTAGGAAGTCACTTCCCGCCAAAAATTCGAATTCAAACATAACTAACCCAAGGAACCCTTTTAAAGGATCCTTCAAACCATTGGAACATTTTCAAACCAAATCGCTTCCCATGATCACAAAGCATTGAGTTCATATGTTGGTCTTTCACTCCACCCAATTCCATTGGATTGACATCAAATCATTTGAAATCTCAATCTTTATATGGAACACATCAAATCCAAACACTCCTTCCCACAATTCTTTTTAAGTTTGATCACTTTAGAATACCCCAAAACTCACACCAAAACCATTACTTCTCTCAAACCAAAGATTTGAGATGACTTAATCAAACACCTCATCCGAATCATCAAGCTAAAACCACTAGGACTAGTGTTAAACCTTGTTGCTTCAACAAAACCATCAAATCAAGCTCATCACTTGACATTTGTTCACCTATCCAAAACTTCCTTAACCTTACTACCTCAACATCATATTCAATACCTTGCAACATCAACATGACCACTATTCAAGATTTCCTCAATCTTGCTACTCCAACATCCTCTCCCAAACATGGCAATACAAACATAACACTTTTCAACCATCAAAAAAATTTTCAACCATCAATCACCAACACTTACACCAATGGAACTTTTCCATACACCACCAACATCACCACATCCACTATTGGAAACTTTTGAAAACCTATCACCTAAACCATCAAGCCCTCCATCATTGTCACTTTTTGACACCATTGCCGAAACGGAAACCCAACAACAACCAATATTTCAACCAAATGAGTCATTGGATGATACACCTCATCCACCGTCATTGCTTGAGAGTTTGGCTTACCATTATGCTAGACCCTAAATTTGTTTTTCAAATGATCAAGGTCATACACACCTACAATCATTTGTGTTTCACCCCATTTACAAAAAAAAAACCTTCATGGTAATCCTTCCGGAGAACCAAGCTTCCATCACTTTGCTCAACGATAACAACCACAAGAACTTCCCAACACTTTGAATCTCTATTTTCTTCGTATAAGAAAATAGAAGCATCTCAATGATCTTTCACCAAGACCAACAAAACCACCACCTTTCACAAATGAATAACCAAGGTCATTGTTTAACCAAAATGAGTCTTTTGACCTGAACCAAACACCACAACAAGAATATCACCACCCAAAACCATTGTTATCTCACCCTATCTACAAAGACATCCATGATCCTCTAAACAATGAAATGAGGTTTATCCTAAACCACATTGTGGAACGTCTCAAGTTTAGAGTCTCCAAAATGAAACAAAACCATTTCTTTTGGAAAATGTTACTCATTGAAACCAACAAACCAAGTTTAGAGCACCAACACCACCTCAAATTTAGAGTCTCCAAAATGAAACAAAACCGTTTCTTTTGGAAAAAGTTTCCCATTTAAACCAACAAACCAAAACCGTGTCATCCTCTCAACCTTCAAAATAAAGCCCACTACAACCCTCCAACCCACATTTTCATCCTTAAACAACCTTAGCCTTGTTTTTGGAAAATGTTTCTCATTAAGGAAAATGATGATTTCCTTGTAGCTTTTTATGATTCTTAGTTTATTTTTAGTTTTTCTTTAATTTTTGAAGTAGGATGGTGTAATCCAAATTTCTTGTCTTTGATTTTTTAAGAGTCAAAATTTTACATGAAATGAATTTCATTCTACTACAAGGTTTACATTGTTTGTTGACCATTTAGGTACAATAAGTGAACTATACCTTGCTATGGTGGCATACATATATCTTGTGCTTTTGAAACTAACATTTCTTTTTGTAGGATCATTATCCATGTTTTCCTTCCTTGATACTCCATTTAGGGGAGTAATATTCAAGGGGGAGCATGAGTGGTGTATTATTTCACTTCACAACTCTTAGTTGTGTTTTAAACATGAAATGCTTTCATGACTTGTCTTGTGCGACAACTAACCTTCTTCTTGTAGGTTCAAAATCCATGTCTCCTCTCTTGGCACTCCATTTAGGGGGAGTATCGTCCAAGGGGGAGCAAGTCTTACTTCCGCTTCGCTACTCTTCTTTTTGTTTCGACAAAAAGGGGAAGAATTTATATAAACTTGTGCTTATCACCTCATCTTTGCAAAAACAAGTTTTTAGTGCTTATCACCTCATCTTTGCAAAAACAAGTTTTTATACTAACTTTATAAGACTTAACACTAAAACTAGTGACTTACTTATAAATAAAGTTTATGTTTTGTCATCAACAAAAAAGGGGAGATTGTTAATACAAATATCGCCTAAAAACGTTATTTATATTTTACGATCTTTGCTAAGTTTTGTTAATGACAAAATACAAACTTTAGATTGTAGTAAAACATCATTTTAGTTTAAGTCTTGTATAACTAGTCTTTACATTTCTTTTTAAACTTAACATTATTTTTATTTCTTTAATAAGAAAGTATTTCTTTAATAAGAAAGTATTTCTTTAATAAGAAAGTGTCACATCTCATCAATGTGCATTTATGGTAAGTTTATGTGTTTGACTATCCATGAAGTTCTTACACACTTTGGAAGTATTCCATGTTTGGTGCAATGCATGTTGACTAGTATTTAGTAGATGTGACATTGTTTGTTTATGTGTTTGACTATCCATGAAGTTCTTACACATTTTGGAAGTATTCCATGTTTGGTGCAATGCATGTTGACATAATAAGAAAGTGTCACATCACATTTAGGGCAAGCTTTGTCAATATACATTTATGGTAAGAAAGTGTGTTTGACTAAATATATGTTTGCTTGCAAGGTTTGTGTTTGACTAGTATTCATGTGATGTGACCTTGTTTGGTTTGGAAGATTTATTGCAAAACCAACTGCAGCCCTGATGGTACCCTGGAGATACACGGGCGGACCCCTTCTGAGGGGTCCGCCGTATCCGCCAGACCTGCAGAATGTTTTGCTATAAATACCAAACCATTTGTTAGTTTTGGGTCACCCCTTTAGGACATATTTTCACATACTCTCTCAACTAACTCAGTAACATTTGACTTGTGTGATTCTCTAATGTAGCAAGGGACTTCACAAGATCATTCAAGAAGTTACAAGCTTCAACTCTAAAGTTGCAAGTCTTGGTAGCTTGGTCATGTATAAGCTTTGGTAGTTTATACTTCATTTGTGTCATGTATATAGAAGTAAGTGGTTAGTATTTTAGGCCTCAAAATACGTAGTGTGTCGGGAGTTGTTGTACCCTTGTAAAAGAACTAACGGGAGTGGTTGTACCCTTGGTAAAGAACTCGACATCTAGCTTAGTGTCGGTAAAAGTGTAAGCGACGATGGGAGTGGTTGTACCCGTGTAAAAGAACTCGATATCTAGCTTAGTGTCGGTAAAAGTGTAAGCGACGTTGTAAAGGTTTTCTCCGCCGGTGAAAGGAGCTTGTTGATTAGTGCTTATAACTCTCGAGTTGGAAACTCGGGGCGTGGATGTAGGGCAAGGAAAAAGAGTCCTTGTAGCCGAACCACGATAAACAATCGTGTTGTGGTTTGATTGTTTCTTTCTTTATCTTTGCTTATTACATGTTGTTCTTTAGTTAGAATTGCTAGTTACATATAAAGTTTTTCAAAGAACTAAATAAGTAAAGATGTGTTTATATCTTCAAACACAAGTAAAGCTTTTCAAAGAACTAAACAAGCAAAGTTAGGATCATCACAAGCAAAGCTTTTCAAAGTATGAAACTAGTAAAGTTAGAATTGTTATTCACATGAAAAGCTTTTCAAAGAATCAAACATATAACATTGTGTTTATATCTTTAAGCAAACGTAAAAGTTTTTAAAGATATTCAAGTTAAAAAGGATTTTAAAAGCGGTAAACTATTCAACCCCCTTCTAGTTTTCCACAGAGCCTTTAAAGATTTCTCCTAGAAATTTGAAGCCTATTATTTTGCATAACATAACTTTAGTGACCCAGTAAGTTTAGAATGCGTTGAGAATTTTATGGTAATGTTTGACATTACATAAACTTTATCTTCTTTAATTTCAACCTCTGATTCATTTGTTAACCCTTTAGATGCCTCTACATGCACTCTGAGAATTTCTATGATCATGACGTGTTTGACACGTTCTGTGAAATCTCTGGCTTTTGATGAGCATATTTAAGTTTCCCTATACCATTAGATTATGCCTTATCCAGTTATATTCCTATGAGAAATCTTGTGGTTGATCAACTACGAGAATAGGAATACTATTCTTCACATCTGAATGATAAGATTCACTATGCTGATCTGCCTTTCCTTGGAAAGCTTAAATTCGATTGTCATTCTGATATTGTCTGATGGACTGAGCATCAAGATGCTAACTACTGTCATACTACGTCTCTCCTTTGACATTTTAAACCACTCTGATTTATTTTTGTCATGACTTCTGATTGTTAAACTTTTGTTATCCTTACTACCCTGGAAACTAATATGTTACTTTCGCGGTTGTGGAGTTTTTACTAGCATCTATTCTTGTTTCCCGTGGGATAAATCTCACTTTGAGAGTCATTTTGCAATCTAAATTCTTCCAATGAATCCCGGAATGAACCACCCAGATTTTCACCGATTATGAATTTGATTTGACCTAGTACTGAAAAAATGTTTAGTCATGACTCGAGGTAGAATATGATTTCAATAAAGGCATGTTTATATGATGCAAGTATTATGACGCCTGGCCAACGTGATAATAATTACATCATATATCTTGAACTTATGGGATCATAGGATATCTTTGAGGAGTGCTTGAGAACAGTTTAGTTTGATGAGACAGAACCCTATCCGTATAAGACGACATTTTGCCTGATTTTGAAACTCCATATTGAATAGCACCAGCCGAATTGAGAGAACTGGAGGAGTGGCAACCAAAAGGCTGTGAAATGGTTTGTTGTCTTAGTGTATCTCCTTGGATTGCTTCAGTTTTTTTTTTCTTTTCTTTTTTTTTTTTTTTTTTTTTTTTTTTTTTTTTTGCGATGAAGAAAGACGGTAGCAGGAGATTATGTATTGACTTCTGGAAGCTAAACCGTATCAATATTTGAACCCATTATTCCCTACCTCAGATCGGCGATGTATCTAATCAACTTTAGGACGTGGAGTTTCCTTTAGATGGATTTATGGTTTGAATTTATTCCAAAAATTTCATTTCGTATTCGCATCGGCCACTATGACTGTTAATGATGCTAATAGTATTAGCTAATGCTTTGACTATTTATTGAATTTGATGATTCGTGTCTTTCATGAGTACTTAGACAAATTGGTCATAGTATGATATATTAGTACATTCAGAGATGAAGGAGAAACATGAGAATCATTTTCGTATTATGTTGGAAACATGAGGATCATTTGTATATTCTGGAAGCATGATATTGGTTGGAAGATGTTCACGACTTGCGTTACAGTTGAGGAATTTTATGAGTAAAGAAGAGAAGCTTAGTTTGGAAGAGAACAGAGTTTTGAAAAAGCTAAAATAGAAATTAGCTTCAACTTCCATACTTTCAGGTAGTACCAATTTTGGGACGTTTCAAGAAGAGACTTGGTTATGCCATTATGCAGCACGGGAAGGTTATTGCTTACGCATCAAGACAATTAGAACCATTTGAGGAGAATCATCCAATACATGACTTGGAATTGGCGGCAGTGTGGTTGCTCTTACGATTGGAAGACATATCTTACAAGGTAAATTTGGTGGCAGATGCATTTAGGAAGAAATTTGAAGTTTTGGTTTGTCTTGGAGATTGAGCTTAAGAAAATCAAGACTTAGAACTCAGGGAAGTTGAGTGGTGGCGAACATGAAGGTTGAATCCAATTACAAATTTTAGAAGCTCAGGAGCAAGATGGCGAACTATGATCTGTGTTAGATGACTGGGGAGAAGTTCTTATGATTGAGGCACAATTTTACTTTCTCTATCCCTCTTAGTTGTACTAAGATGTATAAGGGATCTAAGCAGAAATTTCAGATGGAATGGCATGAAACTGGTTGTGATCACATTAGTGACGATGTGCTTAGTATGTTAAGAAGTCAAGATTGAACTTCAGCATGCAAGGGAGTTCCTTTAACTTCTGGACTTTCCGACTTAGAAGTAGGATTAGACTTTTCATGAACCTTGTAATGAAACCTCCTCGCACATTTGAGAAGAAAGATATAATTTGAGTGGTGATGGACCGTTTGATTAAGTCATCTCATTTTACCTCTTAGAATGTGTATTCCATTAGCAAGTTGGCAAAAATCCTTCGGCAGAAGATTGTTCAATTACATGGCGCACCTACAGTGATCGTGTCAGAGATTCGTGTTTTACTTCACATTCCTAGGAAAGTCTACTGATGAGGCGAAAAATGAACCACTTTTAGGGGGTCATTTAAGCCCGGAATTGAATTTATTTGGTCAAATATTGCCCTAAATCGTTCCTTTTGTGATTTTAGGTACTTTGGGAGTGAAATCTGGAAAAGGAAGCAATTCGGACGTTTTTGGAGCATAAAAGTGAAGAAAACGCCAAAGTCTTAATTTTCCTTGCTGGGAACAGTAGGTGACGGCGTCAAGAGTAACACCCTGACGGCGTCAAGAGTAATTTCCATGACGACCCAGTACAGATTTGACGGCGTCACAAGAAAGGGCGTCAAGAGTAAAATGCATGACGGCCTGGAAATGCAAAACACATGACGGAGTCAGAAGTAGATCAAGGCAGTCCGAGAAGAGTTTTGGCAGCGAGGTGACGGCGTCACAAGATTGGTCTTGACGCCGTCATACCCTATTTCCTATATATAGTTTTCTAATTTTCACATTAAAAAGAGAGAATTTTTGGAGAAACCCTAAGTACGAACTTGGTGCGAATTTTACAGGTTTTTCAAGGGTTCTAAGCCCTTGATACCTTTCATGTGTAATTGAGATAAGTGTTCTTTTAATTCAATCAATATGTCTATGTGTTGGTTGTCTATATCTTGTTGTTGTCTTAATTCCATCATGCTAGGCTAGATCTATCTTGTGTTTGCTTGGATCTAATGAAACCTAGATGTTAATTATGTGTTGATTACTTGTTTATAATTGTTTTGGATGATTGATTTATATGTTAGGCTTAAGAAAACTGGCAGATCTCCAAATGGTAACATACTTGAACGTCTTAGGAAACATGAACCGATGTGCACTAGGTCTTTATTGGTTGTATTTAATGCATGAGCCACTGTTTATAATCCCTATGGTTGTGATGGGCATGGTATAGGAGGAGATAAGAGCTCATAGAATTGGGGAGTTAAGTGCGATACCCCATGAATGGTATTAAGGAATACAATCCGTCATCCATGCAACTATAACAAGTAATTAACATGTAAAAGATATCTAGGGAGTAGTGAAATCTAAGTAAACACATTTTCTCCACTTATTGCTCACAACCTTAGCATAATTTAGTTTATTTTCATTTCTAGTATTTTATTTTGATTGCATCTTTAGTATTGGGTTAGTTGACTAGCAACTAATTCCGCCCAAATCTTTCAAACCCGAGATTTTTACTTGCTTTCGAAAAAATATAAAAATACAAAAAGAATCATCTCTCACCTTTAGAACTAGTATTTAGGTTATCTAATCCTAGCGACACTATTCCTAGCTGAACGATCAATCCCCCGGTACTTGTCACTATACTATACTACAACGATCAGGTACACTGCCTGGTGGGGGTTGTAAGCTTCTCAAGATCCCTTGAGAGGTAAAGCCTGGTGCGATTCCCACGTATCAAGTTTTTGGCGCCGTAGCCTGGGGAATAGTTATTGTCTAGGTTAGAATCTCTTTTTATTAGGTCTACTTGCTAGATTCCGTTCTAGTAAGATTTTATTTTTATTTTTAGGTTTTCTTTAGTCTATCTTATTTCTTTGTGTTTTTGTTCGTAACTTTTCACCACCCGACATCATGGACGATGGGAACATCTTTGAACCCGTCATCCCACCACAACAAAACCCACCACTAGAACCCCTTAGGCCCCGAACCTTAGGAGAGTATTCCCGACCTAGCCACCAAGGCTATCGAAACACCATTGAGCTCACCGAAGCCAATGTGGCCCCCTTGCGATCCGACACCATCCGGTTGGTGCAAAGCGGATGTGCATTCCATGGACTTCGTTCCGAAGATCCAAACCAACATCTTAAGGACTTCCTCAAAATCGTAGATTCCATAGACCTAGATGTTGCAACTAGAGAGACAACTCGATTACGCCTATTCCAATTCTCTCTACGGGATCAAGCTAGTCAATGGCTTGAGCGTTTACCCGCGGGATCCATCACCACATGGGATGATCTCACCACTCGTTTCCTTGCTCAATTTTTCCCACCGGAGAGAACTACTAAGCTTAGAAATGACATCTTGATGTTCCAACAACGTCAAAATGAATCTCTTTATGAAGCATGGACTCGTTTCAAGGACTTACTCCAAAAAGTCCCTCATCATGGCATAGATCTTTGGCTCCAAGTCCAAATTTTTTATGACCATATCGATCTCTCCACGAGGCGAGCCATTGACCAATCGGCCGGTGGTAAGCTACGTGATCTAAGTGCGGAACAATCATGGGAACTCATAGAAGATCTTGCTCTCTATGACAACGAAAGTTGGAATGATCCCCGTGATTTGAACAAAACGGTCAAGGCAATATCTTTGCCTTCGAACAACTCTAGCACTCCCGACCGTAGGATCATGGAACTTGAGGACCAAGTCAAGTTTCTCATGAAATCTTACGAAGCTCCTAAACCTTCAAGCCAAGTGAACAAAATCACTTCTTCATGCGAATTATGTAGTGGTCCCCACGACACTCGTGATTGTGTGGAACTCCCCGGAACAGCTTTTGCGGACTACGCATCCACGCGTACCGATAAAGCGGGAGATAAGTGGTACACTTTCAAGCCCGAGACGAACCCTTACGGTGATACATACAACCCCTCTTGGAAAAATCACCCAAACTTTAGGTGGAAACAAAATCAACCTAATTCTTCCAATCCGCCTAATCGTTACCAACCAAACGGTCCACCATCCAACCGTACTTTCAACAACAATCCGTCTAACAACTATGGTAGTACCAACAATCTTGAAGGGTTGATGTCTAAGTTCATGGCATCTCAAGAAGCTTGCATATCTAAGTTTGAAGCCGATTTCAAACAAAAGCAAAGCGAGATGACCACCAAAATTGACGCATTGTTGAAAGTTCTCAATGACCGAGAAATGGGAGCACTCCCAAGCGACACGGTCAAGAATCTGAAACTAAACGTTAATTCCATATCTTCAGTTTCGTCACCCACTTCGTGTCCACAATACTACTCGGTTAAATCAACGAGCACGTGTTTCAAACAAAACCAAATTCTTCAAAAGGACCAATCGAATAAAACACCCGATATAGAACCGGTCAAAAGTATAGTTGAAACACCTCCTACGCAAGACCTTGACGATGAATTCAAAGAACTTCACCTTGAACGCCCCGTCATTGATGTCTTAGCGCGTGCTCCTTACTATAGTGCCCTCCTAGAAAAATACGAGAAGTTTAAACTAGGTAAAAATGGGACCGCCTTCGTTCAAAACAAGTTGCCTAAAAAGCTTGATGATCCGGGTATATTTGTTTTGCCTTGTAAGATAGGAAGATCCGAAGCTTTCGACACACTAGCCGATTTAGGGTCAAGCCTCAACTTGATTCCCTTATCCTTATTCACCGCTCTTAAGCTAGGAAAGTTAGAGGAAACAGAGGTATTGATAGGGCTAGCGGATGGGAGTATTGCCCACCCGGTTGGAATGATTAAGGATGTAGTTGTTCACGTAGGAAAGTTAACTATATTAGCGGATTTTCACGTCCTAGACATGGTTAGTGACACTACATGCCCATTATTAGTAGGAAGAGGATTTTTAGCAACCGCTAGCGCAATGATAGCTTGTAGGGAGTCTAAGATAGCGGTAGGTGAAGGCGATACTTGGTTGGTGTACGATGTAAAGAAACATAGTTATGATTGTGATGATGAACCGACACCGCATTGGGTAGAGATGAATAGGAGACCATCTAGATATGGACCTTGGATAGAAAGGAACTTCATAGGACCTCAATCCCATTTTATCTAGAGAAAGATTTCGTTGAAAAGACACATTCGGTAGAACAACTCATAGCTAGAGATGAAGAGCTAAACCCCTTTGAGGACCCCTTAGTCTTTAGGAAGATGATTGAGTTCTTGAGCGTAATGCCTATTAATATAGAGATGAATAAGTGGAAAAGAGAGGGAGACAAGTGTAAATGGAGGTGGGACAAGCCACCTAAAGAACATGACGAATCATGGCATATGAGGATGACTTTGTATGATCCGGATGGAGAAAAGTTTGAAAGGTCATACCATACTAAGGAAACCGATAGGAAGTTGAAACCTAAGTTTGAACCCAAAGATGTCCTCAATGAGGAACTCACCCGTATCACGTAGTAACCCATGACCTTGAGTCTAGCTACAAGACTCATAAATAAAGAAAAGCGCTTCTTGGGAGGCAACCCATGCTTTGTGTGATTTTATTTTTGTTTGTTTGTTATTTGCTTCCGTATGCATGCTTTATTTTTATTGTTGGTAGATCATGTTTCTAAATTAAATAGTGAAAATACTTTACTTTGTTGTTTTGACCTAGTCTTAACTTCACCTAAAAGTATTTTTGCAAAAGGTAAGTGTAAGGGGAAACCCCAAATATGTTTTTAAGAAACACACCGATCATGATTCTCCGCAATATTAAATGAACATGTGTATTCGTATTTGTTAGAGTCAAATGCTTGTATTGAGTCATAATGAAGTTTTGCAGGATTTTCTAGGAAGCAGGACCAAGTTTTTCCAGAAATTTTTCGGAAACTTAACATAAGAATTTCTGCAGGTCACTTCTGACGGCGTCAAGAGTTAACTCTTGACGGCGTCACGTGTAAAAATTTGGAAATTTTACCGGTTTTGTTTTTCTAACGGAGTCTTATGGTTTTTGTGAATTATTAAGTTTTATAATCTCCAGGAGATCTGCAAACTTCATTCCAGAAGCGTTATATCTTATCTTGTTTTCTAGGATTTAGTAACTTATATAGGATGCCGCCGATTTTACGCGAGGTTGTTTTGTCTATTTTTTCAGTATTTACAGGTTATGTTTGACAAGAAGATGATTTACATTCTGGAAGGGAAGCTTTGATTGTTCATTTTCTTGGAGGAAGATTTAACCTGGCCACCTTATTATCCATACCGAGCGAATCAGGGGAATATTTGATTTCATTCTTTTTACTTTTTAACTTTTACATTCTTTACTTGAACATTGGGGACAATGTTCATCCTAAGTGTAAGGGGAGGGTAAAAAGATGATACCTTACATATGCACTTTCGCTTGAGTTTGTTTTGTTTAATGGTAGATGTGTAATAAAACTATGAGAAATACTTGTTAGTGCAATTTTAGCGCCAAATTTAAATTTTTTTCCAACATTTAGGAGTGAAACTTTAGCCATAGCAAGCGTCTCATGGATAGGAGATTGTATGACTAGCACACAACCGTATATTCAGAAAAATTTTCCACCCAAATATGTGAGGTTCGCCTTTAGATTTGATAGGAAAAGCATTTACTATTAGTGCTTATGAGTGTACCGGTAGCATTTAGATTCTAGAACTTGCGCTAGTGATGCATCCCGAGACCGCTAGTGAGACTACATTCGTGTAGTAGGATTTACTACATGATAAGAGGCATTAGGATCACCCTTGTGTTAAACCCGTATTATAATTACTTGACCATTTAAGTCATATTACTTGGCTAGTTAAGTCAACTAATTTTTCCCACACCCTTAGCGTTGTACTCATTTTTAGTACACGAAACCCCTAGTACACCCCTCCGAGCCTATCTTTTCATTTCTAACTTTAAGCATCTTACTTAAAGGAAGAATTTGTTACACCCCACTTAAATATACAACCAAATCGCCTTAGCCTTCCGTATATGCGCTCATTTTTAGTGCATTATTGTTATTTGTTGAACCCTAAGTTAACTATCTAATTGATTACATGGTTGCTAAGTCGAGTCATATCCTTGTACATATTGTTTTGGGACGATTGGGACTCATGGGTAAGTACTTATTTTATGGAGTAATGGGGAAGAACATCATTCATTACCCCCATATGTACGTTCATCTTAAAAGTGCTCCAAGTGTTTTGATTTTCTTAATTCGAGTCATTAGATTAGTTTAATGTAAAGTATGTTAAGATTCAAGTGTAAGGGGAATATTCATCCCCTATGATGTATTATTTTGGATGGTAGGGTAAAAGTGTATGCAAAAAAAAAAAAAAAAAAAAAAAAAAAAAAAAAAAAAATCGAAAAAATCAAGAAAAGGAAAAAAAATAGAAAAAGGAAAAAGAGAAAAAACATACGGACTACCATCCCGTTTCATTCTATATTTATTTTATGTTTTTGTTATTTTTCATTTATTAGCTTAAGTCGAGTCTAGTCTTGGCTTAGCAACGCCATATTGTACATGTAATTAACCAAGATTGTTAACTCGCCACCAGTAAAACTTCCTTTATCCAAAAAAACCGTGTATTTCATATCCCTACACCTAACGTTACAACCCTTTAAAAGCCCTCTTTGATAGTTTATCCTAGGTGCTTACGCCATGTGGTGGAGGTTTGATCCTTTCCCAAGCCTATGGTAATCTATTTTGCTATGACAGGTAGTGAGAGATATCTTCCATTTCCATATTGTAATCTATACTTTATTACACCCGAGAGATGTGAGTATCTAAACACTATTTGTGAGGTGCTAGTGTATGACCTCCGTGCTTGTCTATTGGTCTTTAGTGGAACGATTATTTGTTGTAATTACTTTTATATTAATGTTAAATGACCCATAACTTGTCTTTTGAGTAGAATAAAAGCGCATTTACTTGAGGACAAGCAAATCTCAAGTGTAAGGGTATATGATGAGGCGAAAAATGAACCACTTTTAGGGGATCATTTAAGCCCGGAATTGAATTTATTTGGTCAAATATTGCCCTAAATCGTTTCTTTTGTGATTTTAGGTACTTTGGGAGTGAAATCTGGAAAAGGAAGCAATTCGGACGTTTTTGGAGCATAAAAGTGAAGAAAACGCCAAAGTCTTAATTTTCCTTGCTGGGAACAGTAGGTGACGGCGTCAAGAGTAACACCCTGACGGCGTCAAGAGTAATTTCCATGACGACCCAGTACAGATTTGACGGCGTCTCAAGAAAGGGTGTCAAGAGTAAAATGCATGACGGCCTGGAAATGCATAACACATGACGGCGTCAGATGTAGATCAAGGCAGTCCGAGAAGAGTTTTGGCGGCGAGGTGACGGCGTCACAAGATTGGTCTTGACGCCGTCAGACCCTATTTCCTATATATAGTTTTCTAATTTTCACATTAAAAAGAGAGAATTTTTGGAGAAACCCTAAGTACGAACTTGGTGCGAATTTTACAGGTTTTTCAAGGGTTCTAAGCCCTTGATACCTTTCATGTGTAATTGAGATAAGTGTTCTTTTAATTCAATCAATATGTCTATGTGTTGGTTGTCTATATCTTGTTCTTGTCTTAATTCCATCATGCTAGGCTAGATCTATCTTGTGTTTGCTTGGATCTAATGAAACCTAGATGTTAATTATGTGTTGATTACTTGTTTATAATTGTTTTGGACGAATGATTTATATGTTAGGCTTAAGAAAACTGGCAGATCTCCAAATGGTAACATGCTTGAACGTCTTAGGAAACATGAACCGATGTGCACTAGGTCTTTATTGGTTGTATTTAATGCATGAGCCACTGTTTATAATCCCTATGGTTGTGCTGGGCATGGTATAGGAGGAGATAAGAGCTCATAGAATTGGGGAGTTAAGTGCGATACCCCATGAATGGTATTAAGGAATACATTCCGTCATCCATGCAACTATAACAAGTAATTAACATGTAAAAAATATCTAGGGAGTAGTGAAATCTAAGTAAACACATTTTCTCCACTTATTGCTCACAACCTTAGCATAATTTAGTTTATTTTCATTTCTAGTATTTTATTTTGATTGCATCTTTAGTATTGGGTTAGTTGACTAGCAACTAATTCCGCCCAAATCTTTCAAACCCGAGATTTTTACTTGCTTTCTAAAAAATATAAAAATACAAAAAGAATCATCTCTCACCTTTAGAACTAGTATTTAGGTTTTCTAATCCTAGCGACACTATTCCTAGCTGAACGATCAATCCCCTGGTACTTGTCACTATACTATACTACAACGATCAGGTACACTGCCTGGTGGGGGTTGTAAGCTTCTCAAGATCCCTTGAGAGGTAAAGCCTGGTGCGATTCCCACGTATCATCTACTAAAAGCGTGAGGGACCAGACTCAAGTATAGTAATTCTATTCACCTACAGACTGATGGATAAGCAGAACAACTATTCGAACTTGGAAGAAGGGTTGAGCAGGAAGTTTGACCTTGTGTTTGCTCATTAAGATTTATGTCAGGCAAGTGACAAGGGTTTTCTTTTTAGATTTTGTATGAACGGAGATGTAGAACACCTTCTGGTTGAATTAAGTCGGGGAGCTGCTTATTGAATGTTCGGAGTCGATTACAATGACTAATGGATTAGTTATCATTGTGTAAGAGAAATCCTGGAACTTTAGACCATGAATTTGTGTGTCCGGTATGATGTTCCGTATAGAAGAGTTATGACATTTTGGCATATATGTAAGATTTGATTCATGATACGTTAATCCTTAGATTCATTCTTATCCGTGCGGTTATCCTGCCTACCCCATTTTACATTTCGATACGAATCGATACTCCAATGTATGCTTAGTTAATCGTTAGTACGAATAGGTTACCAACCTCTTTCGGAAACTCTTGGTATGTCTGATAATTCGATATATGCTTCTCTGATTGTTAACAAGGTTCTTAGTTCGTTCAGGACCTGATTGGACTTGTGAAATTTCTACCATCTAGCACCACTTCCGTATTTATTCTATATTCATCTGATGTTCATGTATCTCTCTGTGAGATTTCGACTATCATCTGTTTCATGTTCAATTCGTACTCATTGGATTAGATTTATTATGATTTGTTTTCTGAGGAGAACCCGAGGCTCTCCTATTTTGTTTGGATCGGGTCATGAGAAACAAACACTTCTATTCGTTGAAATCCTTTGGAAGGACCTCTCCGAGCATGAGGTTAACTGTCGTCATTTCTCTTCGTGATTTGATACTTATCCGTCTAACTTTGCGACTTCAATTTTCTAGGACAAAAATTTTCTTTTAGAGGGGAAGAATTGTAAAACCCGGCAACTTTGAACGTCTTAATTACCCAAAATAGCCAGACGTTAAATAAATTAAAATATTTTGTTCCGATTTTAACCTACGCATTTAATTCGTTCATATTTGAACTATAATTTTTTTTTTTTTTTTTTTTTTTTGCATCATTTGGAACCTTAACCTAATGTATAAACAATATTATTTTAACATTATAAACTATATATTATGATTAATTACCCATTATAATTATATCCTAACCAAATTAAATCATATCCTTAAGTTACTTCGACAAATTCTATCCAAGTCCTATTATGCATAACTAAATTTCCCTAGCCCTTTCCTTTTCTTTTTGTCGTGGGTCTACAAGAGATGAGCATGTTTTGATCACCTTCCTACAATAAAGATTCCATGCATTATTATCTCTAAAAACCATACACAGTTATACCTTAAATACTACACGTTTTGCCCTATATTCCATATATTCCATAAGTCGTATATCTTGTTGTCCCTCCCATCTTTTGCATCGAACCACAACCAAAAACACAAACTCCAAAACCCCAAACACAAATAAACAGCGGCTTGTCCTTTTTGCCTCATCCTGTTCGAATTCAAGGAGAATAGAAGGGTGCTTGATCGTGGTTTCTTGGGTGGTTTAGACGTGATACAAGTCTGATTCGAAGGAGAGTTTCGTGTGTGGGTTGAAGGCGTTGTGATCATGGGTTTAATTCTAGTTCGAAAGGAGTTGTGATCGGGGCTTATTTGTGGGTTCGAAGGGATGGTTTTGTTCGTGAGAGTTCCTGGTTCGAAAGGGCGTTGAAGTTTGTTTAGGCGATGCTTGTTTTTCTTTCCTGGTCACACTTCGAGGGTAACCCTACAACCTTGTTCGATTCCCTTTGCTATTTTCATGTTCGGTCATCATTGTGATTTCCACTTCGTTTACACGCTTTTAACATCTAATAAGTCACATAAAATCATAAAGACAATCACATAAAATCATGATCGTATGTCATCTATAAAAAACGAGAAAACCCTAGGCGTGTGTGTTAAAGTGTACCGAAAATATGTTAAGGTTCAATCCGAGTTTTGTTTAGTTGGTCTCGGTATGGTTTCGCGGTTCGAATACATTACGTTTTCCGGGTCTGTTAAGGATTATAAACATGATACTAAATTCGTTTTGGTTAAGAATTAAAAACATGATACTAATTACGCTATGCTTTGGTTTGGAGAAAATTTGATCATGCATGCCAGCTGTTAAAGGATAATATATATAACAAGATTACCATTACAAATGAGATATATTATGGGATGAACCAGCAAGCTAAGTCACCCTTTTATAAACTAGATGTTCTTATAATTAATCATTGATCGACTTTAAAGGCAATATAATATAGTGTATATTAAGTTGATTCATGCATGCAACGTTAGCTATATATGAGCATCATAAGTGCTTCGGTGGCCAACGTCTTTTAAGCCACAACTATGTAAAATGAGTATTTGAAAGGCCTTCATGTATACGGTTAAGAATATGTTATAACTAAATGTATATAATGCCTTTGTAACATGAACTGTGTTATATGGTAAAAGGTAGTCAACCAGTTTCACATATCAAGCTACTTATTTTATGTTTAAGCTACAACATATTTTTTTTTTTTAAACTTTGGTCAGTATACTAAAATTCATATTCTAATTTAGTCAATAATAAAATTAATTTAAACTTTAGACCCTAATCTTTAGAAAATTGTCAAAATAAATTCTAAACTATGATATTGGTAATATTAAGCTTTAAGTTTAATAAATTGTAATGGTAATTCAAAAATTTACTAATTCGGCAAACTTACTAATTATGGAAAGTTACTATTTTTGGAAAGCTGCTATAAACGGAAAGCTAATAAAAATCGAAAGCCGACTAAAACGAGTAATCTGATTTAAAATAAGTTATTAATAATAAGCCGATCATTAATTCGTGTAGATTCGCTGGAGAAAGAGTGACTTCCTATTCTTATGTTATGATATGGTTTCGTTGGCGGTTTAAGGTACAGATATTCTACCATTTTTCAGTAAGGGTGCTTTCTCTCTCATGAATTGGTCTTGATCTTTGATTCGTTATAAGATTCCCTAAGCCATTGCTATGTCCCCTGTGTTTGATTCTTTTTTTTTTATACCTAGACATTGATATGAGCTTGACATTCGTTTGAATGCTATACTTCTTTCCTATAACATTTCCTATTTGGCCCATTATATGTTTTGCCTTTATGTGTTAGTATTATTAGCCAGTCATGGGGAGTCCATGGCCTTGCCACAGATGCACCAGTGGTATTGACACTATCTGTGGAGGTGGGTTTTTGTCCACAGCGTTCCCTATTATGCTATAGCTATTCAGACCTATATTTATTATTGTATATGTTTACTTAGCCTAGAGCTTTGTGTATATATATATATATATCTGTTTTGCAGGGAGCGTATGAATGCATCCTAGGTACTTTGTTTAGTATTATTTGGTGAATGTTGGTGTGTGTGCAATACACCCCTTTCACATAGTACATTTGGAGATGATCACTCCTATGTGCGCATTAGTATTTGTTGGGCATTTCTATTAGTTCTACCTTATATAAATCCTTATTATCTTGTCTTCTCTATTGTGATTGACTTATGTTTGTTTTCTTTTCAATTTCTTACACTTATGATTCCGTTTCATTTTCATTTGATTCGTTTGATATTCCATATTCGTATTTCTTTTGAGTATATTCTGTTAGTCCTACTATATGTTCCATATTCCGTGACCTTTGTCTCAGCAGGTTCGCTTGGACTTATATTGTATTCACCTTCGTTTTCCTTTTGTTATTAGTTTTTGTTTGTTTATATCTGTTCACTGGGCTTTTTAAGCTCAGCCGCATTTCTTTTACTGCGGCAGGTTTTAGAAGGAAGCTGGGTTGAGTGAAGAGTGCTTAGGAGCTCTTAGTGGACTACATTGTTGATAGCCTTCCATGGATTAGAGTTTCGACTTAGAGTTTTCCTTTTGGTTCTTAGCTTGTATTAGTTTTGGAAGTTGTAATGTTTAGAATTAGTCCTTTATATTTTCATTAGAACAGCATTGTAACCCTTGTATTAGTAGTGTATTCCCGTTTACTTGTGTTCTGATTTGACTCCAAAATGTTACACTCTAGCCTTTTCGGGTTGGGGTGTTACAGGATGTAGATAGTGACAAAAGTGTGCATCATCTATAGTGATTGATTGACGCAAAATTCGATTTTAATAATGGTTGTGGTAACACCATTATTTTCCAAATATTTTGCTTGAATCCAAGGATGGATAAGCATTTAGACATAACGTCTAATTGTAAAGAAACATATAACTAGGGCTGAGCAATCCCGACCGACACCCGAAAACCATCCCGATCCCAACTTCCCGAATCGTCCCGAATCCCGAACTGACCATACTCGGGTCGGGACTCGGTTTGGGTTTTTCAGCTTGTCGGGACTCGGGTTGGGTCGGGAGTCGGGACGGAGTCGGGATTATAAAGAAAAACATACAAACTGGTTTCGTTTCGGGACTCGGGACGGGATTTGGGATTACCCGAACTAGACTTGGGTCGGGATTCGGTTAGGATTTTTTGGCTTGTCGGTTTCGGGATGAGTCGGGATCGGGTCGGGACGGGTCAGGATCGACCCGATGCTCAGCCCTACATATAACAACAATTAGCATATAGATACTATCTAGCATGCAAGCATGTAACAAGCAATCACATAGTCACGTAGGCATATAGCAAATAGTCATATAGCAAGCATGATAGTCAAGGTTGTAAGAAAACGTACCTTGGCCACTAGCTATCCTTAATTGCATATTACCATAGAATGTGTTGCTCGTGATGCAAGACTCAATAATGACTAGGAAGCCTTCACGTTCATTGCGATATCATGGATGCAAACAAATGTCTTCAAGAAGCTTCCTTTATATATCTAAAGACATAACTAACAAGCAAGTATGGTACCCAATTTCTCATGGGTCCGAGATGGTTAGTTCGAAACATCCATGAGGATGTTCCAATGGATAAAAATGTTTCATTACATTTTATTCCTATTACTTAGACGATTATCACAAGTGACGATCATTGTTTCTAACATCTTTTAATTTTTAAAACAATCAATTTTATATTTGTCTAAGTGCTTAACGAATTTTACTTCTCTTGGCTTGCTAGTTGAGAACTCACATGAATCATAGCCTAAGCCTGTTCTATATCCGAATGTCTTTTGACTACTTAGCAAATTTTCAAGAGACCTAGAACTCTCTTTGAATTTAGCAAGTATATTAGCCATTTTACTAGCTTTCCTAATCTCATTTTTAAAATCATGACATATCTCACATTCTAGATTAATTTCCATACCACTTTCAAGTCTAGACATTTTATCTTCTAAGATGACTTCTTTTTCAAGATTGCTTTCGTATCATCTCAATGTTTCATTCTCCGAAAACGATTTTCTACTTATGTTGCATAGATTATTAAGTTCATTTTCTATGTTTGAAAACTCTAGAATGAATGGATCATAACAAAAATGTTCAATTTTAGCATGTAGCTCACTTGAAGAATCAACCTTTTGATTAGTATCATATTCACGTTATAAGTTGTCTTCTCCATAAGTATCACTCCAAGACTCGTAGATTAGTGAACTTTGTAGGTTGCTTATTAATCCTTGTCGGCGACATTACCTACATAAAAAACACTTGAACTAGTAGTACATGCATCTACTTTAACTAAATGTTTTTCTAATAACTTATTTTCATCATCTTTGGCTTGAACATTTTCTTGATGAAAGTTTAAAATATTTTTTCACATGTCATTTGCCGTTTGACATAAAATTATTCTATCATATTCAATTTTCGGCAAAGCTTTATAAATCAAAAATTTTGCTTCAATATTTTTGCAAAAATTTCTTATGAAATTTTGATTGTCAAAATTTGCTTTCATTGGCTGAAAATCACCAATTAAAATGACATGCCAAAGATCATGATCTATTAATTTCACATAACTTTCAAATTCATTTTTCCATTCGACAAAATTTTCATTTTCGAAAAATGGTGGTTCATTCAAAGAAACTCCTTCTATATTTCTTTCAGAATCCATAGATCGATTTAAGCTTTAAAGTATAATATACTTTAAATATCTTGAGTGACATGGCTCTGATACCAATTGTAGAAACTAGAGGGGGGAGTTGAATAGTTTCACCGGTTCTAATTTACTTATAAAAGTGTTTCGCCGGTTTTAGGTCCGGTTAAAATTTCTTTTACAAACTTGGTGTATTTGACTAGTTATGTGATATCTTCTAGACTAGTGATGAATTTAAGATGCAAGTAAAGTAAAGGGTAAAGAAAGAACACAACCAAAGAGACGCAGAGATTTATAGTGGTTCGGCATAAAGCTCACTCTTCGTTCTACTCCACTCCCCAAGTACTATACTCGAGAGTTATCAATCACTATATCAACACACTCCTTCAGGCAGAGCAATCCGTACACAAGCTTACACAAAATTTACCGACACTAAGCGGAATGTCGAGTTCTAATCGTATCTAAAACCAATCTACTCCAAGGCCCATGTGGCCACACAAACAAGCACTCTTGTCTCACTTAGATTGACACACGATCCAAGCCTTGACACGAACAAGCACTCCCGTTTACTTGAATCTTCACCCCCAAGTCTTCACACACGGACTTCACTAAATCCAAATCATCACACTAGAACTTCACTAAGTCCTAGCCTTCACACAACACTATATGAACTATTACAAGTACTAATCTAGATACAACACTTCTTGGACTTACACGTTGTCCGTTTCAAGCCTAACCTCGAATCACACACAAGTCGGATCTATTAATATACAAGATTAGAATTTAGAGAAAGAAGATAATCATAACACTTGTTACGTTTGTGTGTGGACTCTTACAACATCTCGAATCTTCACTAGTTCGAGAGTTCTTCTCTTGCACTTTGATGTAGAGGAGAAGGAAATCACTTATAAACATTGACCGACATGTTCCAGTGATTAAAGAAGTGGGAAAGGAATAACATAATGTTTTTGTGCAAAAGGAATTGTTTTTACTGAGAGTGAACAGTTCAGTATTTATACATGTCAGAAGAGGGGGGGGGGGGGGACGGTCCCTTAAACATACGACAATCCTTTATCACTACGGGACCGTCAATCAATTTATGGGACCGTCCCGACAAACGCTCCTCTTTTTGTCCTGATGTGGTGAAAATTTATCTGGTGAAGTTTTCTGTCGGTTTAAGGCGGGAAAACTAGTTGTTATACATTTGAATTTTGAACGATTGAAACATTACTGTGAATATCGAAAGGGGTGGAGAAATGACTGTGAATATCGAACGATTGAAACATTACCACCCGAATAGCGTGGATTCTATTGACAAGGGGTACATCATATTCCGAGACGACGTCACGTAATACCCCGTGACCTTGAGTCTAGCTACAAGACTCGTAAATAAAGAAAAGCGCTTCTTGGGAGGCAACCCAAGTTTTATTTGTTTGTTTGTTTGATTTTATTTGTTTCCGTATGTATGCTTTATTTTTATTGTTTGTTGATCATGTTCCAAAATAAATTGTGAAAATGCTTTACCTTGTTGTTTAACTTCGTCTTAACTTCATATAAAGGTATTCCGCAAAGGATAAGTGTAAGGGAAATCTAAATTTGTTTCTAAGAACGGAATTGAACATGGACCACAACAATATTAAATAAACATGTATATTAGTATTTGTTTGAGTCAAATGCTTGTATCGAGTCATAATGATGTTTTGCAGGATTTCCAGGAATTAAGGCGTCATGGTTATAACCTGACGGCGTCAGGTGTAAAATTCTGAAAAATTTTGCGAGTTTTGTTCTTCTACCGGAGTCTTAAAGTTTTTGTTAATTCTTTAGTTTTATAAACTCCAGAAAATCTGCAAACATTCATTCCACAAGCATTATATCTTAATTTGCTTTCTAGGATTTTAGTATATATAGATTGCCGCCGATTTTACGCGAGGTTTGCCATGATTGTTTTCTCAGGTTTAACAGGTTATATTGGACAAGAAGATGATTTATATTTTTGGAGGGAAGCTTTCAACGTTCATTTTCTTGGAGGAGGATCTAACCTTGTTACCACATTATCCACACCGAACGAATCAGGGGAGTATTTGTTTCATTCTTTTACCTTCATTACTTTTACATCCTTTTCATTGAACATTGGGGACAATTTTCAGCCTAAGTGTAAGGGGAGGGTAAATGATGATACCTTAGAGAATGCAATTGCATTTAAGTTTGTTTGTTCAATAGTAGGTGTGTAATAAAACCAAGAGAAATACTTGTTAGGGAAATTTTAGCGCCAAATTTATTTTTTTTACAACATTTAGGAGTGAAGCTTTAGCCTTAATGAGCGTCTCATGGATAGGAGTTGTATGACTAGCACAAAAACCGTACCACTCAAAATTTTCTACCCCAGATATGTGAGGTTCGCCCCTAGATTTGTTAGGAAAAGATGCTTATGAGTGTACCGGTAGTATTTAGATTCTAGAACTTGCGTTAGTGATGCATCCCGAGACTGCTAGTGAGACTACATTCGTGTAGTTAGGATTTACTACATGATAAGAGGCATTAGGATCACCCTTGTGTTAAACCCGTATCATAATTACTTGACCATTGAAGTAATAATTACTTGACTAATAAAGTCAATTAATTTTCTCACACCTTTGCGTTGTACTCATTTTTAGTACACGATACCCCTAGTACACCCCTCCGAGCCTATCTTTTTCGTTTCTAACTTTAAGCATTTTACTTAAAGGAAGAATTTGTTTACAATCCACCGCAAATGTGCAACCAAATCGCCTTAGCCTTCCTTGTATGCACTCATCTTTAGTGCATTATTGTTACATGTTTATACCCTTAGTTAATTATCTAATTGATTACATGGTTGCTAAGTCGAGTCATATCTTGTATATATTGTTTTGGGACGATTGGGACTCACGGGTAAAGTACTATTGTTATAGAGTATTGGGGAAGAACATCATCTATTACCTCCATATGTGCGTTAATCTTAAAAAGTACTCCAAGTTTTTTGATTATCTTAATTCGAGTCATTAGAATAGTTGATTGTAAAGTATGTAAAAGTTCAAGTGTAAGGGGAATGTAAATTCCCTACGATGTATTATTTTGGATGGTAGGGCAAGAGTGTATGCAAAAAAAAAAATGAAAAAATCAAGAAAAAAAAAAAGAAAAAAAAATAATAATAGAAAAAGAAAAACATACGGACTACCATCCTGTTTCCTTTTATGTTTATTTTAGTTTTTGACTAGCTTAAGTCGAGTCGAGTCTTGGCTTAGCAACGCCACATTGTACATGTAATTGACCAAGATGATTAACTCGCCACAAGTAAATATTGCCTTTATCCAACAAAACCGTGTTTATCATATCCCTACACCTCACGTTATAACCCTTTTAAAAGACCTCTTTGATAGTTTATCCTAGGTGCTTACGCCAAGTGATGGAGGTTTGATCTTTTCCCAAGCCTATGGTGATCTATTTGCTATAACAGGTAGTGAGAGATGTTTTCAATTTCGATATTGTGATATATACTTTATTACACCAGAGAGATGTGAGTATCTAAATATTATTTATGAGGTGCTAGTGTATAATTTCCGTGCTTGTTTTGGTTGAAATGGAACGATTATTTGTTGCAATTACTTTTATATTAGTGTTAAATGACCTCTAGCTTGTATTTTGATTAGAATAAAAGCGCATTTGCTTGAGGACAAGCAAATCTCAAGTGTAAGGGTATTTGATGAGACGAAAAGTGTACCGCTTTTAGGGGGTCCTTTAAGCCCAAAGTCTAGATTATTTGATCAAATATTTCCCTAAATCGTTCCTTTTGTCATTTTAGGTACTTTTGAGAAGAAATCTGGAAAATGAAGCATTTTGGACGTTTTTGGAGCGAAAAAGTGAAGAAAACGACAAAGTCTCAAATTCATGCTGAAAATAGTACGTGACAGCGTCAGGATTTGCTTATGACGCCGTCACCCTTTGACAAAGAGGTGGATAATAAAGTTACACGTGACGCGCCATAATGTTTTTGGAAGAATTACACGTGACGGCGTCACTAAGGCCGTCACGCACAAAATGCAAGAGACGGCCATGAAGGAGTTTACACATGACGACGTCAGAATTGGATCTAGGCAATACGATGATATTTATGACGGCGAGTTGACGACATCAGAACTTACTCTTGACGCCGTCAGACACAATAATCAATATATAGTTTTTGATTTTTCATTCATTAGTGTGCAACTTTAAGAGGAGAAACCCTAGACGAATTTTACCTTCTTTTTAAGGGTTTCAATTCCTTGGTTCATCCATGCTTAATTGAAGATAAGTTTTCCAATAATCATTCAATATGTCTATGTGTTGTTTGATTCTATCTTATGCTTGTCTTCTCTTTAACATGCTAGGATAGGTTTTCTTTGTGTTTGCTTAGATGTAATGAAACTTAGATATTGATTATAGGTTGGTTGTTTGTTTATAATTGTTGTGAATGAATGATTTCGATGTTAGTCTTAAGAAAACTGACAGACTTCCAATTGGTAACTTGCTTGAACGTCTTAAGAAACATGATCGGATGTGGACTACGATAAATTGGTTATATTTAATGCATAGGTAACTACTGATGAGGCCATGTTAGGAGCTAGTAGTCGGCTCGACATAGGAAGAGGTAGAAGCTAATAGAGTTAGGGAAGATCGTACACGGCCCTACGAATGGTATTAAGAAATATAACCCGTCATCCATGCAATTGTAACAAACTAATCAACCGGTAAAAGATAGCTAGGGAGTAGTGAAATCTAAGTAAACACATTTTCTCTTATTATTGTTTTCGTCAAATTTACTTTAGTATTATTTTATTTTATTTTGTTTGCATACGTAGTCACCTGGGTTAGTTGACTAGCAACTAATTCCGCCCATTCTTCCAAAACCCGAGATTTTTACTTGCTTTATATAAAATATAAAAATACAAAAAAAATCATCCCTCACCTCTAGACCTAGTTTAATTGAGTTTTAACCCTAGCGAACACTATTCTTTGAGTTGAACGATCAATCCCCAGGTACTTGCCACTATACTATACTACAACAGTCAGGTACACTGCCTGGTGGGTATTGCAAGCTTCTCAAGATCCCTTGAGAGGTAAAACCTTTTGCAAGGTTGCAAAACCACGCATCAATACATTTTGTGAAAAATGTTTTATCATACATAAAAATGTAAGTTTTGAAGAAAATAAAATATTTGATCACTTTACTAATGTCGTTATGAAGTTTGTTCATACCTGAAGTGACGTTGTAGTAGATACGTGGAAGAAACGAGTTTCCTCGATTAAAAACTTATTAACCGTAAGTTTACGTATCGTGTTTTCATATTTTGTGATTATCAAAACATGTAGAGACCGAATAATGCAAACAACGTTTTTGACATTATTTGTATTAATATAGTTGATTGCTTCACGTTAGCCTAAGAAAACTGGCTGTCTTCTTTATGTAACTAGCTTGATGTCATAGAAAACTTAACCGTAGGTGCACTACTGGTTTTTGTCGTTATATTTATTGCATGAATTGATGTTGATGATCCTATGATTGCTTAATTAATTTAAGGTTGTAGGAGAAATTGATATTCATAGAGTTGGGGAATGTAACACACTCCCACGACTGGTATTAAGGAATACATCGCTTCAACTAAAACAAACGACGTGAAAATTCAATAATTCAATAAAATATAACTAGGGAGTAGTGAAATCTGAGTAAACACGTTTTTCTCACCATAAGAAGTTCACCACTTTTATTTTATTGTTATTTTAATTTTTGCTTTATAAAAGTAGTTTTTGGGTTAGTTGCTTAACAACTAATTCCGCCTCTACCTCTAAAACCGAGATCTTTAATTTTCTTTCTAAAATATATAAAAATACAAAAATAATCATCATTCACCTTTAGGCTTAAATCGACATACACTTCAACCTAACGACACTATTCCCATAGATAACGATCAATCCCACGGATTTACCTATACTACACTACCTCAAACGTTTACTACATGACCTCCGAATTATGATGGCCCGAACGGTGTTACTTTATATCTAAATTTAGAAATACTTACCTAGGATTCAGAGCTTTGAAATATAAAACAAACCAACTAAGACTTGACATACATACTACCTCAAGTTGCGTGAGTAGGACGTCTAATATCTGAATCACAGTTCCCTGAACTAAGGTGAGTTCATAGCCTTACTTTTAAATCCTTTATAAACCCGTGAGGGGGATATATACTATAAACCGAATACAAGCTTTTTCTCCTAATTCATTATTGCACGAGTATCTCTTATGCCACCATTACATTACAAATTTCATGAACCATAATCACTTGCGAGTGAACGCGAGTATAGTGAATAGATCTACTTGGAGTTTGACTACTCCCGTTGGTTTGCCCTGTATGGTACCAATAAGCACTATATTTGAGAATAAAGAGGTTAGCCTTGGCAAGTTAACCTTACGTCTAGTTACTGGATTGGTCTATAGTGCCACCATTTGGACTTAGACATGTTAACGTGGTGTGTCATGAGCTTAGATGCAATAATACTATTCTACACTACTATACTTTTTCTCTGATGGGTGTAACAACTGAACCATTTGGAACTTGTATTCAAAACCCCTACTATTTAAACCTATGAATTTCACTCAACCTTTGTGTTGACCTTTAAGCATATTATCACAGGTAACTCAGCCCTTTAGGACTTATGGCACGGAGTGACTGGACATGAGGACGTCCAGACCTGTTATCATTCATCCTCTTTTGCTTTAAAACATAAATTTGGGATCTCTCTTTTGTAAAAGTTTATCTTTTACCGTAAAAACTCTGATGAATAAATGAATGATAACTTATCTTTTAAAAACGTCTCTTTTTGAGTCGTTTTCTATTATTGTGCGTATGTTTCCATGAGGTAACACCCCAGATTTAGCTTCCGCTGCTATCTGTGAAAATGGGGTGTTACAGTAGGCTTCTTATTAGGCATGTTTAAGTAGGCATGAATATCATTTTTCTTATACAATATTCACACTTATAAGTGTGCAAAAATAAGTGTGATAAGCATCATAAAAACTTTCACATTTTCTATTGTGAAAACAAAAGTTCACACTTAAAAATGTGAGCTAATATTGGAATTTTGTTTTCACACATTATTGTGTGAAGAAGTAAAATAAAAGCTTCACGCTTTTATGTGTGAAAAAAAATGTTATCATAATTTAAAAAGTGAAAGCTTGAAACATTCTATTATCTAAAAAAAAAACTCACACGTATTGATTGTGATGTTTTCTTTACATATAAAAAATTAATAAAAACATAAATGATTAAAAAAAACGAAAAACTATCAAACACCGACGCCTTCATTCCATTCTTGTAAACCTTCAATCTATCAATTCAAACTTTCAAATCAATCAATTCGATCCAACAATACTATGATTCAATCTAATGCCTCTCATCAATTCGATCCATAAACAAGTATACATAAGTTTATTTGGTGATAAACCAGTATCATCAATTTGATCTAAACCCTAACTTTTAAGATTGAGCTGAAGAAACTTGTTATGTGATTTTGATCTATAGATTCAGTTTAATTCACATATGTCACTCTCAGGTGAGTGTGTTTTGTTTTTGAAGCCATTTTTTTTCGTTTTCATATTCTTGCAAATTGTTAGGTGAGTATGTGCGTTAGTTTTGGGGATTAGTTAACTAAAGGTTATGATACTTTGTTTGTGTTTTTAGTGTGTTTGGTTGAATCGGCTGTATAAAGGTGCAAATTATTGTTAGCTTAATTGAAATTTGTTAGGGCATTTAATGTGTGTTGTTTTTATATCAAAATTTGCTGAAATTGTTGTTAATTTTGGTGATTAGTTGATCGAATCTCACACATAATTAATTTGAGGTTGTTTACGGATCTATTATGTTAATTAGGTTTTAGTTATGTAAATTAGTGGCATTCCAAGCTCTTGATGTGCAAAAATTGGACTATATGCTTGTATATGTTGCATGATGATATATTGAATCGCGTTATAATGTTTTACGAATCAAATCAGGTGTTGATATGTGTTTCACCACTAAACGATATCTCATTAGTACAATAAGTTTAATTTGTTAAACATGTATTTTGATTTAACTTTGGATAGTTTATAGAATTTTATAGATTTGTTACGTATATGTGAAAGAATTTTCACAAAATCTTCACACTAATGCGAAGAATTATAAAATTCATACTTATAAATGTAAAGTATTGTTTAAAAAAAAACCTCATACTTGAAAGTGTGAATAATTAAAAGCTCACACTTAAAAAGGTGAGAAATTGTTTTAAAATCACCATATTTAAAAGTGTGAAGAATTGTTTCAAATCTTCACATTTCAAAGTGTGAAGACTTTTATAAATTATCATATTTAGAAGTGTGAAATTATTTGTTACACTTGGTTCACACGAAAGTTAAGTGTGAACATTTTAACTCCGTACATTTTAAAGAATGAAAATATACTTTAATAAGTGTGAAAGTTAACTATATTGTTTTAATGATAGTATGTCGTAAATTCCATATCAATATTAGCAAAAAACATTTTGTCTTTGAAAGAAAGTTAACAAAAAGGTTTCATAGTTGTTCATTTGCCCCAAGTTATAATACCAGAACCCTACTAAACCATAGTATATGTTGTTAGTCCATTAATGCAACATACGCTATTAAAACTCTCATAATAAAAAATGTCATTTTATGAGTAGGTGGTCCTTAGAGGCACGTCGGTTGGTAGTGTGTCTGCTAGGTATACATCACATTTTAGGCCATCAAGCAAATATAGAATAGAAATGAATACCCTATATATAGATAATAGATGGATGCTAAAAACCTAAATATCACACGTCGATATTTATTATGTCAACTATGAGTCCGTGACTCATGATTTACGAGTCGTGATCAGACATTGAAAAGAAAGGTGAATCTTTGCAAGTCCACAAATTTTTGGTAACTCGTATGAAAAAGTTAATTTCATGCAAACGTACAGTGAAAAGTTCGCCGACCGTGTATGTGTTTTAAATTCTACATGTTTCAATCTAACGCCACTTCGGTATCGTTAGGCTACCAACATTATGTTTCGCCAAATCTGTATGCATTATTGATCTTAAGTTGGAACGAAGATGAAACGAAACTAATACAAGTGTTTGAGAAAATAAAAAATGCGATATGCAATGAAAGAAACTTGCTTAAGTAAGACAAGTGGTCGTTTGGGCATTAGACTAAACAAAATGTGTATTAGTAGTTTATTTAGGATCATTTAAATTTAAAGCTCGTGTATGCTAATGCGTCCAAGTGTTTAGCATAATTACATTTCCTAAGAAGAAGTGAGTTATTTTATTATTCTCGAAATATTCATAAAACATAGGCTTGGACTCACATGAAAAGGTTTATCAATGAGACAAAACATAAAATCGACATCACCAAAAGACAAGATAAAAGAATTGCATAAATAGAAGAATAATGTTTGCTCTTGATTGTAATGAAAGCATGATTATTTTCAGTGACACGCATGTCTTAGGCGAGGATTACATGACTTATTATATCGAATATTATCGTTAATTCAATGTCACATCAGTTAAAAAAATAAAAATAAAACAACAAATATCATCATCAAAACATACATAACTTAAACATAAACATTATCTATAATACATTCACACACTAAAAAAAAAAAATCGTTTGTGTGAACGACCGACTTGTGCTCAAATATGGTACACGATGCGTTGATATGAGACAGATTTAATAAAAGGGAAACGTTGATTTGGCCTGAACACGCGTCTTTAGACGGTCATTACCACTAGTCTTAAAACTTTGAAAATGCATACTATCTCCTTTTTATTTCAATTTATTTAAAGCATTATTCCTTTATAATAATAATCTTTACCTTGTTTAAAAGAAAGATAAAATTATCATAAATGATATCATCGTATCATTTGTATGTATAACAAATGCCGTATTTGACGCTATAACTTATGGCTTGAGGTGGGGTGTAGGGTTGAGCATCGGGTTAAACTCGAAACGAACCGAAAATCGATTTTGAGGAAAATATGAACCGAGAACCGAACCAAAGTGAACTGAGTCAAACCGAAACTGAATCGTTAGGTTCGGTTCGGTTTAAAAGGTTTAGGTTTTTTTTTTTTTTTTTTTGGCCCGAACCGAACCGAGTCAAATCGAAACCGGAAACTATAAATATATAAAACCGAAAACCTAACCGAGTAACATTAGTTTAGTTTCGGTTAGATAGGTTCGGCTAGATTTTTTGATTCGGTTTAGTTTTCGATCGATTTTGCTCGGCCCTGCTCCGTACCTTGCCCTCTGGTTTTGATTTACAAACTTTATTTCAAGAAAAAACATATGTCGATCTACAAATCTACAATAAACATACTCCATATTCACACTACTACTACAAGAGTATAAGGCAATAATTACATACACAAAACCATATTCCCAAAAACACCCTCCAAAACCCCCCACACACCAATGGCAAAACCGTAAATCCCAAACACACTTCAGTGTCGGTTACTCCTTTGAATTCTCTTTTTCCAAACAAAAAGTGTTCACTTCACACTTGTATGTAAATACATACACAACAACAAAAAGTTGATACCAGTACAATAACAATAATAATAACAATCACACACACTCAAAACACACACACACATATTTTATTTTTTATAAAAAATTTTATAAAAAAAATTAGTGTGTGCATTTGGTTACTACGAGTGTTGATTTTACGTATATGTGTGATTAGTTTATATAAAAAAAAGGAAGGAATTGTAAATAATGGAGATGTACGGACGTGATCATAATCAGCCGCAAAGTGAATGGATACAACCTACTGGTTCAGAAACTGGAATTGAAGGTAATGTGTTGATTGATTATTTATTTATTTTTATTTTATAAAAAAAGTTTTATAAAATTTTGATTAGTTATGAGTTTTAGGGTTTTGAATAGTGTTTTTATTGTGTTTGAAAGTAATGTGTTTTTATTGTGTGATTTTTATAAAATTTTGACTGTTTGTGGTTTTTAGGGTTTTGTATATTGTACGGATGATTAGTTGTGTTGAATTTTGTGTGAATTTGGTGAATTGAGTGTAATGTGTTGATGATTATGTGTTTAGTTGTTTTTATCGAGTTTTTGCAAGTTTTATAGTTTACGGATGAATTATTCTGTTTAGTTGTGTGTGAGTTCGTTGTTTTAAAGTAATGTGTTGATGAATTTGTGTTTTTAGTGGTTTGGTTTTGAATATTATGATGAGAAATGATTCATAGGCCTAAATGTATGCCTAAATTTGTTAGGCGGGATGTAATGGTGACGGCCACATCAGTGCCAACTCATTACAACCTTTTTCATGACCAAGTTAGTGTAATAAGGCGACTACTGTCACCACCAAAAACATATGCCACTTAAACACAAAAATACCCCACAAACACAATTTAAAAAACACACACTGACACACAAACAGAGGGGAGGACTCGGTCGAGTAAAGGACCAAGTTCCCAGTTTTTACCAAGGGACCGTAGGTGGGTGGGGGGGGGGGGGGGGGGCGTTCGAAGAGGTGACCGACCACAAGGTTGACCACCCATTACGCCTGGTCTAACTAAATCCGCATGATAGTATTTTATTGGGAGCAATGCTAAAATTATATCCACACAATGACTTGTCAACTAAATGGACCATTACAATTGCCAGGTCATTGTGTGAATATAATTTTATAAACTCTTTGTAGATGTAACATTGCTCTTTTATTGGTTTGTGAAGAAGTGGGTCATTTTGCTTCAACGAGCCGCATGCACAAAATTAGACATACATTTAGGTCTCCCAATCATTTCACTGTTTTGAACATATACCACCCGTCTCACAAATGTCTCCAACGAGCCACAACCTCTTGGTTAGTGGCAGACTCACATACTACTAGGCCAACGGACTTGGTAAACTATGTGTGAATATGAGTACTTGAAGGTAATTGTATGAGTAATTGAAGGTAATGCGTTGATGATAATGTGTTTAATTGTTTATTTTATTTATTTTTTGTTAATTTTGATTGTTTATTGTTTTTAGGGCTTTAAGTAATGCACTGATGAATTTTTTATATTTATTTATGTGTGAAATTGCGAATTGAAGGTGTTGATGATTTGTTAGTTTATGGGGTTTTAAATGATGTGTGGATGAATGTTTGTTTGAATGTGTGTAGAATCGATGAGACGGTTAGGGTTGTTAGGGGGAAGAGGAGGAGGTGAGTTTTATCCCGAGAGACCTGGAATGCCGGATTGTGCTTATTATATGAGAACTGGTACTTGTGGATATGGTAGTAAGTGCAGATATAATCATCCTCCTGATCGTACAACCTCGGTAATCCGTTTATCGATTGCGCTTCGTATTTTGAGTTTATTATTGTGTGTTGTTACTTGTTAGTAAAGAGGCACAAAGCCCGAGCTGAAAAAGCGGGCTTTTACTGTTTAAAAAAGCCCAGGCCCAAAAAAGCCTGGTCCATAGTCCAATGTTAAGCCTTATGTAAGATTAGTAATGTTGAATCACTTGTTACTTTGTACATAAGTGATAAATTACTAATCTACCCCTCATATGAGATTAGTGGAAGGTATTTATATACATTGAAGACATTATATTGACTATGGTTTTGTAATGCTTAAACTTCATTAGTTGTTAACAAAATGAAACAAAGGAGTATTTTGTAATGGAAATATATATATGCACAAAACATGAAGTATGGATTTGCGTAATCTATGTATGTTAATTGGTGCTTACACTAGAAAAAATGACAATAAGACACACAACACTCCCTCGCTAGTGGTAAGAGAGGAGGGAAATGAGAAACAGAGTAAATTCGAGTAATTGCCCTTTGCATTTCTTATGAATCTACTTTAGGATCCTGAATTTACTATGAATCTAGTTTAGTAAATGGCAATAACTATCTGTTATGATATGGCGACATTACTGGTTTTGAGGTTGTTCTAACTTTGAGCTGTGATGCTTGTTAGGCTGGAGGAGCTGCAAGAACCCCTGGAGGGGGAGGTTACCCCGAGCGACCAGGAGAGCCTCCTTGTCAGGTATTCTGTTTGATGTAATTTCTGCAAGTTCGTTCCTAACAAGCATGTCTTTATTTCAAGTTTCAGTCATTAAATATATATATTTTGTGGACTTTTCGAATGATGGAGTGTTGTGTCTGTTTATTTGTGAATGTGCAGTATTATTTAAGAACCGGAACCTGTAAGTTTGGTGCATCCTGCAAGTTTAATCATCCAAGACATGCGGGTGGATCGTTGAGTAACGTGCCACTAAATACTTATGGATATCCATTACGACCAGTAACTATTTTTTGCTTCACCTTTTCTCATACAACTATATGTTTGTTCTTGTGCATCAATATCAAAGCTGCCAACTTTTATGTATAAAACAGGATGAAAAAGAATGCTCCTACTATTTGAAAACGGGGCAGTGCAAATTTGGTATAACTTGTAAATTCCATCATCCTCCACCGACTGGCGAAACCGTGCCAGCATCTGCACGTCCATTTTATTCAACAGTGCAGTCTCCTTCAGCTCCTTCGCCTGAACAATATGCTGGTCCATCGGCCGGCTATAGGGTTGCAAGGCCCCCGTTAGTACCTGGTTCATATGCACCAGGTGCTTATGGTCCCATATTACTTTCCCCTGGCATGGTTCCTATGCCAAATTGGAGTCCTTACTCGGTAAAAAGAATACAATCATTTTATTCTTATTGTTCATTGTATGTGTAGTTCTTAAAGTTCAATAGTTTCTGAGATGCAGGGACGTGTAAGCCCGGTCCTGTCTCCGGGTGCTCAACCTTCCATGGCAGCAGCTTCGGTATATGGAGTGAATACTTCAGCACCCCCTTTTGCAGCACAATATCGTCCTCCTGGCCCTATGGGTAGTAGTCAAACTGAGAGAGTATTTCCAGAGAGACCTGGTCAACCGGAATGTCAATACTACATGAAAACAGGGGATTGTAAGTTCGGGGCATCTTGTAAGTTTCATCATCCACCAGATTGGGTAATACAACAGGATAACTGTATGCTCAGCCCTATGGGTCTTCCTCTGCGCCCGGTTAGCCTCTTTAATCTTTTAATCGTTTCCTTGTTAATATGATGCATATATGTGTACCGTGGCCTATTATAATGATTTCACTTAGTTAACTAAATGTTTATTCATGATGTGTTATCATGTCTACTACTGAACTGGTTTTGCTTCAACTTAAATGTTATGAAACTATATGACTGAGAATCAGAGAGCTGTAAGTCTTCACAAGTTGACTTGCATTTCTTACAGGCCTTGACATTTGATTGTTATCATCATGGTAGTGACCTGAATTTATGTTAGATGAATATATAAACTGTATAATCCTGCAAAGGACTGATGATTGAGTTTAGAATCTTATTAATTGAAAGATAACACAATTATGGGAGATTTCTTAGGCATTCAAAATTGATAGATACAGAATGGTGGTGTATGGTGAGGTGAAGTTACCATATAGATAAGAGTTAACATTGTGGGCTTGTGCTAGACTAGATTTATTTTTGTGTCAATATAAACTTGCTGAATGTTGCAAGGTCATTAAATTAAGCACTGGGTCTTAGAATGCTCCGAAATGTATTAAGAGATCATAAGTTTATAGTTGAAACTTGAAAAGAAACGGACTTTCTTTCTGCAGGTTAATAGTCTTTGATGTTTCTCAGTGTCATTGAATAGTGGTGTTATTCACTTAGATGAACACGATTTTCATGATATCCCACATGCCTGCCAACTAAATATGTTTATTCCACGCCTATTGAGCTTATGATGTAAAGAAAAGGCATGGTACTTGGTAGAAAGTGCTTAAGAGTGTTTTCAGACTTTAGTAGATAGAGGACTCATATTGGAAACGCCTTTATTCTTACTAGAAGAAAAAAAGAATCAAGTATTATTTCTTTCCTGATAATTGGAACATTTTCAATTATGGACGTCCCGTGAAAATTGTAACATATTCCTTTTAATGCCGAAAATTTAAGCACTAAGTTTCTTTCTTCTTTTAGCACCAAGCATATAGGTTGGTAGTCTTGGCCCATCTCGCAGGTGTTGGTTTAAATCCCTTTCATCAGTTCATGATTCATCCCTTGTCTCTACTAGAAAAGATTGTTATATTTGTCTTTACTAAGGGATATAATTGGTATTATGGATATACGACAAATACTAGAACAAATTTTAGATGGTTGATTAGTAGTCGGTATTAGATATTAAGTATTAGCATTGCAAGATGCATGCAATTAGATGGATATTGCTTGCCAATAGATATACCTATGAGTATATATATGTTGCTAGCTTTGTGACATTTAAACCCATAAATCTGACGCAATAATTGTTTTATCTCATTGGACCAGGGTGTGGAGCCTTGCAATTTTTACATGCAAAATGGACACTGCAAGTTTGGGCGCACCTGCAAATTTGACCACCCAGTTCAAGGTGCAGTTAACTACGGTCCATCATCTGACATACCAATTGCTCCGTATATGACCATGGCTCCTTCAGTTTCATTCTCAGAAAGGTCCAAAATGGACCCTCATACAAGTAGTTCAGTCGGTATGATGTTTTCTCAGGCACACTCGGGTTCCTCAGGGGAGAGTCAAAGTTCTCCTCAAACAAGGTAGTGAACGTTGGTGATTTAGATTATTTGGGGTCCCACGTGCTGCATAATTAAGCTGTTACATAGTAACATATATATGTTAAGTGTGTTGTATGAACTGTGATGTTAAGTTTGTCCATTATTATTATTTTTTAATTATATATATATTTATGTATAGCAAATATTTATGCTGCCGCTCAGACTATGTAACCTGATATTTATGACACTTTGGTTGCATTCAAACTGATCTTGGAAATAAAAAGGACAAGACACATGGCTGCAGTATATGTGTTCTTTAAATACTGCCAACTTAAAGTTAGAAGCCAATTGGAACTCACAAATCTGCATCATGCTAAAATCTTACATGTGTTTGTGTATTAAGTTGCATGTATAAGCAAGTTGGTGGGGGTCTTCCTTGACAGTTTTGTGTATTAAGTTTGCATATATAATCAAAAGATTAAATTGCGAAGATCGTCCCCGCGCTTTCTCTTGTTTGTCCAAATTGTAGGCGCAGTCTCTGGTAAACTTTTGGTTTGAATATTGTTCGATGCCAAAGTGAAACGACTAAAATACTCATGTACAATGGATAAAATGACTAAACTACCCATGGACAATGCAGACTTTCGAAGTTTACGGATTGCGCTTGTGATTGGACACACCAGATGGACGTTGTTGGCAATATGCTCAGTCATTTTTTCTAATTTATATAAGATAGTACAGTAACTAATTTATTCATTGTTGTATTCTAAATAGTGGATGTTTCTTTATTGTGATCCATAAAAGCTGGAGTAGTACTAATTCTTGCTGTCACAGATGCTTTTATATAGTACCAACTTTTGCATTTATGGGATTTTTAGGACGGTAACGTTTAACGTTTGTAACAAAATTAGAAGTAAAGTTTATATAGCTATTTTTTGATTCAGAACAAGAGGTAATTTATTGGACATTTGATTCCTTGAGACCACTTGTCGAAAAATTAGATTATTTGCTTTATAAATATAAAATTAACAGAGTTATTCGATGTTGAGGAAGCTATATAGCTGTATTTTTGCTAAACCATCTTTAAGGTGATTCTGGTTGGAAGAAGTCTGTAAAGTTTTAGAAGAGAACATGGTTTAAACCTCGCTGGGTGAACATCTTAGAATGATCATAATAAAGTTCGAAAATACCCATAGGTATACCAATTAGGCCGCTTCACGATTTCCATATAACATTAACAGAGATCCTTCTTCTTTTTACCCGTTTACTTATATCGTTGTTCATTAACGTAAGCTAAAGAAGGTGACTTCTACGTCTGAATTATTAATGTGCACAAGGATTTCATCTTAACAAGTGTTTTTGTCTACTTATGTTAAAATATACATCGTTTGCACCCTTTAAAAAATTTGTGATCATCAAAATTGAACCTAGTGGTCCTTATTTTTGTAATCATATGTTACCTTTTCACAGATTTTTATTTCCAGACTATATTACATTCCAAAAAAACATTTAAGGATTTTGTTTTGTTGTTCAAAAAGACCATACATATATCTCTATCAGCAAAACTTCGATACAAAAGCTAGATCATTTTTATCTCTGTTTGCGATATCCTGTCGACATATCGGCGACAATAATTTTGTGACTTTTGTCCCTTATGCTCTCTTAATTTGTTTCGCTGTTATTCAAAGTATTTAGTCATTGGCAAAAGGGTAGACTCTGTCATAACTTATCTTACATTACTTAAACTACTATCACATGTAGTTAACATAATAATTTTTTTTTTTTTTTTTTTTTTTTTTTTTTTTTTTTTTTTTTTTTTGATTTGGTATTTTATCTTAATGTGTGCAGTTTAAGTACATACACTAAGAATTTCTGGTAATACTTTATATATTATGAATAAAGACACTCGATTAGATAAATAAATAAATAAAATTTAAAAATTACGTTTATAGATAATTTTTTTTAAAGTTTACTACAGTCTACATACAATAGAAATCAAAGAATATTGAATTGTACATGGCTATTAAACTATGATGTTGTTTGATGACTTTCTATTTTATAGATAGAAATCAAAGAATATTGAATTGTAACACTCAAAAAGAATTTTGATTATAGATTAGAGAAAGGAATTAAAAATTTAAAAGTTCATGAATGAGATACACTCAAAAAGTAGTGTATCCCACCTCGACCAGAAGAGGAAGTTATGACTTATTTATATAGCTCTGAAACTCGTCAAACATTTGTCCCTTCGGGGACATCCGATAAAATTGGAACGATACAGAGAAGATTAGCATGGCCCCTGCGCAAGGATGACACGCACAAATCGAGAAATGGTCCAAATTTTTTTCTTCGTCGCCGGTTCACTTATTTCCCGGTCTGCACAAATCTGAGACATAGTCATTTTTTTTCCTTCATGCGTTTGCTTCATTACATAACCCTTATTTTGGCCTGTACTTGTTTTGTCATCACTTCCTTAACATATTTGTAAGTCGGTTCTTTGTGATTTTCAACATAGGACAGGTCATTTCCGTATAGTACCTGCTGGAGATATGTTATAATCGAAGATACATAGTATTTAACTTTACTTAGAGTCGGGTTGACTGAGCTATGAGTTCTGCCTTGTGAATCTCATCAACTCATAATGAAATAAGCAGTTTTGAATGAACGATTTGAACATCTTTTATGTATGTAACGAACATAAAAAAAGAACGTTATTTTGAAAGCCGGTATACTTGAAGATATGTTAAGAGTCTGTAATGTTCATTAATTCAAGACCTCCATGGACTTCGTTAATAGCCACCTTTACCTTTCCGCTCAAGTTGCTATACATTGATGTGCAATGTGCATATGACCAGCTTGTTTGTTATAAAGAAAACAATATTGAAATAATAGTTTCTTTATTTTTTTTTATTTTTATTTTTTTTTTATTGTCAGGCGGTTAGACCATTTTAATGAGATAATCAATTTGTAAGTGTTTGAAACTTTTCAACTATCTAATGAATCAATCCACACAGTGATAAAGAAAGATTTTTATCTTTTTAATTGGTTTTGACAACATTTTTACAAGGCTTAAAATATGGGGCCATTGGGCAGTTTGCTGGTAAAACCTATAGTGAAGTAATAAAAAATTGGGTTACTAACCAGATGTGTAACAGATAAGCTCGAAAGCTGTTCCCGTCTCTGTCAGAGGAGATGCCAACCATCTCTCCTTCTTACGAACACATCAACCTCGCAACCCCAAGGTCTTTATAAACACTTAACCTTTTTCAATTTCCACCGATGTGGGATCTAAAATTAACCGTCAAAACTATTCCAACCTTTGGCAGTTTGCTTGAGGACCGAAGACTTACCCAAATCCATCAGGTTCCCTCACTGCTGAAGCGTGCTTTTTTTTTTTTTTTTTTTTTTTTATTTTTTTATTTTTTTTTTTTTTTTTTATTTTTTCATGTAGACAGCATACCTAACTGATAATTTGGTTTTGGTATCGACATTACTTGGCTTCCAAGTATTGGCTGGGGTTATTTTGTTGAGCAAACCATATTGGCATAAATTGCATACTAAAGCATAGTGCATAAGTTTTACACTGATTGCAAAGAATGGGCTGGGAATAAGTGCTAATTCCATTTGGACCATAACAGATTATGCATGGTTCAATTCAAAGATGAACAGATCGGGGCATACTTAGGTCCAGTTGCATTAAGTGCTAGTTTGCCTACATATATGATATCCACATTCGGCACACTTAGTCAATGAAAACTAACCATCATCTATGTTATAAATAGTTAAATACAATGAATACATTGACTGATTGACACTTTTTATTTGATTTGAGTTTCAAAACTATAATGAAATAAAAGCCATCAGGCTTTACAGAAAGTAAGAAAAAAGAATAGAAACTGTGAATGAGTTCAAGTATGCGATTTATTCCAAAGTAGTTTATCCCACATCGACCAGAAAAGTAACTTATCACTTGTTTATATAGCTCTGAAAGTTGCTTGACATTTGTCCCTTCGGGGACATCCGATAAAATTGGAACGATACAGAGAAGATTAGCATGGCCCCTGCGCAAGGATGACACGCACAAATCGAGAAATGGTCCAAATTTTTTTTCCAACCATTTTTTGGTCACCGGAGCCCTTATTTTCCGACCTGTACCTGCTGTACCAATTTTCTTCTCAAGCATTTTCTTCATCACTGGAACCATTTCTTTGGCAGTACTTGTCTTACCATTTCTTTCTTAGCATATTTGCTACATTCAGTTCATTGTCATTTTGAACATACGACAGCTCAGTGCCACATATTAGCATAAGGTTTTAGCCTGCTGGAGGTAAATTCAGTTGTAAGATAAATCGACTTTAACATCTCTATCTTCTATATATGTAAAAAGAAAAAAAAGATTGCTGTTCTTAAAGCTCGTATAGCATAAGGTTTTACCCGAACCTTCAAGTTTCCTCACTGTTGTAGGCGTTCATTGACTTTTATATCTAATCAGTACAGTATTATATAGTATTTGTATTCTCATAGTTGCACAACAAACCTATAATTTGGCTTCTATCTCAGGATTATTTGGCTTTGCAGTATGGGCTGGGGTTATTTTGATCAGCAAACCACAAAAGGCACAAACTGCATACTGGATCAGTTTAGTCACTTGCATTCACGTTGAAAAAGCAACGGTCACTTGTGACCACTTTCTTGGTGATTGAAATTAAATAAAAGTATAGTGCATATTTTCTACATTTATTCTATTCGGGGCAATTTCATTCATATCTTTGCAAAATTCAAAAATTTCATATATATCCTTTTGATGCATTAAATACATTGTACTTTATGCATCAAAAACTAGTAAAAAGAATATATATGAAATTTTTGAAATTTTCAAGGATATACATGAAATTTTCCATATTCTAAAGAATGGGCTGGGAATAAGTGCGAATCAATTTACTATAGTCCGGCAGTTGTACTCAAAAGTAATTTCTGAAACATCAATGCTTCTTGGACCCTATTGAGTGTTTATCTTAATCGGTTGTCATCAAAATGCCATTCATCCATCTGAAACAATCCACGAGGATTCAAGCTTAGTTCTTATAAACTCCAACTTGAACTACTATATGCTTTGACTTCGTAATTGTATTCATCACAAAGTTTAACTAGCTAGGGAAATGCCAATGCTTTAAATCGAGCACCATTCGAGTTGTTTTGTTGTTGCAAAAGTCCATTGTTTACAACATCTGTTCTTTGCAAAAATCTGTTGTTTATCTCTCCAAGGAATGTGGTACGCGCACAAATGCATAATATCATTACTAATCTTTTACCTTGGGGTTGTTTTCCACACCCGTTTAGTTTAATACAAGATGGAAAATAACTATAAATATGATGCAAATTTTTCGAAACTAGTTCGTTGTGCTGTATGGATAAAGCTGTTTTTAAACAATATTATGCTATCCAAAAATGCGTAACATGCTAAGGTGAAGTTAAGTTATACTACAAAAAGAGAGAATTTATAAGTACAAAAAGAAAGAAACGTCGAAGAGGAAGTGGCTTATAAAGCTAAGTACCATTCATCTTTCTGTATCTTTCCCGTAAGATGTCACAGCTGTCTTACTTATAAAATCGTCTAACGTTTACTCAATCACCTATGTGGGACAAATTAAACCAAAACTCATTTCCATTATTAAGCTATTGTTTCAAAGGCTTCAATTCCGATTCGCATAAGCTTCATGTTGAACATATAGTTCGTTAAAGGTTTATTTTTTAAGTTATTAAAGGATGCAAAGTATGAATATGTTCTGTTCTTGATTTTAATGCAATCAATATTCTAAACCGATTATGACTGATGACAATGTCATTGGATTTACAATGTGGAATGACATGGTAAAAAGCTTTGATGAAGAGATATTTGAACAAAGTACGCTCAAGTTGCTCAAGTTAATACCCACTTTTAACATTTCGCTCAAGTTGCTATATATTGATGTTTAATTGTACAATGTACGTATGACAAGCATGTTTGTTATAAAGAAAACATTATTGCAATCATTGTTTTTTTGTAGTCAGGAGGTTAGACCATTTTAACGAGACAATCAATTTGTAAGTGTTTGTAACCTTTTATCTATCTAATGAAGCTTACACAAAAAGAGATATTTTATATTTTTTTTATTTGATTTCCACTACATATTTACAGGATTAGAATATGGGGCCATTAGGCATTTTGCTGATCATTCACCTTTGGTTCGCAAATGGCAGAAGTTAGCTTATTTACCAATCCATAAACAAAACCATCTGTGAACTTAATAAACAGAAACGCAGGAAAAAACTATCAAAATGGGTCAAAACTATTATTGATGAAACCTATAGTGAATTTAAAAAAAAAAAAAAAAAAAAAAAAAAAAAAAAAAAAAAAATTGGGTTATAAGATCCACCGAAGTGGGAAGCCTTAACCGGATGTGTAACAGGTAAGCTCGAAAGCTGTTCCCGTCTCTGTCAGAGGAGATGCCAACCATCTCTCCTTCTTACGAACACATCAACATAGCAATCCCATGGTTTTTATAAACACTTAACCTTTTCAATTTTCACCGATGTGGGATATAAAATTAACCGTCAAAACTATTCCAACCTTTGGCAGTTTGCTTGAGGACCGAAGACTTACCCAATCCTTCAGGTTCCCTCACTGCTGAAGGGTTTATTATTTGTTTTTTCATGCACACCTAACTGATAATCTGGCATGCGTGCTGGGATTATTTGGCTTCCCTAATACGGGCTGGGGTTGTTTTGATCAGCAAACCACAAAGGCAAAAATTGCATACCAGAGCTGTTTCAGTCAACCGTGACTACTTTTTTGGTATTTGAAACTATAGTATGGTGTATATTTTCTACATTGATTGCAAATAATGGGCTGGTACTAACTACTAATTTCATTTTCTGGTCCACCATATTATAAGAGATAGGCAGGGTTCATATCAAAGTTGAATGGAACGGGGTTGCATTAAGTGTTAGTTTGCATACGTATATGATAGTGAATGAAAACTCAACAATGATCCTAAGGTATAGATAAAATGAATATTCAATTAAGAACAATACTTTTGATTTGATTAAAGCCATCAGGCTGTGCAGACAACAGGTATGAATACACTCAAAAGTAGTGTATCCCACATCGCCCCGAAGAAGAACTTATGACTTGTTTATATAGCTCTGAAATTCGTCTAATGTTTGTCCCTTCGGGGACATCCGATAAAATTGGAACGATACAGAGAAGATTAGCATGGCCCCTGCGCAAGGATGACACGCACAAATCGAGAAATGGTCCAAATTTTTTTCCGACCCTTTTTTCCTATTGACAACTACCCTTATTTCGGATTCGTACCTGTTCTACCATCTTTTCTCAAGATTTTTCTTCATCATGAGAAGCATTTCTTTGGCCGGTACCAGTATCTTTTCCCGAGCATTTTCTTCATCATGGGATTGGGAGCCAATTCTTTGGCCTGTACTTGTTTTACCAGTTCTTTTCTCAAGCATTTTCTTCATCACAGGAACCATTTCTTTGGCAGTAATTGTTTTACCATTTCTTTATTAGCATATTTGCTTTATCGGATTTCTATGATACTGAACTTAAGACAGCTCAATCCCATAAGCTGAACTTTTTAGCCTAGTGCCAGAGGTAAATTTTTAACATCTCTTAGAGTCGGGTTGACTAGAGCCATGAGGTTACTTGGGCCCGTTTTCCATATGCAATGTGAATCTCATCAACCATATAAGAAAAGAATATCAATATAAGGTCAACAGATTATTAGCGTAAAAATGTTTGGATTGAAGTAGGTAACCTTGATCATATCTCCTTGCAAACACATCAAGCCACTGTCGAAGAATTCATTTCTAGGCAGTCTTATACAGTTGTTCTATCCACACACCAAACTGATAATGAAATAAACACTTTCGAATCAACGTTATGAACATCTTTTTTTATATAAGTAAAGTATGTAACAAACATTGAAAGAACGTTGTTCAGAAAGCTCGCTTAGTTAAAGATGTTGCTAAACTCTTGCTATAATGTTTATTAATTCAAGTCTTCCACGAACTCCACATTAACAGCCATCATGTTGACAGCTCTTTGCTCAAGATGCTTTATATTGTAGTTCAATTTTGTATGAAGTACCACAAGCTTGAGTGTAACAAAGAAAACATTCTACCCAGTTTTTCAAAGTTAGGCGGTTCGGCCATTTTAACTGGACTCCTTGTGGGAAAAATGTTTTCTCTTGGAAGGAAAAGGATGATCGATCATGAAGGAAAATTCACAAGATCTGCCTCTTGGCTTATGTCGAGAGAACAAGATGATACGTGTTTATATTTTATAGCACCTTCTACATCTCTATAACTATTTATAACTTATACTCCGTATACTGTTTGAGAACCTAAACATGACAAGTTAGTTTTAGACAGTCATGTGCATGAGGAGTTATAATTAATAGTAGTATAAGAAAACCTGTCTTCCCACATTGCCAAAACATAAAACCAAAGTGGTCCTTTTATAGCCCATTTGGACACCTTATTCTGCCGAGTCTAGTTGCGGGGGCTTGTGACCCATGTGGGGGCATTAAGGTTCCTGAATGGTTAAGAGCAAGGGGCAACTTTGCTTGGTGGTCTGACACAACCTTCTAATGGCGTGGCCCATTCACTCGATCAAGGTTGACCCCTTCTTAGCCTGGCAATAACTTTTTGTGTTTTGTGTCGCCATATGATGTGGCCGCACCGTGTCGACTAGGAAGGTCTGACACAACCTTCGAATGGCGTGGCCCATTCACTCGATCAAGGTTGACCCCTTCTTAGCCTGGCAATAACTTTTTGTGTTTTGTGTCGCCATATGATGTGGCCGCACCGTGTCGCCTAGTTGCGGGGGCTTGTGACCCATGTGGGGGCATTAAGGTTCCTGAATGGTTAAGAGCAAGGGGCAACTTTGCTTGGTGGTCTGACACAACCTTCTAATGGCGTGGCCCATTCACTCGATCAAGGTTGACCCCTTCTTAGCCTGGCAATAACTTTTTGTGTTTTGTGTCGCCATATGATGTGGCCGCACCGTGTCGACTAGGAAGGTCTGACACAACCTTCGAATGGCGTGGCCCATTCACTCGATCAAGGTTGACCCCTTCTTAGCCTGGCAATAACTTTTTGTGTTTTGTGTCGCCATATGATGTGGCCGCACCGTGTCGACTAGGAAGGTCTGACACAACCTTCGAATGGCGTGGCCCATTCACTCGATCAAGGTTGACCCCTTCTTAGCCTGACAATAACTTTTTGTAGTGTAGTTATTTTAGTTTTTATATGAGTCGTAGACCAAATTTCAAAGTATCCAATCATTTACCTACATAATCGTTGTTACAAAAAGTAAACAATTTTACTCCATCACTTTTTTTCTACAATTGGCTTAAAATTGTCTATAATACGATGAATGATGTGTCGCCATATGATGTGGCCGCAGCGTGTCTCCTGATTGAGACTAGGAAGGTCTGACACAACCTTCTAATGGCGTGGCCCATTCACTCGATCAAGGTTGACCCCTTCTTAGCCCGACAATAAGTTTTTGTAGTGTAGTTATTTTAGTTTTTATATGAATCGTAGACCAAATTTCAAAGTATCCAATCATTTACCTACATAATCGTTGTTACAAAAAGTAAACAATTTTACTCCATCACTTTTTTTCTACAATTGGCTTAAAATTGTCTATAATACGCCGAATCCTAAAGAACAGCAATTTGAGCAAAACGTCACAACACAAAAACCTCAAAAGTATGGACAATATAACCAAGTCGATAATTCTATTGCGAGTTGTGACGATTTCACACAGTCACCTCCAAACTATTTGACAAGTTATAGAACAAAAAAGATAGAAATTGTGTTCGTAGATTAAACAATCTCAAACCAATCTTGTAACACGTTTGGTCATGTCATATCCAACCCATCTACCCAAAAGACGAAGAACTGGACGAAAAGCTGTATTTCTACCAGAAGCATCACCAATAGATATTTACGATTACTTTGTTCATCGGTTAATATATACATTATACATTGATGGTGACTATCTCAAAGAATTACAATAATTCCCGCCAAAAGGACAAAGTATTATTAGAAGTTATAATGATCTCTAAACTAAAGGTCGAGAATTATATCTAAATGCATTCGAGTTACACAATCACAGAGGCATAGCCCGGAATCAGCAATAAGAAATATCCGACAAGAGATGAATAGAGAAGTAACTCCCACAATTGATCACTTAGTAACAGCACTCGCTGGAGTCTACAAGTGATCGTCAAAAATTGGCACTGAACCTAGACAACAAGACAAAGAAAGGATAAACAACTACACAAACGATTTGCTAATCTGTCCACATTTTCCAGAAAAGATTAGTGAATCACAACAAAAAGGTATTAAATGGATTTAAAGAACAATTTGAAGATCTCACAAGACAGCTCGCATTTATACCAGAAGAATAAAACAGTTTCCTATGCAGATACGTGTCTTGAGCATCAAGGCATCATTGTGAATATTGTTCTTTAAAAAATAGCGAGACACGAATGATGGGATAACAACAAAAATCAATAATGTGATTCAAGAATCATTTTTTCTGAATGACAGAAGTGCTAGCTGTTTTAGGCACACATGCATTTATTTTCAAGGTGCTATTACTTTAGTTTGATGTGCCGACTGCCGAGGCACCGTTCTTTCTTTAGTACGGTGTGATGGTTAGCAATTTAGTAATAATGTAAGGCAAAGTCGGGCATGTAATGTATTAGATCCTGTAGATGCTACTATTGCATCTACGTTATCCTTGTATACATCGAGCCCTCACCTCATGGAATAAAATAAGAGTTGTTTAAAGTTTGAGAATGTTCGGTAGTCATCAATATGGAAGCCATCTTATATTTGATATGTTTATGTAGGGAAAATTGTCTAAAAATACATCTAACTTACCACTTTTTCCTATTGTATGCATGAACTTTTTTTTCCTATTGCATGCATAAACTATCTTAATCTTCCAATTGTATCAATATTACGGCTGAGTTATGACGTGGCAATACTTAATCACACTAATTACGGTGTAATTAATAGAATAAAAACCTGTAATATTGATACAATAGGAAGATTAAGATAGTTTATGCATACAATAGGAAAAAAAAAAAAAAAAAAAAAAAAAATCATGCATACAATTGAAAAAAGTGGCAAGTTAGATGTATTTTTAGACAATTTTCCCGTTTATGTATTGAAATTAGACTCTTTACAAGCGTCTTAAACAATAGTTGTAGAAAATATTATAAGGTAAGTATGTTTGATTGAAAAAAAATACAAACAAGCATAGCTTGGCAGTGTCGCCACAGGGAGAGGGAAAAAAAATGGGAGTGGGGGTTGACATGTTAACAATGGAAGCATTGGTACCAACCAAGCAAGTAGAAATTACCCGGGGGTTCACCGGATTGGCCTCTGCTGCTCTGAGAAGTCAGCTAGTTCAGTATTAAGAACTTGTTACTAGCCGCCAAGGGCTTTAACTGTCTAAATCTAAACCGTCAAATTGACTCGACCTTATTTCTTCACATGGCTAAGACCAAACAAGCATAGCTTGGCAGTGTCGCCACAGGGAGAGGAAAAAAAAATGGGAGTGGGGGTTGACATGTTAACAATGGAAGCATTGGTACCAACCAAGCAAGTAGAAATTACCCGGGGGTTCACCGGATTGGCCTCTGCTGCTCTGAGAAGTCAGCTAGTTCAGTATTAAGAACTTGTTACTAGCCGCCAAGGGCTTTAACTGTCTAAATCTAAACCGTCAAATTGACTCGACCTTATTTCTTCACATGGCTAAGACCAATAACCTTCATAATGTCTATCCTGTTTCCAAAGGACCCCCTCCGAAACCCACTTTAATGCTCCCACTCGGGTCACAGACTTGCGTTACCAAGTCCAGCTTGTTTGTAAGTTGACTTTTGTTCATTAAATACATTAAAATTCTTTTGACTCTACACGATGTGGGACTAGATGACAAAAACACAACATACTGTATTAATTAATTCATTCATTAATTTTTAAACACTGGGCTGGCTGCTAGCCTAAGTTGTGTGAATATTCTTATTTCCACTAATTGTGTGAAGACGAAATAAAGTTCGAAAACAACTAACAGCTGCTCATATAGCAACTATCAAACAAGAAAATATGTATGATTACTAAGAATTAACGGGGTTGCACTGACGCATGGCCCTAACAACGAATTATGGCATAGCCACATAGGCTAATTAGCACAGCCCTAACAACTATCAAAGTGCAATGTTGGTCACCAACCTAGGCCTTCTTGATCAGTCATTCTTAATCTTGCACACCATTCAAAGTAATGTGGGACACGCGCTAATGCGTGGAGTTCATGTGGATATGTGGCTTATCATGAGGAAAAGACTCAAACGCAAGATAGATTGTATCAGTGGGATGTAGGAAATGATGTGGATTTATCTACGCTCCAGTGTCCTTCGAGTGCTCGTTTTCAGCAAAGGTGTGGTTGAATGTGTTAAAAGTGGCAGATTTCCCTTCTATTTATCCTGTTTGGAATGATATAATGGGATGGCTGATTCCTTCGTCCAAGCATGATGATGCACAAAGTATTGTTGGACGTTTAATTGTGGCAGCATCTTCGTACTTTTTATGGCAAGAACGAAACAACCGGATTCATAGCAAAGGCGAGAAGACGGTTGATCAAGTCACCTACATGGTTGCTGATGTTGTAAGGCTCAAACTTGCATCTATCACTTTCAAGAAGAACATGCGTGTGGACAAGCTAAAGAGTACCTGGAAACTCTCAGCTGCAGTTCCAATTGGAGGATGATCGAGGATGTTTCCATAGAGAATTGCTTGTGTGTTTATTGCATATTGTATTGTTTCTTTTCTCTATGTTAGTTGTTTGGTGGTCGTGTTTTGAGCTAATGCAAAGCACGTAGAAAGTAGTTTTTTCATAGAGTGGCTCATCACCAGTATTCCTTGTACGAAACATCATATTATTTTTAATAAATTCACCGGGTATAAACCCTTTACCCAAAAAAAAACTGAAGTATAGTGCCTATTTTCTAAATCTGTTGGTCCACCATAGTAGATTGGGAAGTGCCTGTATCTTACACAACCTTCTAGCGGCGTGGCCCGTTCACTCGATCAAGGTTGATCCTTTCTTAGCCTGACAATAAGATTTTATAATTTAGTTATCTTATTCTTATATGAGTTGCAGACCAAAATTCAAAGTATCCACTATCCAATCATATTCCTATAACAACATTTGACCAAAACGTCACAACTCGAGATACAGAAAGCAAAAGCGTTGCGATATAAAAACCATCAGGCTTTACAGAAAATAAGTAAGAAAAATAATAGAAACTAAGAATAAGTTCAAGTATGAGATACACTCAAAAAGTAGTGTATCCCACATCGACCAGAAGAGGAAGTTATGACTTGTTTATATAGCTCTGAAAGTCAAATAACATTTGTCCCTTCGGGGACATCCGATAAAATTGGAATGATACAGAGAAGATTAGCATGGCCCCTGCGCGAGGATGACACGCACAAATCGAGAAATGGTCCAAATTTTTTTGTTCATCGTCGCCAGTTCACTTCTTTCCACCCAGAACCTGTTTTAGCCTACTGCTGAAGGTAAATAATAATTTTAGCAAGTGTAAGTTCGGTTGCTTGAACTATGAGTAGTCACAGCGGTCTTCAAGAGGGTAACCTGTCTTTAACAATACCTCATTCTCGCGAACACACTAGACGAGTGTTAAATGGTTTTATTTCTAGGCAGTCTTATATATTTGTTTTTTCTCCACACCAAATGCACAATGAAATTAAACTATACCAGTTATGAATGTCTTTAATATATGTAACGAGCATCAACAAATCGTCGTTCTGAAAGCAGGTCTACTTGATGATGATGCTATATAACTTTATTTAAATTGTATAAATATTCATTTAAAATGAAAAGCATTGAACACCTCCTCAGCCGACCAAAATTCATTATTGGGCTCGTAGTAGATTATTTTTGGACTTTGGACCATTTTGGGCTAGTTGATAGCCTGGGTTGTCTGAAGTTTTATGGGGCTTTGAAATTAATTCTTGATTTCTTGAAATTACAGTGTGTTCAAATCTTTTAAGAATCATAATACTAACATTTTATAAGCTACTATCGAGAAGTATTGTGAGTTTGTGACGTTATGTCTCACTAACTTTGATTCACTACTGACCTATTTGGAGTTTTGGACACATGGCGGATAGAGGAGGGGTTCCCGGGAACTTGATGGAATTTTCTTATTTAGCGTAAATTTTGTTAAAAACTCTTGAATTTTTCAAAATGAACCCGGTAACTTTTAAATTCATCTATATTTCTAGTAATATTACGTTTATTATTTTTAAATTTGTTGCACCTGGTCACTGAAAGCCTGGGTCCGCCCTTGTTTGGAAATAACCCTTGACGATTAGAAGAAAGGCCTTTAAAAATCACCTACTTATTCACCTATCGCCAATAATTCGCAGGGTAAAAAGCTTAAATGCACACTAAACCACTTCATCTAGCAAGCAACTGCATTTGACCTAATGAGGACTGAGGGAGTATACAAATTGATCACCAAAAACATATGTATTGGTCTCTTAACGCAAACGACTAGTCACTATAAGCTACCAACGATGCGCGAAAAATGAATGTATCAAATATTAAAAATCTGAATTAAATACGTAGTTGATGAAGCAGATATCATCACACAGAATAATCAAAGCAAAACCTGGACCATCAACTTTTGATAACATACTTAATTAAAGGAGTATTAATTTAAGTCACATGAAAAATTAAATCAAATGTTAGTAAATTTAGTACACTTGAGGGATCAATTCACACCTGGTAATGGGCTTGGAGGTATGGAGTATACACCCATTTGGTCACTGAATCCCCTGACTCAATAGTGGTTATGTATTGAATCTGCTGATAGCATGATTCTGCTGATTGTTGTTACCACTGCAAGTGTTAACGTTACCACTGCAAGGGTTATTGTTACCACTGCAAGGGTAACTGTTTCCACTGATAACCACAGATCCTATAATTATGGAAATTATTATGTTATCATTAATGGGTCGTTAATTATACATAATACCATGGGCTAGGGTTTGAGTATTCTCTATTATAAATAGAGATCACATCATTATGCATGAAAAGAGGTTATCATACGATTTATTAAACACAAAACCCTAAACACTATATACGCATCTGGTTCTTGGTTTGTGCCTAAAGCAAGAACATCACTTGGTCTTATCCCATAGAGATATTCGTGTAACCCAGGCATAGGGTCGAATAGTTTCTATTGGAAAGTGATACCACGATTTCAAGTGAATATCCGGTACCTTCATTGATTATCTTAACCCTAATCTGGAACTGTTTTGCAGCTAAACAACCAACAATCAATAGAAACTATTAGTGATAATCAATGGCTGCTGCTATGAGACAAATGGCTGCTAACTTTTCCAAGTTGGAAAAGTTTGAAGGTGTTGATTTCAGAAGATGGCAAAAGAAGATGCACTTCTTATTGTCAAGTATGAATGTGGTGTATGTTCTCACGACTGAGATTCCAGAAGATCATGGAGATGATGCTACTATGGATCAGATGAGGGCAAGGAGCAAGTGGGAGAATGATGACTACATATGCAGAGGTTTAATTCTCAATGGTATGTCTGATTCTCTATTTGATATTTATCAGAATGTTGAAACTTCTCAAGAACTATGGGATTCCTTGGAAGCCAAGTATATGGCTGAGGATGCATCAAGTAAGAAGTTCCTTGTAAATAATTTTAACAATTACAAAATGGTTGATTCTAGACCTGTCATGGAACAATACAATGAACTTCTTAGTATACTTGGTCGATTCACACAACACAAGATGAACATGGATGAGGCTATTTCAGTCTCTTGTATCATCGATAAACTACCTCCTTCTTGGAAAGAATTCAAACATATGCTTAAGCATAAGAAGGAGGAGTTAACTCTTGTTGAGTTGGGCAGTCACTTGCGCATTGAGGATTCACTCAAAGCTCAAGACATTGACAAGCCAAAGAGTAGCACTGCTACTGGTCCATTAGTTGTCAATATGGTGGAGCATAACAACACCTCCAGGAACAATGACAACAAGGGCAAGCGTAAGCATCAAGATAACACCAAATCTGATCTTAACAAGAAACCTAAGGTGACTTGTTGGAAGTGTGGGAAACCTGGACACTTCAGGAAAGATTGCAAGGGTGGTAAAGTTGGAAACAAATCCAATGGATCAGGCACAAGTGGAGGGAATGGTAACACCAATTCTCTGAAAGGTCAGAATGTGTTTAATAAGTCTTTTAAGATTTATTATGTTACATATATATCTGACATTTACTTTGTGCAGGATGATGATGTTGCGTGGTGGGTTGACTCTGGAGCAACAATTCATGTGTGTAAAGATAGAAGCTGGTTCAAGACCTACAAGTCAATGAATGATGGTTCTATTCTTCACATGGGAAACGAGTCAACTGCCCTGGTGCATGGAAAAGGATGTGTTGAGCTGAAGTTTAGTTCTGGAAAGATTGTTTCTTTATTTAATGTTTTACATGTTCCTGATATTAGAAAGAATTTGGTTTCTAGTAGTGTTTTGAATAATTGTGGTTATAAACAGGTTATTGAATCTGATAAGTTTGTTTTATCTAAAAATGGTGTGTTTATTGGTTTTGGTTATTTGTGTAATCAAATGTTCAGACTTAATATTGTTCATGATAATATTGATTCTGCTTTTATATCTACATCTAAACTTAATGATTCAAATCTATGGCATGCAAGACTTGGCCATGTACACTTTAAAAGGATGCAAGATATGTCTAAGGATGGATTAATTCCAGCCTTTGATGTGAACACTGAAAAGTGTAAAACTTGTATGTTGAACAAGATAACTAAGAAACCATTTCAAGGAGTAAAACGTGAAACTAAAGTTTTGGAGTTAATTCACAGTGACCTTTGTGATTTACATGCAACTCCCTCCTTGGGGAATAAAAAATACTTTGTAACTTTTATTGATGATGCTTCAAGGTTTTGTCATGTTTATTTATTACATTCTAAAAATGAAGCATTAGATAAATTTAAAGTATTTAAAACTGAAGTTGAATTGCAACAAAGTTCCCTGATCAAAAGATTAAGGACTGATAGGGGAGGTGAGTACATGGATACTCTGTATTTTCAGTCTGTTGGTATAATCCATGAAACGACTGCCCCTTATACTCCTCAGCAAAATGGTATTTCTGAAAGGAAAAACAGGGTGCTGAAGGAGATGGTTAATTCCATGTTGTCCTATTCAGGGCTGAGTCAAGGATTCTGGGGTGAAGCTATGTTATCAGCTTGCTATTTATTAAATAGGGTTCCCAACAAAAGGAACAAAGTTACCCCTTATGAACTTTGGACTAAAAAGAAACCTAACCTTAATTATCTTAGGATATGGGGTTGTAGGGCTGTTGTAAGACTCCCTGATCCAAAGCAGAAAACTTTGGGTGAAAGAGGCATTGAATGCATCTTTGTTGGATATGCTGAGCATTCCAAGGCATATAGGTTTTATGTTATAGAACCTAATGAGTCTGTTTCAATTAACTCTATAATTGAATCAAGGGATGCAATCTTTGATGAGAACAGATTCTCATCTATCCCTAGACCAAGTCAAAGGATTCCAAATGGAACCATTGACAATGGTGTTTCAGAGGTTCCTGCTGATGAGGTTCCTACTGATGAGGTTCCTGCTGATGAGGTTCCTACTGAGGTTGTGGAACAACAACCTGAACCTGAGCTCAGAAGGAGCAATAGGGTGAGGACTCCAAAGTCATTTGGACCTGAGTTTCAATTATACTTAATTGAAGGTACAAGGAGTGAGGTCTCTGACCAATACTCTTATTGCTTCATTGTGGAGGATGATCCCAAAACATTTGAAGAAGCAATGAAGTCCCAGGATGTTGCTTTCTGGAAAGAAGCAATTAATGATGAGATGGACTCCATCATGGGCAATAACACTTATGTGTTGACTGATCTACCACCTGGTTGCAAACCTTTAGGTAGCAAATGGATTTTCAAAAAGAAAATGAAGGTAGATGGAACTGTTGAAAAGTTCAAGGCAAGATTAGTTATTCAAGGCTTTAAACAAAAGTCAGGAATAGACTACTTTGATACTTATGCTCCAGTGGCACGTATCAGTACCATAAGATTGCTAATTGCTTTGGCATCAATTCACAATCTGATTATTCATCAGATGGATGTGAAGACAGCTTTCTTGAATGGTGATTTAGATGAGGAGGTTTACATGAACCAACCTCAGGGCTTCATCATGCCTGGCAATGAAAACAAGGTGTGTAAACTGATTAAGTCTCTTTATGGACTAAAACAGGCACCTAAGCAATGGCATCAAAAGTTTGATGAAGTGGTTTTGTCTAGTGGTTATTTACTTAATCAAGCTGACAAATGTGTATATAGCAAATTTGATGAATCTGGTAAAGGAGTCATCATTTGTCTATATGTTGATGACATGTTGATCTTTGGCACTGACCAAAATCAAGTTGATCTTACAAAAGAATTTTTGTCATCAAAGTTCTCCATGAAGGATATGGGGGAGGCAGATGTTATCCTTGGCATAAGGATTAAACATGAAAGTAACAAGATTTCTATTTCACAGTCTCATTACATTGAGAAGGTGTTAAAGAAATTTAATTACTTTGATTGTACTCCAGTGAGTACTCCTATGGATACAAGTGAGAAGCTAATGCCTAATACTGGCAAAGCTGTATCTCAACTTGAGTATTCTAGGGTAATTGGCTGCTTGATGTATGCCATGACTTGTACAAGGCCTGATATTGCTTTTGCTGTGGGTAAACTGAGCAGGTATACTAGTAATCCTAGTGCTCATCATTGGCAAGCAATTCAGAGGGTCTTTAAGTATTTGAAGAGAACTATGGATTATAGTCTCTCATATACTGGTTATCCTTCAGTATTAGAAGGATACACTGATGCAAGTTGGATCAGTAACACTGAAGACAATTCGTCTACTAGTGGCTGGGTATTCCTACTTGGTGGAGGTGCAATTTCTTGGGCATCCAAGAAACAAACTTGCATTACCAGTTCAACCATGGAATCTGAATTTGTGGCTTTAGCTGCTGCTGGCAAAGAAGCTGAATGGTTGAAAAACTTGCTTTTTGAGATTCCATTGTGGTCTAAACCTATAGCACCTATTTCTATCCGTTGTGATAGTGCTGCTACATTGGCAAAGGCTTATAGCCAGATGTACAATGGGAAGTCTAGACACTTAGGTGTTAGGCATAGCATGATTCGTGAGCTTATCATGAATGGGGTGATATCTATAGTGTTTGTTAAATCTCAACAAAATTTAGCTGATCACTTGACGAAGGGTTTGGCTAGAGACTTGGTTTTGAAGTCTGCAAAAGGGATGGGTTTAAGTCCAACATAGTCACTGAATGCAAGGATACCCAACTCCCTTCTAAGGAAACTTGGAAGCTGAGTTCAATGTGGAAAGCTGATCATTTGGTGGACTGAAGCACATGTATCACAAACATCCCAAGGTTGTGCTTGTTACCTGCTGAAAGGAGGATGAAGTCTTCACTTCTTAATGGTTAATTTTCTTTGAAAAAGGGCTAAGCAGGAGCATGAATTAAAGATGAACCACCTATGTAAATGTTGAAGTTTTGCCGCTTCAGGAAGCTTTGGACTTTTAGCTTTTACAACATTTATGAATTGGATATGGACACATGGCTTGTATAGTGTCAGGAGTATTTTAGTGTTTGAAAACTTGTGTGTATTTATCATCAGGTATTCAAATGGGTTGAAGGGTTCAATTCTTAGAACACCCTGATTCTCGAATATTTGAAAGTATATGTACTAATGTGGAAATTCAATCCTCAGGATATTTTCATTTATGCACTTGTTTTGGTTTGTGTTTGAATTTTCATGCAAAGGTAGTGAACTAAATTTGGGGAGGATTGTTAGTAAATTTAGTACACTTGAGGGATCAATTCACACCTGGTAATGGGCTTGGAGGTATGGAGTATACACCCATTTGGTCACTGAATCCCCTGACTCAATAGTGGTTATGTATTGAATCTGCTGATAGCATGATTCTGCTGATTGTTGTTACCACTGCAAGTGTTAACGTTACCACTGCAAGTGTTAACGTTACCACTGCAAGGGTTATTGTTACCACTGCAAGGGTAACTGTTTCCACTGATAACCACAGATCCTATAATTATGGAAATTATTATGTTATCATTAATGGGCCGTTAATTATACATAATACCATGGGCTAGGGTTTGAGTATTCTCTATTATAAATAGAGATCACATCATTATGCATGAAAAGAGGTTATCATACGATTTACTAAACACAAAACCCTAAACACTATATACGCATCTGGTTCTTGGTTTGTGCCTAAAGCAAGAACATCACTTGGTCTTATCCCATAGAGATATTCGTGTAACCCAGGCATAGGGTCGAATAGTTTCTATTGGAAAGTGATACCATGATTTCAAGTGAATATCCGGTACCTTCATTGATTATCTTAACCCTAATCTGGAACTGTTTTGCAGCTAAACAACCAACATCAAATGCATAGAACACTAAATATAAGAGTCATATCATGCTTTTCATGCGCAATGCAAGGAGTATTTATTTTGTGGGGCTTTCTAAAGCAATGAACGGGCCTACGTGTTTTGTGCACAACATCATTGTGGATTGTTGCCGGTGGTAATATTCACCACGATTATTATAGTCAATTTAATGTTACGTCACCTCTTTTTATTTTCAATAGTATAATAACACAAGCAACATCACAACTTAAATATACTCTTTAAAACACAAATATATCTTATAAAAACAAAATCACACACACACAACCACACCTCCCATAACTCGGTTTTGGCAACAACGGAGTTCTCACCAAATAACACCAATGACGCTTCGATCAGGAGTGATGCTAATATAGTGGACAATAGATGGGGTTCCACCAAGGCATAAGACGCGTGTCCTTATTACCACCAATCTTATAATACTTCATTTCAATCTTTACAATCAGTCCTCGTAGTCGAAATTAAAATTTTAAAACATAAACAAGTATCGATATTTATAATATAACATTAACCAACTATTATTGCCTTGTTCATCTGCAGTGATCTTTGTAAGAAATTAGTAAAGAACACTCTTTTAACTTTGCTAAATTTGTAAGTTAACCTTTAAACTTATTAGGCTTTAAAATTTAACACATTTTAAGCATAATTTATTTCTAATTAAGCCCTAAACTCATTAAACTCTATATTTCAACTACTTTTAGTTTACTAGTTAAATCAAGTAACCCGTAAAACCATCAAACTATATGATTTTATAGTTTTACCTATTTCATATCATCTTTCTTATTATTGTTTTACACATTTTATTTTTTGAAAAGACATATTATTGTTATAACATTATCCCGTAGCTACAAAATAAATATTTTTACACCCGTTGCAACGAACGTACGAAATATTCTCATTTTTGTAACAATTTATAAACAGGTTTATAGAAAGTGTTGACGATTGTCGAGCCATAAAATAAATTAATTAATTAAACAAAAAGAAAAAAAAAATACTTAACTCCATTCACAAACTCATATCAATAACTTTGTTATGACTCCAAAATAGCTTTTGAGAAAAGCTTGCATTAACGCTCACTGATTACAACAACAAAACCCAATCCCGCCGGGGCAAGGTATAGGGTTAATGCTCACTGATTAATAACAGATAACTGGTTTGCGTTTAGACCTTAATATCTTATAGGAAATCTGAAACAAAAATACTACTCCCTTATGTTTGCTAAATTTGTAATTTAACCTTTAAACTTTAACACATCTGTAAGTATAGTCTATAACAAATTAAGCCCTCAATTTATTAAACTCTTTGCATCAACTCCTTTTAAGTTTACTAATATAACAAAGTAACCCGTAAAACCATTAAACTATATACTTTTACCTTTTTCATATCAACTTACTTATTATTGCTTTTACACATTTTATTTTTTGAAAAAATATATCATTGTTTAAACTTTAGGGTTTTGGTCATTAGGGTAGCATCAAACTTTCTTCATTGTCTCGTTTTGGTATATGAATTCGTAAAAAGTTGTGTAAATGTAACGAATTTTATAAAATATTGCAATATGCATATTTTGATAACATGTCACGTTAAAAATGTGCCACGTGTCAACATTTCGGGTATGGCACGTCATCAAAATATACAGATTGAAACACTTTATGCAAGTTCATTACATTTACAAAACTATTTAATAATTCACGTACTAAATTGTTACATTTGAAAAACTTCATGGCTATTTAATAACCAAAACCCTAAACTTTATTCCGTAGCTACAAAATAAATATATTTTGCACCCGTTGCAACGCATGGGCGAAATATTTTCGTAACATTTTATGGTTAATTATAGGAAGCTTTGATGTTTGTCAAGCCATAGCGAAAAAACACTTTAGCTCCAATCATAAACCCTTTTCAGTAACTTTGTTATAACTCTAAAACAACGTTTGAAAAAAGCTTGCGTTAACGATTCACTGATTAATAACGCATAACTGGTTTGCGCTTAAACCTTTATACCTTGCAATGTGTTTCAAAAACCGTTGATGGAAAATCATAGACTTGTAATTGCTTCTAACCAATAGTTTTCCAAATTAAACATTGTACTTGTCAGATGGGAAAAAAAATAGTGTACATTTACCGATGTACGCTAAAGATGACAAATATGGTTGTTAAAAAAAATAATTTCGCTAATTTTCTATAGCACCAAGTAACCATTCTATTATAAAAATGATACATGTTTACCATCTGCTAGTCTACTACATCATCTATACAACATACAATAAAGGAAGCTCTTTTTTTTCTTTCTCTTTATTAAATGACTTATTTTTAAAGTATATAAATTAATATGTAACAAATACCAAATGACTAATGCTATGAATAATACATTAAACAATATTTGTTCCATGCCAAATTTTTGTTTGGTTATTGATATTTAAAATTTTTGAAAATTGCATATTTAAAAAATATTGATCATCTATGATGTGTTTTAATACAAGTTTAGTGAAATATTAATCATTTGCAAATAAATTTGACTGAAAAAAAAATCGTACATCTCAAAGTATAAAGATTCTTTTCAGATGATTTATGAAGTGTAGAAATGTGAAAACATATAAAGTTCAAAGATTCACTATCTTTATAGGTTATATAATAGGGATAATGAGTTTTAAATATATCCAATTTTTCACTTTTTACTGAGTTGTGTATCAAACTATTAATTTTACTAAGTTAGAGTCCAAATTTATTAATCTTTGTTATGTTGTGTACTAAATTCACAAGACAAAGATTTTAGCTGAGTTGGTAAGGTTGACGGTGTTGACTCCGTTATATTATTAAAAAAGCTGTTATTTTACCCCATTTCCCCTTTTTTACCACACCCCACCACACATTACTTTTGTTCATTATCCAACACACCCACAACTTATTCCTATAATCAGTCAACACCTACAATAACAAATCATCAAGAAAATCCTAGATCCGGATCTACAAAATCTATCACTAACAAAAATGCTCCAACAAAATCATAACTCAGAACACCACTACACCACACTCACCGCACCTACTCTATCTTCGTTCTAAACATATTCACTTATCTCCCAAATCCATCACAAAAAATTGCACACATAGGAACACAAACCCTCACTCGACACCAGAACCCTAGATCCGGCAACGATAACAACCACTACAACTCAAACAACGACAACAATAGTTCTCAAACAAAACCAATATCGAAACATCAAAACCACTACATCACTCAATCCCTACCACCACCGCTATCCGTACTCTACACAACAAACTTGCTCATCTCTGGCGGCAACAACTGTGTTATCACCGACGAAAGCTCCGGTGAACAAAATAAAGAATGACGGGTTTGGAAAGAAAAGGTAGACTGTTGTTATTGCAAAAGGGTTGGAGGTTTTGTGATGTGGGATTATAATTGGATTTGTGGTTTGTAATTGTTAAAAATAAATAAATAAATGTAATAACACAAACAATTAAATCAAGTAACCCGTAAAACTCCATATTATTATGCTTATTAGGCTTTAAAAGTTAACACATTTTAAGCATAATTTATTCCTAATTAAGCCCTAAACTCATTAAACTCTATATTTCAACTACTTTTAGTTTACTAATTAAATCAAGTAACCCGTAAAACCATCAAACTATATGCTTTTAAGTTTTACCTATTTCATATCATCTTTCTTATTATTGTTTTACACATTTTATTTTTTGAAAAGACATATTCTTGTTATAACATTATCCCGTAGCTACAAAATAAATATTTTTACACCCGTTGCAACGAACGTACAGAATATTCTCATTTTTGTAGCAATTTATAAACAGGTTTATAGAAAGTGTTGACGATTGTCGAGCCATAAAAAAAATAATTAAAAAAAATCCCTAACTCCATTCATAAACTCTTATCAATAACTTTGTTATGACTCCAAAATAGCTTTTGAGAAAAGCTTGCATTAACGCTCACTGATTACAAAAACAAAACACAATCCCGTCAGGGCAGGGTATGGGTTAACGCTCACTGATTAATAACACATTACTAGTTTGCGCTTAGACCTTAATATCTTATAGGAAATCTGAAACAAAAATACTCCCTTAAGTTTGCTAAATTTGTAATTTAACCTTTAAACTTTAACACATCTGTAAGTATAGTCTATAACAAATTAAGCCCTCAATTTATTAAACTCTTTGCATCAACTCCTTTTAAGTTTACTAATATAACAAAGTAACCCGTAAAACCATTAAACTATGAGTCGAGTCATTTAAAAAACCAAACATTTCTCACATACCAAAGGACTCATCCCTACCATCTATCTAAAAAGAAATCAATGGTTGATATTAAAAGAATTTAATATTTCACCCATTTTTTATAATTTAAATATTTCTTAAACCGTTAATTGTTAAGCGAAAATAATTACACCATCGCGACGAGCATTTAATTATCTTTCTATAGACGTGCATTTTGATATATTTTCGACAAAAAAAATTTTCTCATTTTTTTCATGTTTTTTTCTCGTGGCCGAAAAAATCATATATGATATTACATATCATATCATATATGATATATCATATATGATTTTTTCGGCCACGAAAAAAAAGGTGAAAAAATGAGAAAAAAATTGTCGAAAATATATCAAATAGCCTATCTATAGAAAGATAATTAAATGCTCGTCGTAACGGTATATTTTTTTTGGCTTAGCGATTAACGGTTTGAAAGATATTAATATTTGAAAAAAAGGGATGAAAGTGGGTTTTTTCAATTGTTGTGATTAATCTCATCCATTAGATCAATAAAGATGGAGAGACGATGGATGGTGGAAATTAGTCCCTTAATATGTAAAAAAAGTTTGGTCGTCAAATAATCTTATATTTTAAGAGTATGGATCTAGTGAGAAGAATTAATGAAATGAAAAGAGTAAGAAAAAATTATAGCCACATATTTCAAATAAGGAAAGAGAAATAATAGGAGATTCATCTATTTTTATGGGTGCATCTAATATTTGTGGTTGTAGTTTATTCTCATTCTTCTCATCTTAATTATGTTTCTCATTTGATCCTAAGTCTATATCTTAAACTATATACTTTTACCTTTTTCATATCAACTTACTTATTATTGCTTTTACACATTTTATTTTTTGAAAAATATATCACTGTTTAAACTTTAGGGTTTTGGTCATAGGATAGCATCAAACTTTCTTCATTGTCTCGTTTTGGTATGTGAATTCGTAAAAAGTTGTGTAAATATAACGAATTTTATAAAATATTTCAATATGCATATTTTGATGACATGTCACATTATAAATGATACCACATGTTAGCATTTCAGGTATGACACATCATCAAAATGTACAAATTGAAACACTTTATGCAAGTTCGTTATATTTACAAAACTATTTAATAATTCACGTACTAAATTGTTACATTTGAAAAACTTCATTGCTATTTAATAACCAAAACCCTAAACTTTATTCCGTAGCTACAAAATAAATAAATTTTACACCCGTTGCAACGCATGGGCGAAATATTTTCGTAGCATTATATAAAAAGGTTTATAGGAAGGGTTGATGTTTGTCAAGCCATAGCGAAAAAACACTTTAGCTCCAATCATAAACCCTTTACAATAACTTTGTTATAACTCTAAACCAACGTTTGAAAAAAGCTTGCGTTAACGATTCACTGATTAATAACGCATAACTGGTTTGCGCTTAAACCTTTATACCTTGCAATGTGTTTCAAAAACCGTTGATGAAAAATCATAGATTTGTAATTGCTTCTAACCAATAGTTTCTTAATCGTTATATTTGTAGTCTATTCCAAATTAAACATTGTACTTGTCAGATGGAAAAAAAATAGTGTACATTTACCGATGTACGCTAAAGATGACAAATATGGTTGTTAAAAAAAATTTGCTAATTTTCTATAGCACCAAGTAACCATTCTATTATATAAAAATGATGCATGTTTAGCATCTACTAGCCTACTACATTATCTATAAAACGTAGGGCTGTAAACGAACCGGACGAACACGAACGGATCCCTGTTCATATTCGTTCATTTAATTTTAACCGAACAAATAAACGGATACAGACGCTTAAACGGACGAATTTTCTTGTTCATGTTCGTTTATTAAGAAAATGAATTGTTCATGTTCGTTTATGTCCGTTCATTAAGACACTAAACGAACGCTAAACGAGCATAAACGATCGAACATAAATAAAATAGACAAACAAACATAAACTTTATTGAATTCTTCACAATATATTGTTTTATAAGTAGTTGCTTTGTTTAAACAAATCAAATTTTAAATTATAAAATTAAAATATATGATATATGAACATAAATAGATAAATAAACATAAACGAACTTTAATGAACGCTTAATCGGACGTTCACGGACATAAATGAACGAACGAGACTTTTGTTCATGTTCGTTCATTTAACTAAACGAACGTAAAATATTGTTCATGTTCGTTCATTTAATAAACGAACAAACATAAACGAACTTTTTACCGAACGGTTCATGAAATGTTCATTGAACGTTCAGTTCGTTTACAGCCCTAATAAAACGTACAATGAAGGAAGCTATTTTTCTCTTTTTCTTTATTAAATGACTTATTTGTAAATAATACAAATTAATATGTAACAAATACAAATGACTAATGCTATGAATAATACATTAAACAATATTTGTTCTATGCCAAATTTTTGTTTGGTTATTGATATTTAAAATTTGAAAATTGTATATTTAAAAAATATTGATAATCTATGATGATTTTAATACAAGTTTAGTGAAATCTTAATCATTTTTGTTAATAAATTTGATTGAAAAAAAAAATCGTACATGTCAAAGTATAAAGATTTTTTTCAAATGATTTATGAAGTGTAAAAATGTGAAACATATAAAGTACAAAGATTCACTATGTTTACAGGTTATAATAGGATAATGAGTTTTAAATGTATCCAATTTTTTACTTTTTACTGAGTTGTGTATCAAACTATTAATTTATTAAGTTAGGGTCTAAACTTACTAATCTTTTCTATGTTGTGTACTAAATACACATGGCAAGGATTTTAGCTGAGTTGGCAAGATTGACGGCGTTGACTCCGTTATATTATTAAAAAAAAAGCCGTTATTTTACCCCGTTTCCCTTTTTTTTACCACACCCCACTACACATTAGTTTCGTTCATTATCCAACACACCGACAACTAATTCCTATAATCGGTCAACACCAACAATAACAAATCATCAAGAAAATCCCAGATCCGGATCTACAAAACCTATCACCAACAAAAATGCTCCAACAAAATTGTTAATACAAATATCGCCTAAAAACGTTATTTATATTTTACGATCTTTGTTAAGTTTTGTTAATGACAAAGTATGAACTTTAGCTAGGAGTAAATCATCACTTTAAGTGTTTAAGTCTTGTTTAAACTAAGGTTTACATTTCTTTTAAACAAAACATTGTTTTTATTTCTTAAATTAGAAAGTGTCTTGTCATATCACATTTATTTCTTAAAATAGTAATGTCACATCACATTTAGGGCAAGCTTTGTCAATATACATTTATGGTAAGAAAGAGTGTTTGACTAACCTTATGTTTGCTTGCAAGTCTTGTGTTTAACTAAGTGTAATGAGATGTGACCTTGTTTGGTTTGGAAGATTTATTACAAAACCAACTGCAGCCCTGACGGAACCCTGGGGGTACACGGGCGGAACCCATCTAAGGGTTCCGCCGTATCCGCCAGACCTGCAGAATGGTTTGCTATAAATACCAAACATTTGTTAGTTTTGAGTCAACCCCTTTAGGACATATTTTCATATACTCTCTCAAACTAACTCAGTAACATTTGACTTGTGTGATTCTCTTATGTAGCAAGGGACTTCACAAGATCATTCAAGAAGTTACAAGCTTCAACTCTAAAGTTGCAAGTCTTGTTAGCTTTGTTATGTATAAGCTTTGATAGTTTATACTTCATTTGTATCATGTATGTAGAAGTGGTTGGTTAGTATTTTAGGCCTCAAAATACGTAGTGTGTCGGGAGTTGTTGTACCCTTGTAAAAGAACTAACGGGAGTGGTTGTACCCTTGGTAAAGAACTCGACATCTATCTTAGTGTCGGTAAAAGTGTAAGCGACGTTGTAAAGGTTTTCTCCGCCGGTGAAAGGAGCTTGTTGATTAGTGCTTATAACTCTCGAGTTGGAAACTCGGGGCATGGATGTAGGGCAAGGAAAAAGAGTCCTTGTAGCCGAATCACGATAAACAATCGTGTTGTGGTTTGATCGTTTCTTTCTTTATCTTTGCTTATTACATGTTGTCTTTTAGTTAGAATCGCTAATCACATATAAAGCTTTTCAAAGAATTAAACAAGTAAAGTTGTGTTTATATCTTCAAACAAATGTAAAGCTTTTTAAAGAACTAAACAAGCAAAGTTAGGATCATCACAAGTAAAACTTTTCAAAGTATGAAACAAGTAAAGTTAGAATTGTTATCCACATGAAAAGCTTTTCCAAGAATCAAACATATAACATTGTGTTTATATCTTTAAGCAAACGTAAAGTTTTTTAAAGGATATTCAAGCTAGAGTTTTCTAAACTAGAAAATGATTCTAAACTTTTATGCAACATGGACCTGAAAACTATCTTTAACAATGAGTCGTCAAAATCTTTTAAGAATATCTTTGAAAAGGAAATCTTGTTAGAAGATAAAAGATCTAGAATGTAAATTATGTCTAGATTACAAACATGATATTAAAAAGCAAAATGAGAAAGGAAAAATATTAGTTAAATTTGATGAAGGCTCAAAATCTCTTGAAAGATTGTTGAGGAGTCAAAGGGTGTTTAAAGATAAAACCGGATTAGGATTTAACTCAAAAGCACCATCAACTAGTAAAACAAAACAAGTAAAAGTTGTCTAACCTAGAAGAGAGATTTAGAGATAATTCAATCTCTAATAGAAACTCATGATAAAAAGTTTAAGATTATCATGCTCTATGCTTTTGTATGATTATCTAACCTTCTTGGATACATGAGTAATTGAGTTTCAAAGCGTGTCATCAACAGAGATTTTACGCGTTGTGTTTATCCTATTGATAGCATCTCTATGAAATTTATAAGGTACGCATTACTTCAACTTAACTTTGATTGTCTCTTGCTTCTAGCATTATGTGTTGAAATATGTGTTATTAATAATACTCTAAAAGTGTTTACTTGCTATTAGTAATAACTAAGATTAGATTCTATGCAACAAGGAATTTCGTCATTAGTACTAGTAGGAGATATAAGGTGTTTTGGTTCTTTAACCATCAAGAGATAAACACGAGAAACTCTTGAGTGAGTCTCACTCAACTCTTGCTTACAAGTGAGCTAACAAAGAATTTCCTAAGTGTTAAAATGTCTAACACTTTTGTGATGCTTGCAAAAACAAACCTTTGTTAAACAACGTTCTCAAACACCATACTTTGAGTCTTAAATTGTGTTTTTCTTCGATCACTCCTTTATGATAATCTCACATAAAACACATAAGGTGAAATAAATCACATTAGCATACATTAGGATGTGTGGAAGAAAATGAGTTTTCAACACCTAGGATTCACACATCAAATGTGACACTTAGTCTTATGATGTTGTACCTCTTGGACTTTTTCAAAACAAGTAGAGTTCATAGTGTCTTAAGTAAGAAAACCCAAAGAGTCGAGGAGTCGTTGAATATAACATTTAACGAGTGTGAATTTTAAGCAAATCCTTTCAAGTACCCCCGTTTTTGGCCAAAAATTTTCAAAATTTTTTCACTTTATTTCAAAATTTTTGTGGTAATCAGTCCGCCTTGTCTAAGCGACAAAAGGGATTGGCTAATCCAGGAGCAAACGGCTCTTGGTAAAGATAAATCAAATCCGTTGACGGCTGGCAATTTGCCCAAAATTGTATGGTTCATCAACTCCCCGAAAACAAATGAGTTGGCTAGCCCGCAAGATTATGGCTTGTGGTAAAGGCCGTGGAAAACCCATAATTGGTAATCAGCTCACCAAGATGTTGACTAGGTCCATCAAGATGCTGGCTAGTCCAGGAGCAAACGGCTCCTGGTAAAGACTTAACAAATCCGTTGAAAGCTGGTGGTTTGCTCAAAATCACACGGTTATCAGGTGTGCCACAGTTCTTACACCTGGCTACTCCAGAAGTGATGGCTTTTGGTAAAGAGTTTAAAATCCATCAAGTTTTCTAAAAAGATTGCTAGGGACTAGCAATAGTTCAGTGTGGGGGATTGATGAGTGCTCAAACACTCATCATTTTTGATATATTTAAACTGCCAAAACGCACAAAAACAATCAAAAAGATATCAAAATACTTAAATTATCCCAGGGATTGTGTTTTATGTGTTTTAAAAGCAAAATGTGCAAAAACAAAGAAAAAACGTACAAAGTTTGCAGTATTGGCAGTTTCAGTCCCCCAAGTTTCAAAACTTGTCAATTTTAGTCCCTATGCATTTATTTTTAAGGAAAAGTCAACCCAAGGTCTTAAAAGTCAAATAAAGTCAAAATATTATAATTGGGTTGCAAGTTTTCAAAAATTACATAATTAGTCCCTAAAAATCCAAAAATGGCAAAAGTAGTCCCTGGGATTTTTGAAATTTTGAAAATGTGGAAAAATGCAAATTTGGTCCTTGGATTATTGGTTCTTGGCAAAATTGATCCTTTGGAGAGTTTTGGAAAGTTACACTTCAGCCCCCTCAACTTTGAAGGATTTACAAAAATGGTCCTTGTGTTAACTACTAGCCATCCGGACCCTTGTTTACTTTATCCAAAACCAAACCCAAAATACCACCCCAACCCTAAGCCTTGGTCTAGCCCAGCTGCACTCCAAGCCCACCAGGCCCAGTCCATTGTTTTTTTGTTAACACCCCGGTCAACCCAGGTCAACGCGGGTCAAACAAGACCTTTGACCGTCTTCTCCCCCAACATAATCCCACAAAACCAGGGCAACATCTTCCCCCCTCCTCACCTTTTCACCAACCTTTCCCCCCACAATTAATATCCTCACCAAACTATCCCACCACCATAAATGTCCTCACCTACACCCACCAATATCACCCAGAATTACCTCGACATGGTTTTGGCGCCAAATTCACAATCTACGACTTGGATTGATTATAAAGAAATTAAACGATGGGGATTTGGTCAAAGGGTCAAGGCAAAGGCTGTGGGGCTCTCAGAATTCAAAAAGAGCCCATGTGGAAGGCTTAGTTAGTTTTTTTAGCTCGTTATATATATAAAAAGCTCATAGAAGCTCATGTGTGTAATTTTTTTTCCTAGTTTTATTTAGTTTTCAGTTTATTTTAATGTAATGTAACTGTTTTTATGAATGAAAGCTCAGTTTGAAGTTTAATTCTCATTACCACTTTTCAAAGTCTCATTTAAATTTATCAAGTTCTAATTTAAGTTTCTAATTTGTGTTTAGTGGATTCCTAAGCTATTACAAACTCAGTAACAAGGGTTTATTAACTTAACAAACTTGTTTGATCAACTCTTAGCTCATTTTTAAATATTTATAAAAAATCAAGAAAAATCAAAAATAAGTGAAAGATTGATGATCATTGACTGTATGAGCAAGGAGCACAGTGAATTGTGGATGGTTGTGGGTTAGGTACCTCAGGGGAGGGCATAGGATTGATTAATTTGGTCCTTTGGTTCTTACTCAGTGGCTTGGAAGGCTTTGTAAGCTATAAAATCTTTCATCTTTACTCCTAAGTAGTCTAAACTATTTATTTAAGTTCATTGCAGTTAGATATTAGCTTAAAAATTAGTAGTGATCATTTGTTTGTGTTTTATATTTGTTTAAGTTGTAATCTCTTCAATAACTGATTTTTAAGGGGTGTTTGGTTTTAGATTGTTCACCTTGTTCCACTAATTTATTTGTGCAAATCTGTGTTCATGCATGTTACCTAGTTGAATATAAGCTCAGTGGAACAAAGGAATTGGTACCAAAGTTAGCAATAGTCAAAATTCCAAAGAAATACTCACCACAGTTGACTGTGGTGAGTTTTGAAGTGAAAAACTCATAAAACCATTTCATAAGTTGGCTTTGTTACTCAATTCACCTTTAATACAGCTTATTTTAACATTTTAAGGCATCAAATCTGTGTTTGAAGTTCATATAAGTCAAACCTTGCAATTTCTTGAAAAGTCAAAGTGTGTATTCTTGGATTTTGATCAAACTTTGGAGGCTTGCAACTTGTGTAATATAAGGATCTAAGGTCTGAGATTTTACCAACTTAAACTTTACCACCTTGTGGATTTTTGTGAATTTTACTAGATTTTTAAGATTTTGTTTGCTGGGTCCCACAAGGCCACAAAGTGACCTGCAGGGCAACCCATCTGCCCTGTTCTCAGACACCTCAGTCACCACCACCACTTTGGTGGAGGTTTGTGACCACTACAGTGGTCTAGACCCTTTGTTTTTGGTCCCACTCAACCCCCTCCTACCAGGGAGTAAGGGTGAACCCTTTGTTTGACCCCTACCATTGTGGACCCCACCTAATTTGGCCCCTAGACTCTGTCCCATAACTGCCTCAGTCAACAAATAAGCAAAGTGCTTATTTGATCTTTTTGGCTTATTCAGGCCATTCATTAGCTTAATTCTTGCTTATTTGTGTTCATAAGACTCAGAGAAACCAAAGAATACCATTGTGGACCCCACATCTTCATTTTGAGCTTAAAAACCTTCACAGTCAACAAAAGTCAACTGTGAGGTGATTAAGCACTTCAAGTGCTTATTTCCAGGGGTGTAGTGAAAGTGCCTTTATTAAAAGTACTTATTTTTAGCTTATAATTAGTTTAGAAAAAGAAAAAAACCAAAAAACCAACTTTAAAAATAGTGATAGCTTCTATTTAATAGGATTTATCAATTTAATTTTCTTTTTAATTTATTTCTAAGTAATATATCACTTTTATATTTTTAGAAATTACATTTTAGGTTAAAATAATGTTACAAATTTTTCCAGATTTTTATTTTGTCTTTTAGTGGTATTTCTAATTAATTTTAGTTTAATTTAGTTTTAATTAATATTAATCAATTAAATAGCATAATTAGTTTTTAAATAGTATAACCTAGTTTTTATAATTTTTATAGCTTTTATTTTAGTTAAAATACTTTTATAAATTTTTATAGAATTTTTACTGTTCATTTTCTATTTTTTATAATATAATTATTCTAATTAGAAATTAATAAGTAATTAGCTTAATAATTATTTAATTAGCTTAAAAATACTTAGAATTAACTTTTTATAATTTTTTAGGATTCCCACGATGGTTAATTAGATTGATAAAATTTTTCTTAATTTTCTAAGCCTTTTTAGTATTTTTAATAATTCTAATTAATTAAATTAGTATTAAATAGATAATTAGTAAAATAATTAATATTAAATAATTAAATAGTGTAAAAATACTTTTTATTTTTCTTAAAATTTTCTTTATTTAATAGGATTGTAAAAATATCAAATTTACACTTTTACCTGTACTTTTTGTACGGTTCATCTGTATACGTTTTTAATTAAAACGTATAATTTTAGGCTTAAGCTCAAATTCTAGTAATCCAAATTCCAGTAATCAATCACATAGCTTTCCTAAGCTATATTTGTTAATAATCTCCAAATAATTTTGATCATAACTCTTTTCTGTGAATAATTACCCGATCACTAATACGCTAAAGTCACAATTCACACTTCAACGGGATTTAACGACCCGGTGATACATTATATTACCCGGAGTATTGATATAGGCTATTTGACTTAGTTAACCATTCTTTGGTTAATTTAAGTTAGGTGGTTTAGCATCAATCAACTTTTGGCGCCGCTGCCGGGGAAGTGTGCGCGTTTCTTTAGCGTTATTTGAGATTAGTATTATCTCACATCTTTCACTGTACAAATACCACCACTTGTGTATATTTTTATAATCAAAATACAAAAAAGTCATTAACACTTTTCCTAAAGTGTTAAAACACCAAAAAAAATTAAAAACAACAAAACAAATCGTAACGTTTTCTGATTCGGTTTTCTTTTAAGGTGATTCTTAAAGAAAAACGATTTTGGTAAACGAAACGATACCAAAAATATTTTCCAAAAGTTTTTAAACCCATACACAAAACACAAAAACATTCGTCTCTTTCTTGTGAATAATAATTCTACATAAAAATAAACCGTCGAAAACCAAGACAGAACACTTTCCAACTGGAGGTGTGAACAAATAAGTTCACAAATCAAAAAGATTAAAACTTGCCTTTGTATCCTTGTGGGTGGTGTACCTTTTCTAAAGAAGCCACTCACTTGTGATTATTGGTTTAAGTTCACTGTGGTTTTGTCTCGACTTTGTTTTGATTGATTTTTGTTCCTAGTGCATGCGCACTCGTTCTTCTAGGTCTACTAGCCCATTACGTGAGCTTGTACGAAAACCTAGAAGACCTCGTAGACGTTCAGCACCAACAGTCGGATCTGAGATCCGTACTGTTGCCACACCCACTGTCACCATGGCGGAAGACCGGCCCATGTGTGAACTTCTCCAAGCACCCATCGAGGGTTACGGAGATGCCATTGTTGTCCCAGCCATTGTGGCTGATAATTTTGAGCTCAAAACCGGGTTACTCAATCTTGTAACCTCAAGCCAATTCTACGGTTTTGAGCGGGACGATCCTCATGCTCATATTCGATGGTTCAATAAAATCACATCAACCATCAAGTACAAAAATGTCCCGTGTGAAGCAATCAAACTCCTTCTCTTCCCATTCTCACTGGAGGGACAAGCCCGGATTTGGCTTGAAAAACAACCTCCACGATCTATTGAGACTTGGGAAGATCTTGTCAAAAAATTTGTGAATGAATTCTTCCCACCTTCCAAGACCACGAGTCTTAAAAACGAAATCACCAAGTTCACTCAAAAATACGATGAATCTTTTGGTGAAGCGTGGGATCGTTTCAAAGAATTACTTCGCAAGTGTCCACATCATGGTTTCTCTGAGTTGATGCAACTCGATACTTTTTACAATGGCGTGAGCCAAGCTGATCAGGATTCTCTCAATGCCTCCGCGGGAGGAAATTTTTTGAGTAGAACCACAAAAGAAGCTTTGCAAATCATAGAAAACAAGTCCAAGGTCCGCTCTACACGAAGCAAACCAATGGTTTCTCAAATCAATGCGGGTCCTTCTACTTCATCTTCTGTGGGTCAATCTAGCACGGATGCTAAGCTTGACAAGCTCACTGAAGCGATCCAAGCTTTGGTTCTCACCCAAACAAAGAAAGTCTCATTTCCACAACATCCTCCCCCTGCTGAGGTTAAAAAAGTGGAAGTCTGTGTGACTTGTGGTGGGCCGCATGCCTACTACAATTGCACAGCTACTGATGGTAAAAGGTTGGTGAAAAGGTGAGGAGGGGGGGAAGATGTTGCCTTGGTTTTACGGGATTATGTTGGGGGAGAAGACGGTCAAAGGTCTTGTTTGACCCGCGTTGACCTGGGTTGACCGGGGTGTTAACAAAAAAACAATGGACTGGGCCTGGTGGGCTTGGAGTGCAGCTGGGCTAGACCAAGGCTTAGGGTTGGGGTGGTATTTTGGGTTTGGTTTTGGATAAAGTAAACAAGGGTCCGGATGGCTAGTAGTTAACACAAGGACCATTTTTGTAAATCCTTCAAAGTTGAGGGGGCTGAAGTGTAACTTTCCAAAACTCTCCAAAGGATCAATTTTGCCAAGAACCAATAATCCAAGGACCAAATTTGCATTTTTCCACATTTTCAAAATTTCAAAAATCCCAGGGACTACTTTTGCCATTTTTGGATTTTTAGGGACTAATTATGTAATTTTTGAAAACTTGCAACCCAATTATAATATTTTGACTTTATTTGACTTTTAAGACCTTGGGTTGACTTTTCTTTAAAAATAAATGCATAGGGACTAAAATTGACAAGTTTTGAAACTTGGGGGACTGAAACTGCCAATACTGCAAACTTTGTACGTTTTTTCTTTGTTTTTGCACATTTTGCTTTTAAAACACATAAAACACAATCCCTGGGATAATTTAAGTATTTTGATATCTTTTTGATTGTTTTTGTGCGTTTTGGCAGTTTAAATATATCAAAAATGATGAGTGTTTGAGCACTCATCAGAGTGATCTCCTCCTTCTAAGATATCATCTTTGGTAGATGATGACTTAGTCGAAAGTCCAATAATGGCAAGACAAGCATGTTGTATAAAACATTAAGAATAAAAGTACAAAATAACATCTTCTCACCTTGAGTCAAACATTGAATCTAGCAAAATTGACATAAGTTATAAAACTTGATTTATTGGTCATAGTTGTGTCTTAACAAATTCAACAATAACTGTTTTTGGAATTTAGAGTAAAACAACTAGTGAAATAAAATAAGTGTTTCGAAGTAATCATGTGATTATAAGTGTCAATATTTGAAAGTCTTTTTGATAATAAAAGCATGCTCCAAAAGCAAGGGATTTTAACTCAAAGACATTTCTAGTTATTCTCTTGTTCTCAATAGTTAAGTTATTGATGACTTATCAAGAATGAGATTAGTAAATCCGTAGGTAAAACTAAACGTAGAGAAATGTTCGGAAGACTACTTGTTCTCATAAAAATTAGATTCAACATTATGTTTAGCGTTTGTCTATGTGCTCGTTTTAAAGAAGATCCTTAAACAACTCTTTAGTTAAGCTTGTGTGGATACATCGTAAGGTACTACACAAGTAGGATTATGGTATCCCAAAAGAACGGGAATAGAAACCATAGTGTATGCCAAATGGAATTATGTCGGTAATAAGTTGATAAGAAAAGCACAAGTGGTACTTGCACTTTTATACTTACTTACCCAATGATTCTCCAAAACACGTAAGGTTCTCAAATTAGTTTCGAATGGAGAAGCACATCAACAAGCTCCGCTTGAACAAGCATATACGCGTCAACAACGGAATTCTTTTATCAACATTGTTATCTCTTCAACAAAGGAAGCATCGACTTCAGCGACAATTCAATCCATTATGTTCTTAATTGACATATTGTGATCCATCATCATCGTCTTGGTAAAAACGTTCATTGAGGAACGTCTTAACTAAGAAAGTCTACTACGTTAACCATTCTATCAACGTTTTCACAAAACCTCTTGAATGAGAAGCATTCATCATCCCTAGGCTTAGTCAAAGACTCATAAGACCTAAAACCATGTTTTGAACATTAGGATAAAACCACAAAAATCAAGAAAATTCCTTTTGAATTTTTCTTGCAGCTCCCACGGTACCCTCAGACCATACGGGCGGAACCTTATTTTTGGTTCCGCCTGGTCTGCCAAAGCTACAGAATGTTTTATTTTAATTTCAAAACCAAACACCCTCTTAACTTAATCATTCACTTTCAAACAGCCATCACCCTCTCAAAAACACATAACCACACGAAATTTAGGGCTCTCAATCCAATTTCTTCAAATCCAACTAACTTTGTAAGTGTTCCAATCACAATTGCATTTTTGATTCAAGTATAACATTCTTATTTACATTCATTAACTAGAATCTTAGGGTTTTTGCATAAAACTTCTTGATTCATGAAAAACATGGTGGCTAGCCAATCATATTAGTTAAAGAATTGTATCCTTTTTGTTGTTACTTTGATTTGCCAAACACACCAAGTGCATTGTCTTTCAAAAATCGCAATCCAAGACTAGAACATGATTCATCACCACATTGTTAAAACAAATGAAAAAACATCTGTTAATACAAATATCGCCTAAAAACGTTATTTATATTTTACGATGTTCGCTAAGTTTTGTTAACGACAAAATGTAAACGTTAGTTTCTAAGTAAAACATAATCTTAGTTTTAAAGACTTGCATAAACTAGACTTTTGCTACACTTTACATTTCATAAAACACAAACACTTTTTATTTCTTAAAATAGAATTGTCACATCACATTTATGGCAAGTTTTGTCAATATACATTTATGGAAAGAAATGTGTTTGACTTACTATGTGGTTGCTTGCAAGTTTTGTGTTTGACTAGATATTATGAGATGTGACATTGTTTGGTTTGCAATGTGTAATGAGATGTGACTTTGTTTGGTTTGCAAGATTTATTGCAAAACCAACTGCAAGCCCGGCGGAACCCTGGGGGTACACGGGCGGAACCCATCTGAGGGTTCCGCCGTATCCGCCAGGCCTGCAGAAGGCTTTGCTATAAATACCAAGCCACAAGTTGATTTTTGGCTAATCACTCTATATCATATTTTACACACACACATTCATTCTTTCATCTAACCCTTTAACATTTCATATGTGAAGTTTCTTTTTGTAGCAAAGAGATTCACGAGCTCATTAAAAGTAACAAGTATTCAACACAACGTTGCAAGACTTGTTAGCTTAGCATTGTGTAGACTTGTGTAGTTTACACTTCATTTGATTGTGTATTTTCAATAGTGATCGGTTAGTATTTTAGTCCTCAAAATACAAAGTGTATTGGGAGTAGTTGTACCCTTGTAAAAGAACTAACGGGAGTGGTTGTACCCTTGGTAAAGAACTCGACATCTAGCTTAGTGTCGGTAAATGTATAAGCGACGTGTAAGGTTTTCTCCGCCGGTGAAAGGAGATTGTTGACTAGTGAAAGAAACTCTCGAGTTGGATACTCGGGGCGTGGACGTAGGGCAAGGAAAAAGAGTCCTTGTAGCCGAACCACGATAAATACTCGTGTTATGGTTTGATCGTTTCTTTCATTTACTTGCATGTTATATATTGTGTTTGTGTATATATCTTTGATCAAACGGAAAGTTTCAAAGCTAACTAAACAAGTTAAAAAGATTTTAAACGGTAAACTATTCAACCCCCCTTCTAGTTTTCCACAATTGGCATCAAGAGCTACGTTACTCAAGCTTTTAAAATATATTGTGTTTTAAAACTTGAAACGATCCATGGATTTTGAAAATTACAAAGAATGGCAATCTATGCAAAGACCACCACTCTTTGAAGCAAATGGTTTTATATATTGGAAAAACCGTTTTGAAACTTACGTGAAATCTAAAGATATAGATTTATGGTATATAATCATTGATGGTGATAACGTAGTTACCAACATTAAAAATGATGACCAAAAGAAATTGATTGGTAAAAATAATGAAGCTAAAATGATGCTTTACAACGCTTTGCCTAAGAAAGAATATGAAAGAGTCTTTTTGTGTAAAACCGCCAAAGATATTTGGCAATCTTTAATTGTCACTCATCAAAGAAACTCACAAGTTAAAGATAACAAAATTGATCTTCTTGTTCAACAATATGAACAATTTGTTATTTCCGAAGATGAGATTATTGATAATGTTTTTGCTAGGTTTAACACTATTATTACTTCACTTAAAGCACTTGATGAATCTTTTTGTAGTAAGAACTTTGTCAGGAAATTTCTTAGAGCACTCCATCCGAAGTGGAGAGCAAAAGTGACGGCAATTGAAGAATCCAAAGATCTTTCAAGCATGTCACTTGATGAGCTAATTGGAAACCTCAAAGTTCATGAAATGGTAATGGAAAAAGATTCGGAACTAGTTAGAGGTAAGAAAGAAAAAGTTAAGTCCATTGCCTTGAAAGCTAGAGTCCAATCAAGTGATGATGAAGAATCTACTTCGGATAGTGATGATGAGGAATATGCTATGGCCGTTAGAGACTTCAAAAAGTTCTTTCGTAGAAGAGGAAAGTTTGTAAGGCAACCTAAAGATGACAAGAAAACTTTCCGAAAAGATCGTGATGATAGGAAAGGAAAGGTTGAAAGAAAATGCTATAAGTGTAGAGACACAAGTCATCTTGTAGGAGAATGTCCAAAACCACCCAAGAGCAAACCTCAACAAGCTTTTGTGGGTGGTGCTTGGAGTGACTATGAAGGAGATGACGATGAGCCAAAGAATGATGATATTGCTCTCATGGCTCACAACTCAAATGAGGTATTCTCCGACTCATCTTACTCCTCTATTGACGATGACACCTTACAAAAAGAATATAACAAACTTTGTGAATTGAGCTTAAAAATCATAAACAAAAATTTGAAAACTAAAAAGGAGTTTTTAGAAAATGAAGTTTATGAATTAAAAGAAAAAGCTAAGAGATTAGAAAAGAGTAAAGGTATTAACACTTCTTGCAAATCATGTGAAGAACTTAAACTCGAAATTGAGAAACTTAAAATTACTCAAAATGATCTAATAAAACAAACCACAAAGTTTAAGAAGTTCGATAAAAGCATTTCTTGTGTGGATGAAATTATGAAAATTCAAAAGTCACCCTTTGATAAAACAGGACTAGGATTCATGAAAATAGAAACTTCAAAGGGTCAAACGAAACAAGAAAAGATTGCACAAGAAACAAACAAAACTGCTACAGCAGTCCGCGGAACAGATGGAACCCAATGCAGGGTTCCGCCCGTTGGACCCGAAGGTTCTGCCAGGCCTGCTGCAGCAGTAACTCCATCCACATCGGATCGTTCAAAATTTGTTAAAGTTACGTATAAAAATGGAACAAAACCTGTGTTTAAAACTGGAGTAGGACTTAGTAAAAATGAATTTAGAGCTAAGACTACTCAACCAAGACCTAAGACTCTAATTCCCAAACGCCCCTTTCCAAAGAGCAACTTCAACGCTCGACCAAACTACCAACATGTTTGGAACCAAAACACTCCTAGACATTACCAAACTCCAAATTACATGTCATGGAACCCTTATGCTCTATTTTCATACTTGGAACAAGTTAATGGTATGCTTAACCAAAATGGACCCATGAGAAATTGGGGACCAAATGTTTGAGTGTTTTTCATAAAATAGGTGTGCCTCAAAGTTTGTTTGGAACCGGATGAATGGATTAAAGATAGCGGTTGTTCAAGGCACATGACGGGTAACAAAAGCCTCTTCACTACTTATCACAAATGTGACGGAGGTAATGTTACGTTTGGTAGTAAAGCTAAAAGCAAAATCATCGGAAAAGGTACAATCTCTCATGACTCCCTTTTTATAGATGATGTAGCTCATGTTGATAACTTAGGTTTTAATCTCCTTAGTATTAGTCAACTTTGTCGTAATAAGTATAATGTCCTTTTTAGTGAAAACGGAAGTAAAATACTTAAAGATGGTATAACCATAGCCAAAGGTGTCCTTAAGAACAACGTATACGTCATGAAGATGGATCCAACATCTAGAGACAAACTTTTTCTTACCTCATTAGATGAAACTTCAACTTTATGGCATAGACGTTTAGGACACGCTAACATGAGACTAATCTAAAACCTCTCCTCCAAAGACTTAGTTCGAAACCTACCTAAGTTGAAATATGACCAACACTTTTGTGATGCTTGCAAAGTCGGTAAACAAGTCCATAGTAGCCATAAGGCTAAAAACTTGGTTTCTACATCTAGGTGTCTAGAACTTTTGCATATGGATTTATTTGGTCCATCTGCTATACAAAGTTATGGAGGTAACTTCTACACTTTGGTCATAGTTGATGATTACTCAAGATATACTTGGACAAAATTTTTGAAAAGTAAAAATGAAGCTTTTGAAAAATTTGAGATTCTAAGTAAGAAAATTCAAAATCAAGTAGGGTCTAATATTGTCTCTATTAGAACGGATCACGGTCGTGAATTTGATAATGAATTTCAATTTGGAAACTCTTGTGATATTAATGGTATAACTCATAACTTTTCGGCTCCACGTACTCCTCAATCTAATGGTGTAGTAGAACGTAAAAACCGGACATTGCAAGAGATGAGTAGAACAATGCTTAATGAACAAAACATTCCACAAAAGTTTTGGTGTAATGCCGTTGACACATCAACGTACATTTTAAATCGAGTCTTAATTAAACCATTTTTGAATAAAACTCCTTATGAACTATATAAAGGTAAAAAGCCTACATTAGGATACTTTAGAGTGTTTGGGAGTAAATGTTTCATTCTTAACACCAAGGATTATCTCACCAAATTTGACCCAAAGTCTTATGAAGGTGTATTTCTTGGATATTCACAAAATAGTAAAGCGTACATTGTTTTGAACAAAGAAACCTTAAGAGTCGAGGAATCATTGAACGTAACATTTGACGAGAGTCCACCTCCCTCTAAGACATCACCTTTGGTAGATGATGACTTAGTTGAAAGCCAAGCAATAGAAAGTCAAGAAATTTTAAGTGATGACAAGGAAGATGAACTATTAAACAAAGAACTTGTCAATGTCAAAGAATCTAAAAGTCATCCATTAGATGGTGTCATTGGCAACATTAACGAAAGAACACTAAGGTCAAAAGTTCAAAATGAAAGCAACTACTTTTGTTTCGTGTCAACCATTGAACCTAAAAATATTAATGAAGCCATTAAAGATGAGTCTTGGGTAATTGCAATGCAAGAAGAGTTAAACCAATTTGTTAGGAATGATGTATGGACATTAGTTCCTCAACCAAAGAGTCAAACTATAATTGGAACAAAATGGGTATTTCGTAATAAAATGGATGAAAATGGAATTGTGTCTAGAAACAAAGTTAGGCTAGTTGCACAAGGATATAACCAACAAGAAGGCATTGACTACGATGAAACTTTTGCTCCGGTTGCTAGGCTCGAGTCAATTAGAATCTTACTTGCATATGCATGTGCACATAATTTCAAACTCTTTCAAATGGACATCAAAAGTGCATTTCTAAACGGAGTCATAAATGAAGAAGTGTATGTTGCTCAACCACCGGGTTTCATCGATTTTGAAAAACCAAATCATGTTTACAAACTTAAAAAGGCTCTTTACGGACTTAAGCAAGCTCCAAAAGCATGGTATGATCGACTTAAAACCTTCCTAGTTGACCATAAGTATACCATGGGCTTAGTTGATAATACTCTCTTCACTAAGAAGAAATATTCACATATTATCATAGTCCAAATCTATGTTGATGACATTATATTCGGATCAACTTGTCAAGAATTATGTGTGGATTTCTCAAAAATCATGCATGACGAGTTTGAAATGAGTATGATGGGAGAACTCAACTTTTTCCTAGGACTCTAAATTAAACAACTAGAAGATGGTATCTTCTTTAACCAATCTAAATATATTAAAGACATGCTTAAGAAATTTGGATTAGAAGATTCGAAACCTATCAAAACTCCCATGTCCACGGAAACTAAACTCACCAAGGATGAGGAAAGTGAATCCGTAGATAGCACTAAATATAGAGGTATGATTGGTAGTCTACTTTACCTAACGGCTAGTAGACCCGACATTATGTTTAGTGTTTGTCTATGTGCTCGTTTTCAAGAAGATCCTAAGACTACTCATCTCGAAGCCGTTAAAAGGATTTTTAGGTATATTAAGGGCACTACACATTTAGGTTTATGGTATCCCAAAGGAACGGGAATAGACACCATAGTGTATGCCGACTCGGATCATGCCGGTGACTATGTCGATAGAAAAAGTACAAGTGGTATTTGTACTTTTGTTGGACATTGTCTCACCTCATGGTTCTCTAAGAAGCAAACGGCTCTTGCTATCTCAACAACGGAAGCCGAGTACGTTTCGGCCGGAAAGGCATGTCAACAAGCTCTTTGGATGAAGCAAGCTCTTGTCGACTACGGAATTCAACTCAACGACATCACAATTCTTTGTGACAACAAAGGTGCCATTGATCTTAGCAAAAACCCGGTTCAACATGCTCGTACCAAACATATTGAAATCTGTCATCATTTCCTTCGTGACAACGTTCAAAAAGGAAATATCTCAATTGAGAAAGTTTCTTCCGAAGACAACATAGCCGACATTCTCACAAAACCCCTTAAACGTGAACCTTTTAACCTTCTTAGGCTAGGCTTAGGACTCATGTAACCTACATTGTAGTTCTGGACTTTAGACAAAAATCACAAAAATCAAAACAAATCCATAAGTCTTTTTCTCAGCAGGGTCGGCGAAACCCTCAAACACAACGGACGGAACCCAACTCAGGGGTCCGCCATGTCCGCCGACCTGCAGAATCAATATTTTGTTTATATTAAACCAAACACCCATTATCTCATACCACCACTTCCAAACTGTTACTATTCACTTTACCATCCATCCATACCTACGAATTCTTGGTCTTCCTTTCACTAACATTGCAAATCAATCATCATTGTAAGTATTCTAAACTTGATTACAATCCTGATCTGAGTCTAGGAATTCTATTTTTGCACAAAAACAAAAACTTGGGGTTATGCATTAAACTCAAGAAACTCATGCATAAAATTAGGTGTTTAACAAAACTAATCATGTTCCCCATAGTTAGGAATTGCATTCTTAATTAGTATAAACATGTTTGCTAAAACACCCCATGTCAAATCTTTCCAAAAATTTCTCACAAGTAGGACAAATATTTTTTCATCTCACATTGAGAATACAAAATCAAAACGTTATGTTTAAAACATCACTTGCATAATGTCTCTTGAATGCTAAAGGGAATACATAACCAATATGTATTTTCGGGTACATTCAAACGAAGCTACATTGAACTAGGAGCGTTTGGGTTATCTTTTGTTTTATAACAAAACTTGCATTATAAAACGTTTTTGAAGCATCAAAATGAGTCAAGATAACCGCACCTCCACATTGTTTTCATATAGGCACACACTAGAACATCCACATTATAATAGTAGTTTACTTAAACTAAAATGCGAAATTTTGTTGTTCTAGGAATCATCATGCCTCCTCTAACCCACTACGACCACAAGGACACCATTAAGTACCTACCAAAACACCACAAAACCAAAAGCCTTACCCCAAACCAAGTCAACGTTTTCAAAGCCTTGGAAAAACACTATGTCCATGAGGGTAGAACCATTGACCCGTCTTTCCTAGAAGGCACAAACCTTTACGCCGAATTTGCCACAATCAACTTTGAGTGTCTTTTGAATATCAACGAGCCTATTTGTCCTAGATTCATTCTAGAGTTCTATGCATCCACCGTCCTCTCCACAGATGATTATGGTCACATGTCTATCAACTTTAGGACTAGTGGTCATCAATACTCATTCACTCTTGAGGAGTTTGCTCAAATCATAGGTGTCCCAAACCGAGGTACTTGCATCTACTCCGACTTGCACTCCCTCTCAACTCTTGACAACCTCCATGACCGCATCCATCCTTATGACACTCCTCTTGTGTCAAAAGATGAACTTCGTGACCACCTCTTTGTTAGGACCACCAACACTAGGAGAACCCGTTCGGGAAATGAGGTCGATAAGGACCCATATAGAATGGAAATGAATGAACTTAAGCCCCAATTCAAGAAATGGGAGGAAGTCCTTAGAGCCAATGTCATTAGCACAATAGGAAACCGTGATAATATCAACCTTTGTCTTTGCTACATGCTCTACTCCTTGTCCATTAGGCAAGCATTCAACCTTCCCTACTACATGGCCAAGAGAATGGCCGACATTCCCGTGCATGGCACAACGGCTATGCCGTATGGAATGCTCTTGACCCGTCTCTTTAGGTTCATCTCACCCATTCCACCAACTCCAAATGGTATTCGTCTTGACTACTCTCTCATTCCACACACCTTTGTTTCACTTAGTGATAAGAGAGTCTACAAAGCCCAAGGAAAACGTCCTCATCCTCCTACCTCATCATCGTCTTCCTCAATGAGTGAAGATGACAATTTGCCAAACTCTAGGCTCCCACCTCTCGAATACCTATCCCTACTTCCGAATATTCCAAACGAGTCGGCGGAGTTCAAGCAAACAAAGGGGATGTTTAAGAATCTTAGAAGGTTCCTTGGAAAGCTCAAGAACAAGATTGACCGTCAATGAGTGCGGATGTGTAGGAGTGTTTGGCACTAGGTGCTATTTGAACTAATTTGGTTGTTTAAACAATGTTTGTGATGTACTTGTAGGTTGGTACAATGTTTAATACTATTTGGAACATGTTTTTATCTAACTTTGATGCAGGAAGACAACTTTTGGCAAGTTGTCAAATTTTCATGTTTATGTTATTTTCACTAAGTTTAGTGAAATTCTCGACCTCAAGGTCAAAGTCATATGATATGTGTGTTTACGTGTCTATTTTTTGCATTGCCTAACCAGAAATGCATTATCTTTTTGATTTTAGGAGTTTTCGAAAATTTTGAAAATCGTCTCGCGGGTCAAAAACGCGGACTGCCACTTTTTTCAGCACTGGCGGATCTGGCGGCACCCAAAATTAGGTTCCGCCAGTGTATTTTCTGGGAAACCCATAATTGCCCCAACGGACCAAACGGTACCCTCACATGGGTTCCGCCTATGTATTCTGAGGGTTCCGCCAGTTGCCTGCGGAATTTTTGTTTTTGTTTTCAACATTTGAACATCCAAACACCAAAATCCAATCCTTTTAGATAGAACCCCATTTCCTGCAATGTGTTTAGCACAATAGGGTACTTCTCATTCCTTATAACTCAACCAAAACCATTTCCCGCCAAAATTCAAAAATAGCCATAACCACCCCAAGGACCCTTCGCATATAAAGGGAGGAACCCTTCTAAAGGATCATTGAAATCCCTGAGATTTATAACAAATTTACTAAAACCACTAAGCATTTAGTGCAAACCATGTCTTCTCACTTCACCATTTTCATTTGATTGACTTCCATGATATGACAACCCACAATTAGTTTTCCAAATCATTAGGAACCTCCATTTTTGTATGGACTAACATCAAATCCAAACACTCCTTTCCACAATCCTTCATCACTATAAATTAAACCATCCTAAACACTATCAAATCACATATTCTTCATCACTAATTCCTAAACTTCTAAACCATTTTTAACCATGACTAAGTCAACAATCACCTCTCAACCATCACGACCCATCCGGAAAACCGTCCGGATTAGTGTAAAACCACTATGGTCCAATCAACCCATCAACCTAAGCTCCTCATCTTCGGATGAATTCACCTCACCTATCAAAAATGAACACTTTTTGAACCTTGCATCTCCATCACCATCACCCAATGAACCCAATGAGCTCACTCCACCACCTACTAAATCACCCATTGACCCAACTCCACCAAGTGCTCCAACCCAACCATCCAAAACTCCATCACCATCACCATTACCCAAAATTGAACCTATGGAGTTATTTGGGTCTCCTCCCACATCACCACACCCTTTTGTCCAAGATCTAAATGATCTCCCACTAAGACCTACACAACCACCACCTTTTGCAAATGAATCACCAAGGTCAATTCTAGACCAAAATGAGCATTTTAACCACACCCAACCACCACAACAAGTGTACCATCAACCCAAACTATTGTTGTTTCACCCTATCTACCATGACATCCATGGTCCTCTTTATGGAGAACCAAACTTTGAAAACCATGATCACCCAACTCCACCACATTCTCAAGCCCAAACCTTTGAGTCTTTCTTCCCCTCATATGAGGAAATCCAAAGCATGGTTGAGAACCACCTTCATCAAGCAATGGAATTTCAAACTACCTTGCTTGACTCAATACCAAATCCATCATCCACCCAAGAACCAAAAACCAACCAACCCTCAAACCAAGAAACCAAAACCAACCCATTTCCACCCACTCATCCCCATGTTTGCTCAAATTGTGAGCAAATGGGTGCAAGCATCAAAACGTTGCTTCACCAATTCCAAGATGAAACCCGTTTTGCATTCCAACACGTCATAGAACGTTTGGATGCTCTTTCCCACCCAAACAAATCCTAGACAACCTTTGGAGGCCGTTTGCCCCATTTAGGAAAGTAGGATTTTATTTTTCTTTCTTGGTTATTTTTTAGCTTTTGTTTAGAAGTAGAAGAATATTTCACATTTCTTGTCTTTTGACTTTTCAAAGTCAAAATTTTACTTGAAATGATAATTCTTTCTACTTACTCTCGTGCATTGTTGGTTGATCATTTTTGTGTTGTCATGTGGTTGCAATGTGTGTGGTAACTACAAGCTTGAATATATATATCACCAACTAACCATTTTTTTTGTAGGATCAAAATCCATGTTTCCCATCTTGGCACTCCTTTTAGGGGGAGTAACAAGCAAGGGGGAGCAAGTGCATTTTTCCGCTTCGCTACTCTACTTTTTGTTTCGACAAAAAGGGGGAGAAATATATTAAACCTTCAAAACTTAATATGATTTTCATCACTTAAGTAAAACAAGTTTAATATAATTTTTTTTAAGTCTTAAACACCAAGATTTTGTGAGTTACTTAAAAACAAAGTTTATGTTTTGTCATCAACAAAAAGGGGGAGATTGTTAATACAAATATCGCCTAAAAACGTTATTTATATTTTACGATATTCGCTAAGTTTTGTTAACGACAAAATGTAAACTTTAGTTTCTAAGTAAAACATAATCTTAGTTTTAAAGACTTGCATAAACTAGACTTTTGCTACACTTTACATTTCATAAAACACAAACACTTTTTATTTCTTAAAATAGAATTGTCACATCACATTTATGGCAAGTTTTGTCAATATACATTTATGAAAAGAAATGTGTTTGACTTACTATGTGGTTGCTTGCAAGTTTTGTGTTTGACTAGATATTATGAGATGTGACATTGTTTGGTTTGCAAGGTGTAATGAGATGTGACTTTGTTTGGTTTGCAAAATTTATTGCAAAACCAACTGCAAGCCCGACAGAACCCTGGGGGTACACGGGCGGAACCCATCTGAGGGTTCCGCCGTATCCGCCAGGCCTGCAGAAGGCTTTGCTATAAATACCAAGCCACAAGTTGATTTTTGGCTAATCACTCTACATCATATTTTACACACACATATTCATTCTTTCATCTAACCCTTTAACATTTCATATGTGAAGTTTCTTTTTGTAGCAAAGAGATTCACGAGCTCATTAAAAGTAACAAGTATTCAACACAACGTTGCAAGACTTGTTAGCTTAGCATTGTGTAGACTTGTGTAGTTTACACTTTATTTGATTGTGTATTTTCAGTAGTGATCGGTTAGTATTTTAGTCCTCAAAATACAAAGTGTATTGGGAGTAGTTGTACCCTTGTAAAAGAACTAACGGGAGTGGTTGTACCCTTGGTATAGAACTCGACATCTAGCTTAGTGTCGGTAAAAGTATAAGCGACGTGCAAGGTTTTCTCCGCCGGTGAAAGGAGCTTGTTGACTAGTGAAAGAAACTCTCGAGTTGGATACTCGGGGCGTGGACGTAGGGCAAGGAAAAAGAGTCCTTGTAGCCGAACCACGATAAATACTCGTGTTGTGGTTTGATCGTTTCTTTCATTTACTTGCATGTTATATATTGTGTTTGTGTATATATCTTTGATCAAACGGAAAGTTTCAAAGCGAACTAAACAAGTTAAAAATATTTTAAATGGTAAACTATTCAACCCCCCCCCCCCCTTCTAGTTTTCCACAACATCATTAAAACATCACTTGCATACTATCTCTTGAATGCTAAAGGGGATACATAACTAATATGTATTTTTGGGTACATTCAATCGAAGACACATTCAATTAAGAGAGTGTTGGTTATCTTTTGTTTTTATAACAAAACTTGCAAGACAAAACAATTTGGGAATCAAAATGAGTCAAGATATCCAAGTCTCCACATTGTTTGCATATAGGAATATATTAGAACATCCACATTGTTAAAAGTCATTAACATATAATTTTGTGTTTTCTAGGAATCAACATGCCTCACGCAAATAAATCCGATCACAAGGAAACCCTTAAGTACATGCCCAAACACCATATGACCAAAGGTCTCAACAATGTTCAAGTAGAAACCTTTAAGGCACTAGAAAAATGCTATGTTCACGAAGGTAGAACCATTGATCCATCCTTTCTAGAAGGAACATCCATTCTCCAAAACTTTACCGCAATCAACTTTGATTGTCTCCTTGATATAGATGAGCCAATTTGTCCTAGGTTCATCTTAGAATTCTATGCAACCGTAAACCTTTCCACAAATGTTGTTGGTAAGATATCATTAAACTTCACAACCAATCAAACACCAAATTTCATAGATTTAAAAGACTTAGCTATCATTCTTGGTGTCCCAAATGAGGGAACTTGTCTCTACACGGATAAGTGGCCCATTTCAAGTCTTGATTCTATTGAGCGTTTTTATCCATACGACAACCCTCTAGTTAGTAAGGAAACAATTAAGGAACATCTCTTCGTTAGAACCTCTACCACAAGAAAGAATCGTTCGGGGAATATTGTGGATAAGGATCCTTTTGGTATGGAGCTCAATGAGCTTAAACCACAATTTAAGAAGTGGGAAGAAATTCTTAGAGCTAACGTCATAAGTACCATAGGAAATAGAGATCATATCAACACATGTCTTTGCTACATGCTCTATAGCATTTCCACCGGTCAACCATTCAACTTAGCCTACTACCTAGCCAAAAGAATGGCCGACATATCCTTAGTTGGAACAACCGCTCTTCCTTATGGAATGCTTCTTACTCGCCTCTTTAGAGCAATCTCACCCATTCCTCCTAACGATAATGGAATGCGCCTTGACTATTCTCTCGTTCCTCACATTTTCGTTCCTCTAAGTGATAAACGAGTTTTCAAAGGTAAGGGCAAACGTACTCGCTCACTTACATCATCATCATCATCATCATCCGACATGAGCGAGGACGATAAACTTCCTAACTCTAAGTTACCTCCTTTAGAATACCTTCAAGCACTCCCCGTCATTGACAATGCATCCGAAGAGTTCAAGCAAACCAAAGGAATGTTCAAATGCTTTGGAAGGTACCTAAGCAAGCTCAATAAGAAGATAGACCGGTTGTGAGAAGATTAAGGAATGTTTGGCTTATGAATGTTTTAGAACCTTTTATGTGTTAAACTACGTGATTTGTATTGTTTTTCACTTTCTATTTCATTATGTTTTTTGGATTATGTTTGTATGAGCTTTTATGCATAATGACAATGTTTGAGGTGTTTGTCAATTTTTTATGCTTATGGCAATTCTTACTAAGTATAGTAAAATTCTCGACCTCAAGGTCAAAGTCCTATGATATGTGTGTTTACGTGTCTAATTTTTGCATTGCCTAACCAGAAATGCATTATCTTTTTGATTTTAGGAGTTTTCGAAAATTTTGAAAATCGTCTCGCGGGTCAAAATCGCGGACTGCCAAAATTTTCAGCCCTGGCGGATCTGACGGTACCCAAAATTGGGTTCCGCCAGTGTATTTTCTGGGTAACCCAGAATTGGCCCAACGGACCAGACGGAACCCAAAACAGGGTTCCGCCTGTGTACCACGAGGGTTCCGCCAGACACCTGCAGAAAATTTTTGTCATTTTTCTTAAGTCCAAAACTTGTAAAGTGTCAAACCATTATCCTAAGTGAGAAACATCTTCCATTAACTCCAATAACCATATTAGAACAACTCTCACTCACTAAAACAATTAGGAAGCCACTTCCCTCCAAAAATTCAAATTCAAACATAACTAACCCAAGGAACCCTTTTAAAGGATCATTCAAATCATTGGAACATTTTCAACCAAATCACATTCCATGATCACAAAGCATTGAGTGCATATGTTGGTCTTTCACTCCACCCTATTCCATTGGATTGACATCAAGTGATGTGACATGGTCATGAAAATCATTTGAAACCTCAATCTTTGAATGGTAGAACATCAAATCCAAACACCCATTTGAACATCATTTCCATCCTATAAATTTGAAAGTTTTGCAACAATTCAAATCACACAATCACCATCAAAACTTCTTCTCTCAAAACACCAAAACCACACCTTTGAAATGACTAAATCCAACACATCATCCTAGTCATCAAAATCCTTCTCAAAAACCACTAGGATTTGTGTTAAACCTTGTTGCTTCAACAAAACCGTCAAGTCAAGCTCATCATCTTCAAGTGATGCTTCGCTTAACATTTCTTCACCTATCCAAGATTTCCTTAACCTCACTAACTCAACACCATCCCCAACACATTGTAATACCAATGTAATCACCTTTCAAGATTTGCTTAATCTTGATACTCCAACACCCTCTCCAACACATTGCTACACAAACATAGCCACCATTCCTCCACCAACTAGACCTTCAAGTGATTCAACATCACCTTCTCAACAAGCTCAACCAACAAAAACTTCATCACCTCAATCACCAACACTTACACCAATGGAACTTTTTCATACACCTCCAACATCACCACTACCTTATTTGGAAACATTAGAAAACCTATCACCCAAATCATCAAGTCCACCATCCTTATCACTCTTTGACACCATTGCTCAAATGGAAACCCAACAACAATCTAGTGAGCAACTAGATGATGAACCCCATCAACCCTCAATGATAGAACGGTTGGCTTACCGTTATGCTAGACCATCCATTTTTCCAAATGATCAAGGCCATACCCACTCACAATCATTTGTGTTTCACCCAATTTACAAAGACCTTCATGGCAATCCTTCCGGCAAACCAAGCTTCCGCCATTTTGTTCAAAATCAACAACCACAACAACAACAACCATCACCACAAGACTCTTCCCAACAATTTGAATCTCTACTTTCTTCTTATAAGAAAATAGAAGCATCCATATGGGAAAAACCTCCAAACCTTAATGATGAGATTGACACTCATTTAAACCACCTTCATGCCTTCAAACGTATGGTTGACTCTCAAATCAACCATATTACGGTTTTACAAACAACGCTACAATCAACTAATGAAGGAAGCAAAAACACCTCTCAACCATCCACCTTTGCTCCTTCAAGTTCAAACCATCCACCACCAACAAACCAAACCACTCTTCCACCAAACTTTCCTCGCCATGATTGCAATCATTGCGAAAGAACCGCTCACATTAGTGAAGGGTGTTGAAGGGAAATTCGTGAGCTATCCGAAGAAATGAGGTTTATACTAAACCACATTTTGGATCGTCTACAATCCTTGAAGTAAAACTAGTTTGGAAGGAAATTTTGAAACTCACATAAAATATGCTTTTCATAGTCTTCTGCTCTTCTAGTGTGTTGTATATAAGATTTAAGTAATTGTTGAAGACCTAACATACATGCATAAACTCATGTTTAATTTATTAACACTTGACATATCATTTAAGGGGAGTTTTTTACTAGGGTTCTACGTGTTGTGCAAAATAATTTTTCGACTCCTAAGACACAAAACTTCATTTTTAGTAGGATTGTTGCGGCGCAACTTATTGCTCGTTTGTCTGCCATCTTATTGTAATTGTTCCAAAAATCTTTAAGTAATCAATTGTTATGTATTTTTCATAATAATAATAATAATAATAATAATAATAATAATAATAATAATAATAATAATAATAATAATAATAATAATCTTTTATATAATAAAAGAATTACATCATTTCGGAGTGTTTTTGAAAATCCCTTCTCATTGAAAAAAAATTAGACCAATAACAGAGCTCAATTTTGCCACGTAGGCGAAATCGAGCAACGTGATTGGTCAATAAAAAGTCAAAATTAAATTGATTTTGGTCAAACTTAATAAATTTGGTGGAGAAATTTGGTTAAGAAAAAAAAATGCATAAAAATATAGGTGTCAAATTTATGAAAATAAAAATTTAAAAAAAGAGGAAGTAATTAATAAAAATTTAGTGATTGAATTTTAAATAATTTATATAGAGTAAAGTGTAAAATTACAAGTTTCCATGTTTTTTAATAACTTTATAAAAAACACAAATAACCCCTTACACTTTATACCCCCTATACTTTATAATAGTAACTTTGTTTAAAATTACATGAGACTTTCATCAATTAAAATTACAAAATTTGGTAAATATGCGAATTAGTTTTAATATACGTTAATATTTTTTTAAACTAATGTTAGTTTTAAACTTTCATCCATTAGAATATTTTTTTAAATAAGGACTCATTTGGTAAATATGCGAATTAGTTTTAATATACGTTAAATATTTTTTTTAAACTAATGTTAGTTTTAAACTTTCATCCATTAGAATATTTTTTTAAATAAAAACTCATGTTACTATTTAAAAGTTTAATTTATACGTACACGGGTTTGAAATACGGCTAAATTATTAGTAACGGGAATATAAATATCAAATGGTAAGCACGATACTGTGATATGAAAATAAATATACACGATTCTACTTATAACAACGACTCATGAAATTGTTATTTAAAATTTGTATATGGATATCCATAAAACCATTTTAAAAACTTTACGGAGCATATTTTAACTTCATCAACGCTCATTATGTGCTACTAAATTCACACATTTTATAGAACATGATATCAATAGTTAAAGTTAAACAACAAAATCAACCTCAACCTCAACATGTCTGTCAGTTAAAAACGTTATACAAAGCTAATTATTAAAAAAAACAAACAAACACATGGGTTAGATAGTCATTGTTTAATATAGAAGGTGTTTTTCTTAAATTATATTAAAAAAATGCACTCATCACAATTCTTATTTGATAACAATCACCTCTTAAAAAACTTTAAAAAAATAAAATAAAATAAAAAATAAAAAACGTAGGTGTTTTCCTTAACTTTATTCATTGAGGTGATGTTTTATTAAAAAAAAAAAAAAAAAAAAAAAAACGTAATAGTTGGCCGTTGTAAACGAATTAAAAGTATGTACATGAGAATTATTCAGCAAGAATATATAGTTTTAATCAGGTTATTACGTTACTATACTGCGATAATGTTTTTGAGTTGGTAATCACAGATGTGAGATACAACCATTATTCTATACTTATGATTTATGTGTAAACCTCTTTTTACTTCTGAATAGAATCCGAAAGAGACCTCAACAGAACTTTGTCTTATGCCTTATCTAGCTGATAGTATTTAGTAACTTTTTTTATGGTTTAACTTTTTTGTTATACACACCAACTTTTAGTAACTCTTTTTTATGTTTTGTTGAAAACTTCTACACTTAATATTTGTGTTTTTACTACAAACACGCTAATCTATAACAGAATTAGTTGTGAGTTCAGGGGTTTTTCACTAGGCTTCTAAAAAAAACTTATAGCTTTATCATATACTTATTGTGTTATAGTAATTGAATAAGCCAATAAGCACCTTTAATAAGCATAACCAAACACCCCTTTAGTTCTAATATGAAGTTTTCTTATTTGATGTTATGACTAACTTTGTTGTTATCCTCGCTATAATGCAACACATTAGTGGTTTTTGCAATTTTATTATCTTATCGCACAAACTAAAGTGTAATGCAATTTGTTGTGTGCGTTTTTTAGAGGAGGATTAAGTATCAACACTTGATTGTCGTGGAATGATTTTCTACGCCTGCTCAAGTGATGAATGTATAATTTAGTTAAGTTGCTGATTTAGATAATACATGAATGTATTTTAATGTACCAAAGATGTGTTTTAGTGCCAATATAGGGAATTTTATGGTAGAAATTCTTTTCGGAGTGTAATTTTTCTTTGAATGAGTTAATGAAACTTAGCAGGTGTTTGCTATTATTGATAACACTATAAGTGTCAACCAACGGTCTAAAATATGGGTGTCTTTTACCTTGATGATTTAGACCAATTGTAAAGAAAGTTGCATTAAAGTGAAAGGTCGGTAAGGATTCAAACAATCCTAAAAGACTTGCGAATATACTTTTTGTCATTTTTTCATGCATTTATAATTTACTTATACAAGTAATAATAATTTCCTTATATAGTTCGGGCTTAGAGAAAAATTATTCTTATACATTATACATAAATGTAAGATTAAATTTGAGTTCTACCCATTACATATTTTTTTGTTTCTTTTTATGTAATAAAGAAGCTATAGTGTAAGCATCTATGTTAATTTGGTAATTTTATAATCAAACATGAGAAGTAAATAACATAAACTTATGAAAATACAACTTTCCAAACAAAAAGGTACATTAGTAAAAATGATGTGATGGTTATTCATAATTAAGGAAATGAATCAATCTTCAAAGCTATCTAAATATGCTACATATTTTAACGAAAATATAAGTAAAAGAAATAACACAATTACAAAACACATCGTAAATTGATAGCACGAGTTTGCAAAACTAAAAGCATATATCACTAACATCTCATGCAAGTCAAGTATTATCATGTGATTTTACTTGAATAATAAAATATAATTTTTAATCCAAAAGCATTCTCCTAAAATAATAGGTAGGTTATAACATATACATATATTTTTAGTCCAGCGAGTAAAATCATTTGAAACATGTTAAGTGGTTCACTTCTTAATCGATAATAATACATAATTAAAACGAAATTTTAAAAACCCTGTGTGTGCACATGTATTATAACTAGTAATAATAATAATAATAATAATAATAATAATAATAATTAAAAAAAAAATGTCTCTCTAAATCTTCACTTTTGATTTTTCTATTTGACGTCATCATATTTTTAAACATGTTTTTATTCATGCATTTTAAGCATAACAATCATTTTCCAAAAAAATTAATTACCTTTCTGATGTTAACTTTCGAAACTACATCTAATATCAACTATCTAGGATTAATTAAACCAGATACAAGTCTTGATCGACAACAAAACCTCAAAACCCCACTCATGTTGACTTATCCTAGTTCTTTATCAATTGAAAGTTTTAAACCCAAGTTTATAAAAAGTGTATTAAAGTATTACAACTTACCAAGTTAAATAATTATCAATTGGAGTATATTTTATTTCATGGAAACAAATATAATATAATGAGTGAAAAAGTGGACCAAGATCCGAAACAGATGAATTGTTAAATTGCCAGTGAGGAATTAATGGTTACATCATTTCAACTTGGTCTCACTCCAATGTTGCACCATCATTCATTCCACCTCAAAAATAGACCTAAACAATCAATTAACATCGCAAAATGATGAAATGATTACATCATATTCTTTTTTATTTACGTATAAAAGAAAGTTTTTTATATATATTTTTCAATTATAGCAAACTTGTAAAATGAGGACATCAATCAACCTTTAACTATTTGTCGAACAAGTCATCATATATTTCACCAATCCTATAAGAAAATCTCTCCATTGCTAACGTGCCCTTAACATTGCGACGCGGTATATAATTAAAAGTGTTTAAGATTCAAGTTTTTTTATATGCAATTGTTTAGTACGCGGGTATGTAAGTTTATTGTTCCAGAAAAAATAATGAATACTTGCAGGGACGGAACTTAGAAGGGATCGAGGAGGGTTGAGGCCTTTCCCAAATTTTTTGACACTATGTATATTTTATACCTTTTAATAAATGTTATTAGTCATTTTTAATACAAAAAAATCAGTGTAGTGTAAATCGGTCCCTTTAATATAAATATTTTTTAAGTTGGTTCTTTCACAAAAAAACGTTCACGTTCCGTCTCTGAATACTCACTATAAGTTCAAATGCACATCCAATTTTTTTCTAAAGATATTTAACATAAGTTGGGATAATTAATTAAGTTGAAAAGAACTTGATAATGATGGAGGCTAGAGTTAGGGTTATGTGAATTCATAATTTGATGCTCCTTTAATAATCACACTAATTTTAATATACTATAATTTCATTATCCATTTTACTATGATACGCGTGCATCAAATTTTCTAACTTTTCGAACTCTTTTCTTATTACAGGGGGTGTTTGATTAAGCTTTTTTTTTTTTTTTTTTTTTTTTTTTTTTTTTTTTTTTTTTTTTAGCTTATATCATTTTAACTTATATTTCAAAAGCCTTATTTTTCTTTTATTTTGACTTTATCTAAGTTTGTTATATCATAATAAGCTTATATAATATCAAAATTAAGTTTCAATATAAACCAGAAAAATGAGGCTTATGAAATATAAGTCGAAATGAGATAAATTAATAAGCTAGAAAATAAGCTTAAACAAACATACACCCCCTAAACATAGTCTCCCCATAATCCATTTATTTATTAAAAAAAAAAAAAAGAAAAAAAAAAAGTTTAATCTTGATTACGGCAAATAGAACTAACTAATAATTAGATGTTTATAGCCCAAAATATAAGTGACACACAAAAAAAATGATTCTTCAAAGTTCACGTGATCTCATTATTTAACAAAAGTGTTACTACATTGCTTAACTTAATTTACGTCACATGATCTGGTTTTCAGAAATTATAACTAAGCATGCATGATCAATAGATCTCAAACAAAATCAATAATAAATAATCTCTTAATCCAACTAATTATTGTAAAAAGTTGCAACTTTAATCTACTTTTTCACATGATTTACTCCATGACTTCATGCACAACTTTAAATTTTTTCACAAAAGTTACATGCCGTCCATGTAAAATTATGCCAACTTTAATTTGCTTTTGGCATAATTTACTCAATGTACAACTTTTAATTGAAGTGGTCCAAATTGTTAAAATAGATTTAACCGTCCTATTTGTATTCTTTATGTTAATCTTGTGAAAGATTTCACTAGCCATGATTACTGAGTCCTAAAAGCAATACCTCACTTCAGAAATCACGCAATTTCAATTTTTTTACCCTTTTGAAGAAACACTTCACCTTGCGGTAGAAGGTACAGGAAAAGAAAAAATAAAACTGAAAATTAACGAAGTAATTTCTCGTAGACACGAATATAGTTAGTTTACACTTAAGGAAGAAGATTAGTAATTAAGGAGTATAATGTTTTTGAAAGAACAATCGCACTTGTTAACCACTCTTAAGCCTTAAACCAAATTGATGAAAAATCTGGCATGTTCAATTTTAACCAAAAATGGTAAGTTATTTGGTAGCCTAAACTTTGGCCTAGTGACAACTTTTGCAAGATGACACATGTTTAAATGGATGACAATATATATATATATGAAGAATGAAAATGAGTTGGGTACTGTTTGATTTTAACTTTATGTTTTAGCTGAAAATATTTAACCTGTAAGTCAATATGAAATTGTTTGTTATTGACTTAGTTCAAGCCTATAACTTAAAATAGAAAGTAGGGTGTTGTTTTTTCGTTGATATTGTTCACAATAATCGTTTTTAAAGATCATTTTATAGTTTAGACACTCATTCAGCATACAAAACAAAGAAGATTGGTTTTTAGGCTAGTGACAGTAAGGGGCCTCGATCGATCGGTTGTGTCGATCTCAATCGATCGCCTCTACTGTGGAACTATTGTGTGATCGATCGCCAGGACGAAAAAAACCCAAATGGGTCGAGGAGCCGATTGACAATCGTCCCTTTTTGTGTATATATTTTTTTCTTTCTTTTTTTTAAATGGGTTGAAGCCTTGAAGAAGATGATTGTGTGTATTTAGTGTGTGTTTAATAAATGGGTGAAGAAGAGAAGATGATTTTTTTTTTTTGGGGGGGGGGGGGGGGGGGGGGGAGGTAAATTGCAAAAATGGTCTTTGACGTTCCACAAAATAGCAAAAATGACAAAAAGTAGCGCAAAAAAGACACCAACGTTCTACATTTTTGCAAAATCGCCACCGAGAGGCCTTTTTGGCTAACTTCCGTTAGTTTTCCTCGTTAAGTGCAGTGAAATGACTAATATACCCTCGTCTTCTTCCCCATTTGAATTTCTTTTTAATTTATATTTTACTTTAATATATAATGAAGAACATCAAGAACAAAAACCCAGAAAATCAAATCAAAAACCCAGATCCAACAATATAAGAGTGCAATAAAAATTGAGACATTCAAATCATCAAGTGAGAACTTTTCGATAATAAAAACACTGTTGTACACCTGACTAAGCTCTAAATATTTCACATTTCCGTGCAGTTCCAATATCAACCAGGCTAAGCTCTAAATATTTCACATTTCGGAATCGTGAAGCTCCAATACTGAATTGATTGTTGACTACACAGTTCTTCAAAATCAAATGTGGAATTGGGAAGTACATCAACAATGTCAGCTTGTCGTGCGCGTTCCATTGAAGAAAATCTGCAAAAACATAAACAATTCAACTTAATGTCGATCTACTTCCATTTTCTCAGATTTAAAGGTGGATTGATGAAATTTAACCAACCATATCCAGTAAATAGTAATGTAGCAATAACAAGAAGAAAAACTAAATATGGGAACATAATCAGGCATATTGTTCTTCATAAACGAGAATCATCTATATGCAAAGACACAAAGTCTAAGAGAATTCAGGGAATAGCTATACATACAGACAAAAATTCATTAACGGCCACAATATCTTGAGTAAAATAGATGTTTTAACTCAAGATTGGAAGAAACTGCATCTCAGGAGACACTCATGCTCGCCACAGGGTGATAAGAATATACATGTGTCAGAACGAAATTCTATCCTATTTTAACCTCCGAATAAGTATGAATATTATGCATACCATGTTCAACCAATCATGATGGTCTGAAAAATACAGCCCGCAGTTAGCTTGGTTTGTTATGATCAGGAACACGGGTATGATTAGTTGCAAGAAAGACACCCAAAGTCGAAGGATTCAAAACTCCGTAAAGAAAAGCAGCAAGATTGGAAGACATAACAACTGAATTCAGCTCTCCAAACACAAGAATGACAAGTGGTTTTCGTTCAAGGTCAGATTTCCTAATTACCCTCAGAACACTCGAGTTGGCCTGAATTCCAAGTTCTATTGTAAGGCGTAGCATCCTAATAGGATGGGAAACCACTAGTGTTGTTAAAAGTGTCTTAATAACTAGTAGTAAAAGCAATAGAAATAAAAGTCTGTTAATACACTCATAAGAAGTAAGTACTACTTAATTATGAGACCCTAGATGTGGCATTTCAATTGTCATGTCAAATATAATTGCTACGTGCAGTTGGAATGGCGAGATCTCAGTTTTTGAGTGATACCGACATAGACTGATTATTTTTCATGATGGGATTGGTTTCGACAAATAATTAAATAGCATTTAATGTTTATTTACTTGTGCTTTGCTTCTAAGTATCCAAGATCATGAAATGTGGTATTCAAGTTCTGTTACCCTACAAGTATATTATTGATAGACTCTATTATTCTTGATTGAAACATGTGCTTGTGTGTTGGTCCTATCTCATATATTTGACACCCTATTTAAAGTGATGATAAGCGAGACCCTATATACTTGACCTTAAAAAGCATTTTCCATAAAACACAACATAAATTCTAGTATTATCGAAGATTCACACGCAGAATTTCAAATAAATATTCACAATTTATGACATAAACAAACAAACAAACAAACCTAAAAGTGGTATGGCATTTCATCAAACACCTTGTATGCATATTGTTAAAACTAGTTGAAATACAATCAGTGCATACCTTTAAAACTGAAACGGAGACTATGTTCGACGCCGTGCTGAAACGAGAACCTTCCAGTTTGAGAATCAACAACTTATATTGTTTTATTACCCGGGGTCGGTGTATGAAGTTAGACAGCTTTTTTACTTACTTTATTTATATTTATATACTAGTATTCTAATTTAATCTGGGTTTGGTCACCGAAGAAGATGAAGATGAAGGGTAAAGGGTGGTGTTGTTGGATCTGGGTTTTTGATTTGATTTTCTGGGTTTTTGTTCTTGATGTTCTTCATATATATTAAAGTAAAATATAAATTAAAAAGAAATTCAAATGAGGAAGAATACGAGGGTATATTAGTCATTTCACTGCACTTAACGAGGAAAACTAACGGAAGTTAGTCAAAAAGGCCACTCGGTGGCGATTTTGCAAAAATGTGAAACGTTGGTGTCTTTTTTGCGCTACTTTTGGTCCCATTTTTGCTATTTTGTGGAACGTCAAGGACCATTTTTGCAATTTACCCTATTTTTTGGCTGTTCACATGTGACGTTTATTTATTTATTTATTTTTTTGGTTTTGTAATTTTTTTTAGATATTATTTGTAAAAAAAAAAAAAAAAAAAAAAAAAAAAAAAAAAAAAAACCCACTGAACTTGGTCGTCCTTACTAGGACACTGAATCGCCTGCAGGTCGCTGGAGAGAGAAAGCTGACGTGGCAGGAAAAAGTAAGGGGTTGAGTCCCCTTACTGTGTCCAGCCTTACAATCAACCGACAAATCCAAACATACCATACTTATACACAATGTAACTAAATCTAAAAAACAAACGCTTCTTTAATATTACATATAAAAGTTATGAATTAGTAACAATATTCCTAAAAGTTATTTGCTCTTTATATTTCAAAATACTTATTCCCTCCATCTCATTATAAGCGTTCGCATTGCATTACTATTAAGATGTTTCAAAATAAAGTGTTATTTGTTTATTAAGAGTCTATGAGTTTGAATTTAATCCACATATTTGAATATGTGGTGAAAAGTTTGAATCAGATCTATCTTAATCTGAATATGTGGTTGATAAATCTGAATCTGACTCAAATAAAACTGTTTGTTTTGTTTGAATGTGTTAAACTATCATTTAAAAAAATACATATTAAATTGCATTCACGCTAAAAAGACTTTACAAAAATATAAATTTTTTTTTTTTTTTTTGATATAGTTAACTAGAGTTAAAAATATTAAAAATAAAACATTCAAACTCATGTTTATTTGACAAAAATAAACGTGTTTGATTTTGTATTAAGCTTTTCAAAACAACTAACTAAATGGATGGGGTTATGGTTGAGATATATGAATCCGCTAACCTGTACCTTTTAGTATGAACAAAACATGAATTGTCACATAATTATTATCGTCTTTTACATTTTTTATATAACAAAAATATGCACTGATTGTATTTAAACCTAATTGCAGTACGAAAGAAAAAGTTGAAACAAGACACACACAAAAAAAAATGAAGAAAAAAAATCATAACAAAAAAAGTAAGAAAAAAAAAATACATTAAGAAGTGTTAAGACGCCCCTTCTCCCTCAAGTTTAGTAAGATGTTTTCGTCTCTAACTGCCTCTTAATGACTGGAAAAAAACAAACACTAACACTGATAGTCTTTTATCGCCTCTTAATGACATGAAAGAAGAAACAAACTTTTTGGCATAACCTCTTACTGCGTTTAAGTAAGTCAGAGGGGGTGTTTGATTTCGACTTAATTGACTTAATATGTAAAAAACTGAATTAATTAAGTCATATGAAAACTGTTTGTTTGTGACTTAATAGAAAAAGATGATTGAAAATATTAAGTAATAAAACTGGGCTTGTCTGCATTAAGTCATCTTTTAATTAACATGACTTAATGAAAAAATTAAACAAACAAGCCCTAAGAGGCTGTTAAGAAGTATTTTTTTTAAATAAATACCACCTAAGGGAAGTAGAACAAAGTAGAGTAATGATGGAAAATGACGGGTAAACAGTGGCGTGTCATACTATATTCAACTAATGAGAATAGAGTTTAATGAGTGGAAATAATATTTAATTGTTAGAGATTAGAGAGTGTACTTAGTGGGATTTACGAAAACTTTGTGTATTTTAAAAGAGGAACCTTATTGTGAGACAGAGTTAGTATGTATATATACTGAAAACAAGGTTAATCAAAAGTGTAATTAAGGAAAATGCAATTAGATTGCGTGAGTTTTTATAATTTTTGTGTTCACATTCCAAAAGCTTTCAGCAAGTCTAACTTTAGAATGAACAAGCTTTTCTAAAACATACACAGAAAGATGAATATTTTATATACTTAAGATGAAAAAAAGCAAGTAAGAATGTTGAAACTTACTAAAAATTATTTGAACAGAAACACACAAACACAGAGTGGAAAAAGGCACCGAAAAGTAAACAATAGTGCTGTCTCATACATTTTTTGACTTTATATTAATCAAATCAAAAAACCACTCAATTAAAGCATAATTATCCTTCCCCTTTAATCCTGCATGCACTCTTCTCACTTTTCACACACACACTCATGCCTCAACTCACTTAGCACAAAACTTGTTTTCTTTGTTCTTCAAGTAATAATGGGTGTTGTTACTATGAGTGAATTGAAGCCAAGCGTCTCCGGAAAACGATCGTTTCGACCAAGTTCAAGTACTCGACATGTTACTGAATGGTAAATTTTCTTTTCCTAAATTTTATTTTGGTTAGCAACGAAATAAGATTTGAACTCGTAACTTTTAAAAGTGTACGACCTTATGTTGGGTCGTATGGTCTACCATTGTAACGTTATTAATGTGTTAAGTACTAAAAATTTTCTTAGAAATCAAGTCTGCTAGTCGTTGCCTAGTTTGGAGTAATGAATTTACTGGAGATATGATCAATAGATATATGTTTGTTTTTCTATGTCACTTTTAAAGTTCTAATATAAGTTTTCTAAGTTTTTATATTGAATACCTGAGAAACACATTAAAAAATAATTTAATCACACTAAAGCCAAGGGTGTGTTAAGTTGTAGATTTATTTATTTATTTATTTATTTTAATTTTAGTTTTCTTATCAACGGGGTAACTTTTATTTCTCCGGTAAACCTTTTGAAAATTGAAGAACTCTAAATTCAAGTTCTCTAACTCATAGTTATAATAACATAAAATTGGTTTTCTGTTTTCGGTAGATAAATTTCAAAAAATACCTATTTTAAACACGTTTTCTGTTTTTTTGTGTGCTTCTTAAAAAAATAAAATAAATAAATAAATAAATAAAAATTGAGAAATTTCTCATTTTCCAACGACTAAATAAAGTTTTGAGACTAACATAATTTTGCAGGAATTAAAGTTTGGATCGTTACCAATACATAAAAGATGACATATCAAGACTACTATACCTTTTTTTGTGCCACTGGGATTTAAAATGAATCATATATTTTCAAACTTTTAATGCAAGACTTGAAATAAATATATTTTCTATCATAGGAAACCTTTCACATGGTTGAAAATGACATTATTTTTAAATTTGTCTTTGGTTATAGAAGAAAACAAAATAAACATAGTTTCATATTTAATGAAAGGGGTCACATGTTTTATTTTTTTCCTTAAATTCTTCAATTATAGAGCCCAAAATTTTCAAATATTGGGGCCATTTGTATTATCACAATTGTTTTTTTCATATGTGTTCATTCTTATATATTCTGATTGCTTAAGATCTTTTGCAACGGATCATAATCCTACCGACAAGAAGTACTCGACTACTCGTCGGGAAGTATCTTTTACGACGTAAAATTTCAAGTTAATGGATAATTTTTGTAACAGGCCGATATCCGATGTTTCTAGTGATCTCACAGTCGAAGTGGGAGCAACAAGTTTTGCACTTCATAAGGTATGAAAAATATATATGCTAGTTGATTCATACTTTATATCGGGTGTTTGGGATTGCTTTTTTGAAACTGTTTATCTGCTTTATGTGTAAAGCAGATAAACAGTTTCGCCCAAACACTCAAAATAAGCAGATATATACTTAAGTAGGAAAAGCAGTACTAATAGTTAAACTGTATCTTTCTTTTGTAGTTCCCACTTGTTTCAAAAAGTGGACGAATCCGAAAGATGTTGATGGAAGTCAAGGACTCGAAAGTGTTACGCCTAAATCTACACAACGTGCCAGGCGGATCAGAAGCATTCGAGCTCGCTGCAAAGTTTTCTTACGGTATAAACATCGAGATAAATTTGTCAAATGTTGCTAAGCTACATTGCACATCCCATTTCCTAGAAATGACAGAAGAATACGCCGATAAAAACCTTGAAACACGCACTGAAACATTCCTAAAAGAAAATGTCCTGCCCAATATAACAAATTCGATCTCGGTTCTACACTGTTGTGAGAACTTATTACCTGTGGCTGAAGAGATTAGTTTGGTAACTAGGCTTATTACTTCTATAGCTAATAACGCGTGTAAAGAGCAGTTAACTTGCGGGTTATCGAAGCTAGAAAGTAACTACACAAAGCCCGTTTTACATTCGGATGAGGATGACTGGTGGGGGAAAAAGTTAACTGTTTTAAACCTAGAGTTTTTCCAACGGGTTTTAACCGCGGTGAAAACTAAAGGTTTGAAACAGGATATGATCACGAAAATACTAATGAATTACGCGCATAACTCACTTCAGGGGTTGTTTTTGCGCGACCCACAGCTCGAGTCCCAAAAGAAGCATAGAGTGATAGTTGAAGTGGTTGTTAGTTTGTTACCTACACAGTCGCGGAAAAGTACTGTCCCAATGGCGTTTTTATCGAGCTTGTTGAAGTCTTCGATAATGGCTTCGACATCTACTGCTTGTAGGTCTGATCTCGAGAGGCGAATAGGGCTGCAACTTGACCAAGCGATACTCGAAGATATACTTATACCGGCTAATGCTCATGGTAACAATCATAGTCAACTTTATGATACTGATTCGATTTTTAGGATCTTTTCGATCTTTCTGAACTTGGATGAAGATGATGATGATGATGATAATTTGATGTTGGATGAAAATGAAATGGTGTATGATTTTGATATGCCTTCGTCCCCTAAGCAAAGCTCGATTTTGAAAGTATCCAAGTTGCTTGATTGTTTTCTTACGGAAATCGCTATTGATCCAAATTTGCCGGCTTCCAAGTTTATTGCACTTGCAGAATTGCTTCCGGATCATGCTAGATTGGTTAATGATGGATTATATCGAGCCGTGGACATCTTTTTGAAGGTAAGCCAATGATTCATTGATGCGCGAAAACATGAAATTAGTTTTTTGTTTTCTAGCAATAGTTTGTTTTTTTTTTCCTTCTATTAGTATTCATTCTGTTTTATGATACGATTTGTGGTTAAATGTCAGGTTCACCCGAATCTAAAAGACTCAGAACGTTACCGAATGTGTAAAACAATTGACTGCCAAAAACTGAGTCAAGAGGCATGTAGTCACGCAGCACAAAACGAACGTCTTCCCGTACAAATGGCGGTTCAAGTGCTCTACTTTGAGCAAATAAGGCTTAGAAACGCGATGAATGGAGGTCACAATCACCTCTTTTTTGGATCATTGAACACACAATTCCCACAACGCTCTGCCAGCGCTGCAGGAAGTGGTTGCATCTCTCCTAGGGACAATTATGCGTCCGTTAGGAGAGAAAACCGAGAACTAAAACTAGAAGTAACACGAATGAGAATGAGGCTTACTGATCTTGAAAAAGATCATGTATCAATGAAACAAGAACTTGTGAAGACACATCCTGCGAATAAGTTGTTTAAATCTTTGACGAAAAAATTGGCAAAACTGAATACTTTGTTCAGGTTTAAAGATGTTAGGGGCATTGGAAGTAGGCCGAGTTCAGAAAACCGGTTTATGTTTCAGAAACGAAGGCGTAACTCCATTGCGTGATCATTTCTTGGATGATTTTAAATTTTGTGTAGTGTGATTGTGAATACGAAAAGAGTGTGTATAGTAGTAATAGTAATTTTGTTTGATGGTGAGGTTTTTGTTTTGTCAAAAGTTATGACTTGTTTAGAATAACTAAAAAAGTTATGAATAAAAAATTCAGAAACGAACTGTGTTATTTTTTTTAACTAATAGCAGTATGCAAAAAGAGATCCAAGAGGAATTGATCATTTCAATTAAATCGAATAATGGGCAATGATCACGAACTGTTTCTTTTAAACTACACATACACGTGTACTATATGGTCCGATTTAAGATCAAATCGCCACTAAACCATAACTGAATTGACACGAAACCTGCACTATATGGCTCGGTTCTCATTTCTAGTACTTTTATATCCATTTTGGTTTGATTCTGAATGGATGCAGGTTCAGTTTAGGACTGTTTAACAAAATAAAATCTATGAGACAGTGCTTGGACACAAACACCCCGTATCATAACTCACCTGAGTTATGCCATAACTCACAAAAAAAATAAAAAACTGAGTTATCCCATAACTCGAGGGCGGTATAATAACTCACCTGAGTTATGCCATAACTCACCCCCTTAACGCTGCGTTAAGCTTATGACTTGGCACGTTAACGTGCAAATAACTCACCCCCTCGGTACAATAACTCACCCCTTAACTCACCTGAGTTATGCCATAACTCACCCTCCAAGGGCACCTTACTGCATGCTCTTATGGCTAATTTTATAAGCTCATGTTAAGTGTGGTATTAGCTTATAAAAGTAAATTGATAAACTCAATAGTTCACACTAGCTTATCATGTTAAAATGACCAAAGAAGAGTGAGGTTTTCTACGTTCATTTTTTCCAAGGAGGCTGAGTCCGAGCTATGCTCATTTTTTCCTCGCCACACTTCAAGATGTGTACCCAATGAGTTTTGACACCACTGAGCCCTCGATGGTGGTTTAGTGTATTTGAAAGTAGCTTTCGAGCTAACAATAAGAGTAACGTTGTCTTTTTTGCTATAATGGCCCTTCAATAAGTCTAAGGCCTTCTAAATAAACAACAAAAGTTAAGGGTCCGTTTGGTTTGTAGATGGGTTTATGATTATGATTTGGATTTGAGACAGAAGAGACAAAATAATATTTAAAAAAATATTATATACTAAAATATAAAATAAAACTATTATATTAATATTGATAGGACAATAATAATAAAAAAAATATGGGAGTGAGAAAGTAGGTGGTTCCACACTTTTGTTAGAAAACCCATAAAACTCTCATGGTACATCCCTTGATATTTGCCGTATGAATCTAAACCTAATTCTTTAAAATTGCAAACATTCAAATGTTTTCAACTTTTAAACCCAAAACCCAACTCAACACCCCCGAACCAAACGGGCCCTAAACTTATGAAAACATCCTTATGCAAGTTCAATGTTACAAGCCGAATCCTAACACCCCCATTCCAAGAAAAACCTTGGCACAACAACAAGACTAGATTACTCTAGAATATGAAGCCTTGTAAATATCTTAGATATTATACTTAAAATATCTAAGATACTTAATTAGAATAATATAGAGATTATCTAGAAAGTATATTTAGTTAGATTAATCTAGAGATTATCTAGAAAGTATCATATGTAAAAAACTTAGCAGAAGCTTCTAGAATGGATTAACCTTCTAGTATAAATACAATAGCCTCATTTGTAAGCAAAGTTTCTAAGTGCAATATAACTTAAGTTCTCTCTCGTAAATATGCAAGTGTTCACCACTTATTTCTTCTATACTTTTTGGCTTACTTAGACGGTGAAACCAAGTCGCCAAGTGCCGCACGAACATTGTAAATTAGTCTCGTGACATCAAAGCTTATAAAATTATATATCTATACACTAAATCAAGATAATTTCACAATACGTGGTACAATTGTAGACAAAAGAAATACCCAAAAAAATGGACGTGTACATATGAGAGTAAATTTCGGTATTCAATTGTGAAAGCAAAAGATATTTAATTACAATATTGTCCTTTACACAATAATTATTTACAAAGTTTTTTTGACATATCAATTAACACTATTTGATAGTTTTTTATGAACTACGATCACATATGGCAATAATTATTTTTAATTCTTTCACCAATGTAAACGATATTTTTTTACCTTCCAAATGAGCCTAATAATGATATGGTTTTGAAATGGTTAGCAACCTTTTTTTTTTTTTTTTTTTTTTTTTTTTTTTCATTTTCATTTTTTACACTTTTTGGTTAAAGAGTATATGAATACAACATTGCAACAACCTTGAAGATAAAAAAAAACTTCGGTTACATTGGCGAAAAGAATTTTTTGTTTTATCATAATATGATATGTTATCCTACTGTTGTAAAAAAATAATATATATATATATATATATATATATATATATATATATATATATATATATATATATATATATATATATATATATATATATATACACACACACTACATTATAAAGCATTTGAGACTTACTACAAAAGGAAGTCTAAAAATTTTAAGACCAAAAACATTACTATTAAAGGAAAAGTAGAAAATTAATGTAAAATATGAAAATTTAAGTCTAATTTAAACTATATGTAACCCCCCTCCAATAATGATACATTTTAATGAAAGTGTTTATAAGAAAAACTCGCTATTAATCATCAATTTAATGCTAATATTTGAAAAATAAAAGTGTTAACCATTTACACTATTAATAATTTAGACGTTCTACTTTTGAAAAACATATTTCTAATACTTTATACTATTTGGGACATGCTAGATAAGAAAATTTAAAGTGAAAAACATTTGCTCGCCACAAAAATAGTCACCGGGTACTCGCCGCCGCATTGCGCGGGTACCCTTCTAGTATATATATATATATATATATATATATATATATATATATATATATATATATATATATATATATATATATATATATATATGATATGGTAGGCCAAAAAAAACTATCCATATGTTTTATATGTTAAAAAAAAACAATAGACTTTATCCAAATGTATACATAACAATAACAAGAAATACGCAAACACACAAAAAGATCATGTACCTCACCCTATGCACACTTCACACCCAACGCTTCAACTCAATCAATTTGGGCAAAATTTTGTTTGATGAAGATAACTCAATCAATGGTGTTCTTAACAAATTCACAATTTTTTCAAGCTGGTTATCATTGGTTTCGTACCTAATTTCCAGTTTTATACATTATTGTTTCTCTTCATATTGAATGTTGTCATTTTTTTAATTTAAGGCTTCTTAATAATTAACTCATTGCCTTTGAAATTTGGTGGGCTTTGTAGTATATAACATTAATAAAATTATCATAGTATAACAAAAAATTTACTTTACTTATCTTTTACTACGTAATATAAAGTATAAATCTTTAAAATTTTTCAACCATGAAAGCATGAACACTATCTCAGTGTTATTCAAAACTGATGGAATCAGTCAACAACTGCTAACCATGATCTCCTAGATAATTGGTAAAATGTAGTAGTTAACTATAACTGTTAATGATAAAACACGATCTTATACCTTGTAGGTCTATAAATTGGTGTCATAAGGCAAGTGTTATAAGCAGATTGTCATCTCAAACATACTCACAAAGTAATCAAAATGGTTAATCAGTCATTCCTTATCAATAACATTAATGCAGTGAAGAAAGATACTTTCGATATCAAGTGAAAGGTGGTTCAGCTATGGTGGCAATATTATTATGGTGGTGACACTTTGGCAAGCATGGACAAGATTCTGATGAGATTTTTATTGAGAATATGTTAACTTATTTTAATTGTACAGCTTATGTTTGTAACATTATTGTATTATGTTCTTAACTATTCCATATCATGTTTCTATTTTTTAGGGTTCAAGGATAAGTGCCACTATTAGTAACAAGATGGTCTATGTGTTTGACTCTCTTTTAAGGGAGGGAGGAAGCGTGCATTTGAGCAACTTTTATGTCATAACTCACCCTTTTAAGATAATTTGAGCAACTTTCAATGCCCCTTTGAAAAATAATGGTCCTTACAAAGTCACTAATCACCCTTTTAAGATCAACTTTCACAAGAAGACAAAAGTGAAGGTTTCTCAGTTTGTTTTTGCATCAAAGTATGGGTTCAATTTTCTCCCTTTTACTGATATTGTTGAAGACAATGTTAAGGAAGAACAAGTTGTAGGTGAGTTTTGTCAAGCTTTTTTTCTACTATAACTATTGATCTGAATTTAAGTCAAATAACGAACAACCTGTAAATTATTTTTATGTTCTATTTTAGATGTAATCGGACATGTTGCTGCTCTTAGTGATGTTATTCATGGAGAAAGGAAAAGGAAACCGAATAGAAAAAAGGTTATTGAGTTGGAAGATATTGAGTGAGTTATATGCTTTTGGTCTTAAGTTTTGCTTCTTTACCATTGCTACTTTAGTATAATTGAAGCTTGAGTGTATTGTTTTATATTTACTGTAAACGAGTTGCATTACCGCTTTGACAAGATTGTAGTAAAAACTTCGCTGAATTTTATACAATGGAATCAAACTGATGATGGTTTGGCTTTCATGCTAATTATATTGTTTGATTGTATCGCTCATGTCTTTGTTAAGATAACTTTGTTAGGCCTTTTCTTTGTCATTTAAGTATTCTTGGGTTGAACCAAAATACATATATTTGATATATTAATAGTTAATTTATAATGAGAAGTCTGAAGCATATGTGTGTATATATTGTCCTAACCATGTATATTTGTTGTAAACGAGTTGGAGCTTACCGCTTAATCTATGGAATCAAACTGATGATTACTTGCGTTTGGTCTTAAGTTTTGCTTCTTTACCGTTGCTACTTTAGTAGAATAGAAGCATGAGTGTATTGTTGTGTATTTACTGTAAGCGAATTGCATTACCGCTTTGACAAGATTGTAGTAAAAACTTCGTTGAATTTTATACAATGGAATCAAAATGATGATGGATTGGCTTTCATGCTAATTATATTGTCTGATTGTATTGCTCGTGTATATACTTATTTAAATTTTCAAACAATGTACTAAAATTGTAAACATTTTACCATTATCTTTTTTGTTACATTTTTTTTTGTTCATACAGGGTCTGAAAATTAAGTGCATAATTTAGGATGCTTATATCGATGACTTCAAAACCAAAATGGAATCTTCATCAGATCACATTAAGTTGTGTGTCTTTCAGTTTTTCAGTGTCCGTAAGTACAGAGGTACGTATGTCAAATGAGAAAAATAAGTTAAAAAGTTTACGATGTAATGCTTTTACTAGACACGTGACTTAATTTTGAACAATTTAAATAATATATTATAACAAGTGTTTTATTTATTATCTTCTCACATGTCAAACAGGTATAGGGTCAAGTTACTGCAATCGATGAGCAAACTAAGATATCTACTTCTTTAATCCTATTTGACATTCAAGTTACCAAAATAATTGGTAAATCTGCTCTTAGTTTGTATGATCTATTTGCTGATAACAGAGACACGATTCCGCTTGAGTTATACGAAATGGTTGGAAAACAATGGTTATTCAGACTACCAAAGAATAACCTTAATGTATGTACTCATGATGCTAATATTGTGTCTTGCATTTCGGATGATCATGTCCTCATCAACGTGTTCAATGAAATACTTGCAACACAAGCGGTCAATCTTTTAACTTTAATCACATGCAATTTATTTGTTTCGTAATCCTAACAACTCAACCTAACAAGTTCTTTTATTAATATGTGTTTAGGGAAAGGAGTTGGAACAAGAAATCAAGTAGCTACTTGAATGTCGTTTAAGCATCGTTCTTTAATGTTTTCGTATCGTTCTTTCTTTTTTGCTAGACTTATTTACCATTTTCAATGTGTTCTTTGTGTAATCGAATTGGATTTTGATGTTTTTATTTGGGGTGCTTTAATCAAAATGTATGTTTGTTGCTCTTTATTTGTGGTACTCTAACTTATATTACATATGATTTCTTAAATACACAGCCGAAACATCACATTATTCTTTCATAAATTCTTTAATAGACCTGGTACAAAATATGTGAATTCTCCTACAGTTATTAAACCTTTACAGTTAAATATATCATATTACAATTTGGTCAACTATTGAGTAACCCGTCCATCGGACGGGTAGAGACCTAGAACAAATACTAAAATATGCTTTATTTTGACATGCTCATAAGTCTAAGGGCCCGCTTGGTTGAGGGGTGTGGGATTTGGATTTGGGTATGGGAGATAATTAATGGTGTTTGGTAGAAAAAGTAATACTTTGAAACCTGCGAGGCCCACTACTTTTTCATTCCACTCAAGTATGGTGAGTTTTATGTAAAACCCGTGGGAACCATTGTGGGAACCATTGTACCTCTCTCACAACACTTTCTTTTTTTATTAAAATATTATATTTAAATACAATTTAATTATTATATTAATTAAAATATGTTTTCTCTCTTTTAATATTCATTCCTTACAAATCCAAATCAAAATCCGAATCCGAATCCGAATCCAAACCCATTTATAAACCAAACGGCCCTAATAAAACAAACACCATGTAATCAGTTGTATTGGAAATGAAGTAATTCAATCCAAACACCCCTTAAACCCCTGGTAACTCAACTCCAACTAACATTCAACTAAAAAACATAATAAAACGGAAACCCCTTAAAAAATTTATATTATTCGTTTTGCCGCTATTAGAATCAACAAAAATGGGTATATATGGAATCATCCATATGCTAACCGTAACAAGGCACATTTATTTAGGTATATCCTTCTTTAATCTTCTCTTCGTATTAATGAAATTGATTAATTTTACGATTAGTGTTTGGATATGCTTATTCTATAGATTACTAGTTAGTTACCTATTGCTTCCTTGGGGCGGGGCGTATGTTGACCAGTCAATCTTGTCGGTTATCGAAATTAAGCCACACAATCAGTTCTCATTATGTTTATATTGTTAGATTGCTTTAAAATGCTATAATCATTTAACTACTTTCGAAATGCGCGCCAAACACTCTCTTAGCTAGATAGGTTCGGTTATGGAATAGTGGCGGCGTGTTTCCAAAAGTAATTCACTGTAATGTTTGGAGTTAGTTCAGTCACGTTTCTGGATGTTAGTGGAGCTCTGCAGCTTTGGAAATCATATTAGGTAGTTTTAGTGGAGTTGTGGACTGCACTTTAGTTTTTTCAACATGGACCACACCAAATCATGAGTTTGCTGATTATGAGCCCGTTGTTAGGAAAGATTCTAATAACTAATACAGATTACTTAGGGATTGCTTATTTTCTCTGCTTCTGCTTAACATAACTACTTATAGTCTGCTTGATTATAAGTACCTATGGAGATTGTGTTTGGATCTGTTTATTTTATTAAAAAATGCAATATGAGCGGGAAAAAATTTGCCGAGAAATTCATCTAAAAGGTGTTAGGTCAAATATGATGGTAAATGAATAATCTTAGTTTGAATCTGCTTATTTTTACTTCATAATAAGCAGTAGTTTGGATAACACAAAGTGACAAAACTGCTTTTGCTTAAAATAAGCAGAGAAGGATTAAAAGTAAATAAATAAATAAGCATTCCTAAACACCCCTGTAATACTTAATTGCTGGAATACTCAGATGCAGAGAGAAAAACGGTTTAGATTGTAGGCTCTCATCTTCTTTCATTGTTGATTATAAAACACCTAGTTTCTTTGTCCATTTATTCATGATGTTTGATGGTGGGACGTCATGCCTTTGTCAGTCATTTCACTTTATTATTATTATTCTATATTTTAGTGGCGTGCACAGAACACAACATCTGTAGTACAATAGTTTAATGTTCCTTATATCATGTTTTCAGTTCTGACTTTATGTTGTCAATCATTTGCAAATTTACACCTATATGAGACGCGTGCTGTTGGATAAATAGGATTCTGCAAAGTCCTTTATAATGCTTTTGGCGACGACATGGCTAAGGCTTGGCAGTGAGATGTGCATCACTTTTACTAATTATTAGGTTAGTGACTTAGATAGTTAAATCTGTTACTTGAAAATTTTATAGTATATAATATTATGGACACAATATGGAACCGTTAAGAACATGTCACTTGACAGGGCTGGCCTTAAAAATACAGCTGACACAAATCATTTTATCTCTTAAAATGTTACTTGTGACATTCTCATTGTAGTGAGATAAGCATCTTTGTCTATGTGGTGGTATTTTGCTCTTTACTTAGGATCATATTCTGTGTTCTTTATCCTTGTTTGATTCTGACTGTCTGTGTGTATAATGTAACACGTGTTATTACTGCTACTTTGTCACATTTGATATCTACTTGCCATTTTTGAGTTGATGCCACAAAGATTAATGGGCTTTCTTTTTGGCTAGTTATGCAAGTTTGCTCATAGTTTATTTTAAGATACACAACATGTAGTCTCAGTTTACGTACCCGTAAGAATAGGCTATTTCCGATTATAAATTAAAAACGGATTTGTACATCAGGAGAGTGTGGCACCTGATGGCTACATGAAATACGCTAGTTACTATAAGTGCCCTTGAACTGAAGATGTTCACAATTAATATGGATATTGTATAGCATGATTGACATTATGTGGTATGGAAAGTATAAAAGTTTGCCAAAAGGCTAACCAGAAACTACTGAAGCATAACCGTTTCTTTACCTAAAAACAAAATACTGTTATGCCATTCTTTATGTTATTATCATAGAAATTATACCCATATAGCATTAGCCTTCTTGAGCAGCTGGACTAGTTTTCCCTTGAGATGGAGTGTCATGATCTCATTTGGACCTCCAATTAGCTCCTGCCCTATATATACGGCTGGTACACTTGTCTTACGTCCTAATGCTTTCAACTCTTTCTCAAGTTGCGGCCCGTTAGGATGTTCATAAACTGTGGGATTTGCCCCAAAGCTGTAAATCAGAGTCTTAATTGTGTGAGACATGCAGCAAGAACTTTTGCTAAAAATCACCACTGGCTTTTCAGCAACCAACCTTGTAACTGTAGTCATTATGTTAGAATGAAACTGAGATAATAGCTCAAAAGACTAGAAGTAGGTGGCTGGTAGATATGGTTGAGTGATATGTAAGAAAGTGCTTGTTATGTGAACTTCAGCTTTGCTTTGAAGAACTTGGAGCTCAAGTTGCGACTATATATAGAGGCTTGAGGACTTGAGGTGTTATCTGATATTGGCGAGAGATGAGAGGTACTATTCTTACAGAAGATGCTGACTGCTTCGAGATTATGAAAACACATCATTGTCATGGGACACCTGGCAGTGTACATGTGTTATTGGTGCATTAATTTAACACAGATGCGAAAATTCGAATGTATTTTTTAATACTCATGTGAGAATAAGTTAAAAGTTATAGGCATCTCAATCATGGATACAGGCTTTTCAAATTTCGGTTTTGTAAGTTATTACCTGAACTCTGTTTATTTTTCTGGCCTTCACATACGTCTTTTTAAGCTAAAGTAAAATATTTTCATTTGATTTTGAGTACTATTAATGGCATATTAATATCTTATTTGCATATATTATATTCCAAGCATCATATAAGTGGAGAAAGAAGCTTAGTTTATCCACCCTTGTAGCTTTTTGTTCCATATATCAATATTCCTAGCTTTTACCAAAATAAGCCGAAAGCTACTATAGTGAGGAAGATAGATGGAAATCTTTACTGGACCATTTGATTCTTAATGGCTATGTTAATGAATATATATATTATAGTAGTTCTTCCTGTTCAGGCATCAGATGGACGGTTATCAATTTATATTGGATTAAAAGTGTGTAGATTTTAGGGTGGAACTTCTATTAGCTCTTTTTAAATAGAATAATAGAAGCTTTGCCTGTGAAACAAGTTTTATTTAATGCCTACACGCTTCTTTTATAGTGACATAATTCAGGAGCGCCTTGACATGCTTCTATTTGCTTCCTCAAATGTCATGAACTTCACTGACCATTTTTGCTATTTTCAACTAACTTGAATAGATTTGGTGCATTTTTAGTTTTATTCCCAAGTATATCATAGTTATTGTGGTCTCTTGTTACTCTATATATTGTCAAGCTATAAATTGCTCATGTTCATGATAACTTTGTCAAAAGGCAATTTGTTGTTTTTATCTGTTCTGTAATTCTGAGGTCCAAAATACACCTTTGGTGACATAAGAAAACTGTTAGTTTACATGCATGTTGATCATATGCGCACAAATTAAAACTTTATGTAAAATGCTAAGGCTGCTTTTGCCTGTGCTCATAAAATTGCTTTTGTTTTACATTACAGTATTTAGTATCAACTGTTTGAGAAACTTATATACAACTTTGCTTGCCAACATGGCGAATGCATCTCCCTTTTGGTGTAGCAATTAAGCAAGTTCAGTTTACTCTGATCCCTAGTTTTCCTCACATTTGTGGTTCTTAACTACACTAATGACTTGATATGTATCACACTCTTGTATTTTTTTGGTGCAAAGACCATGTCACTTCCTTAGGAAGATGGTTAATATTGACCAAGTTTTAGAGTCAATTATACTAGAAATATGTCTTACCTACTTCTTGTATGGTTTTTTTCAGTGCGAAATGTTTTTTCTTTCTCTTGATATATTCTTCTTATGTGATTTTTCAAAAAAGCTGTGCAACATGTGCTTCACTTTAAATTTGCAAACATGAAATGGAATTAAAGGCCGTGAGTTGGCTATTCTTAGTCCTCACAATGGAAGTTGGCTAGCCTTTAATTCGGTTTGTAATATGTAAGTCATTGGCTTCATTTTATACTCATAACCTCAAAAGGACTGTGATAAAGTTTTACATAAAATTTCATATTCCAAAAGTTTCATATTACACAACCATAATAGTTATCTTGCATAAGAAACAGTGACTTGTTTTTATGTCTTAAATCCATATGGCATTAGCCTTCTTCAGCAAGTCCACCAACTTGCCCTTGAGTTGCAAGCTCATGATCTCATTAGAGCCACCAACCAGCTCATTACCTATATATACTGCTGGTACACTTGGCCTGCAACCTAATTCCTTCAGCTCTCTCTCTATTTGCCGCCCGTTTGGGTGTTCATCTATCTCATATATTGTAGCATTTGCCCCAAAACTGCTTATCAGAGTCTTAATGGTATGACACATGCTGCAAGAGCTTTTGCTGAATATAACCACCGGCTTTTCAGCAACTAAATTGGTAACCAAGGCCATTAGCTTATTCTTAAACTTTTAATGATATATAGTTTTGAAAGAAGGCGATTGCCAAAAGGAGAGATAGAAGAGAGTGTTCTATATATAAATAAGCTTCTTATGTGAATGAAGACACTGCTTTGAGGAAAAAAGAACCCCCGGACAATATATAGAGGCTTTACGATGGGACATTTTTTCTTTAAAAGATACCTTATCTGATGCTGAGATTACTACCACACTAATGACATGGTGCGCTTCATAGGCTGCATGTGTAAATTGTAATTGGTTTTTATAAGGATCTGAATAATCGGAGAAGGGAGAATATTATCTTTTTTACCCAAGATAGATTTTGATTTCAAATTTCTTCATAAGATTCCCGGGAACATACTGTAGACTGAAAGTTTAGTGACAAACTGAAGTGGGGATTTTGAAATGAATAGATGCTTATTTAAGATAATAAAACATGTGTGATCCGTACAAGCAGGAAGAAGATAGTAAATATCTCTTTCGAATTCTAGCAATGAACCATCTGTGCCGTCAGATTATTCTGAAGTATTTAGTCCTTGGTTCCTATGATTACATAGTTGTTGCACATTTACTAGCTCTCACTAAAGAAACCTCTCCAGGCACCATGATGCTCACTATTTGTCACACAAAAGTAAACTTATGAGACTTTGCTTGTACTATATAATAAAGAGGACATAATGTGGATTTCCCTTAATTTAAGAGTTTATCGACTGTTCTGTTAAGGAGCTATCAGCTATGAACTGCTTACACCTATAATGTCTTAAGCATGCATCTCTAAAACAAGGTTTTTTTTTATGTCATTTTGTGGGCAAGGTAAATTAATTACTTGTGATCTAGAAGTGTGCTGATGCCTATAGTATTCTGCTTTAGAGAAGTTATGACCTGACTTTGGTACCCGAGTAAGGGGGTGTTTACTTTTCTCTTAGTAGAGAGAAAAGTGGGCCCAAAACCTTTAATGACTCGTAATTGGGAGATGCATTAAAGCTTGCCTCTCTCCAATAAGAGGCAAATATAGACCTTTATATATAACCACTTAATTTAGTAAAACCCCCTAAGCTTGTAAGTTGAGTTAATCTGAATTTGTCATAGTCAAAGTAAAGTATTACTCTGTATTTTACAAGCCCAAGAGAAAGTAAGCAAGCAAGCTTGATCGTTACCGGCCTTGCCAGTTTTAACATTGGTCAAGGAAGTTTCTTGCAGGGCCTTGCACTTGTAACATTTCAGGCTTTAGGTTTTCCTTTTAGCTTTCAAGGACCATGGATCAAACAAAGTAGAGGTAGGGATTACCAACTGATGTAGTGCCTCAACTAAGAGTAAGGGATGAAAAAAGTAATATATTCCTTTAGAGAATCCAAGGTCTATCTTGTTACACATAGAAAAACTTCATGTGGCATGAATATATACCCTCATCCTTATAGTTTGATGATAACGATGAAGTGTATGAAACCGTACATTAGGGAATTTCTGGTACTAGATACGAACACATACACACAGCTCAAAAGCGAAAAAAAAAAAAGAAAAAAAGGTGATATGCTGTATGAACTTCAGGAATCAATTTGTATAACTGGCCAAAGATGAACTGAAGGGCCGCTTCTTGTAGGTTCGCTAACTCATACGAATTTAAATCGTATTGATAAACCTAAATAGTTAAATCTCTTAGTTTCACGTAGCAAATGAATCAAAACAAAAGCTAAGAGCACCAAGTCACCTATTAAACCTGTTTTCTTCCATTTTTTGCAGGCTTGAATTGATTTGTCCCTTGTTTTTTCATGCTCAAGTGAAATACCGCTCACTTGTTTAAACTTAAACCTTATCTCCATGGCTTTGGTCTAGAATAAGTAGATAAAGTTCTAACTTTCCTTTTTGGTCTCTTATTAAAAAGATGACGGTTCTATGTGTGGATATTATAGTTGAGAGTTGAGTCCTAGCATCACATGTCTTTTTAGGTTTTGCAGATTGGTAGGCGTGTATTCTTTTTCACATGGAGAAAAGAGAAGACAAAGGATAACTGATTTATAATTTATATTTTGCCTGTTATGTTTTGTATGGGTGTGGGTGAGATAAGGTAAACGCCTTCTAATAGAAAACGGATTCAAATATCAAATATAGCATGCATAACATAGTTAATAAAAACAGACTCATGATAATATTATTCATTTTATATATTAAAGCATGTCTTGAAACCTTTTCTTTTCACTTTTAAGATCTTAGTTCTCTAGTCATAAAGATAATAACCAAAATTAGTAACAACTTATGGAAATCCACGGAAATATCTCCATTTGTTATCACAGTGTGGACTGTCATACTCATATGTTTGTTTTCCTTTATGGTAGAGACCCCGCATTCTTCACAATGTGTACATGATCAGAAGAGAGTAAAGATAACCAGAAAAGTATTCTTCTATATAAGGATTACCTCCACAGTACATGAACAATATACAGGAACCGAATCACACATCAGAATTTAACTATTTGTTATTATACTACCTTCATGCCAATATTATTGTCCACTAGACAAAAACACAGTCTAAGATAATTGTAATTGTTACAGGCTTACAGCTTATATTATTCAGAATGACATTTTTACCCTTTGATCAATGATTAATGCTTTCTTTAAGTTTTCTGATATTAAATTTAATTAGGGTTATATGGAATTAATCAATTATACTTATTCATTTTTTTAAAGCACAAATATTTTGGGCGTGTTAAAATAGTAAGGTGAACAACAATTTTGGAACTGTGGGAATGGTTTGCATTTGGAACTCTGGTCAAATGCAAACTACGATGTTATAGGTATATATTGAGGTTATTTATGTAATCTTTTATCATAGAGTAAAGTGTTCAATGACCGAAACAGACACCTGAATTATAGGTATCTATTATTATATAACTTACTTCTGGTTGCAGTATACCTATTGAATTTGATAAATGCAGTATCGATCAACAGAGGCCCAACCGCCCAAGCATTTAGATTATTACTACGAAACGATAGAAGTTAGATATTAGCACACTGATAATATTAAATTCTTACACAAAGGAGAGTAGTGACTCTTAGTAAACATAGTAATTTCATTGCTTATCAAAAACTAGTAAAATTACATGTTAAAGTTAGCACATAAGTCATCATTGGACTTTTAGCAGTATAAAAGAAAGCAAAAAACAGTTGTGTCGAATAACTAGATTACATCAAACTGGCATCTGTAGTTGTGCTAACATACTTCAAAGTTCAAACTTTTATAATACTTTAGGAACTCGATATTTGGAATATGTTTAACTAAACCCATATAGCGTTAGCCTTAAGGAGCAACTCTACCAGCTGACCCTTTAGATGAAGGCTCATTATTTCATTCGCACCACCAATCGGCTTCTCTCCTATGAACACAGCTGGTACACTTGGCTTAAACCCTAATCCTCTGAGTTCCTTTTCTATTTGCTTCCCCTCTGGATGTTCATCAAGCTCATAAACTGTAGCAGCTGCCCCAAAACTGCTTATGAGCTGCTTGATGGTGTAGCACATGCAGCAAGAGCTTTTGCTGAATATAACCACGGGCCTCTCATTCACCAATGCTGTAACAATAGCCATCTCTGGAAATTTTTGCAGTTTATTTTAAAAAATGATGCTAGATGTGGTACAAGAAATCGTTGAAAGTGGGGTAGTTTTTGCTGTGAGTATATCTAAGATCTTGCCATGTCTTTATATAGTGCTAGGATTTGAAATTGTTGGTGGTGATATTTATTTATGATGCTGACAAGGAGATCAGATTCTTTCTCTGGAATATATTTTATTGATTATCATTTATCAGACTCGACAAATGATAAGGAATTACTATATGTGTAGTATACCATGCATGGCAAAAAAGTACTATTAAGAATAATATGTTGATCCTTGATGCATCCTTAAAAAGTCCTCTTCACCTATTTGATCATGGGTAGTTTGGTAATTTTATCTGTGGACATATGTATATTTGTCAACTGTAAAGCCTCAAGCTTTCTGATAATTCTTTTTCAGGGCATATGCTTAAGTGATAGATGATGTTTATCCAATTGGCAGGCACATTGACTTCACGGATCACTGACAATAAAAGTAACCATGTGAAGAGAAGTCTTAGCAAGGTAACTCATTTATGGGTATATGAAATGCATGATAAAATGAATGGAGCATCTGCACAAGTACTTAAATTATTTACCTTATTTATTCCACTTACCAGTTAGAATGGAGATGCAATCATCATTTCATTAGTGTCTTCATAATGTCCACAAATCGTTATTTTACATCATGTGATTCTTTGTGATAAAACTCGTTTGGGTATCAAAGATTATTAAGTGTAACCTTTATAATTAGCTTAAAAGACACAACACACATGTTCAAACAAACATCATTATCTTGTTGAGCTGTTTCTGTGATCTGGATGCTCTTGGTCACCTCTCACATGTTTAAAGAACGCAGTGCAAGTTCAGCACCCCTTTTCTCTCTCCGCCCATGTCTTTTTTGTCTTTGGTGAGATAGAAGTTGTGTAGTACCTTGTGTACTTACGAATCTAGGTATTAGATGCTATGATCTTCATGAAGGATAACGAAAGGAAGCATAAGTGCCTGCCGTGTGGCTAGATGAAAATTTTTAATAACTGGCTCAAAACACAGTGAAGGGTCATGTATGTTTGTTACTTGTGTACCACGTGACTAAGTGCCTATTGGAAAGCCTACACATATGTTGATCTGACTTTTCTTCAATTTATTTGAGTGCAATTGTTCAATTTACCATTATGAGAAGACAAATTCTTAAAAAAACATAATTTACTGTTATTTACTCTATTAACTACTGTGCACTATATTATATGAATAGTGAATCAAATTTCAAATCATTGTACTTGTGAAAATGCACAAAAGAGCACCAAACTTTGCAGCTTGTTACATTTTTTTAATCAAAAAGCATACAAGAAATTGCAAGCATAGTTTTTTTTTGCATCGCATTGCATTGCATATTCACAATTACGATGATTGTTTGGTAGCAATGAGGTGACAAATACAACAGTTGAGGATCTGGTTCGCTAGTTATATGTAGCAAGTTTATTTCTATACCCAACATTAACCCTGTCTTCTGACTATAAAGCAATAAGACAATAAAGTCAATAACAGGTCTTCATATTGCAGAATGCTTCTTCTGTCTACCTTAATATGATCTGGTAACTGCAAATGTTTTGGCACGCTAGTCTCCTATCTCACTGGTTGTCTGTTTTATCTGTAAATTCTGCATCTCTTTACTGAAATAAACCGGGAATGCTGAATCATTTTTTAACTTATCATAACAGTTTTAGCTTGGGAACTAATACTAAGATTTTCCTAGGAAAAGAAATATCTGAGTTGAGAATTACAACACAATATATTGGGCTTAACCATATAATATATGCCAATGTTAAAACACCCTTTTTTGCTATATCAAATTATTAATTGTCTCGGTACATTGTTCTCTAATGGGCCTGTTATGTTCCAAGTGCGGGGCTTATCTCTTGTAATCTTGTATTTCAGTTGCTTCTGGTTGGAAGTATGCCTATTGACTTTGATGAATTTAGTTTAGCTAGAGAGTGGCCTTAGCATGCGGATTAGTACTACAATATGATTGAAGTTTGATATATAGTAGCTGACTAATAATAATAAAATCGGATACAAATGAGAGTTGCAACTCTTTGGAAACATGTATAGGATTCTCATTACTTATAAGAAATTAGTAAAATTACATGTCAAAGTTATCACATAAGTATCATTGGACTTGAAACAGCATAAAGCAGGCTCAAAACAATTCGTGTTTTCTCTAATGACTAGAGTGCGTCATACTGCTATTTGTAATTGTGTTAACACAGTTCCAGTCTCTATAATAATGTAGGAACTCGGTAGTCTCGAATATGTTTGACTAAACCCATATAGCGTTAGCCTTGAGAAGCGATTGTACCAGCTGACCCTTCAGATGAAGACTCATTATTTCGTTGGCACCACCAATCAGTTTCTCTCCTATGAACACTGCTGGTACACTTGGTTTGCACCCTAATCCTCTGAGTTCCTTCTCTACCTGTTTCCCTTCTGGATGCTCATCTAGCTCATAAACTGTAGCATTTGCCCCAAAACTGCTTATCAGCGTCTTAATGGTGTAGCACATGCAGCAAGAACTTTTGCTTAATATAACCACAGGCCTCTTATTCACCAACGCTGTAACAATAGCCATCTCTGGAAGTTGTTAATTTTTTTTTAAAAGAGAATGCTTAGAACTAGTGCAAGAAACAGTTGAAGGCAGGGTAGTTTTTGTTGTGACTTGTGAGAGTAGATCTTGCTAAGGCTATATATAGTGATAGGATTAGAAATATTTGGCGGTGATACCTAATTTTAGATGCTGAAAAGGTGATCAGATTCTTTTTTATCTGAAATATTGTCTTTGATTATCATTTATCAAACACAATAAATGATACGGAATTACCGTACGTGTAGCATAATAGGTTGCTTATCTGTAGGTTGATATGCATGGCAAGAAAGTACATTTTGAGAATGACATATTGGACCTTGTTGCATCCTTAAAAAAGTTCTCCTCAAATATTAGATGCCGGGTAGTTTGGTAATTATATATGTGAACATAAGTATATTTGTCAACTGTAAAGTCTCAAACTTTCTGATATCTCTTTTTCTGCTTAGATGAGGAAAATACTTATCCAATTGGCAGCCACCTCAACCTCCCACTCCCAAAAGAAAGAGACGAAAAAAAGATTGCAATAGCCATTGGAATGATGATAAAAGTAAGCATTTGAACAGAAGTCTAAGCAAGGCAAATCCTGCATGAAATTTGAAACGCATGATAAGATTAATGGAACATCGGTACAGGTATTTACTATCTTTACTTTTGTTACTCGACTCGCTGTTAAGAACTGTAATCCTCGTCAATCACTTGATTTGTGTTTGGCACTTTGGCATTGTTCACAATGTTATTTATACCAAGGTGATGTTAGTTTTTTATATATGTTAGGAGTTAGGACTCAGTAATATGTTACCTATTGTAGTATTTGTGCTCTTTAAGAAGAAGGATTTACCAGAAATGGGTGCTGCTTAGAAAACATATTAGCTCATGAATATCTGTAAAACTAAATACATCGCGAATCACATTTAGCTGTCCATGTATGTGTTGTATGTGCATAAGTATATACAAACATAAAAATAAACATACACGCAAAAGTCTATTTATTTTTGTGATTTGGATGTTCTTGGTCACCTCTCACGTGTCGAAACGTGTGGGATCCGTACAAGCAGGAAGAAGATAGTAAATATCTCTTTTTCCACTTCTAGCAATGAACATGTGGGGATTTGGAAATAAATAGATGCTTATTTAAGATATTAAAACATGTGGGATCCGTACAATCAGGAAGAAGATTGTAAATATCTCTTTTTCCACTTCTAGCAATGAACCATCTGTGCTGTCAGATTATTCTGAAGTATTTTAGTCCTTGGTTCCTATTATTACTTAGCACATTTGCTAGCTCTCACTGAAGAAACCTCTAGAGGCACAATGATGCTCACTATTTGTCACAAAAAATTAAACTTATGAGACTTTGCTTGTACTATTTAATAAAGAGGACATAATGTGGATTTCCCTTAATTTTAAGAGTTTATCGACTGTTCTGTTAAGGAGCTATGAACTGCTTAGTGCTTACACCTATAGTATGTCTTAAGCATGCATCTCTAAAACAAGGATTTTTTATGTCATTTTGTGGGCAAGGTAAATTGATTACTTGTGATCTAGAAGTGTGCTGATGCCTTTAGTATTTTGCTTTAGAGGAGTTATGACCTGACTTTGGTACCCGAGTAAGCATCCTGTCGTAGTTTTAAGTTGAGTTAATCTGAATTTGTCATAGTCAAAGTAAAGTATTACTCTGTATTTTACAAGACCAAGAGAAAGTAAGCAAGCAAGCTTGATGTGTTACTGGTCCTGCCAGTTTTAACATTGGTCAAGATAGTTTCTTGCAGGGCCTTGCACTTGTAACATTTCAGACTTTAGGTTTTCCTTTTAGCTTTCAAGGACCATGGCTCAAACAAAGTATAGGTAGGGATTACTAACTGATGTAGTGCCTCAACTAAGAGTAAGGGATGAAAAAAGTATTATATTCCTTTAAAGAATCCAAGGTCTATCTTGTTACACATAGAAAAACATCATGTGGCATGAATATATACCCTTATCCTTTAGTTTGATGATAATGATGAAGTGTATGAAACCGTACATTAGGGAATTTAGAAATACATTAGTTTCTGGTACTAGATACGAACACATACACACAGCTCAAAAGCGAAAAGAAAAGAAAAAAAAGGTGATATGCTGTATGAACTTCAGGAATCAATTTGTATAACTGGCCAAAGATGAACTGAAGGGCCACTTCTTATAGGTTCGCTAATTCATACGATTTTAATGGTATTAGTAAACCTAAATAGTTAAATCTCTTAGTTTCACGTAGCAAATGAATCAAAACAAAAGCTAAGAGCACCAAGTCACCTATTAAACCTGTTTTCTTCCATTTTTTGCAGGCTTGAATTCATTTGTCCCTTGGTTTTTCATGCTCAAGTGAAAATATCGCTCACTTGTTTAAACTTAAACCTTATCTCCATGGCTTTGGTCTAGAATAAGTAGATAAAGTTCTGACTTTCCTTTTTTTGGTCTCTTATTAAAAAGATGACCGGTTCTAATTGTGGATATTATAGTAGAGTCGAGTCCTAGCATTGCATGTCTTTTTAGGTTTTGCAGATTGGCAGGCGTGTATTCTCTCATCGTTTTCCACATGGAGAAAAGAGAAGACAAAGGATAACTGATTTATAATTTGTATTTCGCCTTTTAAGCTTTGTATGGGTGTGGGTGAGAAGATAAGGTAAACGCCTTCTAATAGAAAACAGATTCAAATATCAAATATAGCATGCATAACATAGTTAATTAAAACAGACACATGATAATATTATTCATTTTATATATTAAAGCATATCTTGAAACCTTTTCTTTTCCTTTTTAAGATCTTAGTTCTCTAGTCATAAAGACAATAACCAAAATTAGTAACAACTTATGGAAATCCATGGAAATATCTCCATTCGTTATCACAGTGTGGACTGTCATATGTTTCTTTTCCTTTATGGCAGAAACCCCCGTATTCTTCACAATGTGTACATGATCAGAAGACAGTAAAGATAACCAGAAAACAATTCTTCTATGTAAGGATTACCTCCACAGTACATGAACAACATACAGGAACCAAATCACACATCCGAATTTAACTATTTGTTATTATACTGCCTTCATGCCAATATTATTGTCCACTAGACAAAAACACAGTCTAGATAATTGTAATGGTTACAGCTTATATTATTCAGAATGACATTTTTACCCTTTGATCAATGATTAATGCTTTCTTTAAGTTTTCTGATACTAAATTTAATTAGGGTTATATGGAATTAATCAATTTTACTTGTTCATTTTTTTTAAAGGACAATTAAATTTTGCATATTAAAATAGTAAGGTGAACAACAATTTTGGTCAAATGCAAAGTACATGATGATGTTATAGGTATATATTGAGGTTATTTATGTAATCTTTTATCATATAGTAAAGTGTTCAATGACCAAAACTGGTTGCAGTATACCTATTGAATTTGATAAATGCAGTATCCATCAACAGAGGCCCAACCGGCCAAGCATTTAGATTATTACTACCAAACGATAGAAGTTAGATATTAGCACACTGATAATATCAAATTCTTACACAAAGGAGAGTAGTGACTCTTAGTAAACATAGTAATCTCATTGCTTATCAAAAACTAGTAAAATTACATGTCAAAGTTAGCACATAAGTCATCATTTGGACTTTTAGCAGTATAAAAGAAAGCAAAAAACAGTTGTTGTGTCTAATAACTAGATTACATCAAACTGGCATCTGTAGCTGTGCTAACATACTTCAAACTTTTATAATACTGTAGGAACTCGGTATTTGGAATATGTTTAACTAAACCCATATAGCGTTAGCCTTAAGGAGCAACTCTACCAGCTGACCCTTCAGATGAAGGCTCATTATTTCATTCGCACCACCAATCAGCTTCTCTCCTATGTACACAGCTGGAACACTTGGCTTAAACCCTAATCCTCTGAGTTCCTTTTCTATTTGCTTCCCCTCTGGATGTTCATCAAGCTCATAAACTGTAGCAGCTGCCCCAAAACTGCTTATGAGCTTCTTGATGGTGTAGCACATGCAGCAAGAGCTTTTGCTGAATATAACCACGGGCCTTTCATTCACCAATGCTGTAACAATAGCCATCTCTGGAAATTTTTGCAGTTTATTTTAAAAAATGATGCTAGATTTGGTACAAGAAATCGTTGAAAGTGGGGTAGTTTTTGCTGTGAGTATATCTAAGATCTTGCCATGTCTATATATAGTGCTAGGATTTGAAATTGTTGGTGGTGATACTTATTTATGATGCTGACAAGGAGATCAGATTCTTTCTCTGGAATATATTTATTGATTCTCATTTATCAGACTCGATACATGATAAGGAATTACTATATGTGTAGTATAACAGATTGCTCTGAGGGTTGATATGCATGGCAAAAAAGTACTATTAAGAATAATATGCTGATCCTTGATGCATCCTTAAAAAGTCCTCTTCAACTATTTGATCATGGGTAGTTTGTTAATTATATCATATTTGTCAACTGTAAAGCCTCGAGCTTTCTGATAATTCTTTTTCAGGGCATATGTTTAAGTGATAGATGATGTTTACCCAATTGGCAGGCACATTGACTTCAAGGATCACTGCCAATAAAAGTAACCATGTGAAGAGAAGTCTTGGCAAGGTAACTCATTTATGGGTATATGAAATGCATGATAAAATGAATGGAGCATCCGTACAAGTACTTAAATTATTTACCTTATTCCACTTGCCCGTTAGAATGGAGATGCAGTCATCATTTCATTAGTGTCTTCATAATGTCCACAAATCGTTATTTTACAACAAGTGATTCTTATTAAGTGTAACCTTTATAATTAGCTTAAACACACATGTTCAAACAAACATCGTTATCTTGTTGAGCTGTTTCTGTGATCTGGATGCTCTTGGTCACCTCTCACATGTTTAAAGAATGTAGTGCAAGTTCAGCACCCCTTTTCTCTCTCCGCCCATGTCTTTTTTGTCTTTGGTGAGATACAAGTTGTGTAGTACCTTGTGTACTTACGAATCTAGGTATTAGATGCTGTGATCTTCGTGAAGGATAACGAAAGGAAGCATAAGTGCCTGCCATGTGGCTAGATGAAAATTTTTAATAACTGGCTCAAAACGCAGTGAAGGGTCATGTATGTTTGTTGCTTGAGTACCACATATGTTGATCTGCCTTTTCTTCAAATTATTTGTGTGCAATTGTTCAATATACCATTTATGAGAAGACAAATTCTTAATAAAAAGTAATTTACAGTTATTTACTGTATCGACTACTCTGCACAAAAGAGCACCAAACTTTGCAGCCTGTTACATTTTTTTTAACCAAAAAGTAAACAAAGTACAATGGTTTTTGGCAACAAGTTGAATCTCATTGTTTTATACACAAGAAATTGCAAGCATAGGTTGGTTTTTTTTTTTTTTTTTTTTTTTTTCATTTCATTGCATATTCACAATTACGATGATTGTTTAGGAGCAATGAGGTGACAAATACAACAGTTGAGGATCTGGTTTGCTAGTTATATGTAGCAAGTTTATTTTTATACCCAACATTTACCCTGTCTTCTGACTATAAAGCAATCAGACAATAATGGGTCTTCATATTGCAGAATGCTTTTTCTGTCTACCTTAATATGATCTGGTAACTGCAAATGTTTTGGCACGCTAGTCTCCTACATCACTGGTTGTCTGTTATATCTGTAAATTCTGCATCTCTTTACTGAAATAAACTGGAAATGCTGAATCATTTTTTAACTTGATATCATAAACAGTTTTAGCTTGGGAAATAATACTAAGATTTTCCTAGGAAAAGAAATATCTGAGTTGAGAACTACAACACAATATATTGAGCTTAACCATATAATATATGCCAATGTTATAACACCCTTTTTTGCTATATCAAATTATTAATTGTCTTGGTTCATTTTTCTCTAATGGGCCTGTTAGATAACAATGTATACGTTCCAAGTGACTCGGTTTATCTCTTGTAATCTTGTATTTCAGTTGCTTCTGGTTGCAAGTATGCCTATTGACTTTGATGAATGTAGTTAAGCTAGAGAGTGGCCTTAGCATGTGGATTAGTACTACAATATGATTGAAGTTTGATATATATTAGCTGACTAATAATAATAAAATCAGATACAAAGGATAGATGCAACTCTTGGGAAACATGTATAGGATTCTTATTACTTATCACAAATTAGTAAAATTACGTGTCAAAGTTATCACATAAGTATCATTGGACTTGAAACAGCATAAAAGCAGGCTGAAAACAATTCTTGTTGTGCTCTAATGACTAGAGTGCGTCATACTGCTATTTGTAGTTGTGTTAACATAGTTCCAATCTCTATAATAATGTAGGAACTCGGTAGTCTCGATTCTCGAATATGTTTGACTAAACCCATATAGCGTTAGCCTTGAGAAGCAATTGTACCAGCTGACCCTTCAGATGAAGACTCATTATTTCGTTGGCACCACCAACCAGTTTCTCTCCTATGAACACTGCTGGTACACTTGGTTTGCACCCTAATCCTCTGAGTTCCTTCTCTATCTGTTTCCCTTCTGGATGCTCATCTAGCTCATAAACTGTAGCATTTGCCCCAAAACTGCTTATCAGCGTCTTAATGGTGTAGCACATGCAGCAAGAACTTTTGCTGAATATAACCACAGGCCTCTTATTCACCAACGCTGTAACAATAGCCATCTCTGGAAGTTGTATAATTTTTTTTAAAGAGAATGCTCAGAACTAGTGCAAGAAACAGTAGAAGGCAGGGTAGTTTTTGTTGTGACTTGTGAGAGTAGATCTTGCTAAGGCTATATATAGTGATAGGATTAGAAATATTTGGCGGTGATACCTAATTTTAGATGCTGAAAAGGTGATCAGATTCTTTTTTATCTGAAATATTGTCTTTGATTATCATTTATCAAACACAATAAATGATACGGAATTACCGTACGTGTAGCATAATAGGTTGCTTATCTGTAGGTTGATATGCATGGCAAGAAAGTACATTTTGAGAATGACATATTGGACCTTGCTGCATCCTTAAAAAAGTTCTCCTCAAATATTAGATGCCGGGTAGTTTGGTAATTATATATGTGAACATAAGTATATTTGTCAACTGTAAAGTCTCAAGCTTTCTGATATCTCTTTTTCTGCTTAGATGAGGAAAATACTTATCCAATTGGCAGCCACCTCAACCTCCCACTCCCAAAAGAAAGAGACGAAAAAAAGATTGCAATAGCCATTGGAATGATGATAAAAGTAAGCATTTGAACAGAAGTCTAAGCAAGGCAAAGCCTGCATGAAATTTGAAACGCATGATATGGAACATCCATACAGGTATTTACTATCTTTACTTTTGTTACTCGACTCACCGTTAAGAACTGTAATCCTCGTCAATCACTTGATTTGTGTTTGGCACTTTGGCATTGTTCCCAATGTTATTTATACCAAGGTGATGTTAGTTTTTTTATATATGTTAGGACTCAGTAATATGTTACCGATTGTAGTATTTGTGCTCTTTAAGAAGAAGGATTTACCAGAAATGGGTGCTGCTTAGAAAACATATTAGCTCATGAATATCTGTAAAACTAAATACATCGCCAATCACATTTAGCTGTCCATGTATGTGTTGTATGTGCATAAGTATATACAAACATAAAAATAAACATACACGCAAAAGTCTATTTATTTTTGTGATTTGGATGTTCTTGGTCACCTCTCACGTGTTGAAACAATGTAGTGGAAATCCGTCCCCCCTTTCTCTCTCTCCACCCATATCCTCTTTATCTTTGGTGATAAAAAAGAAGTTGTACAGTTGAGTACGTACGAATCTGGGTATTAGATGCTTTGATCTAAATACAGCTTTGAGAAAGATCATAATGGTCTGCCATGTGGCTAGAGGAGCTTTTGCATAACTGACTCTAAACAAAGTGAAGGGTCATTTGTGAATGTTGCTTGACTACCACCTGACTATGTGCCTATCGGACAGCTTATATATATATGTTGATAAGCTTATTCTTCAATATATTTGGGTTTACCTGTTTCAAGAGACCTGTATTAGAAGACAAGAAGTTTAACATATATTCATATTTATAGACTATGTTCAACTACTGGGCACTAAGTTGTAACTTGCAATATATTTATAATTTTTTTGTCTTTGACCAAAAATTTAACAAAAGTACCATGGTTATTGTTGCAGCAAATTGACAAGTTCATTGATTGAAAGAACAATAAATTGCAAGCCTAGGTGGGAGGAAACATGGGTGTTGAAAATCTTGCAAGCCTAGGTGGGATATCATTTCTTGGTGTTTTCACAAGTACTATGACTGTTCTGCAATAATACGGTGTTTGAAACTCCGAGTCTCTCGTTATACAAACCAAATTTGTTTCTTTGGCCCATAGCTCTCCTGAAGGTAATAGTTTGTGTTCATACTGAAATGGCTTCTTCAGTCATCCTTAAGGTCGTGTCTTAACTGAAAATGTTTTAGGCTTTTAGCTTCATATTCTGGTATCTCACCCGTATTCTGTTATTTCTTTATAATCTGCATCTCCTTTGCTGAATGAAACTAGAAATGCTGAATTAGTTTTGGACTTGGTGTTATATTGGATTTTATTTTGCATCAAATGGAAGGATGGCCTAGGATAAGAAATAGTTGGTTTTAGGATAAGAAGATAAGAAATAGTTGGTTTTAGGATAAGGAACATATATACCAGTGTTAGACACCCTTCTTTTACTACTCCGTTTATCAGTTGAATCAGTACATTACCACTTTGTTCTTTAAAATGATCTTTCACTTGGAGCATATATATTTTTCTCGAGTTCTTGAGACTTAAGTTACCAACCAAGTCAGGTATCTAATCTTTTCCATCCTACATGCGGGCAGCATCATTATAGAAGGTGGTATGGATTTAAATTGCAAGTGATGCAAGGGAATGATATGGGTAGTTGCTTAGAGTTCAATTGATCTATAACTCCATTCACGTTTTGTTGTCTCATTTCTGGATATCACACGCTGTGTTTTGGTCTAATATGTCAGTCCGTTCGAGTAGATCATGTTAGGTTAAATTAACTGTTTACTTATTTTTTTTGGGAGTTGCACTGCCAGGAGAAGGGAATTCGTCTCAATCAATTAGCAAACCAAATAATATAAGGGACCAGTATAGAGAAAGATTAGATTTAATGGTTCAGATAACGCTCATCCTATCATTTCTAAATTTCAATATCTCCATTCATTATATTATGCGATTATTAGCAGTAACATACTCTTTTTACCTGACGTAATTCTGTAGTAAATGTGCAATATGATTACATCACCATTATACCTTACCGTGGGATTCATGCTAAGTTAGATATAAATTAACATCTGAAGCTGTGTCTTAGAACTTATTTTTTAGTTTATTTTAAGCTGTTTAGGCTGGTGGTAGTGTTGGTTACTTAGTAGTCCAGGTTAAAATATGGGACTCATAATTTCTTGCTTGCAATGCGTTTGTAACAAACATCGTCAAATATATCTTTCTTTGTAATTTACTAATGGATTTCCATCTTCATTTAGCTCTTCGATTTCATGTATCTCTCTACAGCAAGAACTCTCACCATATATTACCAGCAAGTCCTTATGTGTTATCAGACTAAGTTCTTTATTAGTTAATAATACTAATATTAATTAGCTACCCCAAGTTCAACTCTTCTGCTTTATAAAACTGGTACCTCATTATGTGTAGATTGTGTTCTCAGATATACAAATAAATGCACACACCTAATACTCTAATAGTATCCATCATTTCTCCTTTGTATTTATAGTATTCAAATTTTCCTCTAGGGTTGCTAGCTTTTGGAATCCTATTGTTCTTTATGCTTACCTCAAGTTCAATAGTTCATGGACATGAGAATGCTGCTGGTATGGCTAGCAATAGTACATATTTATCATTCAATCGACATAATTTTAGCAAAATTTTTTAAATCTTCAAAACAGTCACCTAAAGATTAAATAACGCAAGTACACAGGACACTTGTTTAACTGAATCATGGGCTATTAAGAAGAATCATTGGCCCATCATGGTTGCCCATACCCGTACATATCTTTATGAAATGACAAAAGCTTTATCACTTTATGTTATTCTTTAACAGTAGTTGTCATCCAGAATAATAAAAGAAAAGCTTTTATAGGAAGGATTCTACTGGATAGTGACTACAGAAATACATGTTCAAAAGTTAGTAATAAACTCCAAATTTTACTCTATGATGAACCCGTTAAAAGGAAATCATATATACTTCTTCCTACAAGAAGTTATGGCTGGTGGTAGAATAATATAACATGTGGTATGCATTTATTAAGATGATGGTAGCTCTTTTAGCTTGAATACCTGCTAAATCTTATATTATGTGGCTTGTATGAAATATACTAGAGACAGTGGCAGAAAAGTGGAAAGGAATAAGATAAATTCTTATCTTTTACCCCTCGACAATAATACATCCACTCAAATATGTAGCCAGAAATGAAGAACGGAAGGATTTCATGGACACAAGTTAGCAAAGGTACGTGGTGAATCCCCCCACTTCCGAAAAAATTGGTTACTATAAATTAGTTTGTTTGTTTGAAACTGATTTAGACTAACTGTAACTACTTACGTAAAAATCCCTCTAAAAGTCGACTATAAGTGATTTATTTGTTGCTTCTCAGAATTTTTTCTGCTTAAGAAATTATCTCTGTAATAAATTAGCGCACCCCCTTCTTGCCTCTCACAAATCAAAACCATAAAACGGTTACTATTTGATGCAATGAACAAGCACACGATTTTCTTTTCCCTAAAAATATGAGATTATGCGAGACTGTTAAGTCCTTTGTCTTTCACGAGGAGGGCATTATGGGTCAGAAGCAATTCCATGTAAACTTAATTTTAGCACCATTTGGTCGTTCATGAGCCAAAAAAGCAAGAGCACTCTCCATATATCAACACAAATATATAAAGGAACTTATACTTTCCATATATCTTATGTTTTATATTCTTCCTTTTATCCTTATTTGTCCAATGGGCCTTATAAAGGAGTGACGAGACTTTAAGCTCTACCATTAAAAGCTTACAAGTCCTTAATTCATCACATAGTTTCCTTACTGATGTATTTTCAGTATATTAGATATTTTATGATTGAATTGGGTAACAGGTGATCTTCACCACATGTTTATGTTTAATCTGATTAGTATCGAGATAGTACTCTAGTAACTTGGTGTGCAATTCCCACAATTCATAAACTCTATCACGATGCAGATTTATAGCATGCCTTTAGATGAGTAGGCTGTAATCCTGCCACTTCAGCAGTGTTTACAGGCGGTATATGTATAGGCTTAGCTAAAATTATCATTCCCTTTCATGTTAATGGATCTTGGAAACACATGCTCATTGAAGCAAGAACTATATTGAAGCAAGAACTATATGGTTTTAGCTAGAAACTCTCTCAGAAAATATGTTTGTTAATAACATTGTAGAAGTAAAGAATTTAATAGGCATGACTACTAACAACTGGCCTCAGGCTTTTGAGCTATTTTGACTGGTACATACATGCCTGGCCACACATTGTAGTGATTAACGCGTGCAGAAGAGTTTTTAAAATCTACAATATTAAGATATTCGGTTGTACAGGAAAAGCGGAATAAAGAACCAAAAGATGATGATCTGACACAAATTTACAATGAACTTATCCTCCTGTCAACATGACAACTGAACAACTCTGCCCTTACCAATAACACAAGTTACAGTTAATAAAAGTGATACTTTTAGAACTTGTGACTAAAAAGAATATGTAGATGATCATTTCAGTTCTATTTGAATTGGTGTTGTTGAACATCATCATGAGTTTTGATTTTATTTTATTTGTTTCTTTCTCTTTGAAGCATACTAATATCTGGGTGTTTCAACAAACCTAAGTAATTGTATTTCAATATTAATCTACCCTTATGGACATGTATTATGAGGTTGATACAAGACATATTGGAAATCGCTTATTAAAGATAGATACGTAGGTAGATTGTTCTTGTGTGAACAGGTCTTCGTGTGAGAGACGCAAATATAATTTGCACAAAAAAACCTGCCTCTAGAAACCAGAATCCTTAAGTATATTAGTCTATAAACTGCTACGCTTTTATCTGATCATCCGTGAGATTAATATGAGCAAGTTCTGTTAATAATTCAATTAAGAAAGTAGAAATTAAAAACTAATAAATTTTTTTTATCATTATTTCGAGTCCTTGGTACTTCACTCAGTTCAGAGTCGGTAAGCATGAAACTAAGTGAACAAACTCTCACGCTCACAAGATTCGCATGTACAAAAGAGTGTAAGCAAGTTGGTGGCGCAATATAAAGAATCGCAGCCCACCCGTCCCACCGAAAGCAATCTCATTCCCAATCTTTTTACCCTGAGAATATATATAAATTGATTAAAGGAATCTGTTTGAAACAATATTGATGTAACACCCCCAATTTTAAAATATTTGCAGCGGAATAAAGATTGAGTGTTACTTCATAGCTCATAGTTTTTCAGTAGAAAATGATTATCAATTTAGTCATTTTAAAACGTTTATCATTCGAATTTTATAAATATCAGAGTTTTCAAAATGAGGTCCCAGTGGTTTCAAAGTTTGTTAAATAAGTTTTCGAATGATAGTAAAATTTATAGCCTTTGTAAGAATCCGTGCTCCTCCGTACCATCCTTGCTCATTATGGACCTGAGATAAACACATGCTAAAAGTGTCAACACAAAGGTTGGTGAGTTCATAGAGTTTATAAGTAGAGTAGTTGATTTCCAAAAATCAAAAGAGTTTGTGAGTTTATACTATTCATAATAAAAGGTTTATTATCAAAATCAAAGTGTAAGTAAAATCCATAGTGTTTATAGTCAAAAGCAGTTGATTTATCAAAATCAAAGTTAATCATGAAATAGTTTGTTGGTTTGCCCAAACTGGGTCAACACAAAAATAGTTTGTTTTTGCCAAGAAATAATGATTTTCTGCTATACAGTGAGCACAAATTAGTAATTTGATAAAAACAATGAGCTACGTTATTATACGCCCACAGCACTACAACCTGATTTCCTAAGCCTCATGACACTCATCCGATTAACAGATCTCATCAAAAATGATGGATAATAGTAACAAGGGCCCTCGGGATAGGTTCTTGCCAGTAACCTATTAGATTTCAAATAAAGTGCGTTTGGTAGCTTTCTCCAGCGACCAAATGGGGATTGTCAATCCCTAATAGATCTATCCACAATTATTTACGTTCACCCTACGGGTGACTAAGGTTCATGATATTATAGACTTTTTGGCAATAGTAAACTTAGACAATAGAAATCAGTTGAAAAGTTACTTGTAAACATGTTTATAGCAGTTATCTCTCCATGAGATATAAAATGTATAAAATGGTGGGCTATGGTCTCACAGTAATTTGTAAATAGTTTAAAACACTTGCGAAAGTAAAAACAGTATTTGAGCATGTATCTCCCCCAAAACATTTATAAAAACGGGGCTAAGAACTCACCTTAAGTGATACTAGGAATGATGAAAGTAAGTGCGAGTGAGAGTATGAGAATGATTTTGGAAGCGTCCTTAGTATGGAACCTGATAAATAAATTTATCTGAGAATCTAACCAAATACTATTTGGTAATTGAATAACGATTAATGAATAACGATTAATCGTTATGATGAAAAGATGATGAAATGGTTTTGTGGCAGAAGTGGCTTGCGTGGCAAATACTTAGCGTTCAAGAACAAAGTTATATACTATATAACTTGTCTTTAAGTATAAAGTATCGTTAATGTTTATATTCTTAAATAGTAATATGTTTCATTATTACGTTATATATATATATATATATATATATATATATATATATATATATATATATATATATATATATATATATATATATTGTCGTTTACATATAAATTTTATACATGTTATTAAATTACAAGTCTTCAAAATAATAACTTAGTTAAAATGTATTTAAGTTTCTTGTAATAACCTTTAAGTTATATGAAATCTACATTTTTAACCCAAAAGTTAAATACGTTACAAGTTTAGTCCAAAATTTATATATATTTACGTTTTAGGTCTACTCTCTTCTAATATTACATATTTTATACTCAAAAGTTTCATAAATTCAGTTTATTACCTCAGATTATCAATACGACAGTTTATACCTTAGGTTTCAAAAAGTTACATTTTTAACCCCTAGTCTCGTAATAATTGCATTTTTAGTCCAAAGTTACAATTTTCAAAGTTTAGCATTTCTGTTTACTAAATAAGTTGGTACCAATTTATTTAATTTGTAAAATAGCTTGTTAAGTGAAAAAGAGCTTATTATAGCTTATTGGCGTAGCTTATTTCTATGGCTTATAAGGAAATGGGTTGGGCCTTTAGCCCGTAGTGTTACATGTCCGAAACAGTTTATTAAAGCCCAATCCTAAGTAAATTAATACATATTGTCTAGTTTTAATATCAAGGGTTATTGTGGTACGATTTGTAACCCGATTTAGAATGAGTCTCAAAACATGTTATACGTTATTAATAGTAGTTTGTTTTTACGCCACTTTATACATAGCCACACAAGGATATAGGATGCCACATTTGCAACTAAAATGATCTACGATAGGAATGAGAAATAGCATGCATGTTAGAGCATACAGAAAGGATTATGTACGCATGAAAAGAGTAGTAGAGACTTACTACACCAAGGTTTTGTGGTGAGAGGACGAAGTGAAAATGCGAACGAGGGACGAACGAGAGACAAAGCCAAACACCAACTTCGACTCTGCTTCTCCTTTCTTGTTCTTCCCCCCTCGTACAGCATCAAGGGGAAGATAAGGAAAGACTTACCACACCACGAATGGTGGGGAGGACCTCACGTTATGGACTAGAGATCGAAAGCAGAAAAGTGTGGCTCGTTTAAGGGATCAACCACAAACCGTGTCCATCTCCTAGTCGACTTGAATGATGCTTGGAACCTAGGGAATTCCAGGTCACCTCTCGTATGCACCACAGTAAAGGAAAGACTTAGAAATATATTTTGGAATGTGAATTTGTAGGAGAAGTTGCATGTACGCATGAGGGTTTGTTTGGGAGCTTGGCTAACCTTCTCGTTCACAGCCATGAGGAGACATAGAATAATTAGTGAAACATGAAAGTGTGGAGTTTGCATGCATGCGTGTAAGCATACGCATGTAATGGGAAGAAGGAGGCAAAGATTTCTTTGTAGTTGTGTTGTCATTCGAATGACAGAAAAACCAAACAAGTAAAAGGTTATTGAATGTTTCTTCTTCTTACTTCTCGTACAACAAGAACAAAAGAAAGGGATAGCAAAGTAGTTTCTTTCTGTTTGAGTTTTGGATGTGAAATGTTTGTGTATAGGTACGCATGAAAGGAGATGGGTGAGGGCTTATATAGGAACTAGTTGGATACACAATTTGTAGAAATCATTTGATTGTGATGTGTGGGAGGTGGCGTACAAGGCAAGAGGAAGTGGGGAAAGTCAAGGGAGTAGTATATGGAGTGTGTAAGAACTTGTAAGTAATAACATGGTTTTGTACTTGTCCTTGTTTGTCTAGAACCGATTACCACCAAGAGAACTAAGGGTCGGTTTGGTTTGTAGTATACTAAGGTCCACATGACTTTAAGGTGGAGTGTGTAAGGAGATAAACAAAAGTCCTTGTGATCTTTATACATGTCGACAACCATATAATTGTGTACACGAATTGTCAAAATGAATAGAACTTAGTTTGTTTGTGTCTTGTGCATGCATGCAAAAGGTGATTATATATATGCTAGCTTTGGAGTGTCCAGATGGTATAATTTATGAGACAAGATGGTGTAGGGTTGTAGGGTGAAAGAAAAGTCAAGGTAGGATGTGGAGTGTTTATGTGTGTACGTATGAATGAAATGGAAATGAGGACTTATATAAGTTAGTTGTAGTACGCAAGTTTGCATGTGCTAGGAGGTGAAGTGTGTAAGTATCTATAAGTTATGATAGTACGTATGATTTCATTATAAAATGTAACTAGTACCTTGCCTAAGAACATATAATAAGCATTGTGTGAGCTTGAAAAGTGGGAGTACATCCTTTTGTTTTTAAAAGTGTATGTCGACCTCTATTTTTATTAGCATACGATTTGGACATTCATGTAAGACTTGGTTATAGTTGATTAACTTTAGCATTTAAACATGAATTCATGCTAGGATTATTATTAGGAGTTTAAAGAAACAAGCGGGGTTTAAAATGGTTTAGTTTTGAAATATTTGATAATCGTATGCGTTGTTTTTGGATCAAATACTTTGTCCTGTAAAAATGTAGTGAGACTCGACATGGAAAGCTGAAAATTGACGTACTCGAAGTTGGCTAGGTGAGAAATGAGGGAGTGTAAAAATATGTATGTGTCGTGTGTAAAAATTGATCGTACGAGGTGTATTCTTGGCTTGGTTTAGTCGATATTAGCAAAATAATCATGAAAGATTTTAGGCTCAAGTTTTGTGGGCTGATGAATAGTAACAGGCCGGATTTGGATTTTGGGGCTTAGAAAATAATTAAGGGTCCGTTTGAATGTAATTAGGATTAGGAAGGTATTAATTATGATTATGGAAGTTTGTTTAAGATTTAATGAAACATTTACGTGAGTCCGAGAGTGAATAGTGATTTGTGAATAGTGTTTCGTGAATAGTAAAACTTTTGAAAAACATCTCAATATTACTAACCGACTCTAAAAATAATGAATAGTAAAATGATGAATAGTGTATTGGTGAATAGTAACCGGTGAATAGTAAATTTGAAAAATATCCTGAAAATATAGGTTTGTAACGACCAATATAATAAAGAAAATTTTAAATTTTTCTGTAAAAATAGTGATTAGAAGTAATGACGAAGATTAATTTATAATTAAACGTTTTTAATTATGGGGAAAATCACGGGATGTGATAATTGACCAGCCCTTTTGAAGTTTCAGCTTTTTGGTATACTGCAATGTGGAGGACTCTAACCCACGGTCTTGAGCTTGCACACGTTGCTAAAACATATTAAGTTAGTAGTTAATCATGATTTGGAACATTTAATCAAGTCATATGTTAAAACTACGAATATATGTCTTCAACTTGTTCCCATTTTGTGGACGAAAAGAGTATCCATCTTTCAAAGATACCTTTAGTAGTTTTCAAGCATCTAAGGAAAGCACATCTTCTTTTGAATTTTCTTGTGTGTAGAAAACGAGTCCAGCTTTACTGATTATGTATAAATAGAAGTAACACGAAAGCATTTAACTTCAAGCAAATCACATTTCCCTCTCGTTCTCCCCCAACCATCAAATCACAATCTAAATATCGGATTTTGATCCAAAGGTTTTGAGATGGAAAAGATTCAAGCATTGACATCAGAGAACGGAGTTGTGATTTTCACCAAAAGCACATGTTGCTTGTGCTATGCTGTAACCATTCTCTTCCGAGAACTTGGGGTGAACCCTGTAGTTTATGAAATTGACCAAGATCCCAAAGGAAGGGAGATGGAGAAGGCTCTTACCAAACAAGGGTGCAACTCGCCCCCTGTGCCAGCTGTATACATAGGCGGCAAGCCTGTGGGGTCCACGAATGAGGTTATGACTCTCCACCTAAGTGGCTCCCTCATTCCACTCCTGAAACCGTATCAGTCACTGTCCTAAATAAACTCCAAAGTCTGGGCTCAATTATCTGAAGAAATAATGTTGGCTCGACACTGATGAGCAGTAGTACTCTATTCAACTAGACTATGTAGTCTGTGTTATGTATTATTAGTACTTTAGTATATTTTTATTAGTAAGATTGGCGTTTTATTATTATCAATAGCTTTTAGATTATGAATGTAGCTTATTTGATCTGTTCACATGTGTTTGATGAAAACACATGGTTATCGTTCGGATGAATGTGATTATATGTTAGTAAGTGTTATCAATCTCGTATCAAGAACATGCACATGTGAGTCTTAGTTTTCTGAATCTTCCAAAACTATGGGAGGGTTTGAATTCTCAGCCTCCAACATGGTAATCATTTGATGGTTAAAATATGAAGCAGTTTTGATTCTTTCAGAATCTTTTATGTCTGTACAAAATTGTCAAATTCGTACAAAAAAGAACATGAAAAAACAAGAAAGAAAAGTGCAGGTGGACATCTGGCTGATTAATTAACTTACGACAATCCTGAACTTTCATTTTCAAAAAAGGTTTCAGAAGATATATGCTCTACTTTATTATAAAGAAAGGTATTGAATGCTCTAGTCTTTCATTTTCGCCCGCTCTTATTTATTTATTTGTATATCAATTTCTTGTATGTTTTTTTTTTTTTTTTCCAGATTCCAAATTTCATAAAGTTACTAAAAGAGGATATTGCACAGGTACATGGAATTACTGGTATGCTAGCTTCTTCATTAAACTTGCTTTGATTTCTTCCAATCCGCCTATTCCCCTTCTAATAAAATTGCAGACTTGCTTACATGAAAATACAAGCTGGCCAGTAGATGTGTATGTAAAGTGTTGGAATTAAACAAAGCATAAAAGAGTATTGGCTACTATTCCTGTGACTGTCAAACATTTATGGTTGCACCTTAACTCCTGTGTGCCACTTGGCTTAGACGTGTTAACCATTCTTTGTTTGTTTTCTGCGATGCAATAATAAATAAAAATGAAGCTGGCAAGAATTCATGAATTTGATGGTTAGTTTCTTGCATACTGTTCTTTTTTGCAATTCTAAAGAATATTATGTTGGTCAAAACGTCCAACATTCCCTACCAAGTACAGTAGTTAAAGATGCTATGTAGTCGAACAAGATAAAGGGTTAGCTTGGGGAATCCCCAAACCGCAAATACTGATAGTGAACATGTACTGTCAACATGTTTGTACAAGAGATGGCAAAAGTGGCTGGCTTGGCACATTTAGAATTGTTTCGGCGTTCCATTAGTTTCTCATATATTAGAAACAAATGTACAAACTTTTGTGTATTACAATTTTTAAATACTTGGAAAACAACACTTACACAATGAGAGTTTAAGACATGTTAGGTTGTTTGCCCATATGTAACAATGACTATGCACAGCATGTGCGTATTTTGTTGTGTACAAAGAAAATAAAAGTTAACTTGTAAAAGTAGTACAAATCCTTTTCTTGTTGTAATGATAGTTTATACTTCATTCTTAGGTTAGAAAACTTGGATCCACCATTGTTGACATATGTCTCATATAGTTCGGGGTTTCAGTCTTCAGCTGATACTTTTCACCAGTTTTAGTTTGAACCTTGTTGATTTATTTTTTTTATTTTTTTTTCCTTTTTTCTTTTTTCTTTTTTCTTTGGGATAAAGTAGAATATAGCTTTTGTTCCCAATGAAAATTTCCTGGGTCCGCTGCCGATTGTTGGGGCAACCCCTACTGGATTTCGCATCGTATTTGTATTCAATCTTCAGATAACTTGCACTGATTGTTGTTCTTTGGAAGTATCTTCATGTCTGGAATGGCAATAAACCGTAAATTCTTATGTTTGCTATTTTTTTCATCTACAAATGCAGGTAATCAACCATAAGAACAAGGTTGTCACAAAGAATAAGTTTTTTAGCTTATAAAAGGTGCAAATGGCATATAGGATCCGCTGCTTCTTGATGCCATTACAACAGTCTCAGTCACTTGAAACAATAAAGAGCACGGTATTTTTGTTATTCAACAATTCCCTATATATTCACGTGTAGAGATGTAGAAAAAAAATGGTCCATCGAGTTCAAGAGTGATTCCGCCAAAGCATTTTCACAGCTGTACAAAGATATGTGCGGTCCCGATTGGGAACTATTCTGGCTCACAATCCTGGAACCAATCTAGACTCTTGACCATCCTGTCCTATCCACCTTTTCCGTTTTAATATTTTACATAATGTATATTTCTTTTTCAAATTCAAATTGTTGACTGGAATAGGGCATTTCTAGTGAGGAAGTGAGACGCTCTGATGACATTGTAATTTAATTTACGCGTTGTGAGAGATTTTAGCGGCGTATGGGGTTTGGTTATACCTTTATTCTACAAAAGGATAACAATTGTATGCCTATGATTAACTTGTATGCGTACTTCATTCAACATTTGACACATCTTGAAAAATGTCTCGATCTCTTTTTATTAGGCATATAATTTGGCACACAAATTTGTCATCCTAATCATATTCCTATACTAGAATAATCCAAAGTCTAGCAAAATTGCAACCGAGCACAAGGTTGGTCCTTACCCGGGTTTTGGTCCAACTAATACTAACCGGCCATATCACACCGGCCTCGACCTTTTAGATCCAGTCTTGATTGAGACGCATGACCTATCTTTAGCTTTATGAGTTTGGTGCAACTTATGTGGGATTCTTATGTAGCTATCACATAATATGAGAAGTGTTTTGATTGAAAAAGATTCCCCTTAAGATAGGCAGAAAATTGTTACAAGTTTATAACATAATAAGTGTCATCTTTTAACTCATCATAGCCGTCATATTCAAGATTGTGGATCAGTCACAACTCGAATCAAGCTTCATATCAAATATGCAAAAAGCATCATAATAAAATCATTTTGAGAAAATATTCTTCAAGATTGCAAAAGAATGAACCATAGTAAATGACAAATTGCAACTATTCTTGTTGTCTTTTAATATATACTCTTGTCGTTTAAAATATCTTAATTTGATGAAAAAACGTATATTGTTTCTGTAAATGTTTTAGCTATATTTTCACAATCGTATCATTTTAAGATCATTTGTTAAACTACTAGTGAGAAATCCTGAGAATACCCCGTACAAAAAGCATCATAATAAAATCATTTGAGAAAATATTCTTCAAGATTGTAAAAGAATGAACCATAGTAAATGACAAAAATATTCTTCAAGATTCTAAAAGAATGAACCATAGTAAATGACAAAATGCAACTATTCTTGTTGTCTTTTAATATATACTCTTCCCGTTTAAAATATCTCAATTTAAATGACAAAATGCATAAAAAATAAAAAAAAATAAAAATAAAAATAAAAATAAAAAAAAAAAAAAAAAACAACAACTTATATTGTTTAAATGTTTGAGAAGAGTTATTTTAAATACCAAAGCTATAATTCACAATCATATCATTTTAAGATCATTTGTCAAACTACTAGTGATAATACCCCGTGCACATACGAGTATTTTACTTAAAGTTTTCATTATTATAATATCGATTAATATTTATCTTTCGAAACTTCTATTAATTAGTAGTTTCCTAAGTGTATTTATTTTAATGTCATACTAACATGTGCTTTCATTTTGTTATTTATCTTTCCATTAATAGTAAGTTTACTATATTAGGTTTCTTAATCTTCTGCATACTTTCTATTTAATAATGTAAAACATTTACTCTAATACTCATATAGTTATAATACCCATGTACGCATGAGTTTGTACCTAAATTTTTCATTATTTATCAATATCGAGTAATACCCGTGCTTTAAGTTCAATATATTTATTTCCCCATAAATAATATTTTATTCATATTTAATTTTTAAATCTGTGTATACACGGGTTAAACTTTAAAATTAAAAAAAAAAAAAAAAAAAAAAAAAAAAAAAAAAAAAAAACTTGAGTCGTTGGTATACAAGGATAGTAAAAAAAAATATTTTTTTTTTCAATATTTAAACTCATAAAGATAAATAATATGAGTCGTTCATATATGTATAATCTTATGTATTCACTTAAATATCACAGTAATTTATGTTATTTCTATATATTTATAATATCGTGCATATACATTAATTTAATTTATGATTATAATAATATTTATAAATAACAACAACATATAAGTTGTGTTTATTTTTAAATATAATAAAGTTAGGGGTATAAGAATAAGGGTTATTCATTAAATCTAAAAGGTTAATTAAAAGATAAAAAATTGATAAGTTTTATAATTTATTTAAGATTCAACAAATAAAGTTTTATTTATTACTTTTTTTTTTCTTTTTTTCTACAATGGCACCTATATTTTTATACTTATTTTTTTTTTTTTTTGTCATTAATGATTTTTTTCTTTAATTTTGAACAAAAAAGTTCAATTTTAATTTTCAATTGACTAATAAAAATGCCCTATTTTCAAAGATTTTTCTCATTAATCCAAAAGTGCATGACCCACGTGTTCACTCAAGCACCGATGCATTTTAACATCAATGTGTCGATGGAGGTGACAAACATGTGGGTCAAGGCTTATTGCACCCGGTCTAAGGACATCTACAGTTGGCCCATGTGGCATCGAACAATACTGACATTTTGAACGCACAATCCATTGTGCATTGCCACCACATCAGTTTATATAATATCAGTATCTCTCTGAACAAACCGTGTTTATACAGAAGAAACTATTTTTGTAATGGCATTTATAAGAAGCCATCAGTTCTCATTTTTTCATGTCTTATTTATTTATTTATTTTATGTGCAAATGTTGGGCCAGTTAGATATACAAAAATTATGAAGATAAAGTATAAATGAGATTTTTTTAATACATTTTTATAAACCTGTTCAAATTTTAAAACTTACAAATTTCACATTGTGGATTCAAACTGGGCCAATTTTTTCGCATGCAAAAGTTCTTTATAGATTTAACTTTTACCATAGAACCCATCAAGCAATTTTAATCAGTTATTTTTTTATCAAAAAAATAAATAAATAAATAAATAAATAAATAAAAAACTTCCACCATTTTATTAAAACTTAAATATTTTGCAAACCGTAAATCGTCAAGCTACAAAAAAAAAAAAAAAAAAAAAAAAACCACCGCGACGAGAATTAAATTATCTTTCTATAGATATGCATTGTTTTATACTTTCGACAAACTTTTTTTTTGGATAACATTTTTTTTTTTCAAATTTTCCGCCCAGAAAAATCATATATGATTTGTAAAAATCATATATGATACGTTAAAATCAAATCATATATGATTCAAGAATCATATATGATTTGATTTTAACGAATCATATATGATTTTTACAAATCATATATGATTTTTCTGCGCGGAAATATTTTTAGAAAAAAAGTTCGTCGAAAGTATATAACAATGCATATCTATAGAAAGATGATTTAATTCTCGTCGCGATAGTTTTTTTTTTTTTTTTTTTTTTTTTTTGTAGCTTGACGATTTACCGTTTGTAAGATATTTTGTTTTAAAAAAAATGTGGAAAGTAAAAATGAGTGACTATGATTAGTTCATTGGTTTTATGGCAAATATGAGATCTATTGATCTCATCTCTATGTTCGCACAACTTTTTACTCCTTATTTTCCAAGCATGTTCGGTAAGTAAATATTTTGGTGTGTAAATTTTCTATACCATAAGTTATAAGTATTTATAATTTAGGGGTAATTGCATATACATCCCTTCAAAACTTTACAATTGCATATATATCCAACCAAAACTCATAATTACATATATATCCTTTCAAAGCCTTCAAATTGTCAAATATATCCAAGCAAAACTCATAAGTGCATATATATTCCTCCAAAGCCTTAAAATTATCAAATATATCCAAATGATTAATTTAGATATATTTAATAAAAGAAAATGTCTAATAATTATAATTGATATATAAAATAACAATTATACCCTTATTATTATTATTATTATTATTATTATTATTATTATTATTATTATTATTATTATTATTATTATTATTATTATTATTATTATTATTATTATTTACAATTACAAAATATCCTTTTATTGGTTTGAATTTTATTATGTCATTTGATTTATATATATAGGAGTTTACATTTAGATGGAACATGTAACACCCTCAAATTTAAGTTTGTCGCAGCGGAAAAGTAATTTGAGTGTTACGGGGAGGATCGAAGTTTTAATCTCATAAAATGGCTTAAAAGAAACGTTTTGAAAGTTATTTGTCATTCAAATAATATTTTTGATAAAGAGATAAACCAATTGATTTAAAATCTTATTAAAAGATATAAAGGCTTGTAAAAATGACAAATTTGATTTTTACACCATTTTAATTTATCAGAGTAATTAAATGTCCACTCCGTGTCTTGTCCTGCTCCGTTAAATTACCTGAGATACACATGCTTAAAAGTGTCAACACAAAAGTTGGTGAGTTCATAGAGTTTTATTGAAAACCCTTTATTTTGTTATATTTCAGGAATATTTGGTATTGATAAAATACAAACAGTATTGAAACAAGTATTGAGTATATTGACTATAATCACAATTAAATAATATAATTATTCAATCAAAATTAAGTAAGGAATCAATAATCCTAACATGAGCTGGAAACTCATGATGCTAATTTAATAACATATACAATTCACGTATGGTCAAATTCTTATACAGCTGTATCTAAATATATGTTGAAAACATACATTTCCTTTATAGATATTGCCCCAAGCCTCATGACACACAAGTTTAACCAAAAGAGGTGTTTTATCAAATCAATGATAAATTTTGCCCTCTAATAATAGGTGATTTGCCAATTCCTATTTGTCTACGAATATAGTGTATCACAACTAATACGACTAACCAATTGCAATTGGCATTCCGTCAAGTATTAGTGGGACATGAGGTCAGTCCTTAACAGGTTTCGAAGTTGTTCACTATATTCGCGCCCACTTTACATGTGATTAATGGCTCATGATTGAGGGACTTTATGGCGATAAGGTAACTTAGGCAATATCAAGGTAATAATAGGATCATTCAGAATAATATCATGTAATCAAGTATCATACCACAGAAATCAGTTTGAAAATATTATCGTTTGAGTATCAGAAATTCAGTTTAAGTATTTCGCCAGTAACATATATATATATATATATATATATATATATATATATATATATATATATATATATATATATATATATATATATATATATATATATATATATATATCACATACCACAATAATCGAAATGGAAACGTTATCATCAGAGTATCAGTATTTCAGTCAAGTAATTCATCAGTAAAATATATATATCACATACCACAATAATCAAATTTGAAGCATTGTCATATGAGTATCAGTATTTCAAGTAAGTATTTTGTCAAGTATTGTATATATCACATTTTAAATTATAAATCATATCAAATAAATATCAATTAGGAAATTGATTTGAATTATGTATTTTATTAATATACTTATCAAATTATCAAAGTATATGTAAGCATGTATCTCCCCCAATTAGTTAAAAACAATTATTGGAAATGGGGTTATGACTCACCTGGATTGATACGGGAAAGATGAAAAGTAAAGTAGGATGAGATTTATGGGAACGATTATGGAAATGTCTTTGATACAGAACCTGATAAATAAATTTATCTGAGAATATAACCAAATACTATTTGGTAATACGAACGAATAACGAATAAATATTATTCGTTATGACGAATAGATGATGTGCAGTGTATTTGTTATGCCATGCATGATATGATAAAATACTTTATTTAAAATATCCATTGTAGTTTTACCTTTTTAATCGTAAGTAAAAATATTAACTTTTTAGATATCGTTATATATATATATATATATATATATATATATATATATATATATATATATATATATATATATATATATATATATATATATTATTAACGTAAAAATAAATAATATATAAATAAAACGTAATAAAATGCATATGACGTGATGGTTGCCGTAAAATAGAAAATAAAATAAGAATGTCAAATAGATTATGTTTAGTCCTTGTCCTTTTCCAATTTTACACTTTTTATACTAACGGTGTTACCGTCACACCGTTAGTCCTTTTCGTATCTAATTTACATTTATAGTCCACTACTTGTCCAAAATTACAATCTATGCTTGGAACATCATATAATATCAATTTTTATCCTAAACTTTCTGTTTTTACAGTTTTAGTCCAAGTTTTAAATGTTTGGCAGTTTTAGTCCTTTTAGGTGTCGTCGCGTTACATTTTTAGTCCAAAATCACAAAAATGATTATAAAAATTTTATAAAAATTTCCGTAGCTTATTTTATTAATTCTAAGCTTATTTCAATAGCTTATTTTATGAAAAGCTTATTTGTTTAGCTTATGGGCCTTAATCGAACCAAACTAAAGCCCATTTTGAAATTTAGAGGCGAGGGCATGAAAATTGTTTTGGGCTTGAACTTTGGCTTCTTTTGTGATTCCAAAAATATTTCATATGGGCCCAATGGGCTTACGGTTCATGATTTCTTGTTGGGCCTTGATTTAGCCCACTCGACAAAAATTAGTTTTATTAACTAATTTTTGAACTTGAAAACCTTATGTTTGCCGATTCAAAATAGATTGATTTGGGTGTCGAAACGTGATTATTTTTACAAAATATATAAATGAAAGTGGTAGTTTTATAGGAGGTCTATTGAGTCGTGTAAAAATATATGGTGCTCGTTAAGTTAGATTTCAATGTATGCGTGCGTTTCTTGGCTACATGGCTCGTTTATATATTTGTAAAACTTGGTATATTTTCTAAGTGTTTTATCAAGTTTTCATATGATGTAGTATGTTTCAAAAATGATTTATTTGTTGCATGTAGCGTGAGAATAAACGTGAAGTGTGTGTGTTACGTGACTCCTAGGCCTTCCAAGATAGAGGCTAGTCACGTTTGTGTTGCTACAAATGTATACGTACGTAAAATATATATATATAAAGCTATATACGATCGAATAAAAATAAACATGATGCATGTGATACTTTTAACGTATAAAATGAACTTGAATGAGTTGTAAAAGACTTACAACACCTTAGAGGTGGTAGAGAGTCGAGTAGGAACGAATGAAATACAAGAAAATCTCGTCTAATCGTATAACCCAAACGTTATACTTATATATTAAACCCGATATCACTTTTCTTGCTTCCAAACCATATAGTAATCGACCTCTGGTCTTGTAAGTATATTTTATAGGACGAAATAACTATGTGAAAGTGTATGAGAATGAAGAGAAACAAGTGCATGCATGGAACGTATATATATTTCATTTTGGGTGATTTGTATGGTTTGAATTCACTCAACAAACATGCATTACTATACCATGTCAGTAATACTTGGCTTCAAGGACAAAATATAATGTTATAATATGGGATGTGAGAGCTAGAATTGAGGGGATGGTTTTGGTGATTCACATATACATGTCGACCACCATTTTTATCCATAACGAAATGCTTAATCTCGTACTACTCGATTATGGCTGATCCTAGATAATATTTAAACATGAAAACATGCTTGAAATATTATTAGGATCATTTAGAAACAAACCGGGATAAAAACGGTTAAGTTTTGAATAATATATGAATCGATTGATTTGATTTTTGGTTCGATCACTTTGCCACTTAAAAATGTATCAAACGTCGTCCAATGAACTTGGGATTTGACACACTAATATTTGGCTAGGTGGTGAACGAGATGGTGCAAAAATATATAAGTGTCGTGTGTACAAATTAAGAATAAACGAGGCGTTTTGAAGCATGTTTGGTCGAATGTTTTGGAAAATAAAAAGAAAAATTGGGCTTTAGTTCTTGGGCCTGTGAATAGTAACCGAGAGGTTGGGCTTAGTTTGTAATTAGGGGCCCGTTTGGTTTTATAATTTGTTTATTAATTAGGATTAGTGAATTATTAAGATTTTGTTAATTGTGTCGAGAACTTGTTTTGTCGTTTGACGAATTTTGCAATATCGTAATCGTGACCATTTTAATATACTAAGAAAATTTTAAATTTCCCCGTAAAAATGGTGATTACAATAATGACATAGATTATTTATTTAATTAACCGAAGTTAATTATACGAATTTTTGCGAGGTTTTACAGTACCCACATGTCATTCTGAATTCATCCCGAAATTCAATTTTAATGTGATTACTTGAGTAAAGAATTTTTGAACAGAAGTTGTCGAGAGATTTTTATTCCTACAATTAAGGATACGTGATTCAGTTAGATTTACTTGTACCAAACAAGACAAGGTAACTGACGTATTTAAGGGTTGTGAATATTGAAAATAGTGGTCATGAATAGTGAAATAACGGCTAGTGTATAGTGTCCAACGGTCAGGAATAGTAACCCAACGGCTATATTCTAGCCTATATATACCACTTCCAATTTCCACTTCTTCCATCAACCATTTTCCTCTCATTTTCCATCAAAATGCCGCATCTCATAACCATCTTAGCGATTGTGTATGTCGTCCTTGCCGCTATCCCGGATGAAGACTTTGGATTCTTGGTCGCGATCTTGATGTTCGTCGTACCCTTTACTATCCTAGCCATTACCGTCGACAAGATCTGGGAGTAAAAATCTTGAGCTAGGGTTGTTTTTGATTAAGTTCTTGTTATGTTTCTATGTACTTGTAACGAATAAGGAATAAAACTCGTTTTGTTTTTAAGAATTTGTCTCATTATTGTTTTTAATATTTTGTTTATATTTATTTTTCAGCATAATTAAAGTGATTCATCCTGTGGTGGCTCTTGCTATTGTTTTTTTGGTGGGAGTCTTATTTGTCATAGCGGATCAACCTATTGAAGATTCCTTTGTTTGTATTGTAATAATTGTAACGATAGCACTTCCGATGCTAATTATTTGTTTATGTATTAACTTTTATGGATTTTAATAAAATTTTCGCTATTTAGAGTTTTCTTGTCAGTCCTTGTGAATTATTTGTGTTTTCTTGCTTGTTCTTTTATTGATTTCTTATCATAATGGTGATGAGATAAGATAGGTATTTATTATGGGTTGTTCAATATATTGTTTATGAACAGTTTATTTTTGCTCTATATTTTGCTTTGGAATGAAGATTGTTATTTAAATATTTGAAAATATCATTGTTCCTTTCATAACATAATTTTTCCTAAATTATACATAGTTGATCAGGCTATGTATAATTGAGGACCAAATGATGTGATGTTTGGTTCAATCATATATTTGTATAAATTGTTTTAGATGATGTTCAACGTGTTATTTTTATGATATAACACGTAATTCCTTTTTGAAATAAAGTGGAAAATTTTAGGATTCATACTATAAATCAGAAATTTATGGAGTAATTATTGTATATTGTCATTTGGTAAATGAGACAGAAATTGAAATTAACTTATATTATCATTATTATGGAAATATTACAAGGGAGATTTTTCGATACAGTAGAAAGATTATTGTTTTACTTAAGTTACATCCATCGTAACTTGAAGTGAAATACAGGAAAAAGATACAACTTAGAAAATTTTTAAACTAGATTTTATTTATCTTCAACAGGAATCTATTCATCTGCTCCAATCTAGTTGTCATTCCCTTGATACTATCAAGGTCTTTAAAGATTCTTCATTTTCTTGTAAAGGTCTTGGCTTTCCAATTAACATTGTAGTTTGGACATCGTCTCACATGATGACCCGGTCCACCACATCCGTGGCATACAATTGTTGTTTGTTGTACTTTTCTGTCCTTAGTCCTGCAGCTAATTGCCTGGTGACTTGTTTTATGACATTTCGTGCATTTAACCCTACAGATTCTGGTGTGATGCTGGTTGCATTTTTGACACCAGGGTAAAATTCCACGATAACCACTTCCAGTAACAGGTGTGACGAGACAATTTCTATTAGCTTTCTGATTGTGTCCCAGCTGACGTTGATACTCCATACGATCTTCTAGATATTTGCGATAACGGTCTTGAGCATTGAAGATGTTGCAGTAGATGGGATTGATGGTTCATGTCTCGGGGAGTTTCCTCTTTTGATTATTTCCATTTGGTATAATTCCATGCCTAATTCCTTGATGATGGTTGACGGTAGGGTTGATCATTCAATCTTGAATCTTTAAGTGAGGTGGCCTATACTTCATGAAACTTGCAGGGTGTTGATTACTAAGTATACTGATGAGGCGAAAAATGAACCACTTTTAGGGGGTCATTTAAGCCCGGAATTGAATTTATTTGATCAAATATTGCCCTAAATCGTTCCTTTTGTGATTTTAGGTACTTTGGGAGTGAAATCTGAAAAAGGAAGCAATTCGGACGTTTTTGGAGCATAAAAGTGAAGAAAACGCCAAAGACTTAATTTTCCAAGCTGGGAACAGTAGGTAAGAGTACCATCCTGACGGCGTCAAGAGTAAATTTCATGACGGCCCAGTACAGAAATGAAGGCGTCACAAGGAAGAGCGTCAAGAGTAAAATACGTGACGGCCTAGAAAAACCTAATACATGACGGCGTCAGATGTAGATCAAGGCAGTCCGAGAATTCTTTTGGCGGCGAGATGACGGCGTCACCCATTTGTTCTTGACGCCGTCAGACTCAATTTTCTATATATAGTTTTCTAATTTTCATTCATTAAGAGGAACAAGTTTGGAAAAACCCTAAGGCCGAACCATATACGATTTTTACAGGTTTTTCATGGGTTTTCAGCCCTTGAACCCTTACATGTGTAATTGAGATAAGTGTTCTTTTAATTCAATCAATATGTCTATGTGTTGGTTGTCTATATCTTGTGCTTGTCTTGATTCCACCATGCTAGGCTAGATTTATCTTGTGTTTGCTTAGATCTAATGAAACCTAGATGTTGATTATGTGTTGATTACTTGTTTATGGTTGTATTGGATGAATGATTTCGATGTTAGGCTTAAGAAAACTGGCAGATCTCCAAATTGTAACATGCTTGAACGTCTTAGGAAACGTGAACCGATGTGTACTAGGTTTTATTGGTTGTATTTAATGCATGAGTAAATTCTAATGATCCCATGTTAGGAGCTTTTTAGCCGGCTCGACATAGGAGTGAAGTAGGCACTCATAGGATTGGGGAGTTAAGTACACCACCCCATGAATGGTATTAAGGAATACAATCCGTCATCCACGCAACTATAACAAGTAATTAACGTGTAAAAGATATCTAGGGAGTAGTGAAATCTAAGTAAACACATTTCTCCACTTATTGCTCACAACCTTAGTTTAATTTAGTTTTATTTTCATTTCTAGTATTTTATTTTGATTGCATCTTTAGTATTGGGTTAGTTGACTAGCAACTAATTCCGCCCAAATCATTCAAACCCGAGATTTTTACTTGCTTTCTAAAAAATATAAAAATACAAAAATAATCATCCTTCACCTCTAGAACTAGTATTTAGGTTTTCTAATCCTAGCGACACTATTCCTAGCTGAACGATCAATCCCCCGGTACTTGTCACTATACTATACTACAACGATCAGGTACACTGCCTGGTGGGAGTTGTAAGCTTCTCAAGATCCCTTGAGAGGTAAAGCCTGGTGCAATCCCGACGCATCAAGTTTTTGGCGCCGCAAGCCCGGGGAATAGTTATTGTCTAGGTTAGAATCTCTTTTTATCAGGTCTACTTGCTAGATTCCTTTCTAGTAAGATTTTTTTTTTTTTTTTAGGTTTTCTTTAGTCTATCTTATTTCTTTGTGTTTTTGTTCGTAACTTTTCACCACCCGACATCATGGACAATGGGAACATCTTTGAACCCGTCATCCCACCACAACAAAACCCACAACTAGAACCTCTTAGGCCCCGAACCTTAGGAGAGTATTCCCGACCTAGCCACCAAGGCTACCGAAACACCATTGAGCTCACCGGAGCCAATGTGACCCCCTTGCGATCCGACACCATCCGGTTGGTGTAAAGTGGATGTGCATTCCATGGACTTCGTTCCGAAGATCCAAACCAACATCTTAAGGACTTCCTAATAATCGTAGACTCCATAGACCTAGATGTGAAACTAGAGAGACAACCCGATTACGCCTATTCCAATTCTCTCTACGGGATCAAGCTAGTCAATGGCTTGAGCGTTTGCCCGCGGGATCCATCACCACATGGGATGATCTCACCACTCGTTTCCTTGCTCAATTTTTCCCACCGGGGAGAACTACTAAGCTTAGAAATGACATCTTGATGTTCCAACAACGTCAAAATGAATCTCTTTATGAAGCATGGACTCATTTCAAGGACTTACTTCAAAAAGTCCCTCATCATGGCATAGATCTTTGGCTCCAAGTTCAAATCTTTTATGACCATATCGATCTCTCCACGAGGCGAGCCATTGACCAATCGGCCGGTGGTAAGCTACGTGATCTAAGTGCGGAACAATCATGGGAACTCATAGAATATCTTGCTCTCTATGAAAATGAATGTTGGAATGATCCCCGTGATTTGAACAAAACAGTCAAGGCAATATCTTTGCCTTCGAACAACTCTAGCACTCCCGACCGTAGGATCATGGAACTTGAGGACCAAGTCAAGTTTCTCATGAAATCTTACGAAGCTCCTAAGCCTTCAAGTCAAGTGAACAAAATCACTTCTTCATGCGAATTATGTAGTGGTCCCCATGACACTCGTGATTGTGTGGAACTCCCCGGAACAGCTTTTGCTACGCATCCACGCGTACCGATGAAGCGGGAGATAAGTGGTACACTTTCAAGCCCGAGCCAAACCCTTACGGTGATTCAAACAACCCCTCTTGGAAAAATCACCCAAACCTTAGGTGGAAACAAAATCAACCCAATTCTTCCAATCCGCCTAATCGTTACCAACCAAACGGGCCACCCTCCAACCGTACTTTCAACAACAATCCTTCTAACAACTATGGTAGTACCAACAATCTTGAAGGATTGATGTCTAAATTCATGGCATCTCAAGAAGCTCGCATAGCTAGGTTTGAAACCAAATTCAACCAACAACAAACGGAGATGACCAACAAGATAGATAACTTGTTGAAAGCCCTCAACAACCAAGCATTAACTACACCTAGGAAGGACACTAGGGACACCAATAACGGAATCCAAATTAAGGACCCCTCATCATCTAAACATGTCCACTTTGTCAATGTTGTCACCATTAGGCCAATAGATAAGGAGATAGAAGAAAGTGACAATGATGAAGTTGGAATAGAAACCGAAACTAGGGATGAAAGTAGGGAAATTGAGGTTAATAAGGAAAAGGAGTTAGAGGAAGTAGAAACTATAGAGAAGTACTTTGATAAGTTGCCCACCAAGGAAGAACGGGAATACCATAAGGATTTATTCGATAGTCCCGAGAGACCATATATCCTTGGCACACCCCTTATCAAAATGGGAGACCCCTCTAACATTAACATACCATGAAATATCGGGCATCTGCATATATGGAAAGCTTACATCGATCCTAGATCTCCTGTAAACATCATGACTAGGACTTACTACAATTGGGTGATAAAGAAGCAACTTGATTTTAGGATGATACCCAATAGGAATTTGATAAGTAATTTTGTAGGGAGAGTGAAGGGATTGCATGTGATTATAGGTAATTTCACTTATGAGATCGATTTTATGATAGTGGAAGACACTCGTCCGGTGATAGATGATTGCCTAAGCCAAATAATCTTCGGAAAACCATTTGTTGAGGTCACTAGGATGAGTTATGATCCGACTTTAGGGATAGTTAGATTCAAGGAAGAGAATGATGAGATTGCCTACCAAATGCCCTACAAAATTGAACAATACCGCCTTCTCTCTAATATAGAAAAGGAACACAAGCAAGCGGCTTATTATAGGAATGATGAGGATAGACGTAGAGGAGTAGAGTATGTGAAGAATAAGATGATTGGTTTCTACAAAGAATATTTACAATCAGAAAGTGAAACCAACGATGAGGTCACGTAGTAACCCATGACCTTGAGTCTAGCTACAAGACTTGTAAATAAAGAAAAGCGCTTCTTGGGAGGCAACCCATGCTTTGTGTGATTTTATTTTGTTTGTTTGTTATTTGCTTCCGTATGCATGTTTTATTTTTTATTGTTGATAGATCATGTTTCTAAACTAAAAAGTGGAAATACTTTACTTTGTTGTTTTGGCCTTGTCTTAACTCCACCTAAAGGTATTTTTGCAAAAGATAAGTGTAAGGAGAAACCCCAAATATGTTTTTAAGAAACAAACCGATCATGATTCTCCACAATATTAAATGGACATGTATATTCGTATTTGTTAGAGTCAAATGCTTGTATCGAGTCATAATGAAGTTTTGCAGGATTTTCCAGGAAGTAGAACCAAGTTTTTCCAGAAATTTTCCAGAAACTTAACATAAGAATTTCTGCAGGTCACTTCTGACGGCGTCACGAGATTACTCTTGACAGCGTCACGTGTAAAAATCTGAAAATTTTACCAGTTTTGTTTTTCTAACGGAGTTTTAAAGTTTTTGTTGAATTATTAAGTTTTATAATCTCCAGTAAATCTGCAAACTTCATTCCACAAGCATTATATCTTATCTTGTTTTCTAGGATTTAGTAACTTATGTAGATTGCCGCCGATTTTATGCGAGGTTGCTTTGTTTGTTTTCTCAGGATTTACAGGTTATGTATAACAAGAAGATGATTTATATTCTGGAAGAGAAGCTTTGATTGTTCATTTTCTTGGAGGAAGATTTAACCTGGCCACCTTATTATCCATACCGAGCGAATCAGGGGAGTATTTGATTTCATTCTTTTTACTTATTTCACGTTTACATTCTTTACTTGAACATTGGGGACAATGTTCATCTTAAGTGTAAGGGGAGGGTAAAATGATGATACCTTACAGATACACTTTCGCTTGAGTTTGTTTGTTTGATGGTAGATGTGTAATAAAACTATGAAGAATATTTGTTAGTGCAATTTTAGCGCCAAATTTAAAATTTTTTACAACATTTAGGAGTGAAACTTTAGCCATAGCAAGCGTCTCATGGATAGGAGATTGTATGACTAGCACAAAACCGTATATTCAGAAAAATTTTCCACCAAAATATGTGAGGTTCGCCTTTAGATTTGATAGGAAAAGCATTTACTATTAGTGCTTATGAGTGTACCGGTAGCATTTAGATTCTAGAACTTGCGTTAGTGATGCATCCCGAGACCGCTAGTGAGACTACATTCGTGTAGTAGGATTTACTACATGATAAGAGGCATTAGGATCACCCTTGTGTTAAACCCGTATCATAATTACTTGACCAATTAAGTCATATTACTTGGCTAGTTAAGTCAACTAATTTTCCCACACCCTTAGCATTGTACTCATTTTTAGTACACGAAACCCCTAGTACACCCCTCCGAGCCTATCTTTTCGTTTCTAACTTTAAGTATCTTACTTAAAGGAAGAATTTGTTACACCCCACTTAAATGTACACCCAAATCGCCTTAGCCTTCCGTGTATGCGCTCATTTTTAGTGCATTATTGTTATTTGTTAAACCCTAAGTTAACTATCTAATTGATTACATGGTTGCTAAGTCGAGTCATATCCTTGTACATATTGTTTTGGGACGATTGGGACTCATGGGTAAAGTACTTATTTATGGAGTAATGGGGAAGAACATCATATTATTACCCCTATATGTACGTTAATCTTAAAAATACTCCAAGTGTTTTGATTTTCTTAATTCGAGTCATTAGATTAGTTTATTGTAAAGTATGTAAAAATTCAAGTGTAAGGGGAATTTCCATTCCATATGATGTATTATTTTGGATGGTAGGGTAAGAGTGTATGCAAAAAAAAAAAAAAAAAAAAAAAAAAAAAAAAAAAAAAAAAAAAATCGAAAAATCAAGAAAAAGAAAAAAAAAATAGAAAAAGAAAGAGAGAAAAAACATACGGACTACCATCCCGTTTCATTCTATGTTTATTTTATGTTTTTGTTATTTTTCATTTATTAGCTTAAGTCGAGTCTAGTCTTGGCTTAGCAACGCCATATTGTACATGTAATTGTCTAAGATTGTTAACTCGCCACAAGTAAAGACTGCCTATATCCAACAAAACCGTGTATTTTATATCCCTACACCTAACGTTACAAACTTACAACCCTTTAAAAAGACCTCTTTGATAGTTTATCCTAGGTGCTTACGCCATGTGGTGGAGGTTTGATCCTTTTTCCAAGCCTATGGTAATCTATTTTGCTATGACAGGTAGTGAGAGATATCTTCCATTTCCATATTGTAATTTATACTTTATTACACCCGAGAGATGTGAGTATCTAAACACTATTTGTGAGGTGCTAGTATATGACCTCCGTGCTTGTCTTTGGTCTTTAGTGGAACGATTATTTGTTGTAATTATTTTTATATTAGTGTTAAATGACCCCTAACTTGTATTTTGAGTAGAATAAAAGCGCATTTGCTTGAGGACAAGTAAATCTCAAGTGTAAGGGTATATGATGAGGCAAAAAATGAACCACTTTTAGAGGGTCATTTAAGTCCGGAATTGAATTTATTTGATCAAATATTGCCCTAAATCGTTCCTTTTGTGATTTTAGGTACTTTGGGAGTGAAATCTGGAAAAGGAAGCAATTCAGATGTTTTTGGAGCATAAAAGTGAAGAAAATGCCAAAGACTTAATTTTCCAAGCTGGGAACAGTAGGTGACGGCGTCAGGAGTACCATCCTGACGGCGTCAAGAGTAAATTTCATGACGGCCCAGTACAGAAATGAAGGTGTCACAAGGAAGAGCGTCAAGAGTAAAATACGTGACGGCCTGGAAAAACTTAATACATGACGGCGTCAGATGTAGATCAAGGCAGTCCGAGAATTCTTTTGGCGGCGAGATAACGGCGTCACCCATTTGTTCTTGACGCCGTCAGACTCAATTTTCTATATATAGTTTTCTAATTTTCATTCATTAAGAGGAACAAGTTTGGAGAAACCCTAAGACCGAACCATATACGATTTTTACAGGTTTTTTAAGGGTTTTCAGCCCTTGAACCCTTACATGTGTAATTGAGATAAGTGTTATTTTAATTCAATCAATATGTCTATGTGTTGGTTGTCTATATCTTGTGCTTGTCTTGATTCCACCATGCTAGGCTAGATTTATCTTGTGTTTGCTTAGATCTAATGAAACCTAGATGTTGATTATGTGTTGATTACTTGTTTATGGTTGTATTAGATGAATGATTTCGATGTTAGGCTTAAGAAAACTGGCAGATCTCCATATGGTAACATGCTTGAACGTCTTAGGAAACATGAACCGATGTGTACTAGGTTTTATTGGTTGTATTTAATGCATGAGTAAATTCTAATGATCGCATGTTAGGAGCTTCTTAGCCGGCTCGACATACGAGTGAAGTAGGCACTCATAAGATTGGGGAGTTAAGTACGCCGCCCCATGAATGGTATTAAGGAATACAATCCGTCATCCACGCAACTATAACAAGTAATTAACGTGTAAAAGATATCTAGGGAGTCGTGAAATCTAAGTAAACACATTTCTCCACTTATTGCTCACAACCTTAGTTTAATTTAGTTTTATTTTCATTTCTAATATTTTATTTTGATTGCATCTTTAGTATTGGGTTAGTTGACTAGCAACTAATTCCACCCAAATCCTTCAAACCCGAGATTTTTACTTGCTTTCTAAAAAATATAAAAATACAAAAATAATCATCCTTCACCTCTAGAACTAGTATTTAGGTTTTCTAATCCTAGCGACACTATTCCTAGCTGAACAATCAATCCCCCGGTACTTGTCACTATACTATACTACAACGATCAGGTACACTGTCTGGTGGAGGTTGTAAGCTTCTCAAGATCCCTTGAGAGGTAAAGCCTGATGCAATCCCTACGCATCATATACCCGTCTCTCTTCTCGGATAAACTACGGTAGTCCCTTCTAATACCACCGACGCTATGTCTTTTACCAATTTCTGGATAGCTCCAGGAGTCATGGTGATTTCTGATGATGATTGATATGCATTGTTCATGTTGTCCATTTTCTGTAAACATAAATGAAACTCAACATTAGAATCCAGATAATATCAGGATAATTTAAATAATGAAGTTAATTATTTCATTGATGATAGAGTGAATTGACTCCCTACTGTAATCTAATTTCAAGATATGTCTTTGTTGTATCATTTATCAATGATCAACTCTTGATATGGGATTACTAAGGAACAAACCGGCTTGTCTATTTAAAATGAAGTTTAATTATCTTTTCTTCATTCTTTAAATTCCTTTTCAAAAATTGGTATTTAGACGATTCTTAAAGTTTAGGTTAACTATGGTAAATTTAAGAAATCTTAACAATTTGTAAGAAATCTTACGGTAGATTTGAATAATATTACAGAGATAAACAGAATTTTAATAACTTGACCGATTATTTTTGCAAGATAAACGATACAAGATCTTTTATTAATCTTCCATTGATCTATGTAGAATCATTTGGTTATCAAAGAAATAACAAATGATGAGATTTTTGCATGAAGTTATGAGGATTCATTACATGCATGATTGATACGGAAGAAAAGATTGATTTATAACATAGAGATATAACAGAAAGGATGTTATTATACAATATGTTTTGATTACACGTTCTGAAGTTTCAGAATTATTGGACATTACATGAAATATTAACCAAATCTATCTGGTTTATTAGGAACAACAAGGAAACTTGTAAAATTAAGATTAGTTACGCCTCTGACGTAAATATCTAACTTCTTTCTCAAGTTCAAGTTGTGCAGCTTCCATGTTTGAGAAACGTTCTTGACACATGTTCATTTGGTTTGCCAACATATTCTCTAATGCGGCAATCTTTTGACCCTGGTTTCTGGCTGCACCTCTGGCCATCCATAGGGTTCTCTCAATATCTCTAATTCTTACATGTGTATGACCGTGTTCTCTTCTTGCACAACGAACCCTGGAGTCCAAACTTCCAAGTTCCTGGTTGGTGTTGTCCTTTATTTCATTAATCTTTATTCCTAACTCGCACATTGTTCGCCTCTCAGCATCTGCCCTTTTGAACAATGCGTCAAGGTTACGGTCGTACCATTCAAATTGAGTTGGTCGTAACCCTTCTAGGTGTTCAGTGTGAGCATCCAATATGCCGGCATGTCGATAAATAAGATTCCGTATTGTTTCAGGAGTGCTTATATCGTAGTCGGGAGAGTTAGGTGAGGATAAATTATTTGGAGAATCTGGTATTGTAGAATCTGAAGTATAAGGTAACGGAGAATTTGGATCAACATTCGTCCATGATATCTCTTGGCTTGAACCTTGTCCAACTTCGAATGTTGCCTGGCCACAAATCAAATCTTCATATGATTCGGTAGCTCTCCTGAGTTTTTGACGTAAAGGTGAACGAATAGGTGACGACGGAGGTGATCTCGGAGTGAGTTCTATATTAGGTTAGGATTTTGATATTTGTACGTAAGGATCTTCAGTATTCGGAGAATTTTTATTGATAGATGAGGTATTAGTATTATGGAGTGTAGTTTTGATATTCACGGGCGTTCCTGAAGACATGCTACAGTAGTAACCGAGAATAATATTTTATGAGTATTTTGTATGTTAAAGATATAACAGTACAGATGAAATAACTATTGTGTAAGAGTAACTATTAAGCATGTAAGATAATCTCAACAGATAAAGTATTGAGCACGGCGGTCTGCAGACACGGAGGGCATAAAATGTTATGGTGTAAAATCATTATTTTGAAAATATAGTTATAGTTTTAATGTTTGAAAACATTTAATTCTCTATAACTGTAGCTCTGATGCCAATCTGTAACACCCCCAAATTTAAGTTTGTCGCAGCGGATAAGTAATTTGGGTGTTACGGGGAGTATCGAAGTTTTAATCTCATAAAACGGCTTAAAAGAAACGTTTTAAAAGTTATTTGTCATTCAAATAATATTTTTGATAAAGAGATAATTGATTTAAAATCTAATTAAAAGATATAAAGGCTTGTAAAAATGACAAATTTGATTTTTACATCATTTTAATTTATCAGAATAATTAAATGCCTACTCCGTGTCTTGTCCTGCTCCGTTAAATTACCTGAGATACAGATGCTTAAAAGTGTCAACACAAAGGTTGGTGAGTTCATAGAGTTTTATGGAAAACCCTTTATTATGTTAGATTTCAGGAATATTTGGTATTGATAAAATACAAACAGTATTGAAACAAGTATTGAGTATATTGACTATAATCACAATTAAATCATATAATTATTCAATCAAAATTAAGTAAGGAATCAATAATCCTAACATGAGCTGGAAACTCATGATGCTAATTTAATAACATATACAATTCACGTATGGTCAAATTCCTATACAGCTGTATCTAAATATATATTGAAAACATACATTTCCTTTATAGATATTGCCCCAAGCCTCATGACACGCAAGCTTAACCAAAAGAGGTGTTTTATCAAATCAATGATAAATTTTGCCCTCTAATAATAGGTGATTTGCCAATTCCTATTTGTCTACGAATATAGTGTATCACGACTAATACGACTAACCAATTGCAATTGGCATTCCGTCAAGTATTAGTGGGACATGAGGTCAGTCCTTAATTGGTTTCGAAGCTGTTCACTATATTCATGCCCACTTTACATGTGATTAATGGCTCATGATTGAGGGACTTTATGGCGATAAGGTAACTTAGGCAATATCAAGGTAATAATAGGATCATTCAGAATAACATCATGTAATCAAGTATCATACCACAGAAATCAGTTTGAAAATATTATTGTTTGAGTATCAGAAATTCAGTTTAAGTATTTCGCCAGTAACATATATATATATATATATATATATATATATATATATATATATATATATATATATATATATATATATATATATATATATATATATATATATATATATATATATATATATATATATCACATACCACAATAATCGAAATGGAAACGTTATCATCAGAGTATCAGTATTTCAGTCAAGTAATTCATCAGTAAAATATATATATATATATATATATATATATATATATATATATATATATATATATATATATATATATATATATATATATATATATATATATCACATACAACAATAATCAAATTTGAAGCATTATCATATGAGTATCAGTATTTCAAGTAAGTATTTTGTCAAGTATTGTATATATCACATTTTAAATTATAAATCATATCAAATAAATATCAATTAGGAAATTGATTTGAATTATGTATTTTATTCATATACTTATCAAATTATCAAAGTATATGTAAGCATGTATCTCCCCCAATGAGTTAAAAACAATTATTGGAAATGGGGTTATGACTCACCTGGATTGATACGGGAAAGATGAAAAGTAAAGTAGGATGAGATTTATGGGAACGATTATGGAAACGTCTTTGATACAGAACCTGATAAATAAATTTATCTGAAAATATAACCAAATACTATTTGGTAATACGAACGAATAACGAATAAATATTATTCGTTATAACGAATAGATGATGTGCAGTGTATTTGTCATGCCATGCATGACATGATAAAATACTTTATTTAAAATATCCATCGTAGTTTTACCTTTTTAATCGTAAGTAAAAATATTAACTTTTTAGATATCGTTATATATATATTATTAACGTAAAAATAAATAATATATAAATAAAACGTAATAAAATGCATATGACGCGATGGTTGCCGTAAAATAGAAAATAAAATAAGAATGTCAAATAGATTATGTTTAGTCCTTGTCCTTTTCCAATTTTACACTTTTTATACTAACGGCGTTAGCGTCACACCGTTAGTCCTTTTCGTATCTAATTTACATTTATAGTCCACTACTTGTCCAAAATTACAATCTAAGCTTGGAACATCATATAATATCAATTTTTATCCTAAACTTTCTGTTTTTACAGTTTTAGTCCAAGTTTTAAATGTTTGGCAGTTTTAGTCCTTTTAGGTGTCGTCGCGTTACATTTTTAGTCCAAAATCGTAAAAATGATTATAAAAATTTTATAAAAATTTCCATAGCTTATTTTATTAATTCTAAGCTTATTTCGACAGCTTATTTTATGAAAAGCTTATTTGTTTAGCTTATGGGCCTTAATCGAACCAAACAAAAGCCCATTTTGAAATTTAGAGGCGAGGGCATGAAAATTGTTTTGGGCTTGAACTTTGGCTTCTTTTGTGATTCCAAAAATATTTCATATGGGCCCAATGGGCTTACGGTTCATGATTTCTTGTTGGGCCTTGATTTAGCCCACTCGACAAAAATTAGTTTTATTAACTAATTTTTGAACTTGAAAACCTTATGTTTGCCTATTCAAAATAGATTGATTTGGGTGTCGAAACGTGATTATTTTTACAAAATATATAAATGAAAGTGGTAGTTTTATAGGAGGTCTATTGAGTCGTGTAAAAATATATGGTGCTCGTTAAGTTAGATTTCAATGTATGCGTGCGTTTCTTGGCTACATGGCTCGTTTATATATTTGTAAAACTTGGTATATTTTCTAAGTGTTTTATCAAGTTTTAATATGATGTAGTATGTTTCAAAAATGATTTATTTGTTGCATGTAGCGTGAGAATAAACGTGAAGTGTGTGTGTTACGTGACTCCTAGGCCTTCCAAGATAGAGGCTAGTCACGTTTGTGTTGCTACAAATGTATACGTACGTAAAATATATATATAAAGCTATATACGATCGAATAAAAATAAACATGATGCATGTGATACTTTTAACGTGTAAAATGAACTTGAATGAGTTGTAAAAGACTTGCAACACCTTAGAGGTGGTAGAGAGTCGAGTAGGAACGAATGAAATACAAGAAAATCTCGTCTAATCGTATAACCCAAACGTTATACTTATATATTAAACCCGATATCACTTTTCTTGCTTCCAAACCATATAGTAATCGACCTCTGGTCTTGTAAGTATATTTTATAGGACGAAATAACTATGTGAAAGTGTATGAGAATGAAGAGAAACAAGTGCATGCATGGAACATATATATATATATATATATATATATATATATATATATATATATATATATATATATATATATATATATATATATATATATATATATATATATATATATATATCATTTTGGGTGATTTGTATGGTTCGAATTCACTCAACAAACATGCATTACTATACCATGTCAGTAATACCTGGCTTCAAGGACAAAATATAATGTTATAATATGGGATGTGAGAGCTAGAATTGAGGGGATGGTTTTGGTGATTCACATATACATGTCGACCACCATTTTTATCCATAACGAAATGCTTAATCTCGTACTACTCGATTATGGCTGATCCTAGATAATATTTAAACATGAAAACATGCTTGAAATATTATTAGGATCATTTAGAAACAAACCGGGATAAAAACGGTTAAGTTTTGAATAATATATGAATCGATTGATTTGATTTTTGGTTCGATCACTTTGCCACTTAAAAATGTATCAAACGTCGTCCAATGAACTTGGGATTTGACACACTAATATTTGGCTAGGTGGTGAACGAGATGGTGCAAAAATATATAGGTGTCGTGTGTACGAATTAAGAATAAACGAGGCATTTTGAAGCATGTTTGGTCGAATGTTTTGGAAAATAAAAAGAAAAATTTGGCTTTAGTTCTTGGGCCTGTGAATAGTAACCGAGAGGTTGGGCTTAGTTTGTAATTAGGGGCCCGTTTGATTTTATAATTTGTTTATTAATTAGGATTAGTGAATTATTAAGATTTTGTTAATTGTGTCGAGAACTTGTTTTGTCGTTTGACTAATTTTGCAATATCGTAATCGTGACCATTTTAATATACTAAGAAAATTTTAAATTTCCCCGTAAAAATGGTGATTACAATAATGACAGAGATTATTTATTTAATTAACCGAAGTTAATTATACGAATTTTTGCGAGGTTTTACAGAACAATTGATGGTGTTGTTGATATTCTTATTCAAGATTCGTAGATACCGAACACGGTTGAGTCGCCAAACATGGTTGCTCTTTCTTTTCTTAAAAAATAGTTAAATGATATTTTGTAATTGTAAAAAATAATAATAAGAAGGCAAAATTGCATATATATTCCTCTCAAAGTGAATAATTGCATATATATCCTTTGGACAAGTTTTTTATGCACATAATACAATGGTTTTTATGCATGCTTTGGATATATATGCAATTATGCATTTTTGGAAGGATATATATGTAAAAACCCCTAAGAATAAGGGTATAATCATCATTTTATACATCAATTATAATTATTAGACATTTTTTTATTAAATATGTTTAAAATAATCATTTGGATATATTTGACAATTTTAAAGCTTTGAAATAATATATATGCAATTATGAGTTTTGCTTGGATGTATTTGACAATTTTAAGGTTTTGGAAAGATATATATGCAATTATGAGTTTTAGTTGGATATATATACAATTATGAGGTTTTGGAGGGATATATATACAATTCCCCCGATAATTTATATACAATATATTATAAGTAGTAGTCTATCACCTAACAAACCACGTAAAAGTAACTCGTTTTATAAAAACATACCTCATAATATACCTCACATTACCCCACACACTCACGAGCAACAAAAAATAATAATAATAATTGAAAATCATCATGGCCGTCCCAGAAATTTACAAATTTTTTAGGGCCTTAGACGATTAAATAATGAGACATTTTGAAAAGAAATGTTATATATAAAATGTCATCGTTTATAATATTAATGACAATTAGTTAACTAATATAGGTGGAAAAATAACATAAGCTAAAATGAGAATTACAATGATATTGTATGCATGTAATCCTTATGTTCTTGCATTTCAACTAGAACTTTTTATGCAGATTAAGAATTGCAAAAACCACAAGCCATAGAAAAGCAATGGACCCAAGGAAGGACATGGCTATAGAGGCTGCACCCTGATGACAATACCTCTTGAAAATATAGCACACTTTTTGCCATTGGGTATGCGAGTTGCCATAGCGGCCGATAAGGCCCACGGACGTGGCTGCTCCATTGGCCGAAAACAGCAATGCCATCATGATCAAGTCAGCGATGAGAAATGCCAATTGGGTTTTAGTCTTTTTGTTGCGGGATAGCATGACGAGTATCATTGATCCAACTGAGTATGCGCATGCAATGCAATTCGCAACCACTAAGAACCTGGAGAAAAAATATAGTACATAAGAAACCATTTGATGAAATTACCGATTAATACTCGTTAGAATATGTTATGTACGCTAAACTATTTACATCAGTTGATCTTATTTTGATTTGATGAAAATGATATGCAAAATAATAAATATGAAACAAAAAACAAAAAGTTATTCAAGCATTTAACTAAAAATCAACAAGCAAAATGACCACTTTATTTATTCTGCTATATTTCACTTGATATAAAGTGATAGAAAATTCGAAACCTAAGATCCCTTTCCATTTCAAAAGAAACTTGAAATTACGATAATCCAAAGTTATTTGACTTCATATTCATAATTTGACCAAACAAATATAATCACATACCAAATGTCACTAGGCAAGTGGGTATCATCTTTCATTATTCTTGTTCAGTTGGTCAGTAGTAACATTTGCTGATAGTGTTTTCTGGTGAGTAAAGTGATGCCGAGGGCACAAATCCGTCAGAGACACACGTATATAGTTTAGATGGGTGTGTGTGTTTGTTTTTCAGCACAGCAAAATATTTACATAATTGAAACAGAAGGAAAATTTCAGTTGATCTTTCTCCAAAATTTTCTTCTCTACAACAAAGTAGCTAGCTATTTGTCATGTTGGTGTCTTCCCAAGTTCTAATAATGTTGGTCCCAGATTCACATTGGTTGCAGGCAACATATCAACATTTCAATTCTTTTGGTATTTGGCTGCAACTTACTTCGAGTCAGCCTATTGTATGTTTATTGTATCAGTTAGGAATTCAGCTATTATGTATTTCATGTTTCTGTTTTTTTTTTTTTTTTTTTTTTTCCTCTAGGTCCCATCCTCATTTAAGTATCTTGTTTAATCAAGGTGGGATGCCTAGTATTGTATTTTTGGTTGGTTTCGGGGTTCTCAATATATTGCCTTTCTAAAAATAATAATAATAATATTCTCCTAAGTAAGAAATTGTATGTTACTTATGTGCAACAAAAGAGTAGATTAACTAACACTGTGTTCTCTAATTTTTTATTAAAGAAAAGAAAGTGATAAGGAAGAAAAGAAAAGCAAAGAAAGTGAAGAGTAAAAAAAGTTTGTGTTCTTGAGTTGAAAATTAAAATAGTGGGTCTATTTACAATTATACCAATGTGTTTAAGTTTTACATTTAAAAAAATAATGATAGATTTATCATTTGACATGCAAGAGTTTAATTTACTTTCATTTCATCCCATTTTGGGAGGAATGTTTTAGCCCATTTTCTTCATTTCCATTTCATTTCCTGGAGTTAACAAGTTTTTTACAGTTTCGTTTTCTTTTCTTTCATTTCTCTCCAAAATTAAACACGAGAACACAGTGTAAGTGTCACAAATCTTTGAAAAGTCACTATCAGTTTTCGTTCAAAATATATTTCATGAAACAAAACTAAAACATAACACATGAAGCAGAAAAAAAGGACTCACACGGTAGAAGAAAGGTAATGCCACTTAGCCGTAACAGCGATAGTAAAGTTCGGAAAGCTATCAGATAGAGTGATCGGGATATTCTTCGTTTCGTAGTCAGTGCCCGCGACCACTGCAGCCAGAAGAGTAAAACAAAATGCCATCGTACGTAACAACATATCGTATGCCATAACACGACCACTACCATTCATGTTCACTTCCATCTTTACATTAGGTGTAACTACATCCATGTTTGTTCATGTGACTTTGCTTGTGCTAGCTAGAAATAGCACAAATGTAGAATAAGTAGGAGACAGACTCTGATTCGCTTTTATGTTTACAACTAACCAACCAGCCAACCGGTCATAAGCTAGTACAAGCATTTATTGAAAAATAAACTATATAGTACAAATAATTAATGTGTTGATTTAAGTCAAGTCTTTTATTTTGTTTGTCATGTAAGTTATGTGGGAGTGAGTAGAGATGGAGTTTATGGGCTTTGCTATCGAATTTAAACTTTAAAGTACCAATTATAATCTTGGAGAAGAGTGATCAACTTAAAAAGTTAACTCAAATCATCTTCAAGTTGACTTATTAGGGGGTGGCGTTTCGGCATGAAGGTCGGCAAGGCTCGGCATCGATCGGCATCACAAAGCCAGTGGATCGGCATGGTGTTTTCGGCAAGCAAAGCGGCATATAATACCGATTCGGTAAAATGCTTGCTTTTAATGTTTTCGACCGTTGCAACATTTACTAGTATTACCGTTTGATGCTTTTCAAAAAAAAATAAAAAAATAAAAAATAAAAAAATTAAGCATGCTTATGCATGACACTGCCACTAAAAAGGTATGTTTAGGCAAAAAATGTGTTGTATGCTTTTTATTGATCAATTAAAAATAAACTCCATAAACCTTTAGGCAACATTGCCACCCCCTTAGTAAGGTGTCTAGGATTCAAATATCATAAGATGAAAATTTTTAGGATAGTTAAGGAAAAGTCCAAAAAGCAATCACGAAAATAGCGGTCAAGTCAGTCATAAAAAGCTCGACTTATCCGATAACTTGAAGAGTGATCCTGCTCTGTTTACCCGTTTCTTTAAATAGTTAGTTAACTTAAAGATATGATATTGTGTTAAGAGGCTTTGTGTGCTTACAGTTCTCGCACTTTTATACTCTAAAAGACGTATTTCACTATTTTGCTCATTATTTATACTAATATTGGATATTTATCCGTTCTAAGCTTACGATCCCGTGAGGTAAACTTAATTTTCGAAGTAAGAGCATATGGTTTCCTAATATAATGTAAATACATTGGCCATATTTAGCAGCAAGTATTTTAAAGCGTTTTGGAGCAACAGGCGACTAACAACTAGTGTTTTAAAAGTATGCCTAAAAGCCATAACCTAAAAGGATTGATATTAACACTTAATAAATATTTGTCCTTTAATGGCATAACAATTATTTTACTAACAACTAGTGTTTTAAAAGTATGCCTAAAAGCCATAACCTAAAAGGATTGATATTAACACTTAATAAATATTTGTCCTTTAATGGCATAACAATTATTTTGGATACTTGAAAATGATATATTGTAGTATGTTTTTAGACGCGTTTCATTATCTGTCTAAAAATAATTATACTACTATATTCTTTCCACAAGTAGCTAATTTAGTGGGTAGTTAAAGCTTGTCAATATCATATCAATAAATCAAAACTGGAACTTAAATCCAAATCAATGTTATAAATGGCGTGAGGCGTGGCGTGGCGGCAAGGCCACGCCTCAAGCCTTACGCGCCATGGCTTTTTTGCGGCGTGACTAAGGCGGCGAAAAAATATTTATATATTTATCATTTATGTTATAATATCATATTTCATATACATTTGGACTACTATATTAGACATTTAACAACTACTTATTATATAATTATCAGACCCAAATAACAAATAGCCCAAATTTCAAATGATCGTTCAAATAGTTATTAAAATAATAATAATAATTAAAAAAAAACAAAAAAAACCAATACTGTTTCAAAAAGGCGCGCCACGCCTTACCAAAAGGCGCGCCTTTTCACGCCTTGTCACGCCTTTTCCCACGCCACGCCTAGAACAGCCGCCATGGTCTATTTCGTGGCGGCGAGGCCACGCCTCGCGCCTTGGCGGCGCCTTGGCGCGCCTTTTAGAACACTGATCCAAATACTTAATTGATTCATACGGTAAAGTTCTAGATTTGTGTCTCAGAGCACTTGTGCTTTTAGGTCTACGAATAAGTCAATAACTTGTTACGTATTTAAGTTTTACGATCCAAACATGTTCAAGTTCGATATTATCATAATCCATCTCAAATTTCGACTAAGTATTTCAAGTTAAAGGGATGTTTGGCAAAAGTTTCTTTTGCTGTAAGTGAAGATAGAGCTGTAGATGAAGATAGATCACAAGATTATAAATAAAGATTATTTTTTATGATCACTTGTAAGTTTTAACGGCCAATTTTTTTTTTTTTTAAATAAACATAATCTCTCAATAATCTTATGTGTCAAATATACTTTAAATGTATGTGATAGTAATCTTGCATCAAACTCAAGTCGAGGTTGTTTTAATGTAGATATCTAAACTCTGTCAAAATCTAATTTGGATAGAGTTTTATATCAGTTCGAGCTCAATAACTAGGAGTGGTAATTCTTGACACGACACGATAAAAATACAAACTCAAGACGAAGTTAAACAGGTTTCGGTTGAGGAGAAAAAAGTTTGGGTTAAAAACAGGTCAACCCGTTTAATAAACAAGTTGTGTTTGGGTTGAGTAGTATTAAACAGGTCAACCCGTGAAACCGTTTAAGTATATAAGACTCTAAAAAATAAAATAATCTTTGATTTTATGTTGAATTTGGATTAAATGCATTTTGTTATATATTTAATAAGACAATAAATTACGATTATAACTCATATCATTGAAATTGTTGTATAGTTTTTTGTATGTTACACATATCATTTTTGGATTTAAACTTATTGAATCGACAAACCATCAACCTTCTTCACCGTTTGATCTATTTACTTAAACGAGTCACAAATAGGTTACACGTGTTATGCAGGTTTGGGTTAGGGTTGAGTTTCTTGACACGATTAATAAACGGGTCGTGTTTGGGTAGAGGTTATACTAACACACCAACCCGCAAACCCGAATAAGTCAACCCGAACATGACTCGATTACCATTAGTATCAATAACATAACTCAAGATGTCCTTAAAACAGGTTCGAGCTTGCTTTAAGAAAAATCATTAGCTATTTGTAGAAGCAATAAACGGCTCCTCGTGTTTGTGGTGTGTAGGTTCCTTCAGACGTGCCGAATGACGTCCTTTATGCATCTGAAACAATAGAGAAACACACGTTAGCCTCGTCTTGGGTTTGATCTCAAGACCAAGCTCCGCCATGAGAGTTAGTATAGGTTAAGGCCAAATGGCTCGATAATACATGTGAGAGTAAATGAGCAATAAATGAGTTATCTAAAATCGATTAAGGTGGTTGTATTTATACCACCTTAATCACTATACCTGGCAACCTAAGGGAATAGAGCGCCGATCTAAGCCTAGACTAGGTACTACGTGACACACCCACGTAGGGGACCACATCCCGTGATATCCGGGTAGGCGGCGCACGTTTGGTCCTTAAGAGAAACCATTGGGTAAAAAGGGTATGGAGGATAAAAGGGTACTTACCTTTGACACATGGTCTTTGTCACATCATAATGGTCAACACAGCCATTCGGTTTACATGTTGTCCGTATCTACGTGTCGTTTGGATATGTGTCCTTCGAACCACATAGTCATCACTATTCAATCAGGTTCGAGTTAAAACTAGTATCTTCGAGTCGTTTTTTACTCGACTTATATAGTCATATCCTCTCAAGTGTTTTACAAGTTGAACCAAAGGTGACATTTTTAATAAAAATATTACACTTACTCTAAGACTACTCGTAATGGCGACCTAACCTTGGTCGGTCTGGACATATAGGACATGTCGTCCCCCCCCCCCCACGTGACTACCTTAGGAACGCGCCCCCAGACTTTTTGCTCAATTCGATCGTCCAGGCGACCTTACTTGGTTGCATGGTTTGTGTCTGTGAGTGTTTTATAAAATAATTTTTGTGGGGTATGTTTTTAGTTGTAACTGGGGTCGTCTTATACGGGCTTAGGGTCATGTGTTTGATATTAGAGAAAGAAGCTAATGTGACACTAAAGTGTAAAGGTGGTTTGGTCAAGTGTTGGGTTGGCATTACTACGTGTGTAAGACAAAACAAAACAAAACAAATGTTTATTAATGTAACAGTGAAACTCAGTTGGAAGAGGGCTATAGTGGGAAGTTAAGAGTGCATTCAAAACACGCATCTACCACATAGTACCATCAAAGCTTTTGATGGGCTTATAATTTATTGTAAGCCGAATAAGTATTTGTGGGTTCCACTTTATTTAATAGGCTTTCTTCATTAGTTCATTCTATTATATTGGATCCAACTGTATTTCCTGTTATTATGTTTTTTAATAGTAACAAAACTCATGTAACTTCTTGAATTTTTGTAACACATCTGCCATCCCTATGTATTTAGGACGTAGAACTGTAGAAGCAACCCTTTATTTGTTCAACAATCAGTGTATCTCTAATGGTTTTAGCTATTAAACGATCTTTTTATAAAAGATCTATATTAACAAACCACCTCAAATGTAAATAAGTTTTTCGAAAGCATTCTAAGTGCTTTTTATAATACAAAATAATTTGACTCATTCCTCAGATGACACAAGAAAACTAAAGCAATAAGCATAAAATGATTGTGGATAGTAAAAAAAAATTTCAGTGGCTAATTAAGTGGTAAAAATCGAAATCGCTATATTCTGTTTGAAATGCCCGTATCCAAGCAATATCTTATATGGACTATGGCAATTGCCAGTAGTTATACAACATACATAGAAGAGTTATCATTGAAGGTATGACCAACTTTAGAGTATCTTTAGGTCACACACAAAGCTCAAATTTTGTTATCTCTTACAAACATAGGATGCGAATGTAGGAAGAATTTAAGGTGAAAATTCATTAAGTGTAGTACAATAAAGGAAATCTTTAAGAAAAGAGATTGCCTGCTATAAGCTGATTTGTTTGTGATATATAATTTACGTTGTGCATTTAACAATCGTTATAAAAGCTCTGAATCAATATTGCAGTTAAGTGCAACCAGTCCGACATCAAAAATTAGAACGAAATATATGCCTGTATATAAGTTTGTTGTGTTACTTACTCTGCTGGGCAGAGCCAAAAATTTTTGATTGAGGGGCACACTTTAATAAATTTTAGAAACTACACTATAAATTGGTACTTAAGGGTGCCAAATTACGAAAAAAGCCAAAATATTTTTGAAAATTTACACTATATTTTTTTTCGCTAGAGGAGCACCTGCCCCTTGTGCCCCCCTTTATCTCCGCCCATGCTCTGCTGCCAATTTGTTCGTGTGAACTTACATATTTGAAAAGTTATCCGAACATTTGTCGCACGGAAAATAGGCAAACGGACCAACTACCTTGAGCGAACACAACAATTCATGCCGTCCATAACTACTCCGTATTAACAAGTCTTTATGAAGGTGTCTGAAAATAATCAGAATAAGATGGAACTTAAATACTCTGTACTTCTCTAGTAAAGAAGGTGCAGTATGGATACACATGTGGTCACTCTCTTTGAGTTATATTAATGATGTTGGCTGTGCAAACTTAATACCGAGTACTAGTGTACTACAAATGTAAAAAGCATATTTTAAAGTTAATATATAGGCTTGTTGAGCTGTTACTATTACTATGGGAAGAGATCTATTAAGAAAGAAAAAAAAAATTAAAATGAGAAGAAATTTCATCTACACATTGAATAAGGGGAGGAAATTTAAAGGGAGATGAAACTCTAATTGAACTTATACGTTAGGTTTGATGAGATTTTGAGCCTTGGCGATCCTAACTTACATACTTTAAACTAGCCTGATGCCCTGATCTAAATTATATGCCTAAGCGACCGTCTTCTAAACAGCTATGGAAAATCTGGTAGTAACATGTAAGAAATAGAAGGCAAGTATGTAATATAGTGTTCTAATAGTATACCATGTTGTGCGATAAGCTCTCCAACTAAATGTTTGTGAGTTCAAGTCATGTTTAGAACATGTGAGATAAGTTTGTGGTATAAATATTGTGAGATAGTTAAAAAAAAAACCCCATTCTAAAAAACAATAATAAATAAATAAATAAAATAAAATAAAAAATAGAAGGTAAGTAAAATTAGATATTTACAAACTTCACACTTTAGAACACCTTCTTCATTAATTCAAGAAAACAGTGGCAATGATATGTCATGGGCCTTATTCAAACATATGGGCCCATAATGTATTAATGTACCCCAACATTTCTCTTTAGTCTCTTATTTTGATGATTTGATGATTGTGATCTATCAATATCCATGGTAATATACAAGTATAACTTACATCGATGACTACCAGAATGCAATGTGGAAATCATAATTGAAAAACGTCAGAGCACAATGGTGGAGGAATCATTGAAAGTAACATGAGAATACCGAAAACAACAAGAATGATCAGTTATGAATGGATGATCTTGAGAATGATACTAATCATCCACACCATCATAAATAAGTGAACATCATAACGAACCAAGAAAAGGTTTCTTACTGAAAATTTTATGACATCTACCTTGTTATCATCTCAATTTTGCAGACTACAAAACATATCATTCTTTATGTGAAAAAGAAATGCTAAATTTGTAACTTTTGAAAAGTTAACAAGCCGGCGTTTTTTGTTTACAAGCTTATCAAGTTGAACATGTGCCTTATACAAGGTCATAAGCTCGACTTGATCTGCTCCTATGCCAACAAAAAAAAGTAAGCTAAGAAAAACATGTCAAAGTTGTAGTAAGACTATGGTCAATGTAAAGATGCTAACAAAAACTGATCATCACCCCTATCATATAAACTAACAAGAAATGATGCAGTTGAAGAACAAAAGTTGACAAGGAATCAATGAAACTTAAATAGCCAAATATATCGTAATTCATATCACAAATGGTTCTTGTACTGTTGGCCATGCATTTCTTTATTCGTATTTACACTTGTCGAAAAAGAACATCGCAAAATCGAATAAATCAATGTCATATGTCTCAAATTGAAGATTTAAAGAAATGTTTTTAATCTTGTGAAAAAGACCATTTATGTGATTATGTGTGATATAATCTCAACAATTCCACTTGAAACATAATTGCAAAAATTCAAATGTTTATCTATCTAGCGTGATGTCATAATTTAAATCGGCGATATCTAGTTCATATTTATATGGACCATAACTGGTCAAAGACTCAAAACTTTAGGCCTAAGCCCTCACAGTCTTTATTGGTCCTTTTAAGGGTTGGTCTTATTCATTAAGAACTTATTGTCGTCTAAAGTTCCATCTGAACCAAATTTTGTAAAATTAATTCCTAGTAGAAACGTACTGCTTTGTGTATAAACGCGAGGCTGCTAGTGATTAACAAGTATTAAGAGATAATAGTGTAAAAAAAACATATCGAAACAACAATCGCAAATATAACTCAAAGTAACCTAAATCGCGGACCTTTGCCGATTCTTATAAGCAATTCTTAACCCATTCTTGAACGAGAAAAAAATATATATACACTCGTAAACGACTCTCGACCCCTAACGGAACAAAACTTTCTAGGCCCGCGTACGACCTATGAGAGTAAAATTTTATGTAATTTGTACATCTCTAGTCGTATTCGTATCTAATACAAACAACTCAAGTTAAAATTGTATGTACCAAGAATCACTTTCCATTGTTCAGTTGTCAGCATTTGTCACACAAGATTCCAACATTGTTTGTATTTTAACAGTCAAATTTTGAAAAGAACTTATACAAAATCAGAAGTAACATTACTCGATGTATAAAACTTTAACATGTATAGGTTTTGGAATTTAATAGATTCATACTTTGTATCGGGCACAGAAGTTGAAAATGACATCCTCCTTAGTTACTTACTCTATAAAATACTTCACATGAATTGTCAAAGTTTATGTCCTAGGTAAACCTGTCAAGTGCTAAAAATGTATAGGTAAAATATATCAAAACTCATCAGAATACAACAATTAAAATTGAAATTATAAAATTTAAACAACATTAATAAATTTTGGGAGAGTAAAGCTGTCATTTTTGACTAAAATTAAAATATACTGATTATTTGTTTCTTTTTTCAAAGTTATTATGTGTAGTTTATCTGAAAACAATTTTTTTGCAATTTACGACCAAGTTGTCACAGTGGCGACCTTTTATTTTTTTTTTAATTTTTTTTAACGAAACAATTGGTATTTTATATCCAATGGTCGAATTTTAAATAAAAAGGGTTGTTTGTTTCTTTTTTAGTGAAAAAAAAAAAAAAAAAAAAAAAAAAAAAAAAAAAAAAAAAAAACTTTAAGTCGTTTACTCGACCATCTTCTCAATTTTGTCGGTTGACGACCAAGGGAGGACCTATATAGGGGCAGGAGAGGGGTCCCGGACCTCCTCAAAAAAAATTTTTTTTTTACGGAACCTAGTGTAAATATTATAAAGTTTTAAGGGTAATTTAGTTGAGCTTACAAACGAATCTCCTATTCGGCCCTCCAAAATAAATTCGCCCTCCTCAAAAAAAAATGTTCTAGTTCTGCTACTGCCGACGGCCCAGAATGGATCGGCTTTAGTCGACCGATCACAACCTCTACCATTGTGTCCGGCCTTAGGGTTACGTCTAACAAAATCTATAAATCATTATGTTTTTGTTACCCAAATGGTAATCAAATTTTGTTTATACAAGTAGTTTGTTTTCCCACCATAATTTTTCAAAAGAAAATCATATAACTAAATCATTATGTTTTTGTTCAAGCTATCCATGGAGACGAGTTTTTTTCTCAGATATACCCGGTTTAGCAAGTATTCTCATTGTTGTTTTTCCGAACTTTCCTCTCGACAGCTCAAGATGCTTTCAAAAAATATAGATACTGGTTATAACGAGGTCACCTTACAAATATTTAACTTCATGCAACGTTAATAAAGAATACTAGTATACTCCAAAAGATATAGACAATCAGTCTCGATATATCCAACGTAAATCCTCTACCGTCAACCTCGTACCAAGAATCTGCAACGCATCAAATCGTGTTCTAACATTGGAACTTGTACTAGAACAGTCTGTTTCGTCACAATTTCGCCGGCATACGTCGTCAAATAAAAAAAGTCAGAAAATCTGAACGTTTTAAAGTTATAAATTATGTCCAAATAAAGTACGTTAATATGTTATAATGTACAGTACTTTTTTTACGTTCATTATCCGACAAATTACACCATTAACAAGGTTTCAGTCTATCTTTTACTAAATTTGAATGAACGAATGACGTAAAATTTGTGGGAAGTTTTGTTTAAGTCCCTAATGTTTTGGAGATTTTTAGTTAGAGACCATGAGGTTTAGTTTTTTTTATAATGAGGCTAAAGTTTTGTACTAAAGCAGTTCAAGTTATGCAAGGTGATGTGTATAAGGTACAATTTGATTGCTTTGTTTGGATGTTTATAGGTAAATTGTGGACGTGAAGTGTGTTTTGGCTATGCGCTTAGTGTGAGTTTACGAGAAGGTTGGCTTTGAGGTCAGGGGCGGACGGGGTGTACGGAAACCCCATTGATTTATCTCTCATAGTGTAAAAATGTTACAAAACTTCTTTACTCTTATGAAATGAACCTCGTGACTTTTAGGACTGGGTCTGGGTCCGCCGCTGTTTGAGGTAGAGGCGAAGACGGAGGGTCGGATGCTACTTCATTTGAAGGGTGCCTGCCAAGTACTAGTTTTTTGTTTTAATGGCTTCACCTCGACGACTCTCGTTTGAGGTCTGTTGCCTCTTTATGTATATGAAAAAATATTGGTGTTTGTGTGGTGTTTTCTCTTGTTAGTTTGAACACTTTATGGAACGATGATTATATTCTCTGTTTATCATAGATTCCTATACATCTTTTTTATTTTGGTGTCTTGTAAAGTAGTGTTTTTTATGTGCAAATTTTCTATATTCTATGGGTATTATGTACTTTTCTCCCCACGCAAAATAATTTGTAGTGCATTTTTTTTAAATTATCAAAGTCGATCACAACTTTGTGTATCACCGTGAAAGTGTTTGTTGGAGCTCGAATAGTTTTCAATATGAATCAAGATTTATTGACATTGTTCCTAAGAAATCTATGTCGTAAAACATAGAATATACAAATCAAGTGACTAATCTTTACTCGCGATATTGGATTTTGA